>JAEQBH010002174.1:0-730193 GCA_016808115.1 Tetrastigma voinierianum | reverse complement strand
AGAGTCACTTTGTATGATGATTTTTCAAGATACAAACGCCGCGAGGTCGATTCAAACCAGGTTGCTTCCCATATCTCATTCTAATACAGACACGGGGAGAAGCCCAGCTGAACATGGTCTGCTTCAACACTTCCCTCGTTATTTTTAAGTTAAACCGACTAAATCATTTGTCGAGATGCTCCGTTTACATTAAGGACCCACCAACAGTTATCCCGAGTCCGTCCCTTCGGGGGAATTTCTTATACTAAAAAGTCTCAAGATCTACCCATTTAATGCCAAACAAGGTTATGTATCAATACTCAAATTCACTCGCCCTCACCCGTCACGGACCATCCTCCCCGATAGGTCGGGCTTATGTATAGTGTCGGTAAAGGAGATCATTAGTACAACCACGTGTGGTGTCCAAAGTAAAGGTTTCTTAGTCACACACTGAGTGGCTACATCGGCTATGCCCGAGACGGGTACCGAAGCTTCACCGAGACAGATTTGCTTTAATATTAGCCTCTGACGTTTTCATCTTTTGAACAAAAGCCGACTTACCGAGACTCGAAACCGCTAGGTAAAGATAAAGGGCATTACCGTCAGCTAGCCAAATTGATTTGCCTGGAAGATATTGTTGACGCCATGAAAGCTTGGTCGTATTCTTCATTCCAACCGGCCCTTTTCTTCTCTTAGAGTGATAAAAAATGGTTTTAATCGATTTGTGAAATGAGATATGAACCACCCAAGACCAGCCAACTGGCCAATCAATTGTTGTACTCATTTTCTGGAGGTAGGAATCTGAGAATCCATTATAGCTTGAAGAACACAAGATTGGCCTTATACCTCTCTCGTCACCATAGTCAAAAATTTGCCCGATCGACTCCAACGATATTTCAAGGGTTAAGTTTCATGTTATACTTTTACAATAGCTCAAAGGCTTCTCGCAGATGTCAGGTAGATCGTTGACTTTTACATATCATCGATAAAGACCTCCATGGTTTTCCCAATGTACAAGCCGGAATATCTGCTACTAACCTTGATAAGTTGCCCCGCCTTCACAAAAGGCATCACATCAGTGATAACTCCGTGCGGTGTAATTAGGTTAGGTAGTTTTCATGGCTGTGTAGGTGCATGAGAATATGATGATATTCAAAGAAAGCATCTTAAACACAAGATCCCAGATGGTCGCGACATCAATTTGATCTATATGAAGGGAAGCTATCTTTGGGTAAGCTTCGGCTGAGGTTAGTGTAATCTGGCTACATACTGCCATTTCTTATCACATTTCTTCGAAACCACCACCACGCCGGGTTAGCCATTCGGGTAATTTCACCAAGCTCCATGAAACCCGCCTCAGAAGTGGCCTACCGCCCACACCTAATACAGTGTGACGCCAAAATTGGCATTCCGCGATAATCCATCAACATGTAGAAAGCCTGTGGATATCGTGTAACTCGATACCATACCGTTGTGTCCCCTTTACCGAGATCCATAATTTAACAAAAATTGGACAAAGTCTCCTTTGTATGTGAAGCTCTATCCAAAACCCAAACTGTACAATAATACAATCATATGACTCATTTGGGGCTCAATATAACATGATGACTCAAGATGTCCATTTATATGTAAACTGACCACATTGCCCATTTATCCATTTCATATCAAAACATAAGATTATATTAAATATAAGAGTTCACTACAACTCTTTAGCATATTAGTACATATTATTTTACAAAATAATTACAAAAGCAATAGGTAAGTTTCACACGTCCGCTCTTCACCCTTGCGGCCCCTGATGAGAACCGCCCACTGATAGCAAGTGTCACGCCATTACCTATTCAACCAAGGGAGCAACAGCTCGATATATCTACCGATATCACCTGATATCTGATATCGGGCGATAAACGATGACTCGATATCTGCAACTAAAAATCGCTTCGGTAAAAATCACCAAAAATCGACAGGTCGGCATATATCGGTGTCGATATATCGCAATGGACCGATATGCTTTCACTGCGGGAGAAGCTTCACGCTACGGGTCTAGAAAATTTTTTACACAAAATTGTAGATATATCATCGATATACCTACGCCGCCCAATGGCCGAGATTGATTCTTGTATTATTGAACGGTCTAGATTTCACCCGATTTTCAAACCTTTTCCAACAAATTAGTTTGATCAGACCGACAGGCCGCATTTGAATTCATGATTCAATCACCCGTATTTCACCGACTTAATGCATCTAATTGGGTCAGATTTTTTTATCCAACACTGATTAAATCTTGATTTGATCCAACTGTTATGGATTGATCCTAAAAGTGGCAGAAGGTGGAAAGGCAGTATGGCAGGCAGGAAAAGAATGCAACAATGTTTAAAAATTCAACGCATATTTTCCCCAAAATTATATCCAATCTGCTAGAATTAAATCGCAGTCATATTTTAATATCCATATATGATCTAAAAAAATCTATAACAATTCTTAAAATCATTCCATTTTATCACAAATTTCTATCACATATCTGAATCTTCATTTCAATTAAAAAAATTTTCTTTGTTATATATCTAAAAAGGTGGAAATTTTGGTATTTAAGGCTCAAGTTTCAAATTTCAACAAGGTTAATTAAGGTATGTATTTAAGGTTAATTCACTTTAAATTGTCATTATTGTATTTATGTTTTGTGTACTTAATAGTTCTTTACATTTATGCTCTTTTGTATTTATGTTAACTATATATTAGTTTATAATTTTATAATTTCATACATTAGATTATATAAATTTAATAGTAATTTTATATTAGCTTAAGGTAAATATTTATAATAGTATATTATTAAATAATACTATAGTTTTATAGTAGTAATAAATTTAATAGTAATCTTTCTTAAAATAACTTATATAATAGTTTTATAGTTTTATACCTATTAGATTATAGATTTAATGTAAATAGAAATATATATTAGTTTAAGTGTAAATATCATAGTATAATATTAAATAATACACTATAGTTTTATATATAATAAATTTAATAGCATTAAGTCTTTCTTTTAAAATAACTATATTAGTTTTATTTTATAATTTCATACATCATAGGACAATAAATAGTATATAAACAGCTTAAGGTAAATATCATATATAGTATATTATTAAATACTATAGTTTATATAGTATAGTAAATTTAATAGTAATGTCTTCTTTAAAATAATCATATAGTATTTTATTTTATAATTTCATACATTATAGATTTAATAAAATAGAAATATATACTACTAAGGTAAATATATATAGTATATTATTAAATGTCACTATATTTTAAAGTATAGAATAGTAAATTTATAATGTTTTTTTAAAATAAATTATGTAGTAGTTTTATTTATATCATATTAGATTATAGATTTAATAAATAGAAATATATATTGAAGTTTAAGGTAAATATTTCATATATAGTATATTATTAACAATACTATAATAAATTTAATAGTCATGCATTCTTTAAAATAACTATATATTAGTTTTATTTTATAATTTCATATTAGATTATAAATTTAACAATATAGAAATCATTTAATGAAATAGTTATATTAGTATATTTTAGAATAACATATTAATTAATTAACTTTCGTTAAGCACATTTGAAATGAAGTTATATATAATAGTTAATATTATATATATTATAAATTTATAGTTTTACAATGTGAAGCTTTCATATTTTAGATTAGTTTGAATTTAGTATTAATATATTAATAAATTAATTAACCTTTCATGTTAGTTATTACTTAAATTAAGTTATATATTAGTTAATATTGTGTATACATGTGTATATGAATGGGAAGATATTTATAAATTTTGTAGTTTGATACTGAAAATAAATTCATTTTGGAATTGTAGTAATGAGAATATTGTTTATACCGTTCAATTTACTGATGGATAGTGGAAGTACACTGAGTTAAGATCCAAAGATGAAAATACTGCACACATGGAGGGGAATAGAAATATATAAGAAGATGCAATCACCAGTATTGGGCGTAGAGAAGATGGTGGAATCACGCTTAAATTGTACCTATCACACTTGATCTCCATCAATACAAAAAAAGTCCAAAATGATTCTATGAAACAAGAAATGAGGCAACTTTAGACGAAAAGCAAGAAAGCAAGAGATATAAGAAAATTCATGCTTAAACTACGAGGCATACGGGGATAATGAGATTATCCACTGATAGATGATGAGGATGAGTGAGATGTATATATGCATCCTAGTGATATGACCCCATGAAAGAGCCGATCACAGACGTCAATAAGTTTCACTAATCTGAACCGACAAACAAGAAGAAGGATTACGAGAGGCAAGAAAATGGTAAAGCTATTTAAATTAATTTTTATAAATGTACCTAATTCACTTCGATTTAATTGATATTGTGAATAGGGTGAGCCTTCACAACTCAACCTGACTTAATCCAACAAGGCGCGATGCAAAAGATCTCAAAGTGTGATATTTAACAATCCATCACCAACCCTTTGCTCCATCATTATACAAATCTTCGCGTAAAGAAGATTCAAAGAACATTAAAAATCTTTCAAAGGCATGCAATCAGTTAAACGACGCAGACCACTAAGAAATTCTTCCATATGAGAGTAAGTTGCACCTAACAAACAACTCTCACCACTTCAAGAACATGATTATCTGCACAACAAGTCAGATGACACCACTTCAGCTTCTAATAAATTATTATCTGATGCTATAATTGAAACTAGATAATTAATTCCGTATTAATTCTACTTGTAGGTATGGGAATAGAGCCACCATCTCCATATGAAATCAAAAGCAAATACTGGATACGGAGAAGAAGACATAAGATTATGTGAACATCCAAAGAGAGAAATGGAAGACTTATGGGTGCACAATTATGTGTGATGATGGACCGGCCCCACGAAATTGAGCATCATTAATTTCATGGTATATTCAAAGTAGCTACAATATTCTCAAGTCCAGTTGGATGCATCCGAGATATATAAAGGCAACAATGGTTTGTCAAGGATGTGATAGCGGAAGTTGGTGGCCAAATGTTGTAAATTGTTACGCATAATGGACTCATTTGCATAAGGGAAAGTTGTTAATGAAGAAGTACACCCATATTGACCTCAGCACACTGATGATTGATCAGGATGTTTGAAGACATTGGTAAAGAGGCACTGTTGGGAATTGATTACTAATGCACGGAAAATCACCAACTCTTCATCTGGGGAATCATGAAGCTGGTTACTACTAAAATAAGAAAGGTCTCGTGGTGGAGATATTGTGTGTCCTGGGTGACAAGATTTATTTACAAATTGCACGTTTCTAGAAAGTCTTCTAAAAAGGTTGATTTAAGAAATTTATTAAGAATGAACGGCTTTCTCACACAAGCTTAGTCGATCAATCATCGACATGAGGTTAGTGCCTATGTTTGATCATACATATCGAGAAGGTCTCAAGCTAGTGTCAATCTATGAGGCACTATATAGCTTTTCGACAAGATTTCAAGTCATCCTAACAATGTCATTTGTGTATGTTGATTCGGTAATGAAGGCACTTGCATCAACTCAATGCCAGTGATCAATAAACAATCATCGCAGATCGTCGATAGAACCCTCAAACATCCTTCAGCAAAGAGGTAACTAAGCAATATTATAATCACATTTATAATGTATTATCTTCCATCACATACTAATCTCTAAATCACTTTCAGAGGATATTATTCAATCAAAGATTTCAAGATGACTTATGTTAGAGACTCAGTTACTCCAAGCCGCTATACTAAGTATTTGCAAGATTATCTTCTATTACTTCCAGCCTTGGTAATTTTTTATATACATTAATAAGTTTACAATTTTAATATTACTGATTCGATTTATTTCGTTACACTTACACTTTATATTGATTTGACAAGTACATTTTCAATTCGCAGCTCTTATAATGTTTCGAGATGCCAAAGAGGATTCGGTGATAGAGCAGCCAATACCTTCACAGATTTAATGATTCCTGTTATTTCTCATTAAAACTTTAAAAGCAAAGCTCCATCATCAAGTTATTATTAGATTGAATGTTACCATTTTTATCATACCTGAATGGTGGTTTATGTACGTGGGAACCACGCTCCCACATTAAGGAATTCACACATGTTCTTTCCCAAACTCAGACCTTCACGGTGAGAGTAGAAATTTAAGCACATTTCCGTCATATCACATACAAACAAAGAAACTGGCTACAGCAATTCTAGCCCGGCTAAATTAGGTTTTTTAAGCCACATAACATGAAACTAAAGATACTTGATATGTGGAAGCAAGGGATCCATGTGCTGTTGAAAATAATTACCTTGGATTTTACTCGATATTTCAAATGAGTTTGCGAAGAAGAGGATAATCAATTTATTCTGAATGGGTTAGACCTCGCCATTTGACAGATGAAGATGGAATCCCGATCCATAAACTGATGCAAATACTGTTCGAGAAGTTGGTGTTGATGTTGACTATGTTTTATCTAAAGAAGTTCATAGTGAAAGTTTCAGTCAAGACACGAGATATTCATTTTAGCCCGTTTTTACTTCTCGACCATCATTTGATTCAAGTGCTGAACATAGTAGTAGACCTATTTTTTCCAAGACTTACAGAGGTTACGTGATGGCTCAAGAGGAGAGGGAACCAATTGATAAGAAGTTGATAACAAATGACGACGATATCAGAGATCTAATACAAATACACACATCATTGAGTCCATTCAATGCGAAGATGATTTCACACATGCTACATAAGATGAAGACTAATGGTCTAGGGAGAGCTTATCTGTATCGGAGCCACCTGAAAGCCATATAGAGGTCGACAACGATAAGATGATACACCACACGAGGATTCATTGGTTTAGCCACTCTTGAGTCTATGAGCATTGACACTCGATACAATGATTCATCTAATGAATGTAATGATTTTTTCCTCCTAACACAATGAGTTATGATTTGCCTTTCAACTTGGTTTCATTTGATGAAGAATATGGAATTATTAAATTATTCTCATGTTTAACAAAATGTCATTCCCACATTCCATATCAAATGCAACAAGGATTTCAAACGAACATGGTGAACCTCAATTTCATTCATGGAGAGGTTGTGGTATAAGTCAAGACATTTATGCATGGTATTGTTCGGACTTTATAATTCAATATTATCGTGAACACCATGTCCTCGGTATGAGATATTGTCTCACTGGCACGGATCCTCAACAAGCTGCAATGGAGCCACATCGATCTTTCATTTTGGTTTAAAACCTCATTGCAAATGTAATCTCAAGTAGTGTATATTTGATTAGTAATACTTTATATTTTTATAAAGTATTTCCATGAATTTCAAACTATTTTGTTAATTTATGATATATCGATACTTATGTAAAAATATCCACCGATATATCTCTGATATATCCGTAAAATCTAAGTACCAATATATCCGTAAAAACCGATATTTTTATCCTTACATCTAACTTATGACGCTCCCAACACGGGGTGCTCTGATACCACTAACTTGTCACGCCTCTATTACCATCTAACTTATGACACCCCCAACACGGGGTGCTCTGATACCACTTACTTGTAACTATATTTTACTTTTTACCATACTATTAACTTGTTCATTCATGTACTGTTAAACATTTAACTTGAAATATATTCTGTAGCAGTGGATTACAAAATATATTCAAAACTCCATAAATGGGAGAACAACATATACAATCTTTATCATTTATAAAAAGTAAAACATATACAAAAATAAACCAAAAGGTCTTCAAAGGCACCTAGTAGTGTGTGTCGGCCTCGTTGCCGATGTGGGATTGTCCTAGTTTCTAGTTCCTACTTTTTCGTACCTACATGGATGAAACACTGCTGCTATAGCTTAGTGGAAATAATATATGTGGACAACCCCACAAAGGCATCAAGCACTTTAGACAATCGCATATAACTTTAATACATTTCACATAAACACATGCTTATTCATGTTTCTTGAATATATCATTTATAGATGTAAGCTTCTACATATATCATACTTATCTGCCTTATCATGTTTCCTCATTTCATATCATCTTTCATTTATATTTGGCTTGCACCTATCATCAGAGGTTAATATCATCACATGCCAACGCTACGCCTCATATCAAGTCATGTCATCAGATATTCTCATTTATCTTACGTTTTCATGCCTACAAATACCTTTAGAAGGATAATGAACTATAAGGATCCGAAGAAGTATAATCATCAGACGGCACAACGAACTATACACCCAAAAGTGTTGTTATCATCAGACAAGACAATGACCATCTATATAGTTCAGTCGTTATCATTGTACGAGACAATGACCATCTATAAGGGCCCGAAGGCGTTGTAATGACCCAAACGGGGCAAAGTGATTAGTAATGCTACAAACTTTTATCCCTAATAAACATGTCCATCTATCCCTCTACTAGGTTCTAAGCAAACAATCTATTTCTTTTATTTCATTTACAATATATATCCCATATCCCCGAATAACTATTGTTATCCAGTAATCATATGCGATATTTTCTTATCATTTCCAGAAGGCACTGTATTCTCAGATGATTTGGGGATTATATCGCTTTATATATGCTCATTACACATTTATCATCCTCAACCAAGGAATACTGCTACGAAACACACACAAACGAGGGCAAGAAACAATGTTTGCCTTACGATCGGATGGCCGAGGCGGCGAGATACAAAATAATTTTCATATAACTTTTATACTTGTACGAACCCTTTCATTCACTTATTAGGGTCCTCATTAGTCCAATGATGATTAGAATTAACTAAGAGTATGAACCAAACAGATCTGATGTGGTCGTTTTGTGGGCTGAGCATCGCTATGTGCCTATACAACTTAAATTTAAAATCGGTCTCCGCCAGGCTTAGGGTGTCATAAGCTACAACAAAATGGCCGTTTAATGATTTAATTAACTCTTCAATCAAAATACCACCTTTCAACAAACCATAAAACTTAACTTAAACCAACTAACAACACTTCTAAAACATCAATTCCATACCATTCCATGTACACTTTTTCCATGCCACTAGTATTCCACACATAATCCAAACATACAGATTCACACAAATCTATACAAACTATTACAAATTCATACTATAGTTTCCATACCTTGGCTTTCCTTCTTCTTCTTCTTGCTTCTCTCCTTCTTCTTCTATTCTCTTCCTCTTCTCCTCAAACGATTTGCTCTAACATTTAAACAAAAATGAGATATTTTTGTCCAAGATAGCGCCATGTTGCATGCATACATTTCCTTTGTATTTTCTGACTTTTTCCAAGTTTACCTGTCCTTCATTTCATTCTATTTGCCTCACCATTCTAAATCCATCACATGCTAATCTTCTTAGATTTACACTTTGTCCAAATTGCAAATTACTAATTTACCCTTAACTCTTTATTAATTCCTGATTTTTGCTTATTTTTATTTTTAGCATTGTTTTGTCTAAAAAAAATATATGCATTTACTTTATTATACCAAACATGTTATAAACTGTCAAAACAGATAATTTGGATGTTACAACAAGTCCCACACCTAAAATGTTTTTTCCCGTATAGGGTGAGTCACATCTAGTAGAGTAATTCCTCCAGGGACTACTCCCTGCCTAAGAACACATGCAATGTTTACACTTTACAATTCACATCAACATTCCAAAATAAAATACACACCCTAACTTAGAATTCTTACATGCCACAGCCATGAAACTACATTGAGATCACTCATGCATCATAACCCTAGTCTTTACTAACTCTCAATACACAATGCACGCCAATGCATAAACACACATTGGTGGATTACATACAATGATTATTTTTAAAAACAAAATTCATTTGTTTACAAACCAATACCGCTGTCGATTTGATGACTCAAATGATCATGTCATATTCAAACCACGTGTCTTGCAGATGATTTTGGAGAGTTCACCCATCCACACTATATCACTTAATTTTCGTGTGGGTCTCTTACTGACTGACCGGCCAACCTCATGAGTTTCACTCTTAGGTCATTTCTTGCCCTGTTCGTGGACATTGACCGGCATTCATTTACTCGTGGATACCGAAAGCTACTCTACATCTCATCTCGATACGTCCCTTCACCAGTGACCGATTCATTTGCTAAAATATAAGACTATTAGAATATCGACTACGCCAGAGTCCATTCACACCTCTTACTATAATTACAAATCCGACTATATTAACAATAGTTCGAAAAGAATTTAATTACAACTCTTTATACAAAAAAATATCGTACTATAATCAAGAACCAAACACTTTTACAGTAAGGTATCATGGCACATAGTTTCTACCTTCACAATCAACGCCAGATGGATAGTTTCATCCACGTATCGATCCCGTACCTGGTAAGGGTTGTCCCATAAGAGCCACGCCCCAATAAGGAATACCTCCTACTGTGCGGCTACTTCCCCACCTACACAATACGCACGTTCACTCAACATTTACAATCACATTCTAAATGAACATGTCAATTCTATATGGAATCCTGTTATGTTGCCATGCAATGAGATGCGACTACCATGTACCATGCACTGGTTTTCACTTAATTTCACACAACGCCTAAGCTCATGTGTGATAAATCACATTCTACGACATCCAACATCATTTTCAAAATAAATCATTTGTCATAAACCAAAAAGCTTTTTTGATGATAATACTACCATAATTCATTTTACTTTCAACCATGCTATGTGGGTAGCGATTTTGTGCTCCATCGGGTCTTAAACCCGGCATACTCACGCCTTTTATCACAGTGGACTATGTCCTAATCAGCAATCAAGTGTTTTTCACCCAGGAGGATACACTTTTCTTGCTAATACCCTCGACACATGATGCTAACGATATTCAACCATGACTTATTGACGCTATCCCATTTAACTTATCACCCAATCATCAAACAATTTCAAATGCGTAGTTGATTTACCACTCTCACACCTACTTCAATGCAATGTCCCGTGAAAATGTAATGCAAGATGTCACGTATGTTATATCACAGTCATAAAACAATGAATGCTACATGGATAATTCTACTATGCATACTGCCACAAATGTAACGCGGACAACTATACCTATATACATACAATTTTCATACATTATTTACCATGTCATATCATGGTAAGCATTGGCATCAACATCCACATTCCAACATGTCATTCTATGGTCGTACAATGACACACAAACAAGGTAAGCCATAATGTAATACTACACACACCAATTCAAAGACATGTCAACGTGATTTGAGCACACACATTGACATCCCAAACATGTCACTTACTCAAGAAATGCACACACTAACAATACATAATGTTCTCGCGCAAGTCGCACAATCATAAATCGAGGCACGGACCAACGCAAGATAAAGACAAACACAAGCTCTAATTCATCGCAGGCACGCCAGGAGCAGCCTCACCTCCCCGCTAGGGTGATGCCTGCCCGCAGCACCCGCCAGGTGGACCTAAAGTCCTCCCGGGTCGTCTTCCGAGTTCGCCCAGGCGAGCATGCCCACCTCAAAGACCACACTGTGATCCCCACACCAGAAAGCACCTTCCCATACCAGCGAGTAACCAATCTTCCGCAGAGATTTTCACCTTCACCTTAGGTGGAATAAGGTCTCACCTTAGGCGAAGAAACATCAGAGATGCAACCTGAAAATACAGCTTTTTCTCAAACAGCCTTTAAATGAAAACCTTTCCTGTAATCTGAAGGCTGGCGTCAAGGTGGAAGAATTCTTACTCTTCTAGCGTGATACACGAGTAGGAAGCCTCTGGTGCCCTGATTGTTTAACTTGATTTCCCTCAGAATCTCCTCTTGATCTTTCAAATAAATTCCTTTCAGTACTACACGCACTTCTCGTCGACAGATGAACTTTGTTCTGCCCGACGAAACCAATTCCTCGAACCTCAGAATGGGAAGGAAGCTCGCCTCCTCATTCCCCTCTTCCCTCTCTTGTGTATTGAACCAGCAGAAAATGGGCTCTTTTGCCCTAATTCCTCTTTATCCCAACTTAGTTTAAGTTGATGTGGCCCACATGGTACACTGTCCACCCTGCTCGTTCCTGGCTTCTAGCCTGAAGCCATTTATTCCATCTCAATTCAAGTCCAAATTATATCCCATGAACTTAAACCAAGTCATTTCCTGAATTTCGAGATTTTTCATAAATTAATCTAGCTCGAGTCACTCACACCCATTATCCCTAAAAACATGAAACTGACCGTTCTCGAATTTGACCGAAATTCGCCTAGTAACTAAATTTCGTGAGACGAATCCAACGGTGAGGTATGTTTCATCATCCGAGATTTAGAAAATTTCTAGGTTTCAACCTCAGACTATTCACACCCCACTATTTTCATTACTTCAGTAAAAAATTTGATTTTTCTGCCTTACACGAACGCCTTTTACACTCTTTCTTTAAACTTTCACCGCTGAGTGTACTTAACCAAGAACCCGGTCTTTCATCAGAGAGGTTCATTTTCTTGCATTACTCAGACACAAGTTTTCTGTTTCATGCAACCATGCGACTCTATTTAACTTCGTCCAACAGTATCAAGCCCACCCATTTATCACCAAATGCGGTGTTGATTCTAACCATGCACTGATTAGTGCTCAAAAAGTTCTATTTCAACCCTCGCGATTATGTGTTTTGAGTAATTTCTTTGCGTACTAATCAAAGATAATTAACCCAATTGGCATATTAAGGTCCCGACTATGCTACTGATCGCATTTTATGGCAAATTTTACAGTTTTTACAAACTATTTATGCCAAAATTGTTGAGTCAATCCAAGCACGGCACTCGTTAAACTCAAAGAGATTTACAGACGAGACCGTATGAAAAGAAGAGCAGAAAATGCCAAGAAATTGGAGCTGCAAGAAATTTGCAAAATTTTCACATGGCACGAATCAAATGGCGCGTCGCTAAGATGCAGCCAAGTGTGAGGAGAAGTCGGTTTAACTTATGATCCACATCACAAGTGTCGCGAATTCTCATTCCTTTTATTTTACCATTATTCCCATTTTACGCTCAATCGCAGTGGGAAATTGCATGTTTATACTGTGCATACCGCTATTTGTTTCAAAATCTCACCAACTATAACCTCTTGGTAGCCTTGTTTTTGCTCTTCGCCGCTTTGTGTCAGGTTCCCCAGGGACTTACATACACCACTGGGATAGAAACACAGCAGGCAGGCTAGAGAGGATCAATGCCCTATAGGAACAATGCTTGTGCTAAGCTCGATCAGTGGTCACGGAGCCTCCACCTGAGGAGCAAAAGAAAGCTAAACAGTAGGAAAAGGTGGGAACCCTAATGCCTGCTGTGTCAATGTAGGAGGGACCATATACACCCACCAAGCGCGCAGTGCACCTCATGTATCACTTCCCACGAGGATGTGGATTGTCAAAGTTCTTGATCTAGGTGCCCCTGCTCCAACCTTCCATGGTATGGAAAATGAAAATCCATACACACACATCCGAGATTTGAGGAAGTTTTATGACTTTTACGAAGGCGTAATTGATATGGAATTGTCGGGCTGAAAGCCTCCTTAAACCTAAAAAGACAAGGCCAAGATTCCGTTTTTAATTTAAGGCTAAGAATTTATGAATCATGTAATCGCAGCAGAGTTTCTCAGAAGAGTTCTTCAAGGTACACAGGACTAATAGCTTTAGTGAGGTGGTGATTTATACACAAAAATTCTAAGGATGAGAAGTTCACTCAAAGGCCGGGAGAGGTATATGGAGACCATCAAGGCCTGGTCTCTCACCATGGTTTTCAAGGGTGAAGGGATGTCGTAATCACTTATGATGGGATGTCCCTGCTATGAAGCCAACCTGAGGAAACCATGTGAGGGGACTTTCTTCGAGTAAAAATTCCAATAGCCATGATTCTTTCTCGGTTATGTAGCAGAGACCTCATAAGGCATGGACGAGCCTTAACCTCAGTGAAGGTAAAGAATGAGGCCTGCATCCAGTTCAAGGGGAGGCATACGTACTCACTCCCAAAAGTCATGGAATTGAAGGCGAAGCTATCTACCTTGGCTAGGGAAGGTGGGAAGAACCAGAAGGAAAAGACCACACGAGGTCCAGGTACGACTAAAACTCTCTACGTGCCAAGCTATGGGCCTATCCTGTCAATCAACCGAGCATGTGGGAGAGTAGTGTTCTACCACCACAAGAAGAAGAGAGGCTTCCGATCAGAAAATTTGTCGGGTCAGCAAACCACCACCAATGCCCCATACAACAACAAGACATACAACCCTAATCGAGAAATCATCCCACCCTCTGAAGCCAGACCCTCCGTGATCATGTCCCCCCTCGGGTGCACGACAATTGCAGGTAGGTTCCCATCCAACCAATACCACCACCAACTCCATCTCCTGAGCAAGCTATTGTGGGTTTGAGCAAGGTGGCAAGGAGCTGTGGAAGAGCAAAGGAACAATGTGCACAGCCTTAGAATGATAACAGAAAGCACTGAACAAAGATAGATGGTCAAAAGTGATTTCAATTAAATATACTCGTATTTCACAACAGAGGATTACCAATCACTGAGGCACGGTGAGTAGGAGATTCTCTTCCTGCATTAATAACCCAATCCTCTAGGGAGTGCATGAATTGAGCTATTCCAATGAACCCGCCCCAAAATGGATAGAAGTAAAGGTCAGAAAGATCACTTTTATGAGTGGTAAAGAAATCGGAAAGGTGGGCCAAAGGTTCAAACCCGTTGAGAAGGCTGTAACCAGAAAAGGAATGAAGCTAGATCAAATAATTATTAAAGAAGATTCAATGAAGAAAACATGCTTCTTCCATTTCTCAAGCTTCTGAAAAGGCAAAAAGAAGGCCTAAGTAGGTCAAATTTTGAAGCAAGGGCAGCGAATCAACATCCTAACGCTTTGACATGATTAACAAGTCCCAACCTATGCCAAATTTCTTAAAAGACCGCGGTACGTTAAGAGAGGATTGAATGTTGATAAGAGGTCTTCCAATTAGAAAGGTGAGTTTATCATTCAATGCAAGACTCGGTGAAATACAAAGATCCAGTTCCCCCACAATTCTCGGCCAAGACTGGAGGTACTGTGACAGAGCAAGGGTAATCGCCGGGATTCGGGAGTTGTCAACCTACCGCCATACTCAAGCGTACAAGCAAGCTAGGGTTTGGGAGAGCTAGCCTACCAACATCACTCTATCCTTAGCCGGGGACGGGACAAGAAAAATTCCTAAAGGTATAGTTGAGGATGTTTTGGTAGAAGGTAGACAAATTTATTATCCATGGACTGTGAGTTCCCACACAGAAACAGTGGACAGAGGAACTAACTATGCCCACTGTTATAATTGGGAGGCCATTTTAACACATCTGATGCCACAATCAATTATCGAATGGAGTCATGCGCCACTGGCAATATGACCTTTGGAGCTTAATATTTTCCACCTAGGCGCTGAAGCACAAATCGCCAGAGGAGCAGGCAGAAATCAGATAGTAAAGTCCTGGCCCCGATTGGCCCAAAAAGTGTGAAAGTACAAAGGCTCACAAACTACAAGAGGAATTGATGAAGAACGGTGAAGCAGTTGATGAAGAATTAACTGCATCCGTCACTCCTCTAGCACCACTGATCCCCCCAACACCACCGGTAAGGTGAAAGAGAAGATATAGGCCAGAAGCTCAACTCGCTTAAACTCACTTCACAAGAGACATGGAGGGACTTCTCCTCCGAATTCTCCAGTTATATACTTGAATAGAGTAGTTTCATGAAGAATATAGAAGCCACCCAATTTTGTTAATTTTATCTATTTTATGTTATTTTATTTTATTTTGTATTTTGATTTCTTTTAATTTTTCTTAGATTTTACTGAATTTTTTAGTTAATTGTTTTAACCTAATTTTCAATTTTCTCAATTTTTTTCAATTTTTTTGTGTTATTTTATAAGCTTTATCAAATTTTAGCTTCGCCATGCAGTGGAGCCCAAAAATTCTCATAACTGTGAAATTTTCGCAGAGGTCATCGTAGCACCACAAGATGTTTTATTATTATTTTATTTTTATTTTTTTTATATATATATATATATATATATATATAGAGAGAGAGTATATATATATATATATATATATATATATATATATATATTTAATGTGAATGCCATGTGATGCAATTATTGCATGTTACATGTTGCATGTCACATATGTGAGAATGCTGATATGGATTAAATTTAATTCATACATTTAAGGGTTATGGAGACACTATATTACATACATATAATCTCCAAACAAAGATTCAAGTCAATGTCAATATATAAGCACACATCTATCAACATTCATCAAACAATTAACCAAATTGTTTATTACAAAATCAAGTAATAAAAACTTTTTAACTCTCAAGGCCGAATATATATAAATGTCACAAAAACAGCTCCACACTGTCGGCCCTAAACTGCCCTTAACTATGTCCATAAATGTCAACAAGCCCTTGCAGCTACACATAAAAACTCAACCCTAAACAACCCTTAAGGGCTGAAGCCAACAACTTCCTTAATAAGCCCCTGTTAGGTGAAACTAATGTCAAACAACCCTTAAATCAACCCCAAACAACCCTTAAGGGTAGAATTAATGCCAAACAACCCTTAAATCAGCCCCTAAGGGTAGAATTAATGTCAAACAACCCTTAAATCAACCCCAAATGGATTTTTAATCCACAAACAAATAGGAATAAACCAAAGTAGGAAGAATCTCTACCTTCTTTTGAGTGTAGAACCATGAGGTCTCAGAACATCTCTTACAAGCCCTAAACATTGATTTCCAAATCTTCTTCTGGATCTTATGTGAAGCTCCCTGCTTGGTACCTACGCATAGTCTTCGCTGAGATGATGAACTTGTAATTTTGGCTTAACGACTTCGACCTGACGCACCTCGCGGGGATTGTCGAAAAGAAGCCTCACTCTCTTCCCTCTCCTCTCTCTTTCTCTCCTTGTCAGCTGTCCCCTGCAGTAAATGAGCCCTCTCGTCACAAATTAATTAACCTTAGTCTCACACTTCTTTAAACATTTATGGCCCACGTCAGCCAAGTGTCCACGACTAGTTCCTCGGGTCTATTTCTGGGTCTCCAACAATTTATTTCCTGCTTCCGGTTCAAGTTCAACTATTTGAATGAATTTTTTGATTTGAATTATTTTCCATCTTCAAGGTTTTTATCAAAATCTCATTTTTGGGTCCATCGACAATCTCAAGGCCCAAAATCGTAAAAATCCGACTATTTGGAATTCAACGAAATTGCCAGAGTAACTAGGATTCACGAGAAGAATCCAACTGTGAGGTCCGTTTCGTCATTCGAGGCAATTTAACGTTTTGCCATTTTCGAAAATCAATTTACTGCTTGTAACGAGCCGGTGGAAACGCATTGAGCTTCGCTCTTATTGGTTTCTGGCTACAGGAATATTCACGGTGAGAAGCCACCGTCAAGCACCTCCCAACCATATCTAGTGGCCCCAAGTAAATACATCTATATTATTTAATAAAGACGAGTCAGAATCGCTCCTTTCTTCATTGAGAAGAGAACTAACGATCACTCTCCGCCGCCCAACTACTTTTCCAAGGATCCACAGCTGCAATCCTTCTCTTCGCCTCGATCCGGAGCGACGAACTGCGATTGTTAAAAAGGGGTTTGATTTTATGAGGATTTTCGTTCTTCTCCCTTGTCTCCTGCATAAATAGCTGATACTGCTGTAGCCAATCGATCAAGCAAAGGTCAACTTGCCCAACGTTAGTCAAATAGCTGACCACTTAGTGATAGGTTGAAGTGACATCCTTCATTGAGTACAGCCCCATTATGACATTGTAAGGCCCCAAGTCTTCAAAGATTGAGAACAAGACTTCTTAAGTGACTAGCCCGGCTTTTACGGGGAGCGCGACATCTCCTAGTGTTACGGTAGTTGCTCCATTAAAACCAAAGAGGATTCGCCCGGCTGAGTTCAACATACCTAAGGAAAGCTTTATCTGCTTGAAGGCTGGTAGCTGCAATGTTCACACGTGACCGCTAGGTCCACGCATCTTTCAGGCACATCAAACCGTTATACAAAGTAGAGCACCACATCAGAGGGGCACACGATCCCTGTCGGTCGGACAGGAGGGAAAGATACGGGGCCATCCACCGCTTGGTTTTTTCATGGTTGCCTTCGTGTGATAGAATTTACCCAGTCGACCGCGGCATTCGGTGAGTTTTTCGCTACGCTCGACCACACCGTCGATCGCCTAGTATATATAATCTTGGTATGGTGCCCGGATTCATGGAATCTGTTACTCCAATCGTGAATTTATCCGCCGCTTGCCATGATTTTGTGGTCGGCTTCTTGACATACCTCCCGGAGGTGCCCATCCGATCAATCTTTCCAATGAACTTTAGTTTGACACCGCCAACTTCATGCCCATTATCTCTTCGGTAAATCGCGACCGCTAAGGATTTCCGTTCGAAGGATTCGCTTCGATCACAGCAGCCATTAAACTCTAGTAAGTCGCGACCATGCACAACTTCTCGTAAAGATAGATGTTTAAGGTGAATCTATGAGAGCCTCTTTTCATGACCGATAACGAGACCGCTTCGCCTCCCCGCTCACCTTCCTCGACTCGAACCAAGCTTCCTGGTTCAATCATGATTGCCCAAGCCGTTGCACTGATATTTTCCTCTAGCATTGAAAAATATTCAACTTTCTTCCAGATAATTTTTCCATTGCTGCTAAGTGTCTAAAAATAAGGACTGAAGAAAGGAGAGATGGTCCAAAAGCCCTAAAGTTTTAGAGGACCGCCCATGCGATACCATCTACCTACCAAACTGGCCGGCTCGAACCCCTCCTTGTGAAGTCTTGAAGAGACTCCCCTTCCCGCTAGAATAGCCCACAAAGAGCTAATGTTCCTTCTTGTCGCATCGGGAATAAAGACACGCGATATAAATGCAAACATATTAAGTTCACTAAACGAATCTCATTGAATTACTTAAGAGCCAGAAACTACTATGGTGTCGCTATGCATTCAGCCAGAATACTTTACACGCTGAGAAATTGATCATTATGGTATAGTATCATCGCTCGATTATAATGGAGCATACACGTAGTGATCGTGAGAGCCATCAAACGTGGGCGAAAAGCCTATGACAAACTCGCTGCGAGGTGGCTCAGTCAAGAATGTGTCGCTTCATGCGAAGAGAGTATATCGAGCCTCCAGACAAGGCCATCATGACATACAGAATAGCCGCCCCTTGACAGCTAAGCGGACAAAGTGACGGGGACAGTCACGTGCCTACGCAATACTAACGCTGCTCCCAAGGCTTGAACCAATGCCCGCCTTCTTTTTGCTCTACCTTTCTTCTTTCTCGCCTCTCAGATGCACCAATTAACGGCATCACAGTATGCGGTGGGGATAGCGCCTACGCACGATTCGCCTGTGCCATCTCGAAAGCATTCTTGTCGGGCAGACTTGGCGGCGAGGAACCGCCGAGGACAACTCGATCATCCGGTCAGTATCAAATGCCAAGAGAGGAACAACTGCCTTCCCTTATTGTGCGATAATTGATGCAACAATGATCGCTATCTTGTACATCTTTTCCAAGATCGTGGATTTTTTCTATCTAGGCTCGCAACTTGTCATTCCTCACACAAAGGTCACACACCTTCTGCAACTCCTTCAACTGCCTTGACTGCTCTCCCGCTTTTCTCCATCTCCCCGACGCCAATGAGAATGGATATTCCGCGCACTGTCTAATGGGATGGCACTACCACGCTCGAATCTTAATAAGGGTGTAGAAGTGGGAATCAACAAGAAACCAAGAGTGGATGAAGGGCTACTAGGACAATCGGTTGAGCTAAGAAGCCCCCTTATGCTCCATGTATTTAACTTTTCGGCTCGATTCCCAATGTATGAGCCAATTGTGTGGACCTTTGATCGTCTTGAACCTTCCAGCACGTAAACACAACGCGGAACCTGCAAAAAGGTGGTCCGACAATGGTGTGTCGGCCACGCTCTCCGATGATTATCAGCACAAGATGGAGAAGAAGAAGTAGAGAGTTCAAATAGTCGGAATTGCTCTACTTTCATCTCAGGGTAGGATCTTCCCGACAGAGTAGGTCACTTGCCACAAATATCCTTAATTTGTGTGGATAAAATATCTTAATTTTTAGATAAACATTTTTCCATCAAAGGATTAATCTTATGAGAAATATGATTTAGAACCTGAAATCCACGATAAATATCTCTTTTACGTATTTTTTGCCATACGCTTATCTATAAATTAACTTCATATACAAAGAGGGATGGTTAGTTAGGGACTTGAAATCCAGACTTAATCACTCCAAAGCAAGTTCGAGAAGACACCGCATTCCTGCACGTTTTAAGATTCTCTGTTGAATAATACCCCGACCGTGCTCTATGATATAAAAATAAAACCGGCTTACAATGCAAGCCAAGCTGGTCTCGGGGCCTCATTAAGTAGTGGGTCTAAAGATCAAGATTATGAAGTTAATAATGGTTTTGACTTACTAATAAGATCTAAGTTAATTATATATATGTCCCTTAGTGGATTAGTCATACTAACTTGGTTATAGTTAATTTACATATATCATCAATAGGGACACTATAATATCTCATGGGATTGAGGCAAATTAAGATCCTCTTCATTGATACTAAAGAGGTCGTATGTATTCATGGAAATTATGATCTTAGTAATTCCTTATCTGAAGCTTGACATAGGTTTTTTAAGAGTTAAGACTTATTAATCGGACGTAAGAAGAATATTTATAACTCATAAATAGTAGAGATATCTAAAAGGTTATTAACTCAACCATTTAGCTATACGTCCTGGTTTAGGGAGACTGAATGCAATGAATGACATTTTATGAACTCAAGCAGATATATCTTGTTGTTAATCATATTCCTTTATAGGATGTTGAATTAATTTAGAATTGAATTTTGAGAGAGTTAATTATTCCATAGGTCCTCTTCAAAAAAAAAAAAAAAAAAAAAAAAACTGCCATGAGTACTGAAGAATAAAAGTCTTTTTATTCTAACTACCAAAATTTGAATATTTGCTCCAAAATTAAAAATTGCCAGCCAAAATTAGAAGACTTATAAATAAAATTAATTATAGAAGTTAAAATCATTAAACTAAAAATTAAGGATTTTTACTAAAAATAAATTGCAATTGAAAAATTAAACTAAGTTAGTTCCAAAGGAAAGAAATCCTATCTAACTATTTCTCAAGTTGTCTCCTCTACTTGTATACCCATAATCTTCCTTTATAGGCGTAATTCTCCTCTTCTTCCAACCACTTCACTGCCTTTCTATTTGGAGCTCCCTGCTCATCTAAGGATCTCAACATGTGTTAATGCAATCATTATCTTCGATGTTAACTTTGTTTTGGTACGTACCTTGTATAAATGTAAAATTTAGGATTCTACATTTTTTTAAAGTGAATCAAGTATGTTTTAACAATTCAATTTTATTATAAAAACACTAATTTGAATTTTATAAAAACTATTTTTTTATAAAAACAATTCAATTCAATTCAATTCAATTTTAAAACTATAATGCATTGCAAAGTGAATAGATGTAAATATATATATATATATATATATATGTTTTAGTCTATTTTTTAATAAATCAATTAAATATCTTTTAACAAAATAAACCACTACAAAATCAGCTCAAGTGGTTAAGAGTTCAAATAGACATACACAATGGGAGGGGGATCCAAGGGAGAGCTCAGGCGAGCATACGAAAGGGAGAGATATGAGGGAGAGCTTAAACAGGCATCCAAAAGGGAGGGATATGGGGGAGAGCTTAAACAGGCATACAAAAGGGAGGGGTCCAAGTTTGAGTCTTAATAGGGACAAAATTTGTAAAGAAGAGAATTTACTTACGTAATAAGAATAATAGACAAACAAAAAATAAATGTAACAACAAATGCCATGCATATATATTTATAATATTTTTCACGCTCACGAGGCATTCAGACTGTCCATGCACACAATGTAAGACACCTCAGCTCATACTACACCCAACGAATCCTCATTCAAGCCGGGATAACCACAAAGACGGTAGTTTCACATTGAAACATTTCAAACATATATAACCAAGGCTCCGAACTCGAAAGCTCCGTTGTTATGAGATCCAAATTATCTCACCTACATGTTCGATGGTAATTATCAGCCGATGATGCTTGTTAACCTAACCTGGCCGGGAGGTGGGCTGGAATAGCCGGGCTGTCCGCTGACTCAGATTTGGCTGACTGCAAAATGAGAAACAAAGACTTGTGGGGCTCGCCTGCTGCTCTCCATGCCCAAGCCTGCCTTTCGAGGAGAGAAGATCAACCGCTTGGGAATGAAGTTTTTGCATATGTCTCGTGTATCTTTCACTCATGGGGTGGCTCTTGGTATTTAGTACGGATGATCATGACAACTTCTTCTAATCTGACATGATAATCGGTCAGTATGTTTCCAGTCGGATGATGACACCGAATAGTATGTTTCAGTTGAATGATGACAATTGTAATAGTATGTTTCCTATTCGAGGATGATACAACATTTCTCTCACCAGGAGATTTCTTTCCTATCGTAAACCAATTAATAAGGATAATTGATGGAAATAATTTGGAAATATCTTACTTTTCCCTGATTGGTGGAGATTAAGTGTTTTCCCTTAATAATATGGACTGGTCACAAATTTTTAGAGGGTGAATCACCCCTGTTTTTAGCCCATATTTCAAGATGTCATCAAGGGTCTATTGCTAGTACTCGTCCATTTTAATCCTGGTTGGGGTTTGCAGATAGGGGCTCTCGAGACACCTATTATTTCAAACCCTATCACTGCCTTCTCACTTTGACTGTGAGCTGAAGGAGGTGCGTGGGCCATCGGTCATTTCGGACGCGTGATATCCACGTATGGCTACTTTAGGGAAGGGTTTGATTAGGTTTATCGCCTTTATTGTCTTGCCAATTTGAGCTGCTTCTGGCTGTCAATAAGCCTGCATCAACTACTGATCCCGGCTATTCTACCTTTCGTACGAAGAAACTGAGTCGCTTGTCTCCCGGCTATCATGGCTCGACTACTTTATCTTCAAACCGAGCCACATGGTTCAAACTGAAATGGCGCCTCCCGAATTGAGCCGCGCTCTCTGAACTGGTTACATGGAATCCTGAACCCGAGCCACATGGCTCCCGAGCTACATGGATCCTTCGCTTACTGGCCTCCTTTAGCGTGCTTATGCTCTAAAAACTCGAGAGCTATCAGCTCCCCGGGCGCCGAGGCCTTCTGAGTTAAGCTCCCAGCCAGAGCTACCGGATCTCGGGGGCGCCGAGGGCCTTCCCAGCCGTTGCTCTGGCTAAACCGAAAGGTACCGGGCTCTTTGGCGGCTGAGGCCTTCTCGAGCCGTGCTAAGCCTGGCCAAACCGAGCTACCGGCTCCCCGGGCGCCGAGGCCTTCCCCAGCCACAAGCTCGTGCTTCGCCGCAGCTCTTAGGCGCCACAGGCCTCCCGGAGCCGTTGCTCAAACCAGCACGGCCCTGGGCGCCGAGGCCTTCCGGTGGCTCGCAACTGGAGCCACGGGGGGCTCCCGGTCACCGAGGCCTCCCAGCCGTGAGCCCACAACCGAAGCACGTCCGGCACCAAGACCTCTTGCGCCGAACCGAGCAACCAGGCTCCCGGACGCCAAGACCCTCCCCGCTGGTGCTGAGTTCTACAGCCGAATCCATCGGGCTCCGAGGCGTTAAGACCTCCCCGCGCCGCAGCCCAAGCCGAGCCGCGAGTCTTTGGGTGCCGAGGCCTTCCCCAGCCGTTGCTCGCACCGGGAAAGCGCTGGCCCGGCGCTAAGACCCTTCGCGCCCGAGCCTCGCAGCCGAGTTATCGCCCGGGCGCCAGCACCCCGCTGTTGAGCTCACGATCGAAGCACAGGCTCTTTGTGCCACTGGGCTTCGTGGCTACATGGCTCGCTTCAGCCGCGACGCTTCATTGAATCAGAAGCACAGTTCCGCGAAAGCATTTCGCCTTTCGCTACTGGCCCATCGGGCTCCCCGGTGCTACTTTGGCCCGCGGTTACGTGGCCTCGCTTGAGCTGTTAGCCGCCCGCGGTTAGCCACTACGCCCGGCAAAGCATTGTGGCCCGCGGGCTACATGCCTGTTGAGCAAGTTACGCCCGCGAACCGAGCTACTAGTTTCACGGCTAAATGGCCTGCTTGAGCCACTCGCGAATCGGTTATTGTGCTCAGCTACTCGGCTCAGAGCTACATGGCCTCGCTTTGAACCGGTTGTCGGGCTCGCTTACATCTCGCGGGCTACATGGCCTCGGTTTGAATCTCCCGAGCCGCCGGGCTCCCCCGAGCTACTGGCTCTCGTGGGATACATGGCCTCGGTTTCGAGCTGGGCTACACTTTGCGAATCGGCTACCAGGCCTCGAGCTACTGCCCGCGCTACGGCCTCATGGAACCGAGCTGCTGGGCCTCGGGCCTGGGCTATTGTGCCTGGCCATTCCCGCTCCCGAGCCGCTGTGCTCTCAAACCTGAAAGGCTCGCCTCGGCTATCAGCCTTTTGGGCAAAGAGCTCAAACTGAGCTTCTTAGCTCCCGAATGCCCCGCCTCTGGGCCATTCTGCCTCCCTGAGATCTAGGCTCTCCCAAACCAGCCACCTCCCGCCACGCGCCTGCCGAGCCGGGCCACGGCCATAAGGGCCTCACACGCTGAGCCTCTGAGCCGAGCCCCATGGCTTCGGCCAACCGCCCGAGCCGACCAGAAGCCACGCACCATATGGCCCAGCTGGAGCAATGAACCTCAACCGAGGCATCAGGGCCTCCTGAGCCACGGCCCTCGTGGGCTACATAGCCCTCGTTTGAACCTGAAATGGCTCCTGCCACTCGCTTCGGGCTCGGGCCCGTCGACCGGTCACGCCCCGAGCCACTGGCTCGTACTACATGGGCCTGCTCGGAGCTGCCACGCTTACGAACCCCAGCTGGCTAGGCTCCCGAGCTACTTTGGCTCCGGTACTACATGGCTCGCTGAACAGCCGGGCCCTTCGAGTACTGCCCGTAAAGGCACACGACCGCTTCAACCGAGCTGCTGGCTCGAGCTACTTGGCTCCGTGCTACATGGCTTGTTTGAGCGGTTTACGTCATTTAACTCGAGCTATCAGGCGGTTTTGGCTACTTGGCCCGCTACTGGCCTGCATCAGCTACCAGGCCCCGAGCCACTGGCCCTGCCTACATGGCCGGCGCCAGCAGACTCACACCTGGCTACCGGGCTCCCGAGCCACGGGCCCATGGCCTTTGACGGTTACGCCCGCAACCGCTACTAGGCTCCTAAGATACTGCCTGGGGCGGCACATTGCTGCCGAAAGTGCTACGCCCAGGGAATCGAGCTACTGCCCGTGGGCTACATGGCTCGCTTGAAGCAGCGCCCGCGAATCCAGCCAATAGGGCCTCGGAAGCACTGCCCGCGGGCTACGGCCTGCTCTGAAATGAGCTGTTGGGCTCGGAAGCATTTGGCCCAAGGCATGGCCTGCTCAACCGAGCCTGGGTTTCAAAGCGCTCGCCTGCGGGCTACATGGCTCGCTTGAGCTACGCCCGCGAATCGAAGCTACTAAAGCCTCAGCTACTTGGCCCGTACATGGCCCGCTTGAATTTAGGCCGGCCGGGGTTCCTCGGCAGCTACTGGTCTCTGGCGGGCTACATGGCTCGAAGTCGAATCGAGTCACGGGCCTCGAGCTACTGGCCCGCATACGGCCTGCTCAACTAAGATGTGCCGGGATCCCGAGCTACTTGGCCCCATGGCTACATGGCCTGCTTGAGCTTGCTACACTGTGAACTGAGCTACCAGACTCCTAAGCCACTTAGCCTGCGCCAGGCCTGCTCGGAATCGAGTCGGCCGGGCTCTCGAGCTACTTTAGTTCCTCGCGGCTACATGGCTCGGCTCAATCAGCGGCGGGGCTCCTGAAGACACGGGCTCCGTGGCCACGGCCTATCTGAGCTGCCAGGCCGCGGCCCAGTTACTAGACTCCCCCCGAGCTACTTTGGCCCGCGGGCTACATGGCCCGTTTGAACCGGAGTCACGGGCCCGGGCTTCGGGTCAAGCAGCCTCGGCGCTATTCTCGCCCTTAGCTTTAGACTCTTCTCAACCGAAATATTGGGTCTAGGTTACTAGCGCCTGAGCGCGAGCTCAAAACTGAGTCGCTAGCTCCTAGTCGTTTCATTTTCCGGGCTATTCGCTCCGAGCCGGTGCGAGGCCCTCTCAAACTGCCGGGGCCCCGGGCTATCATGGCCGAGCCAGCTCCCGCCCGTGGTTATATGGCCTTTGTTGAGCCGCGAGCCTCTTGAAAGTCGAACTGCTAAACCGTCGCTAGCCTCAGTGCGATAGCCAAGGCCTTATCGGTGACGGGTTCATACCCATGGTAGTTCCGCCCCGATTTTGTACGTATTGAGGTGGTCTACTGTGGCCTGTCTCACGAACGCCCAATATGCGATTCAACTTTTCCTAAGGGGGATGTACAAAGACCTCAAGAGGAAGGGATTTGGTTTGTTGCACCTAGAAGGCCCATGGAGATTGGAGTTCGACCTTTTATCGCTACCTTCATGTGGTCGATTTCGCCAGATGTCCCCCGAACCTTTGCTCCCACTCGACCTCCTCGCCATATCCTCTCCTGGGTCAGCGAGGATCATGCTTCCTAATGTGGTTGTTTCCCTTCTCTATCCCGCCTCGACGAGGGCCAGGTGTCGTTCCTCCTCCGATAACAAGGTTTTCGGGGGCTTGTCTGGGGGCCCATCGTGCGGGGTCTCCCCGGGGGCATCGTATTCCTGAGCTGCTCCCCTCCCGAACTCTTCGCCAGTGTCAATAAAGACGCGAGCGCCCACTGCCTCATGCTGGCCCGCACACGCCCCTACACGCCTCCGGGAGGTCGGCTGTCCACGTCGCCTGACTGGTCTTGCATCTTTGGAGGATTGGCGTTGCTCCTGCTTGTGTTCCGAGTTGATACCCACACGCCGAGAGGTCACTTTACTTGTAAGGAACTGCTGCTCCTACATGCGCGCCAAACTACGATGCTCGCTCAACCGGAACGAAGCAGAGCGTGCCGGACCGCCAGGCCGGCCCGACTCAAGACGTTGGACCTCTCGCAAAACGAGAACAAAGGATCACGGGGCTCGCCCGTTGTTCTCTCCGATGCCCAAGCGCTCTTTCCGAGGGTAGAAGATCAACCGCTAGAATGAAGTTTTCTGTGCATAAGGTCTACATATCTTTCACTATAGTGACCCGTATTTATAATGGATGATCGCGACAACTTTTTCTAATTGATTATGATCACACTAGCATGTTTCCAAGATGATGACACCAATAGCATGTTTCCCACTTGATGATAACATCACAGCATGCTTCTCACGGAGGATGATAATAACATTTCCCTCACTAGGTAGGAGATTCTTTCTTTATTTAAACCAATTAATAAGGATAATTGATGTACAACAATTGGGAAATATCTTACTTCCGACGAGAGACAAGTTTCCCCTAATACTGATTCCTCGGTCGCCAAATTTCTTTTAAAGGGGTGAACCTGATCCTCAGCTGGCCCATACTCAGATCAACAAGGTTCATTAGTACTAGTCCGCTTTAATCCAGCTAAGCTATGCTCTCGGGGCCTGCATCATTATTTTCAAACCCATTTAATCATATTATCATTTTTATAATAAATGGTAGTTATTTTAATTCATTTTAATGAAGGTTTTAATTCATTTAATTAAAACTTTTTTTTTTTTTTACTTAATAAGGATTAAATCGAATCAGATTTAATAGTATGTTTGCTTTCAAACTAGAAGGGATAAGAGAAAAGAAAAGTATAATTAAAAAGAAAAGAAAAAGAAAAATAGAATCTGAATACCATTGAAGAATGGAAATGAAATTAAGGTTTATCATATAAATGCAATACAATTTCATCAAAATCATTAGGCCAAGTGAAAATGAAATAAATATTATTTTCTACCATTTTTTTATTTTGGAAAATGAATTTTAATTTAAATCATGAAAGATAAAAATTATAGGTTATATTTTCATGGTTTTCAAGTGATCCAAGTTTTACTCTTTATGATTTTTTTTGAAACCATGTCTAAATAGAAAATATTTATTTTATTTAAATGTTTAAATATGCATTTGAACTTTTATCCTTTTTTTTTTTTTTATGCGTACACAATTTTGTTTTCACTAGATTTTGAAACTCAGTTCCTTACTCCGCTCTCTTAGGATAGCTCCCTGATGTGCTTTTTTTCTATCGATATTGGACTAGAGCTTCTTGGAGCCGGTTGGGCTCTGGGCCTCGTTTGACTGATAGTCGGTACAACCCGGTAACCCGTACCAGCGGGGTGATCCTCACTGGGTGTGGCCGTCACCGGCTTCGATAGCTAAGTCGGTTTCTTTCTTATAAGAATGAAAGAATTCAACTCTTTATGGCGTTATTACTGCGTACCTTTTTATGGTAGAATGGGTTGGTATTTATAAGGGGAAATAGTGGTTACTTTCCTTGTTAGATGGTGATACTGGGTGATCTCCTACGCGGAGAGCCTTCCTATCATGGACTGCCTCTAAGGGGGATACTGAGGAGTCGGATCATGTAAGATCCTTCTTCCTAACCGTGGGGCGCTGATCATGGAGACTAGGCACTACACGAGCCTTTACGCTATATCACTTGATTACCTGACATGATGGTTTCAATTCTAAGCCTAGTCCCGTGTAATTCTGGGCATGCAGAAACTCATCAGGGTCGAGCTTCTTACTGTCTCAGGCCCCAACTCCCTTCATATGTGCAGGTCTGGTCACAGCCTACTCGCATCATGCCATGCACATATTGTTGTTTTCACCCCATCACTCTTAAACCTCACTAGTGCTTTTTACTTGACATTTAAACTCCATTTAACATTTTAAAATTTGATAACGTTTTGTTATCTACTTTTCTTTTAAATATTAAAATCCTATGAAAATGAGATGCTATCTTACTCTTGGAATTTTTTATTTATTTTAGTGTCTCAACTTTTATTTTATCCCTCTTCAAAAAAAATCTTTTATTTTATTCAACAAGTATTTGAACTCTAATTTTTTATTTAATCAAGTGCTTCTCAGTTAACATTCCAATAATATTCATTTTCTCATTATGATTTTTATTATCTATTTGTTATAGTAAAAAAATTAATAAAATTGACTATCATGAAATTGAGATAAAAATAAATATATTACTATTTTAAAAAACAATTCTGATATTTAATGTTTTATTTTATTATTCATATATAATATTTTTATTTTACATGACACTATAAAATAAATAAAAATAATAGAAGAAAATTAAATTACATTTTTAAGAAAAAATTTCTTTAATTTATAATAACCAATTTTATCAATTTCTTCTTTACTCTCTAACAAATAAATTATAAAACTAATAGAGAAATGATAATATTGTTAGTTCACTTAATAAAATCATTAATTTCTTTATTTTTTATATGATCCAATCCTTGCTGGGATTAGACATCCTAATGTTTTGACCAATTATAGCTACTTTAATGAACAAAATTAAAAGTTCACCCACAATGAACAAAACAAAAGTTGAAACACCCAAATAAAAAATAGAAATGTTGAACACATGATTAAAACAAAACAGTCGAGAAGCTAAATTAGAAAAAAAATCAAAAAATTGAGACATTATTTATGTAATTAATCTTTTTTTATAAAGTGTTCCCAACAACAATTGAAAAGTTTTAAAATATTTTGCACATTTAAGCTCCAAAATGCAATTTTATTTCTAAAATTACTATGTCAAAAAAAGGCATTTAAAATGAGAACCATGATGATTTATACAGAAAGATAAGAGAGGGCAACAAATGAATCCAGTAACTTTTTCCCCACAAGCAGTTATTCCTCGTGCCAAGGCTTTCTAGAGAGGAGGCCAAATTTAACTCTGAACAAAGAAAGAACATTGCTTATACCACACAAGCAATTGAAATACCCATTCCTAATTCCTTCTATAGCATCTATAAAGTACTGTAGCCATACCAGGTTGGTCATACGATGCAGACTCAAATCATCAAGGAAAGGAAAGAAAGAAGAAGAAACGAAAATGGCTATGAGGCAACGGAACTGGTGGGACCGGCGACTGCCGGTCCGCGACCTGTGGTCAGACAGAATTATCAGTACTACGCCCACTTACGAATGGAACAAGAAGAAGGACGTGTGCTGTTCTGCTGCCCATCTCCTGGTTCGTATAATTAAAACCTATCGATTCTTCACATGTCTCTTAGTTGTTTTTGTATGTCTTTTATTTTGATCTCACATATTTTTACATGCTTGCCTTTTAAGTTTCTAAAATTTGGGTTTAATATGAGTACGGCGGTATGAAGCATGATATTCATGTTAAATCCGAATCCTACGGGCTTGAACCTTTAGGACATACAGATGGTTGTTTAATATTGATATTAAACTCAAAAAACGGCTATTATTTTGTTGACTCTCACTACGGTATGGGTAGAATCGCATGTGAGGGAGGGTGTGAAACGAATATTCTTTACATCATGAATCGTATAAATGTTCTTCAAAAAATTAAGAGTTGTATGAATAGTGAAGACATGTAGAGATGTCAAACAAACCAATGCAAGCTTTCTTTTATGTACTTTAAAATATACAAATGGAGAACAAATATTCAAATTACAGAACCGGCCACCTATCAAAACTTATTTTGATATCATGTTAAACAACTCATTTTCCTAAATAAGCTCAGACTTCTAGGATTTTGACTCAATATTAGTGGTCATGTACGGTTTCTTAGTAGAATAAGAATGTTAATTCTGGTTAGAATCATAATGATGTTTTGGCCCTTCAGATCTAAAAGTACAGGAAGAGAATAAGTATTGTTGATTTAAAAGAAGATGTGATGAAGAAGGTTCCAATCCTGAACATATATATATATATATATATACTTTTTCATCCACTCCAGGTTTTACAAGAGCAGTTTGGGGTTCAGTTAGGAAAGCATGGACAAGTTCAGGGTTCGTGAAGACGCCCAGCTCGGGCAACACATTTTGTCCACCTGATCAGACTTATCCCATTCCAGAAGATTGCGGCAACAACCGGTCTTCAAGCCATGTTCGGAGGGCGGCAACTTTATGTCACCTTCCATAAGAAGAAGGGGGTGGATGATGTTAAAGACTTATAGTAGAAGATAAAGATTCTCCTCCTCCTCCTCCTCCTCCAAAACCATCCCCAAGCATCCGTCCTGCTGAACAACAAAAAGACGAAACACCGTCCAATGCTTCAACTGCTAGTGGTGGTGGTGATGGGAAACCAGTGGAAGCTCCCAGCAGCAAGGTGAAGTCTGAAATGGATGAAGAGAATGAGCGAAGGCAATCAATTTCAACCACAACAGAAGCAAAGGCGCCTATGGAAGCAGCTCCGACCAAGCTAAAGTCTCCTGAGGACGAAGAAGAGACTAATCTTGGAAAAGCAAGTGCTCCAAAGACTACTACAGAAGCTCTGAGCTCCGGGAAAGCAGTACTGAGTACAAGCAAGACAGAAAAGGCTCGGTGTTCAGCGAGAAGATGACCAGAGAAGAAAAGGCGACAGCAGACGAGGAAATGGGCACGGAAGAGGTTTTGTTTCTTGTTTCTTGATCAGGAAGCAAACTGAAATCCGAGGAAGATGAGCAAAGAATCAAATCCAGGATGAAAGCAGTACTGCCACGAATGAAGCCTGAAAACCCTGATCGGAAGCAAAACTGGAAGGCGGCATGAGAAGATAAACAAAGAATCAAACTTGACTGCTGAAAATGATACTGATCAGAAGAGGTTAAAGAAGGAAAAGATTGATGAATATGCAAATAGTCTATATCAAAAGGGAATAAAGATAGGGAACACAGTCATAAATGGATATACATATGAGAAATACAAGCAGATTGTGAAGGACTTCATAACCCCAAGGATGAGGAAGAGAGGAAATTGATTAATATAGTGGCAGCACTGGTAATTGTGGCACTTGGCACTTACGTCACCTACCCCGTTGGTCTTCTTTCACAAAACGCCAAAATAAATGTCGGTCTATAAATGAGCGCTTTCTTGACCTACTGCCGTAATGTTGTATTGTTTATATTTCTATTAACTTCTGAAGGTTTAACATCTCTTTAAGGTTGAGAGTTCATATAGTATAATAACTTGATTAATCTTAGCAACTACCATACCATTTATCATATTGTAGAAACCTTGTAACTTGTATACTTTGAGTAGCTATAATGCACCTTGGTTGTTAAACAACACAAGTGAATATTATAAATGCTCATATTACTAATTAATGCATACATAAGGGATAATATATATAGGGAAACAAAACATATAAATAAAGATATATTTATTCTTAAAAAAATTTATCTATTACAATTTATCATGCTTTGGCATTATATCCCATAACACAGTCAATTTTTTGGTTCAATTCCTATAACCAATATAGCATTTCCTTCTTTTCTCAGTGGAATCCTTTTCTTCTCTGTACTTTGCATACTTGGAGTTTGCAGAAAAAATAAAAAATAAAAAAGAATCCCTTAGACATCTATTATTGGTTCAAAATTGAATCATGGCCTCTTCTTTTTTATTTTTTGGTTAAGCAAGAGATTTTGTATTTCTTTAATCCCCTTCCCTCCCTCGGAAATCATGCCCTTTTTTTTTGGTTTTAATAGAATATATGCCTTGAGGATTCGTTGTTATTAATGGTGCAATGATTGTTAGTCAGTCATGGCACGATTAATGAAACAATCATTTCATATTTAATGTTTTAATGGTAGCAACATGGTCAAGTTAGAGTGCCACATAGCCTCCATAGAGCAGAAGCATCCATTCATAATTGGAGAATTGATTTTCACTACCCTTAAAATTATATATTAGCTAGTTTTTTTAATAATGGGAATTATGTTTAAGTGTATTATTGGACTAATATAAATTAAAAGAATAAATATTTGGTTTAAAGACGTCAAATACCTTTAAATTTGTTAATCTAACATCTCACATGTTTTTTTCTTGAAAAATAACTCATTTTAGACAAAAATAATCTTTTTTATTTCATGCAATTACATCATCCTTTAAAATAAGGGATTATTTTTTAAAGAAAATAAGCAAGATTTGAGATCTCCAGTTCGTGGGTATTGACCCGAGAGAGGTCAGCACAAGAAATTAACCGCCGAACTTATTTCAACCGAGGGATAGACCCCGGGCCTATATATAAAATAAAATATATTTTTCTTTATATATAAACTTAATTTTCATTGAATAATAAAATTAAAGAGATACATCCAATGTTATATTAAAGAGATAACCAATACATAATCAAATCATACTCATATAACAATAAAATTAGACAATTAGCAAAGCTACATTGGGACAGACATCGCCATCTCCATCCTACACCAGCAATTACTAACATCCACTCGGAATATCACTAAATCTCGACATATCAACTCCTAAATCCGTTGTTTCTCATAAATTTTTTTAAAAAATAACTCATTTAACTTAAAATAAATAAATACATATAACAAAATAAATAACACACAAATTTTAAAATTACCTTGCGCCAATAATATTGAAAGTTCAAGAAACATGTGAACCCGATTATTCCCGATTAATAATATTAAAATCAATAAAATAAAAGTTTAAAACTGTGTAGTTTTTTTTCTGGGAACAGCATGCCATAATCAAAGCGGAGAGAAAAAAGCAAGAATCCGCGAATCGCACGAAGTCGGTCGCCACCGCTCGACGCATGGTGGCCGATTTTGCCCTTGCCGCTTCTCCCTGGCTTTTCCGCTCGACGACCGCTCTCATCCCGTCCCTGTTTTGGTTGGACCGGCCGGGTCACGATCCGGCTTTTAACAACCTGAAAATAAAGGCCTTTTAAAATCGCCGTACCAGGGAAGGGTTGGATTTCAAATTTTGGGTTTTCAAAATGTCATTTAATCAAATCACCTAAATAAAAACTCAACTCACTCATATTATGTAGATTGCACTTTTTACATCAAATTAATGACAACATGCACTCTCTCCATAGATGAATAAATTACCCTTAAAGAGTTGACTTCGTTTATTTGCCACATAGGAGAGAGAAACTCATCAAATCAAATATCTTTCTCTCTTCACCACAAGATAATAGTGTTACTAATATAACATGATTATAACACTAATATAATACAGTTATTACACTAACAAATAATCTATATTAACGTAATAACCATGTCACATTAAGGACACTTGTGTTATACAAGAATGTAATGGTATGTTACATTGATGCTATGCAGTGTTAATGTTATAATACTATTATCTTAGTAGAATATATAGACTTGATCTGATTATTTTCTACTAAATAAATATGGTCAACTCTTGGTCAACCTATAGGCAAACTATCTTCATAGTTTCATTATTTGCAAAATGCAACTCTATATAATATGAGTGAGTTGAGTTTCTTTTTAATTCATATTGATCCAGCAATGCCTTTTAATAATTAGGTCCGACCAATTTATGAGCACTTAATTTATTGTATGCGGTAGTTTGGAAAGAATCGAGAATCCTCCGTGGCCCCAAGGCACTCAAAGACTATGGGGAGCAAATTCAAGACCGGACCAACCAAGCCTTAAATTGAAGGATTACCAAAAAAAGATAGAGACAATTATATTTCCTATTGCATAGAGTACAAGGTAGTAGAACAACTTAGAACAATTCCAAAATGGAGAATCTAAATGACTCAACAAAGGCTGCATCTACATTAAGCAGCACCTTTGCTCTTTACTATACATAGAATCTTCAACTCAACCAAGTCAAAATGAAAAATTAAAACTGAAGAAATCGATAGAGGATAGAAGAAAAAAGAGAAAACAAGAACCTTGTAATCAACAACTCAGCAACTAACGTCTTAACGCCTCTAAACTGGGATACTGAAACTATTTGCTATCCTTCTTTCCCCCAATGCCTGGATTTTTGCACGTGGCCACAACCCATTGTAATCTATTCATCTGAAAAATCAAAAGTGGCCAAAATTATAAATCCAAGTGACTTCATTTGTTGCAGATATACCAAATTACAATCCAAGTACATTATTAGATGGAATTTAATTAGATATGTCGCGAACATACAAAAATTTCATCCAACGATAAAAAGTTATTGAATAGGTTTTACTTGGGAGAGTCATGATAGTCATCTGGTATAAAATAATATAAAAAGATGGACTAAGTTTTGGAAAAAGACCTCATGGCCACTCCTGACATCCTGCCTGACTGTCAGAGACAGGACAGCTTCCACAACACTAAATAATTTTTGGATCTAGTAATATGAACAAGGTGAAACTGATGAATTTAGAAAGACACTTTTGCTGCACTTGACTTAATCAAGATGAGCCCAGATGACCGGAAGTTGATAAATAAAGAATAGCTCAGTTAAGTTGTCCACCTTGAGTTGATGCATTGTCTCAGTGAAATATTAATTAAAATAAATAAGTTGATAAGGTAATAAATTTAATGGTAAAAGATGTTTTCGATGCCCCAACCCTTTGAAGTCTTAGTTAAATCATTAAGAAATTAAGAGGAAATCACTTACATTGTCCTGGTCAACTTCTCGGATCATTTCTTCCAGGCGGACATCCTCTATGCCAAACTCTTCGCAGGCTTGTTGAAGCTCATCTGCAGTTATATAGCCACTTCCATCCTTATCAAAGTAGGAAAAGTTAAAATAAATTGTCTTCTCAAGTTGTTTGTATTTATGTCGCAGCTACGAACTCCCCATAATCAATGGTTCCATTGTTATCAACATCAGCCTGAGATTCCAAGCACTTGCTGAATTAGACATTATTTACAGTTCTATGATAATGAAAATAATAATAATTTTTGAAATAAAATCTGTCCTTTCCAACTTAGGGAACATGGTTCCTAAAGAGTGGAAGAAAAAGTCTGCCATATAGGAATGGTATAATAATTGATAACAGATCTTCAAATATTATGTCACTAGGAAACAGCGGCACTATAAATGCTTAGTGCTCTTTGTTGACTGATTAAATAGAATCATGATCAGGGAAATACAAACATTTTGAATTGAATAGCTAAAAGGGACTGACAGCAATGAGTTTCTTTCCAGTACTTACTGCTTGTATTAAATCATAAAATTCTCAGACTCCCAAGATTAGCACCAAATCGTTTTAGAATCAGCCTGAGTTCTTCAAAAGTGATTTGACCACTGTTGTCCGTGTCTATCATCTCAGCATTTCTTAAGCCACTATTTCTTCTTCCCTGATAGGCTCTGCAATGATCTGAAAAAAGCTCAATGATTAAGTAAAACCAAAAGACTATCTTAAGATGAAAAGAACAATGAATATCCAAGACGTATTCTTTGTTAACTAACTCCAATTCTCAAGCTTCCAATTCTGTGTAATAGATGCATGTTAACTAGTTTCTAAGAACAATGTCTTTTGCACATCCAGAGACTTACTATAAGAGCTACTCCTTGAGCTTGTTCCATTGCTGAAAATTAATCAAACTCGACTTAAAACTGCAGAATCAAGAGGCTTGTCAGGAGCTACACTTCACCAACCTGGACCTTGAAGGGTGACCTGCAAAAGTTTAAACCAGACATTTCTCATTTTCACTGATATCCTGCTACATTTAAACCAGAGACTTTCTCGTTGATGCTCAAACAAAGTGAAAGTAACTAATTTTTTTTTCAATGCCTAAACATGAGGAAACAACAGAAGAGTTGGTCTGGGTTTTGAAGAAGTTCAAAAGAAGTTGGAAACTTGAATCAATTGCACATAAAATTGCTGTCCAACTGTGAACAAGGCAGACCTGGGCCTAGACATCCTGAATAACATATTCTATATTCCGCCCTTGCTAGATCATAAACATTGCTAGAAACAATAACACCAAATCAGTTAACCATAAGCTCCCTAGTTTGTCGGGTACAATCTTTAAGACAATAAATGATTATTTTCATCATCTGCTGTGCAATATCACTTATCTTCATGGATTTGGATTTACAAAAGAATCTATACCTAAAGGGATCACCAGAGAAGAACACAGCCAGGATAACAATGCCAGTCAAAAGGAAACAAACAAACAAACAAATCAATAAGAAAATATATATCACTACAAAATGAAATTTGGGTACTTCCCCAATGACATCAATATGTCATAGCAATAAGAGCACATATTCTTTATGCACACACTTCAGCTATGGATTAATGAACATAAATATCATAATCAACACTTTCAGCAAAATAAACTTGGAACTGAACCTTCACATTAAAACTTCATGTGCAGTCAGCCCCAAGCCAGGACTCCCGAATGCTGGTTTCACTAAATCTTTGCACTGCAGAGAGTTGGCTCGCCAAGGATCTTGATGAAGTCAAGATCACCCGGCAAGACCCGTTCAAATACACCTTGTTCGTTTCTGCAAATCATCAAACATGGAAAAGGAAGAACAAGAGGGGGGAAACGATCACAGCAACTGGGGTAACTTTGGATTCATCAGAGCACACATATAAATTACAGGAGAGAAACCCGATGTTGGCCTGTAGGGCATCAACTCCATACCACCAGCCTGCAAGGAGGCAAATTCAATATCAAATGTATAAGATAACCCCAAGCACCAAACATCTGATTCTGTCCATAACTTTTTCTCTAGAACTTCTGGTGCAACATAGTACATGGGCTGCCAACCACATCTGTAAATTTTTCTCCTGAAAAGAGAGCTATCAGCACCTGATTGAGATGGCAACTAGACCTTCTTTAAAGATTAATATGGGGAAAAGAACATATCCATAAAATAAAGCCATGCTTAACAACATGCAACCATTGATAAAGGAACTCTTTCTTTCTTTTCCTACTTTGCTCTTCCAACTAACAGAACTATGCTAACTTGCTTGATGACTGCTCCCAACCTCACAAGCAATAAAAAACCAAGCAAACACAATATTTTGTTTAAGATAGAATTACATATAAAATGCCAATTCCACTCTGGTTGCAATCACGTCGTAGAGAATAGAAGTATAGACCAGAATAGATGTGTGCACAAGTTCCAGTTGTTGATTTTTGAGAAAGAATTGGACTCCAACAGAGATGAACAGGATTAAACCTAAATCTTCTTTTCTTGTTCACCACGAAAGGAGATGATTATGCAAGCTCAAACTTCAGACTATAGAGCAGAAGAGTAAAGTCTAGCAAACAGGCTTTCTAGAATTTTAAAAATCCAATAGCTCATAATAGGCAAATGAAGTTCAGGTAGGATTGAGTTCCTATAATAGTTGACTCCATCATGATAAACTAAATCCAAACCAGACCAAATCAATAAGAATATATCAAAGATATAAAACCTAATAAGCCTCCCATCCATAGTTTTAAAAGGCCCACTTTAAGTGCGCCTTGGCTGAACAAGCAACCACTCTCTAGTTGTAACACCTCACTCATCAAGATATGTGCCTTATTGAGGAGGCACACCTTATCGACTTTCTCTTCACTTGTAAATGTTTTTACTCTTGAAAATTTCTTATTGTATATTGTATCTATCTAATTGCATTACTATTTTATTGAATGCTTCTTTAGATATTGGATCTTAAATTTTTTTTTATTGATTGGATTAGATTTTAAATCATATTTTGTAAGATCAATTATGCATTGTAGGTCGCATTTCACTTCATTTACGCATGCACCTATTATTGCACCTTGCACCTAAGCTATAGACTTTACACCTAGAACTGCACCTTAAAACTATGTCATCTAACTTTTTCTGTTAAGTTGCTTCCATAAAAGTTGACTTATTATGAAACATAAAAGGTTGAAAACTAAATTTGAACCATACCAAATAAGAGGGGATATACAAGAATGTAAAACCTAATAAGTCATTAACCCAACCCCTAAATCACAACCGCAGCAATTTCTATAAACCTAACCCTACAACCAATTCAAGGAAAGGTGGAGTAGAGAGTGATGTAGAAGGATTGAAGAAAGTGGTAGCAATCTTCAAAAGGTTCCCAAATGTAAAACTAAGAGCTTGTACACCTTAGATTGGGATCCTCAAGAACAAATTTTCTAACCTTTGAAATAGTAAACTTCAAGACCTATTGATGAGGGTTTGGTGAATCAGAGCAGATTAAGTGAAAAAGAAAAAATCGATTAAATAATGCCACGTGTACATGGATCAATAATAGAAGGTTGCATACACAAGTCAATTAAATGGCATCATATGCACGTCTAGTAAACCCACGGAGAACCATATGGGGCAATAATAACATATGTCCGTCTACTAACTCATTCCTGCCCTCCTAATCCAACCACAATGGGTTCCGCTCCATCTTTACCAACAAGACCTCAAACCATGTCATATACTAGGGGCTAAGAACAATACGGTGCTAATACGCTAGGTATCACTCATATAATTATAGAAAATATCTTGTTGCAAAGATGATATGCTTAGCATGACCCCTTCTCTAGTCATGGAGGCACCAGTGAAGATCTCCTTTGTTGAGTGAGAAGAAACCAACAAAAGCTAACTAGTGGCGGTGGGCAATGCGACCTTTATAGCTCACCTCAGCATTCAGGGGTGCCTTTAACTCATTCTGCAGTAACATGAACCTCTAAAAAAGAAGGATTAATAATTCGTCAACTCTCTGTTTATCACTCAAAACAAATAGCACAAATAATCTTTCATGCCACTTTATTCAAAAAGAGAAAATAAAGGAATTTTAGCAAGAGATCAAATTTCATTCAATTGATTATGTAAGAAATATTATATACTTTGACATCACCTACTGAATTTCATAAAAAGAAAAAATTAACGAAAGCTAAACATTGTTAATGGTATTACAAACTATGTGCATGTGAGTAAATAAAACTTCAAAAGCTGATATGCTTATAATCCTACAACTAAAGAAAAAAGGATGGAAATCTCATTGCAGCTAAACACTGAAGAATCATAGTAGATTTAAACAACACCATACTTCCACAAGACATGGTGGCTTAAAAAATATTCTGCTGAAACGGTTTATATTTAGAACCATTGGCTTAGATACTACAAATATCAAAGGAGGACTATATATTATATATAAAGAGTTTAAAATGCAACAGCTTTATGTCATGCTATCATGCAATTTGAACAGAGAAGTTGTTAGAGCTGGCAAACTTAATTTTCCTATTTAAGAGTGAAGAATTGCAATAAATTTCAGAAAATCCTCAAGTATATACCTGGCTTTTGAAGAATCGGATAATCCAAAAGTCAATTGTTTTGAGAAGGAATCCTCCTCCTCACGACTAAAGAGAAAGTTCTCAGGCTTTTTACATCCGGATGCATGACTCCAAGAGAATGGCAAGCCTCCACAACCCCAACAATAGTCCTAGTAAGTTCAGCTGCCTTTCTTTCGGAGTAATGGCCGCGCTGAATAATCCTATCAAACAGCTCCCCACCTTTGCAGAGTTCCATGACAACATGAACTGCCACAGCATCCTCATAAGCCCCCTTGATAGATATCACATTTGGATTCCCTACCAGGTGGTGCATTATCTGAATTTCCCTTCTCACATCCTCCACATCCTCATCTGTTACCAATTTCCTTTTCGCAATCGATTTACAAGCATACTCTTTCCTGGTAGCTTTCTCCACACAAAGAAACGTAGTCCCGGAATCGTTCTTGTCCAAGCCTTCCTGAAACGAAAAGAATTCTGAAATTACCTGTTTTTGTCTTGGGTAACATTAGATTCTATCTTAAGCTCCTGCACTAGACACCCTTCAATTTGTTGGGCTTCTGGACCTAGCAGGCCACCCCTCCTGTACTTGTAATTCTGCCCTGGGGCTTGTTTTGACTGCCACGGCGATCCAGGGGTTCTTGATTCGTACCCTGTGCTCTGTTTGCTTTCCATCAGTGAGAATTGAGCCTTCCGGTGATCGGCTCCGGCCACATCGCCGCAGATACAGATTGAAGAAAAACCATTCTGGTGATGCTTGGACCAACACAAGTATTACCCATCTGATTACACGCCTAATTACCCAGTTACTTGCGCTAAGACAGCATGGAGGATCTATCCTCAGATCGAAACCCAAAACCATGTCTGAGTCAACCCCTCATTTGTATCAGAACTTGGTGGCAAAAAATTCGGATTCAAAGCTCGAATTAGCGAGTAAATGAGCTGCGGCTGGTAATGAAACTAAAAGTAAGTTCAAAATCCAAACCAAAAAACAACAAACTTCGGGAGTACTCTTCTAAGATTCTTCCACAAAACATAACCAAACTAATTATTACGCAAAAGAAACCAGCCCAAAACAACAGTCCAACTAAGAAGAAAATCCAAACTTCATCAAGACGAAAACCCAGACACAAAAGTCAACATCACTGTTAGATCAAACGCCAAGAGGAAGCAAAAGAAAGAAAAAGAGTAGGCAGAGTAGCCTCAAACAATTCAATCAGAAACTGTTTACAAAGAAAAGAAAACAATAGTAGAATCCAAAGAACAAATTAAGCTGCCGGAAAATCAAAAATCGGACACGAAAAATCGAAAAGTGGAACGAAAGAGGGTAGTTATCACAGAGAGGGATCTCAATTCGAGAAGAAAAGATGAGAAAAGAGGGAGGGGTGGGGTAGGGAGGGCAATACCAGGCAGTGGAGGCAGCGATTGAAACATGGGAGCAGAAAAGAAAAACAGAAAAATGGTGACTTCAGGCATTGGTATGGCCTCTTTCATTTAACACAAATGTATGAATGAAACAATAACTGAATCGTACCTTAGGCAGAGGAACACGCCATAGAATCGTGCCGTTTATCTGATAACATCACCTGACCCTCCCAATACTTTGTCTGAATTGCGATTAGTTTCCAAAAGCCAGATCCACATTTAAACAACCAGTCTCGAGTGCCGTTCGCACCGCACCGGCTTTTTTTGAAGGGTCAAACTCACGCGGTTTCATTTTTAGTCTCTCGCCTTAACTAGCATCAACCCTTACCCTTACATTTTCAAGCCTGGTTTATGTGCTCTGGCTTAGGTCTGAACTTTGTCATGTTATTTTTTTAAAATACACTATAACTTATTTATAATATGCATTGTTAAAAGCTATTATATTTGTATGCACCAAAAATAATTTAAGATATTAAATTTTACAGAGAGAATAAATATTAAAACTAAATATATATACTGCTTAATTTTTTAATTGTCAAGCCCACTTCCCGCCTAAGGTCCGTTTTTTCAGCCTCGCCTGATTCTGCACCTACCAAGATGCTCTGCCCCCAAAGCCCCAGTGCTCCTCACCTAACACAAGGCCCGAGGCCCGAGGCCCGAGGGCCATGTCGCCCTAGGGCTCGACCTGGCCGACCCAACCTGTCGGAGCCAAATAACAGCCCATAGCCCCCACCAACTGCAAGTAAGAGCTCATTTTCAACTGTATTCGACCATTAGAGATCTCTAGTTTGATTTAATTGATTAATAATAAATAATATAACATCTTTTAATTAGCCTTCATAACAAAAGTGCATTTATTCATTTTAGTATTACATTATAGTATTTTGGTTTTGACCAAATCTGGTATCTCTCAGAATCCTATTTCCACTTGTTTACTACTTAGAGCGTCAGGGACCTGAAAGGGCTAATTAACCTCTTAAAACAACTTTACAGACACAAATTTTTTTATTTTTTTATTCATTCTCTAAAGTTTAAAAATCTTTTCACATTACATTGGCTTAAGCAAGTTCGGTCTCAAATTAAACTATTTGCTTGAATAATGTTATTTTTATATAAATAAAACATGGGTGTTCAGGCCACCTTGTCCCTCAACTACCCCTGTCTTAATCGACTAATTAACCAATAAATCCATCACTTATTAGGTTAAACGCTATCACAGTTCAAACTTACTTATCCTGTTAGAATTTTATATAATTATCAAAATATCTTTAAAAACAAAAGTACACTTACACTCAATATGATGATAGAAAACTTTATGTAGATACGTAATAGCAGATGCTCACACATTATTAGATGTGAATCAGACCAAAACCACGTAATCTTACACTGTTAGATCCAAGCCCGTAAAGACTGACGTTGAAAATGAAAGAGAGAGCAGAGATGATCAGTTTATCCGATACGCCAATGAAACACCTAATCGGACAGTGCTCGAAGCGCTCATATCGTGGCTTAGGGACTCCTCATAACAGGTACCGGCGGATAGTTCACCATCATGTATCATCAATACAGTTACACACACTGGTCAAGTACTATATCGCTACATACAATAATACTACATGAATTGATATTTACTAAATCTAAGGAATAAATTCAATAATATTAATACTAATCCACAAAATTAAAATACAACATTCCTCCCACTTGACAAGATTAGTCAATTATTAGGAATAAGGATTATTATAACTATGATAAAACATCACCATGAACAAAGCAATACAACAACCAATAATAATAATAATAATAATAATAATATATATATATATATATATAAGCCTTCTAACGTATGCAATATCTTTATCCGATAGGGAAAAAATGTCATAATACATCAATGTGCTCTCATATTTATAAGATTGGTAGAATGTAGAACTCGCATTTGTTAATAAAACAAAATACGCATTTCAAACAAATTATTCAAGATTCGATGTCACGAGTATGATGATATTATTAACATGCATTCAATACATAATTCTCAAACACTATAAAGTAAATAAATGCATAACTTAATTCTACCATCCAGAGATCAAAAGACTTAACTAAACTCCATATGAGTTATGATGACGCGATAAACCCTTATAAGTAAGTCTTTGTTATAGATTCACATATGTCCCATAGAGTATATTCAATCCGAGTCCGAAATTTTTAACTTTCTCTCCGATTAAATGTGTATTAATATCAAAGTAAGCTTGAGCGAGCAGCACTCGTTGCTTTGAGAGAATGTATGCAGAATGGGATTGTCACAATATATAACAGTAATGCATATACGCCTCAATACATGAAGCTGTAATCAATTTCTTTAGCCACATGGCTTGACAAGTAGCCCCTACAACAAGCCGGCATATACCGTCCATAGTCGAGGTAGCCTGTATGTTTGTTTAACACTTTCCAAAACATCAACCGCCATCATAAAAACAAAACCATAAAGAGATTTTCCGTCATCCGCAACCTGCCAAAACTCGAATCGTAATAGCCAAGCGACCTCAAGTTGATCAAACCTTACAGGTCAACATAGGGTCCTTGGTACCTTGTAAGTACCAAGACCTTTCATGGCTTTCCAATTATTCAACCTCGATCAAGTATCTCCCTAAAGCACAATGAGAAAGCAACATCGACGAGCATAAACTCTGGGAAAGATACATCAGCCGCCAACAGATTTCCTAGAAGGTTACGTGATTATCACTCCTGAATGCCTCATCTAATTGACTTCTCCATGGTATACTTATAATGAGGCACACTGCTCGAGTGATCCCAGCTTTTCCGAGAAGCTTTATCAACAACAAGAGGATTGATTAGTTGTGCTAGGGGCTCCGTCTCTCTCAAAGCCAAATCCATGCTGGTGATAGCCAAATATAGATCCGTAGACTCTTCCAATCCTCATCACATCCCATTCAGAGTTTTGACGTGTCAATTGCATAGGCAATGAGGCTGGCACCGTAGCAGAGAGGAAACATTTAATATGCATAACATAATATTACCATATGGTCACAAATAAATGATTCTTTATATGCACAACCAAACAAATAAATAATATTAAATTAATTTTATTTATCATAACTGCTTAAGGTCAATAATCACAATAAAAGGAAATATAAGCATACAATGTACATGATCTCATGTCACCAAAATTCCCATAATGATAAGGTACTCGAAACATAATTTGATATATAAGCTTAGAACAAATAGCACTCCGCATTATCAACAAATTACAATTAACAACAACATACCGATAGGTATACCATTTTAGAAAACATTCATATGAATTCAATTAAATTCCAAAATAATAAATTATTTAATTTCTACAAATGTTTTTGCACAATATGTTCTGATGAAAAGGATCATATAATTATAAAATAATATCATAATTGTCGTACAAGATCAATATACACTGCATAATCCACAAATACATCAATTTAACCAAAAAATATTTGGGCCTAAACCGAGAAAGACAAGAACCAATCCCGAGATTTCACATCTCCCCGCCTTCCATTCCTCGTGACTGTGTCGCTGGGCCGACCTGCTTAAAACTCTATTTAACCTCATTTCTCCACCATTTTCGACGATATGATTAAGGTTTAAATTTACGAACATCACCCGTATCGTGTAGATCGGGCGAAATAACGAGGGTTTCGGCCATGTCCACTAAGGTTCTCACACTCCTTTTGTTTTTCAGCTGCGAAGTACCTGACTAAAATAAAATACAACCGAACAAGATAATCCCAAACCTTTTGATTCCAACATATCCAAACAGATACTCATATGATAATAAAGAAAACTTTCAAAAGTGAAAATTTCACATAAACAAGTAAATCTCAATAACACAAATGATAGGTTCACATGCATGAACAAATCCATAATTGCTATCCGATTTGCCTCACACTAATTGATAGAAAACTTATGTAGATAAGCACATAGCATGTTCATACACACATATCCGAAATTGGAACTCAAACCATGTACCTGCACCAAAGTAGGATCCATAGTTTCTCCTGGGTAGCTGACTGGCCGCTGAATCGAGCAGAGAGAGAGAGATGGATTGGCTTCATCCGATATGCCAAACTTAAAAACCTAATTTTCGTAATGGGAAGCCGCAGAGGGAAGCTCATATCGTGGATGGAGTGGGGACCTACAACAGTACTCATGGATAGTCCACCATCATAGACTATCAATAGATGCCACACAGACACTGGTCGTTGTTATATCGCGATAATATAATAATAATACATAATTGAGACATTTTAATATCCAATAAACAAATCTTTAATACCACCAATACTAATCCATAAAAATTAAAAATGGCAACATATGATCCACACAACTTATGTCAACAAAGGTACACAAGCTCAGTAAATAACCACAAAGATCCATGGAAGTGGTAATCTCTCAAAATCTAATTCAAAGTTGATTAATAACCCAATATAAAGAATTAACGACATTTATTTATCTAAATAATAACATTACCCAGCAGCTCATATACCTGTGACCTAACATTATTATGTTCAAATCTATCATGAATCTCGTTGTCAAACAAAGTGAAGTTATTATCTTCAAAGAATAATTAAAATTGTCTTTGAGTTACAAATCCTAATATTGCATGTTTCATTGACATGTCTTAATACTGAAAAGAATAATTTCACCAAGGAACTATTATGATCATCAGGATCGAATTTAGTTAGGCTTTAATGGAGAGGCCAGTGTCCCTAATGAAATTTTTTTTAAGGTTCTTTATTGTATTTAATAGGAATCAAATCAAATGGTAGACTTTATTTGTCCCTCTCTGATAAAAAATCCTAGCTACCGCCTTCCTTTCCTCTACAATCCTCTGACTTCAAGGAGTGATTTTCTTGTCATTTTGCCCAACAATCTTAACCTTTTTTCTCCTTTTTTTTTTTCTCGATAATATGGGTTCTTCCCCACATAGTTGGATTTCTTTCTCAATAAAGTGATTCTTCCACACATATATGACTTTTATTTTGTTTTTTCATTTTTTTTATCACCGTCTTGTTGCAATGTATGGTGGTGTTTCGATGTTGGTGATTTAGAGGTGGTTATGCGGATGCCTTGCTTGTAAAAGCTTTTGTTGTTGTCCAACGCGGGTGTGATTATTGTTTCTATTCCTGATCTCGATCTGGAAAGCATTGAACCTTCATTGTTTTATAGTTTAGCTTAGTTTAGAATTGACAACACGGTGACTAATCATCAAGAGTTGGAGATGTTAAGGTTTTGTACGTACAACTATCCAAATAAGGGTTGTAGAAGGTTGTTTCATCCCAGTTTTTTATTAATCTATTGTTTCTAGATTTAGTTGAATGAAAAGTTTTGCTTATTATCAAAAAAAAAAAAAAAAGTATGGAACCATTCAACTAACACCCACATTTGTAAATTTTGCAAAACCTAAGTAACTTATTCTTACCCTCTCCTGAAATTGAATCCTAACTCTATCACCGATGGTCATAGTTTCCTTGAACATGCTTAAGATATAGTTTCAAGAATCTGGATGAGATATCATAATACCTTTATTGAAGATACTTATTACTATCGTCTTCTATCCATAGTGACCTAATCCATAAAGAATACATGGTAATTTTAGAAATTTACTTCTATATCAAAGTCACTATTAACTTTAACACAAACCTAATATTCTCTTAAAGTTGAGAGACAACACAATAAAGCAATTAAGTGATAACTATTTAATAGCCTTAAATAATATACCAATTATCCTTCACCCAGAGCAATATACTAAAGCTTCCACATATTGTTTATACCCAAGAATCAGTTGTGAACAAATCATCTATTTATATGAACTCATTACTCCCTTTACTAGGTGATTGATATACTGTGGAGGATCTAATTGTAGTTACCTAACTATGTATCAACGGTTAATAAGTTAATTATTTACTTTTCAAAAAAGTCATTCATTTGTTAGAAAATATTCTAAACGAAAGATAAAATACAAAAGTTTATTACATAATGTTATTCTATTAAAGACCTCTATCTTAATGCAAACAATCCACAAAAATCTAGATTTTTAATTAGCTTTTTCGTGTTTTTGTCGTCATCTTGTGTAACATAGTTGTTGGACGCTTGAAAGACATTTGGCTTCAAGGTCATTCACATTTACTGCTTCTGCCGTGGTCTTGTTGAAAAGTTTTCTGTGTATGCGATTTAGATCAAAATATTTCGATCAAACAGATCAAATTAAACTATAGTCACACACTATAAACCTAGGCCAGTGTAAGTGTACTTAGAATCAGATGTTTTTTTACATATATTCAACACACATAACGTTATAAGATTTGCTCCTCACATGCATCAACGTGATTATTTCTAGTGTCCCAATTTAACTTAACCTTCAGTTGTAAGACTATTAGTGATTTAGACGATAATGTTAAAAGAAAAGTAAATTTTTAATTCCATTTTATTTACATTAGAGCAAACATCACTTAATTAACAAAAAGAAAAATCAGATAATTATACAATATAATAATTTGGTGTATTTTATTGTTATATAGTAAAGTTTATTCATAAAATAAGTCGAGTACATTATTTAAATCATATAAATCTTCTTATACAACATAATACCACTAAATTAGGGTGTAACATTCAAAGAAATTGAAGTATTTTTAATAAATAAAATAAACAGAATCTGAACACGTATCTTGACACATGGCTCAACAAATAAAAATAAAATAAATCAAGTTACTAAATTATAAAGTCAAACAAGATTAATTAATTCCACTTGTACCGGATGGTGAACGATTTAGCCAAGGTCTCCAAAGTGAATTATTTACCCCGCTGAACGTTCAGGAATGAAAAAAAATACATAGTATATATATATATAATGACGGGTTTGTAAACAGCTGCCAGCCCACCCACTAGCCCAAAGAGAGGCAACCTCATAAACACCCAAGCCCTGGGCCGGGCTTTTACCCCAAAACGAAAGCTCAATCTACGCCTCCAAAGGCCGATGAGATATGGATAATCGTGATACTACATCCCCGCAACTCGACTAAATCTCACTCAACAAGGGAAACAGATACCTCCTAGTCAAGAGAGCTATCCCCGCAAATCAAGCTCCCGATCTCACTAAAAATGGCGAGGATAATTCTCAATAAACTATTTCTTCAATATCTCTTTCTAAAAAATCTAGCAAAGCCAATAAATATCCCGATCCAATTTTAAAGTAATCCTTACTAATTCCAAATTGGGAATATACACTATAAATACAGGTCACCTCACAGCTGGAAAGGTACGCACTCTTATGTCGCATACTGCTATGCAACACATTCGCCTCTAAATGGGCCTCTTTCTCTCAGAAGAACCGGATTAGGCATCTAGCTCACCCGGCGTAACCCGCCGACCCCTTCTCTTTGTTCTGTGAGGAGTGCTTCGTCCGAGCTCAGATCAAGAGGCAGTCACATCTCGCTCAACCCAGACGGTGGTCACGCCCATCCCACCACAAACAACCTGAGTCCAACAGCTGACCCACAGACACTCCACTCTCACCCGCTGAAAAGGCATCATCACCGGCGCTGTCTGTGGGAACGACAGCTTCCTCCATAAACATATCCCATTTCTCGCCATCGATGTATCACAATTTTTAACACAAGCACGTAGCAACGCTTAACTGGGCCAAGATGCAGATCCGCCAGTTACACGCACTGGGCTTCAACGCCGCCAAGGCCCTGGGCCGCCGAGCTACGCCGCCGCACTACAGCCCGCCATTTCGCATGCCACCGCCGCCTCAAGAGTCACTTCAGCCAGCAGACGCCATCTCGGCCAACGCCACAGCGCCCCGGGGCTGAGCCATGTCGCCACCACGAGCTCGCGCCCATCTCGCACAGCCACGCCGCTCAAGACAAACCACCAAAGCACGCTATTCGGCTGAACGCCGCCAAGGCCTCAGCCGCCAGAGCCCGCCATATCGGACGGCTCTCTACTGCGATACAGCTATGCCGCTTCAAGAGTCGGCCATCTCGCCATAACGCCACGGCCACCGCCACTCGCCACCGCCACTCGGCCTCACACCCCAGCCACTTGGCCAGATCACCATTTCAGCCACCACACTGGCCGCACGCCACTTCTACACATCTCCATCACTGACCGCCACTCTGGCCACATCGCCACTCCCATTATTAACGCCCACTCGCCATCAAACCGCCACCACCACAATGCCACCTACCACATCGCCACCAAACGCCACTCGCCATTAACGCCCACCCTACCAATCGCCACTCTGGCCATCGCTACCAGCCTGACTCCGCCACTTCGCCACATCGCCACTTACTACATCGCCACTGCCACAACGCCACCCGGCCACACCGCCACCTACTACAACACCACTACCACTCGCCACTGCCTGGCCGTTATCGCTATAGACGCCACGGCCAATCGCCACTTCGCTATATCGCCACGGCCAATCGCCACGGCCATCGCCACCGGAAGTTACACCACCCCGCTAAAACGCCACTACCAATCGCCACTGGGCTACGCCAATCACCACACCACTTACAATCGCCACCGCCAAGATCACATCGCTCAATCGCCACCGCTACATCGCCACTACATAACTTCACTCGGCCATATCGCCACGGCCATAACGCCATTTCGGCTTCAATCGCGACCGCCAATCGCCACTCGGCTCAATCGCCACTGGCCATCACCACTGGCCACCGTCACCGCCGCCATCGCCACTCGCCACAATGCCACTGCATATCGCCACTCGGGCTACAACGCCACTCACATCGCCATTCTGCCACATCGCCACTGGCTACACCACTTACAATCACCACTCATTACACGCCACTCGTCAATCAAGCCACTTCTACTACACGCTTACCACACATTCGCCACTGCACGGCCCATCTACACAACGCCTACTCGACTAATCCACTGCCCAATCGCCACTCACACATCGTTACTTCCTGGCCTGGAACGCCACTATACACAAATAATGTGGAGCCAAGTAATTGAGTACGACTCAGGCTCATCCCCAACCTCGACGGACTCCAGCCCTATCATTTACACGACGAGCCCCTCACCTGACTTCCCAAACAGCACGGCAGCTCCTCATTACTTGCCATCGACGAGCCTTCACCGGACTTCAAACAAACTAAGTTCCTCCTACTATTTATATCGACGAGTCCTCGCCGAGACTCCAAATGCATCGCCCTTCTGCTAATTCATATCGACGGCCTTCATCCTCAACTCGTATTTCGACAGCCCCTACTATTTACATTGGATTTGAAAGCCCTTCACCGGGATTCCCCCAAACATATGGGCTCCCTCCTACTATTTACTGACGAGCCCTTCATTTGCACTCCAAATGCATCTGCTCCTTCTTACAATTATACTTTCTGATGGGGCTCATCCTCAACCCGCATTTTTCTGATCGAGCCTTACTATTTACATTGACGAGCCCTTCACCGGACTTCAAACGACTGCTCCCTCCTACTATATTTACATTGACGGTTCTTCACGCACCCGCATGACGGCCCTCAATTATAGCTGACGAGGCTCATCCCTCAACTCGATGGACGTAACCCCTACTATTTAAATCGACGAGTCTTCCCACCAGCCTACCGACGAGCTCTCCCAACAAACTACTCGACGGAGTCTCTATTATCTACACACGAGCTTCACAACACCTTCCGACGAGCCTTCCCAACTCTACTCGACGAGCTCCTCCCAATGTACTCTATCCGACGAAATTCCCATTATTTTTACACGGACGAGCCTACAACGCCACTCCGACGAGTGTTCCTCCAAAACAAATTAGATCATCAGAAGTTCCAAGATCACATGGACGAGTTCTACATAAACACTTGACTCCAGCTCTTCCCAAATGCCCCCATCACTTAACTAGCCCACATTCATGGACGAGCCTCTTACACATCTTTCCCCGACGAGCTCTTCTCCCCAACTCTACCCGACGAGCTCCCCCAAATACCTTTATCCTGACGAGCCCTATTATTTGATACTGACTGTACTCTACACAACACCACTGAACTAAACACTTACTTGACGAGTCTTATATTATTTACATGGACGAGCTCTACAATACTACCCGACGAGCTCCTCCAACAGCTCTTCTACTGGACGAGCTCCTATTATTTACACTTATTTGTGCCTTCATAACAAGCTTACTCGACGAGTTTTTCCCAATGCAAATCTTACTGACGAGCTCCTATTATTTACATATGAACGAGTTTCATAACAGCCTACTCGACAGCTCTTCCCAATGAGCCTTCACTGACGAGCCCTACATTACATGACCAGCCCACAACAAATCCCCACCGACGAGCTCCCTCCTAACAGCCTCTATCTCGACGAGCCCTATTATTTACATGGACCCAGCCTACAAATTGTACCCACCCGGTCGAGCCCTCCAAACAATTCTTCATGAACGAGCCTTCCCAACTACATGGACGAGCCCCGCTAACACCCACTGACGAGCCCTTCCCTGTACCAATGACGAGCCCCACTAAACCATTCCACTCTAGCGAGCCTCCCCTCGCCCACACTGACGAGCCTCCCGCCAATTCACTTCGACAGCCCTTCCCTCGGGCTCACATGGATCTGGCTCCCACTCAACCATTCACTCCATGAGCTCCTCCCCGCCAAGCTCACACTCTGGACTGAGCTCCCGCCAACAATCCAATTTCGACAGCCTTCCCTTAGTTCACATGGACGGCTCCCACTAACTATCCACTCCGACAGTCCCCCCCAGTGGACAGCCCCCGCCAACAACCACTCGACGAGCCTTCCCGCCCCTACGGACGAGCTCTACTCACGCCTTCTTAACGAGTTCTTCCCCGGGCTCACATGGACGAGCCTGACTAAACACCGCTTGACGAGCCTTCCACCGCACTTCAAATGCATCTGCCCTTCCACTATTCACTTGACGAGCCCTTCACCGCATTGGACACTGCCCATCCTACAAGAATCATTGACGAAGCTCTTCCCCATATGGATGAGTCCCATGGTTCATCCCCGACGAGTCTTCACTCGCCTCTTCGAGCGGACTGCCCTACTATTATTTTCACAGACATCGCCTCTTCTCCCATCAATCACCATACAGCTCCACATTTACATTTCCTCGATTTAGCTCTTCCCAAAGAATCTCCGCACGACAGCCTCCTTCCCAAAGGCTCACACCACCCAGCCCTTCCCTATCACCCGCACAACGAGCTCTTCCCAAGTTCACAATCGACGAGCCTTCCCAAAGAATTCAGACACCCAGCTCTTCTCCCAACAAGTTCACTGACGAGCTCGCCCAACCTGTCGCACAGACGCTCCCCCAACAGCTCAACCGAAGCAACTTACCCGGACAGAGCTCCCCAATGGCATCACTCTAGACAGTTCATCCATCAACACGGCCATGCGTACCTCTAAGGAATCAACTATTCAGCAACTCACCACGGAGAACACTGCATTGAGGACCTCACTAAAAGCAGTCATGTACCATGAATCACCCGGCCATACAAGTCACCGATTGAGATCAAGAACTTCGCAGATCGACGACCTCACTAAAGTCGCATAAATTAGGAACCTGGCCCACTCAACAAGCTAGCCCACGGGCCTCAGAAGACCATTGACGAAGCACTTTCAACCTGACGCCAATTTAGGTCAATGGTCATGGGAACGCAAGACGAACGGTCGAGGATATTTACGGAAGAAATGAGCACGAGAACCGAAAGGTCATCATTATCACCAGACATAAGACAACAACAAAGCCCTAACTAATCCAAACAGTCGATATCGCGGAAATCACACCCGACAAGAAACGATATACCTCGCTCACTACACCATGCACGGCGGGTCGTGGTGGGCAACTCACGCTTGAACAGGCTACAGCTCACCACAGCCAAGGAGAGGCAAGCCCAGTAAACACCTAAGCTCAGCGTCACCAAAACGAAGTTCAGCCCACTACCTAAAGGCCGATGATATGGGACACTAGTCTACATCCCGGCAAATCGTACCAACCACTGACGCTGAAACAAGTGATAATTCTAAATAATATATTATCCCGTATAAATCAAGCCCGATCTCACTAAAAAGAAGGAGGATAATTATCAATAAACTATTCTTCAATATCTCTTTCTAAAATCGATAAAAGCACAACATCTCATCCAATGCGAAGAACTTACTACTCCTCAAATTGAAAATAATATACACTATAAATACATGGTCACCTCAAATGTGTGAAATGTACGCACTCTGACGTGATACCATACGCAACACATTCGCCTCTCTACAGCTTCCCCTTTCGTAAAGAACGATCAGTATGGAGCGCCACTGCATGCTCGACCCCTTCTTCTTTGTTCTTGCAGAGGAGTGCTTCGACCCGGAGCCTCAGACGCCAAAGGCTCGCGATCCCGCTCCCAACCAGACGTATCCGCACGCCCGCATCCCAGCCCCCACAAAAACAACCCCGAGTCCACCAACACCCCGCACACCCACCCCAAATTCATGGGAAAATAAGAACACTATATATAAGGAAAATAAAACTTTTTATTGTGTTGCAATAAGAGTTAGAAAATATTTTTGCAAGGATTTAAATTATGAATATTCCTAATTTTCAAATGTTAATATAAAAATATTTTATAAATTATTTTATACGTTGACTCTTTTCTTTTTTAAAATATTAAAGCGTTTTTGAAGAGAAAACAATTTTATTGATCAAAACCACAATAAAATATATAATCAAAATTGTTAAAAACATTATCCAAGTAAAAATTGATGCTTTAGAAAACATTTTTAAAAGTACATTAATTATGAATATTCCTTTTCAAATGTTATAAAAATATTTTATAAATTTATTTTAGTGGCGACTTTTCTTTTTAAAATTTTAGGAGTATTTTTTTTTTTAAGAGAAAAATAATTTTATTGATTCAAATTATAAACATATAATCAAAATTGTTAAAAACATTATCCAAGTTAATAGTATAATGAATTGACTCAAAGTATACATTTGATAATGAAATTGCATATTCGATATTACTTATAATGTAATTACATTATCTGAAGTGATCTGCTCTTCAAGATAATATGACCATTGATTGATTTCTTATCACCGATTAGGATATACTTCTGCTCATCCGAATTGTCATCGCACAGCGTAAACGAAGCCACACCAAGACTACACAAAACACTAAAAACTAATAAAACTTAGATTGTGATTAATCATCTTATTATGAAACTACTGAAACAAAGAAAAAATGATCTTGCCAGTTAATCATAAAAATCATCCCTTCTTTCTTAATTAAAAAGGGGCTATAGTGAAATAATTGAGAGAAAATGATGTTAGTGTTTTCTAATCATTAGAAGAGATAAAAGAGTTAATTTTGTAGCAGTTGCCTTTAAGGAAAAATAATTGTTGTTTTATAAATTTAAAATAAGTATATATTAATGTTGCTCACTTGTTTCACACCTTGATTATTTAAGATTATGTTTGATTTGTGAAAATTGATGAAAAATAGAAACATAAAGAAAATTTTAATAAAATTATTATTAATATTTTATTACATGCCTACCTTAATTGGTACAATATTCAAAATTTAAAGGTAGGACATCCAGAAGGGAGGGTCCCAATGTCAACATTTTATTACATTGTAACAATGCTTAGTTTTAAAAAAAAAAAAAAAATTCTTATAGCCTATTTTCTCCAAGTAAGGAAAGATGATTTTTTTAGTCATTTTTTGTCAAAATAACCATACACTTTTTTTTCGCACAAAGTCGTTTCTTCCACATTTACTTCAGTTTTGTTTCTTTTAGCTGCTTCATCGACGCCACACATTTGTTTGATCGTTGTTATTTATTATTTTATTTGGAATAGAATGACCAAATAGATAAAACAATTGATCAATAAAATATTAAACCATGATGTTAAGATAAAGTTAATTGTAGCTAGTTACTTAAGTACTATTTATCAATTTATATGCTTTATATTAATTCGCATTCATTAATTTTGTATATTATTTCTTTTAGAGATGATTATATCGTCTCCTGCATCTATGATCTAATATGTTTAACCAATAATATTATTTTTCCTTTAAAAAAAAATACAAAGGACTGCTGGACAATATTATACATATTTCAAGGAGTCAGGAAACATTCACATTGATAGAATGATTTTGAGCCCAAATTCGTAAATTTGTATCAATTATAAAACATTGGAGGGTCCAAAACACAATTATCCCAATAATTTGATACTTTTGTAATAAAAGGAAACTGAGCTGAGCTCCGTCCACCAATCACGCCTAAAAAGGAGGGTTGACAATTATGGAATAAGTGGATAGGTTCATAAGGGGCAAATTTTTGTCCCCTTATAAATTACATCACCTTATAAGTTGGCATTTGCTTGGTTAGGCCATTATATTGCTTTGGAGTGTCCGCACATGTATAGATGTCATATTCGGACTAATTACTATTTGAGTCGGATGGATTATAGAAATAATAAAGCTTTATCATAAAATATAGTTATATTTTCAAAGCTCGAACTTAAGATATCCGACAATTTTTATAAGAGACTCAACCATTTTTACCTCAGGACAAGATTTTTAAATTGATTAGTTCAAAGACTCAACAAAAAATGTGTTTGTTAAAAAAATATCTATGCATCGGGTTCAAAAAATACTAATTGACTGAAGTTAGACAAGATATTCACCAATACACTAACTAGTTATTGAGGATATGTATTACCATACAATATGTCAAAATTTTTTTCTAATAATCCCAACTATTTAAATAAAAGTCTTCATGGTTTTATGAACAATAATAATCAAATTGACAACATGAAAACTATTTTTCTTGTAAAACGAGGATATAAAATAAATAAATTTTATGAAAAAAATAAAAAGTAGTCATGGATGTTAATGGCCAAGCGATTGCCAGATTGTCAAGTAGTGTTGGGTCAAGGTGTATTGCATGTCGAAAGTGACAGGAGGCGTCTAATTGATGAGGGAAGAAAAAAAAAGGAAGAGAGAGCAGAGAGGATAGAGAAGGGAAGAGAGAAGAGCTAGAGGTCTGTGGCTGTGCCACTTTGACGCCACGGGTCAATATCTGTTTGCGAACGGTTCTTTAACATTGTCGACCACTTAAAACGCTTTGAATTACAACGGGCAAGCATTACGAAGAAATCGTATGCCTTCTTTGTAGCTTAAAATGTTTTTGTTTTAAAGTAGACACGTGCATAACATTAAAGATTTTTTCGCACATTTTCCAATTTTATATACAATTAGTTAATAAATAAATTCCATTTTTAGAAAGAAAAAAAAGTCTTCTTCTACTTTAACTTCTGGATTTGCCATAAATAATTGCAACTTCCACCCTCGATTGGTAAACCTCTAGTACCTTTGATTTGTGTTTCAATTCATTGATTTGGAAATAAAGATAAAATATAAATAAAAAATGCGAAATACTAATTTCTTATAATTTCATAAAAATAATCGTTTCACGAGGTTGATACCTTAATAAACTATAAGCAGAATCCATGAAATGACAAATTTCCCAAAACTTGAATTAGTAGTGATCATTATAAATCTAAAGACATACCAATGAATTACTAATAATTTTTTTGAAAATACTTATAGTAGGATTTTTTACAAATAATTTATTTTAAATGAAAGAAAACTTATATATTATTTTAAATTATTTCATTTTTTATATTAATGGTTAAATAAATAAATGAGTTTGATATATAGGAGGTAAAAGTAATTTATTAAATTTAACTCTAGTTTTTATTTTTTTCTCTACTTTTTTTGTTTTCAGTCTATTCTTTTCTTTATATACTTTTCTTAAGAACTAAATAAAATTTAAAGATATTTTATAACAAAAATATTCCTATTATAAATATGACATTTTTGTGGTTGCAACAGGTGTTTATTTATTTGAAAGGAAAATAATTTATTAATTCAAACTTTATATATATCATAGATCCAAGATATAAATTTCTAAAAATCATAAAGAATAGTGTATCCATGTTAATCTAGTTTTTGCATGTCTAAAGCGAATTTACTATTAATACGTTAAGTTTAATTACAATAAGATTTAAATCCACGAGCAAGATTCAAATTAAGATGTATATAAAAGATCTAATAAATTTGTGAGGAACATAATTACTATAACCTAATGTTTGAATAGATGTAAAAAAAAAGTTAAGTTTAATTAATTTAATTATTATCAACATGCCACTTTTATGGTTGAAAAAACACATTTGTATTTGACTATTAAATATTTAGTACAAAATCAATAGAAACACAACAAAGTGGTAAAAACTAGAGAATAAATGCAGATCTAGTTACAGAAATATCAATTGAATTCATATATTTGATATAATAAAAACGACTAGAATACCCAAGATTCCAAATTCATAGAAGATAATTGATAAATACGATTTGATAAGCATTTAATTATTTCGTGATCGAACCACATCCGAACTGTAATTAACGTAAAACCCATAAAAATCTAACTCAACCATAAACTACACACCATAAATGTTACGACAAACACTTACAATAGTGTCGACAAAAAAACACGAAACAAAGGAAAAATAAAGGCAAATTTAAATCGGTATAAAATAAACAACTTTATTGGAAAAGAAAATTCACATCTAGGGAAGAAAATGATGGGAAGGGTGATTTTAGGCCAAGAATTACCAAAAAGTCTCCTCTCCTCTAAATCATCTATAATCTAATAAGGTGCAAAGAACAGATGGACAGCTAATAGTGACTTTAGAGAGTAAACGCTTCATCATTTTTATTGAGTTAAAAAACAAAAATGTTCGTTAAACACCAATTTCATATGAAATAAAAATATTTAATTAAACTCTAACCTAATTCAACCTGACCTCTAACCTTCCATGTTTTAATTAAACCAACATCGATGATGGGATTAGCATAAAATTAGATGAGTCAGTAGGATTCTCTGGTCAATCACTTCAGATCATGCTGAGATTTTAACTATCCATTTATATTTTTACTTCTTATATTTTGTTTTATAATACCAAAATTAATACATCACTATGAGAAAATAAATGAAAAATATCATTCTTTATAAAAATAAATGATAGTATAATAAAATTTATTTCAACATTTATCATTTGAACTAAACATATTTTTCTCAAAGTAAGTTGAGGAGAAGACATAACTATCAAATTAAAGAAGTTACTTTGTTTTTTTTTTGTTTTTTTGTTTTTTGTTTTTGTTTTTTTTGTCAGGGAGGGGCTATCCTGTACAAGCTTAAAACACTATGACTTGTAACTCTTCTTGCTCTGAAGGGCATTCATCCTTCTGCTGATTGAATCAACCACAACTAAAACACACTAAGTGAATGTCTTTAGACACTCTTACCTCATACTGAGTTGAAACTTAAAGATCGATAACTTTTCCAAATCAATTTCTACGCACATACGGGCAAAATGACCCCTTGAAGCCAAGGATATGGCTTCATCAAATTTGATAGGATTACCGATCTTCTCTCCAACTTTCATGAGAAAGCTCTTGTCATAATACCCTATGGGTGGACAAGGTATCATCACCAAAACAAGGAAGTTTTATAACCTACAATCATTTAATTTTCTGAAACTAAGGTTTGTAACCTATAAATCTATAAAGAAGTTTTATAATTAACGTTTGTCTCCATGGCGTAGTGATTATACCTTTCTCCTCCTTTGAGAGCTATAGCTTTGGGCAAACAATGTCCTCATCTCCAATTCAATGCTTTCCTTCTAAGACTCAATCATCTAATATTTCAAGATTATAGGTCATAATCCTATCGCTTTTTTCCTCAAATGAGAAGGGAATATCCACTTCCTCCCCGTTTCTTTATTACTTCGATGAATAAGGTCTTTCTTCGCTTGACTTTACATATGGAGTATCCAATCTCAACTTCCATGACGGAGAGGTGGAATCAGAATATTATTACTCTTTCAATCATACTATTAGTTTACTTTTATACTTCGTTTTTAATTCATCGTTTAATCATTTAGAATTTGAATTGTGATATTTTTTTATAGTTAGTAGAATGAATATTATTTAAAAGGGGTCAACAAGTCATGTTCATCATGCCTAGCTCATACTGGCTGGAAATATCAATATTTTAAAAGAAGGTGGTCCTAAGGTTCAAATACCCAACAGATAATTTACTACATTGTGACTGTAAGAGCGAGCTTTAATATATATATATATATATATATATATATATATATATATATATATATATAAGAATATTTGAACAAATTAAATCTGTTTTATATTGACGTAAGAAAATCATTCCAAACTCAAACAAAGTTAAAAATAAGATTATGAGGTTATATAACTATCACTTCTTTAACCGTCAAATTAAAGAAGCGACTTTATTTCTAATTTATCATCTTTGACAACTATTTTTTTTACTTATATTTCTAAAGCTCTGTTTTTTACGGATGATTTCCAACCTTTATCCCACTCATTATTCTTTTAGAGAAAATAATTTTAATATTTCAACTAAAGAATACATCGATAAAACATAAAATCAAAATCAATTAAAATCGCTAAAAACCACAATTGATGAAATAACATCCAAGTTAATAGTGATAATGAAACGACCCAAAGCTTCATATACATTGGCGTTTCATTTACACATTTAATATTACTACGACTGTAATAATACTTGAATTGAATTCCTACAAACATACCGACTACTATCGATTTGATTTCTTATATTTTTATCATAAAATTCGTTTCGCTTGAATCATTCAAACACAAATAAACACCGCACAACAAATAAACTGTCGTATTGAAACAACACAATAACTCGCCGTATCAAGACGATGACAACCACATGCGCACAAAAGCGACGATAATCATACGTGGACCAAGGCGACGACTAAATCATGAAAAAAAATATAAAACCTAGATCTGTGTGGGAAAACCACTTTATTAAGAAAAAAAAATGGAAAAAAGGTATAGAAAGGTGATTTGAGGCCATGACACCAAAATTCATCTATCTATTTATAGAAAAAAGATACAAGTAAAGAAAATTATAAATAGAGACTAGATTTGCGTAACGTAGACGTAACATATTTTTTTTAACAATCAGTAATTAAAATTCAACTTGTGATATTTACGGATCCCTACAACTATTATTTAAAAGTCAATAGGTGATCGAGCTTAAATTCGCCCCAATGTCCTTCTAGTACAACCATATTCACCCACGTATTGACGTTGAACAAAACTCAAACAAATATCATTTAATATAAAAATATCATCATTTTCTCTTTTCTCTTTTACTAAATTTAATTATACTTATTTGTAAAAATATCTTCCTTAACTATATCATGGAGAGTATAGATCTACTTATTGATAACCAATTATTAAACCATCAATAACTATGAATTTATAATTTACTACATAATGGACCTACTTCATAATAAATTCAATCATGAAGAGTATGGACCCCTGTTGTTGATTTTCATAGCTGTTAGTTGCAGCTATGAACCATTCCTATGGTCGGGATTAACCATAAACCACGTCTATAAATCATCTTTATGGTCGGGGTCAACCATAATTCATGACTATAAATCATCCCTATAGCCGGGGTCAACCATAAATCACAGATACAAAATCATCCTCATAGAGTTTATCATCACAACCACGCTTTATAAACCATCCCTTTGGTCGGGGTCGATCACAAACCGTGGCTATAAACCACCTTATATTAAATAAATAAATTAAATCGCATAAAAATTACCTTATAACCGAGGTCAACCATGTTTTTAATGGACAATAGATGTTTAGAAGAAGCTGCAGACGAGTTTATAGTGAAACCATAAAAGAAAGCTACAAGATAATTATGGCATGTCACCCCCATTGTCACTGGCACCATCACCATCTTTTGCACTTGATTGTGAGAGTTAGTCCTCCCTTAAGATTGATTTGTCGTGGACATACTCTCATCTCAATTTGTCTCTTTGTCACTCCTTCACCATAATCTTTGTCAGGTGGCTTGTTTCTTTATTCTGTTTGAAAATCTGATTCTTACGTGTAAATTATCTTGATTACATTTATTGTGCATCGAAATCTTCAAAGATACTTAATATTTGATTTAGGGGGCAGAATTAATCAGAGCAAAAAAACGCAGATTCGAATACTATAGAAAATATAAAACATTATTTCTAGCTCTTTGATATCAAATGTCATTATGAAAAATGTCCCTGACACGTGAATGTAGATTAAAGGTTCAAAATTTAAAATTTTAAATAAGACTGCTTAATTGTAAAGGTTAATAATCGACCGGTGAGAATATTGAGTTTTGGGATATCCCTTAGAAATCTACGATTTCATATACGGAAGCCAAACTATGAAAATAATAAAATAAAGATATACATATTTTATTGACTGATAAAATAATATACCAACCTAAAATGGAACTCCATCTCGTGAATCTTCTAGGCACAACCATTTCAAGTGTTTTGACCATACAGTGTAGGCTTCACAATAACCAATGCCTTTTTTCTTTTTTTCTTTTCAGATTTGTAATTGCTAGAAAGTTCCTTCTTATGTCTGAAATTAGTTTGTCACCCTAAACCTAAATATAATGTTATATTTATAATAGGGTTTAGAGGACCATTAAATCCACTTACATACTTAGGTCTATAATTAGCCCATGTAAGTTCAATGATCCAACTTAATTAAAACTCTAGTTTGATTATTTAATTAGTACTATTTTGTTAACTTCTTTCAAATGAATGGGTTTAGTTTTGTTGAAAAGCAGCCCTGGAACCTCTATCAGTATTTTGAGACTCCAGCATACCATTTTCACCAAGTTTCTTAGGAATGATTCATTGAGAAATTGGGGCAAAGCTTACTTTACTACTCATGCCTCTCTAGATGCCTTCTTTAAAGATTTTAAATGTGTAGGGATCCAATATAGGCTATATTGTTTCCATAGAACTTTGTTATGTTATTCTCCTAACTTGTTGCTAGCACCGTTCTCTACTCATATATGTTTTAGTGTGTTATATATATGTGTTTTTCCTTTGCTTGAGGACAAACAAAGATTTAAGTTTGAAGGTATGATGAGTATCTTAAATACTCATTTTATTATCATGTTTTGCTTAGGTTTTGGTAGTTTTATGATATATGTAAAACCCATGAAAAATTTAAATTTAAATTTTTTCTCAAAAAGGGTAAACTGTAATTTTGTCGTGTATCAGGTCATGAAGGAAAAAGATGAGATTCTTCAGATCCCTGATGACAAACTAATCCACTGGTCAATCTGCCTCAGGAAATCTAGCTACCTCACGACTTCACAAGATTCCAGATAGTCGGAATTTCACGCTTTCAAGACATCAGCTGTCAGTAACTTATGACATGATCATGTGAAGACGCCATATGACCAGGGAGACACATGACAAGAGCCATGTATGTGACTTGGAATAAATGACTCTTCACATCAACATAATGGTTACATGATAATAAAGGAAAGAAAATATGAAGAAAAACATGGTGATGACAAGGAATAGTAAGAGGAAAAGTGGGGAAAGTTTCCCCCACTTGATCCATACGTGTAGGATAAGCAAGAAGGAGGAGAAAAGAGAAAAAAAGACGAGAAAAATGAGAGAAAGGAAACAAAGAAACAGGTGGAACAACAAGCAGAGATGAATCGGTGATAAGGAAAAGGAAAGGAAGGGAAGCATCAGAGGAAAACAAAAACAAATATGAAGGAGAGAGAGGAAAACTAGCTGTAGAGAGAGTGTGGGAAGAAAAAGAGAAAAAGTAGATTTTCTCGGGCTTTTCTCATTAATAAACTCTATGGTCCAAGAAGAAACATCTACGATCATGGGCTGCGTGGTAATTGAAACTCGAGTCATTAAACCTACTTATGTGAGAATTTTCCTACTTTCATTATTTTCTTAGCCTAAAGGTTATTTGAATTAAGTATTTAAGATTCTTCGCTATAACTGGTCGCGATTTAGTCCTAAGGCTCGGGGACAAATACAGGGAAATTTTTCGACTTAGTTCCGTGAACTTGACCGGCCGAGGTTTGGCTTTAACCCGGATCGATGTCTTCGTGTTTTATTTTAGTTTTTCTAGTGATCACCTAATTTGTTGATGAATGGAACCAAAAATGGTTCATGACCATGAAGAGACCGAGAGGTGCCTTGTTTACATGGGTCCGAGATTTGGGCCATTTTGTATGTTATTGTTAGAAAAATAAATAACATATTATCAGAAAATCATGCTAATATGATCTCATTGATGTATTAATATGTGAAATTAGATGAATGAAATTATGTGTAGGAAATATAATTATCTGTAATTTATAAATATTGTGCATGAAGATGATCGAAGTTGAAATGACATAAACGTACTTATGCATGGTACATCTCACTGCCTGGGTGTGTGTGCATGATGTCATATCGATTTGCCGATAGTGAGTGTGTAAAGTTATGAAAATGCAAAGCTCGTGACGCTACAAGTATACACGAGTTCACGTAGGGTGGGCCAATGGCGTCATTCCACTTAAAAGAAGCTGCAACACCGGCTTAGTGACCTTGATAATATTTGGATCCGGGCTATAATGAATTATAACTAATTTAACTAATTTATGAAAGCCCGATATTAAAATTTTGGATTTAAAGTAATGATGAGAAAAATTGCTGTTTTGTCGTCGCCAATTAATTCATGAATTTTTAACCAGATAGTATTTATTTAATGTTTCATATGATTTTATGAAAGAGCGGTAGATCGTGCCTACAAGATTCTCTTAGATATATCCGCTTATCTCGCTAAGACCGTCACCCCTTGAGACCCAAGACAAATGCAAACTCTCTAGTGCTACACTTGAACGCGATATCTCTTATTCCCGATCGACCAAGTGTTGCTTAATCATGTCCCTATTATTTCATCTTCTCTCGATTTAATTCTAGCAACAAAGACTAAAATCTCCACACAATAATACTATGATTTAAACTCTAGAGTAAAGCAATCATACAAATTCATACCAATATTAAATAAAACCACAATTAACACATTAATCCATAATGGTGTTGTTAGGTTGATAAAACCCTGAGAGAAAAGTTAGTTCCATAGTGATTTTCATTAGACCTAAAGATTTTTAACAAAAACCAAATCAGGAAAAGAATTACGTAATAGCCGCCTTTGCATCTCTCTGATCCGTTAACTGCCTCCCAAAATCCCCATTCGTCTAGAAAATGCTTTCTTTATATCTATGTAGCAAAGCCCATCATTAGTCTAAAAATTCCAGAGTTTTTAATGCTCCCGATTCTAAAAGAACACCTCGCTACACTGCGGCGTACCCGAGGCTACTGGATTCCTCCCTCGTGCGGCGTAGGACCTCCATGCCGCTGCGAAGGACTATGCCTTAGCGTGGAGTGCTTCGCCGCTGCGTACCCGATGCTTCTGCTTTGGTTCTTCCTTTGCTTTATTTAGCTTCCTTTATGCTTCTTAATGTCGTGTCCCCGCAAAACATTATAAGGGCGATGATTAGTGCAACACAATGAATGAATGTGAATCATGAAATTGGAGTTATAAAACACCTAAATTCAATATTGAAACGCATACACAATTCACACCAATCAGTTATTCACCATTCTTGGTGAATGTGTGGTGGAGTTCTAATGGACAATGTCCAAAATCAGATTCGTGGTTGTGCAAATAACAATAACAATAATAAATCACGTGTTTGGGTGAACTTCCTGTGAAGTGTGAAAAACCTTAAATTTTATTTCGTTTGTATTATATTTATCCAAAGATGAAAGTTTGCGAAGTAAGCCTGGTTAAGGCGGTTTAAGCCCGGTGAGACCCCGAAATTCGCAACTCAAATAACATATCAGATTTAATAAAATTCAAATGAATATCGAGAGTTATCCGAGCGGTTAAGCTCATCAAGTGAACACCACGACTTGTTTTCACACCTGGCAATGTGCGTGAGGGAGCTCATCAGACTTAGGTCAAGAGAGTCCATCTCTGGCGCAGGCTTACTTTCACGTAATATTCCATATAGGATTGCATTATTTTTATTGCCATGCATGTTGCATTTTGGTGAGAGTAGTGTGTGAATTTTCTACTAGGCATTGCTCACCTCGTCGTGGGACCCCCTTTCAGGTATAAGAAGTGTACAGGGAGATGGTGCTCTTACGAGGCCGTGATTTCAAAGGAGGCCGACTTGTGGTCTTGAGTAACATTTTTGTAAAAAGTGTTTTGTATAAGAGGATTTCTATAAAATTCTTTTGGACTGTGTATAAATGTCGGGTGTAAGTGTAGTAAGGGGTGTGATTGGTTTCTTCTGAATTTTGAGTGTTGATCTCTTTTCGTAATTTAGATTTAAATATGAATGAATGGGTCAGGTGAAGGGACGTATGGAAGTAGTGTGAGTAACTCGGTGTCCCTAAGTTAATTTTGTCAGGGTACCAAGACTTAGGTCTGAGACAACCTAAGGCAGAGAAATTCAGTGAGTTGAGTTATGTAGACCCCTGAAATTGGGGCATCACAATATAAATTAGTGTCCTAATGCTTATATTTTCAATTTTGTGATTAGGTCAACTATTGAGCGGAAACGAGTGAAATCGAAGAAAAATTCGATAAAGTCGTCATACAGTCGCAGCAAACATGTGATCATTTTGCATGTGTTATGTCCTTCTATGGCTCTCTCATTGGCATGGGCAGATTCTAAACTTCGAGGGCTTTTCGTAGACACCAAGATCACGTGATTCAAAGTCCAAATGAAGTTACGGCCTCGAGAAGTTGAGAAGCAAAAGGAAGAGTAACCGATCAACCAGTTGCTCAGAAAATCATCAAGAAAGAGTGAAAATCACGCTCCAGCATGGAGTTCTCCATGTTATAGTGTGAGAATGTCCACGCTAGAGCGTGAGCGTCTTCACTCTATAGGTTGAGAATGTCCATGCTATTGCATGAGAATTTGCATGCTTTAGCGTGAGCATCTCCTTGCTATAGCGTGAGCATCTCCTTGCTTGAGCGTGAGCTCACGCTTCAGCGTGGTTTGGTCTTCATTCCTCCAATAGCTTCCCATTTTTGCCACACCATAGTGCTAGAAACATCACGCTACAGCATGATGCCGAGGCCCATGTTTTTATCAAAGCCCATCTCGTATACTCTCTTATTTTTTGCCATTAAAAGGGAAATTAGGGCATGAGACAAAAGGGGTTCGTTTGGAGGATCGAAAGTGACAAGAGGGAGGCCCTCTCAAGGTTCCTCTGAGTCACCCTCGTCGAGTTTGCTTTCGAGTTTTAAGAAAAGAGGGAGACTTGAAGAAGAAGAAAAAGATGAAAGATAAGAAGGAAGCTCCTCCACCAGATTTGTTTCTTTTCTTCCCTTTTCCGTTTTCCCTTCCTTGGATGGTTGTATTTCTTCTCATAATTATTTTTTAGTTATTTTTTATTGATTTATGTTTTATTTCATATTTATGTTGAATATTTCATTTGATCTTAATGCTTGGGTGTTACTTAATATTCGCATGGATGTGGTTTTGATTCAAGATCCGAGAGGTGAGAGTTAGAATTAGACCATGGATGATTTACCATCTAATTATCATGAGATAGACATAAATGAGATTAGGTGTGGTTTTAGAGTTTCTTGTGTTTAATGTGCCCTTAGAGCAGGGATGCAAAATACCTGATCCTAAAGGTAGTGTGCAAATGCTCGAGAGAGATTTGCATATACACTAATGAAATCGTCATCTTCATGATGATATAAACATTGATTAATTTGGTTAGGAGGTTCATACATAACTGTTTAGGTGAAATCTATGCCCTAAGACCTTTTAATCTTTATTGAGTCTTCTTGCATGCTTAATTAGTGTAATTTATATCTTTTTATAGATTTCCCACCATCCAAATAGAGCCTAAACTATATTAGAGTCGGTACTTTAGTAACTCAATTCCTCGTAGGTTCTTTTATTATATTCTTGTGACGCGTGTGACGCGCATATAGGCGTCTTATTTTACATAACACATTTTCACCTGCTCCCGGTCTGACAAATCATGCTTTCATTATGCTTAAGCTTGCCTGCTGGTAAAGTGCTCAACGTTTAAAACAAAGGGGTCTCGAGGGTTCAAATGCAATGAAGATAATTTACTATTGTAATCAAAATGTTTAGCTTCAATATATATATATATATATATATATATATATATTATACTCTCTCTCCTCTCTCCTGCCATATACTGCTACTATAGACGTACTATTTTACATAACACATTTTCACCTATCAGTCAACAAATCATGCTCATTATGCTTAACTTATATGGTAAAGTGCTCAACGTTTCAAAAACAAAGGGGTCTCGGGGTTCAAATACCCAATGAAGATAATTTACTACATTGTAATCAAAGTGTTTAGCTTTCAATATATATATATATATATAACTTTATATTGATATAAGAACATTTGAACAAATTAAATCTAGCTTTATATTGATATAAGAAAATAATTCAAAAACTCTAAACAGAGTTTTTCTAAAAATAAGATGACAAGGTCATATAACTATCACTTCTTTAACCGTCAAATTAAAGAAATGACTTTATTTCTAATTCGTCATCTTTGACAACTATTTTTTTTACTTGTATTTGTAAAACTCTTTTTTTATAAAGATTTGAACCTTATTCCACTCATTTACCATTTTTTTTAGAGAGAAAAACAATTTCATTGATTCCAACTAACAATACATCGATAAGAACATATAATCAAAATCACTAAAAACCACAAAGGATGAAACAACATTAAGTGATATAATGGCTTGACTCAAAGTGTAGTGCCCCAAGCCGAGGGGTATATTTGACAACGGGTCGGCTGCGGAAGACTCGTGGATGTCGGGTAACGACACCACCATCGTGCTCCCATTTCGGGACCGCTGATTTGCAATCGGATAAAGTCTCATTTGTACGGGGAATTCTACCTAAAATACAACATGTACAAAAAACCTAGCAACATAGCTCAATATAATACAATGACCTCACTGAGTCCGATTACGAGTGTAAGTGGCCTAACCACCTAACCGGGCCCACTCATCCACACTACATAATGTACATGACTAATTACCATAGTCTTCAAGAGTTTAATTACAACACTCTTACAAATAGTATAAATTAGAACAAGGTTGTTGCAAAGTATTTTTGTTCTTTTTACACAAAATCTGAGATAGAACTAGTTTGTTCTGAGCTTCTTTACAAAATTAATTAATGCTTGTGGAAGCTTTCTTCATAGCGTGGGCAGTGAGCGCGGTCAGACTGCGTACTCCTATGCCTCGGGGGTCCCACGACCCGGGGTGAGCAATGCCCGGTGAGGGTAGAGATCCTACAGTGCTGCTGAGATGCGCGTCTGATACCGTGTTCTGCGATCAAAGCGTTCAAAGTAACATGCAGTTTTTACTGCGGAATTCTGCTACATCTACCATGAATGAAGTGTCACTCACCATGCACATAACCACGAGTCTCATGACTCCTCGCATGCTTATGCCAAGTGTAAAAACTTGTCATTGGTGTTTTATATCAAAAATAAAAGCTTTTTGTTTTTAAACTCATTGTACATCCTACTCTGATGTGTTACCGCTTTATTCAAAGTCATTGAGCAAATGCTAGATAAAAATGACTTTAACCAGCGTTTGGCAGTCTAGATAAACAACACATTCAAAGCATTGGACAGTCTTCGATAAATAGTTTTATTCAAAAGCTTTGGACAATCTCCAATAAACAGCTTTATTCAAAAGCATTGGACAATCTCCGATAAAATGCTTTATTCAAAGCCATTGGACAATCTCCGATAAACAACTTTATTCAAAGCTATGAAATGCACTCGTGATACTCCATTGGACGTAGTCCAAAGTTTCGAGCTCACCATCCACTCACCAAGAATGATGAATGATTATGACCATGTACACGTACCCATTTAATGAGATGTCTTCGTGCATATGAAATGAAATTATGTCATTCCATGCCATATATATAATGAGTGCTATATGGACATTTTAAACTATGCCTTAATACTGTCAACATGTTTGACGATCTATATCAAATTAACCATACCATTTTTACGAATAGCTACGTACATGTCAACATATTATACACACATATTTTGACATCACACAAGTCATCACCCGATCAACGATAACTTACATTATACTCTGATACAATTAGCGACACCTTTATTCTGATTAGCTGCAATAAACCATCTGATGACATATTATAACGTTTCAGCCAAACCATTAGAACACACGATTTATCTTTACACAATTTCAACCAAGTATATCACTCAATTCAAGCAATGATATACGATCATATACGATTGTAAGCGAAAATACGGACCGCAAATCATTAAAGCAACCTAACATGTGAGTCGGAAAGCGGACCATAACTTGAGTTATGAGGTCCGATTTTGGTGATTAACCTAACATCAAGTTCTTGGATAGAGCTACAATTTCCTTGAGGATACTAGTCGAATTCTCCATTTTACTGGCAAAATATTACAAAAACTAGACATCATATAGGGTCAAAAACAAGGCACTATTCCATAACCCATTAATTTGCCAAGCAGGTCCCTTAGGGCAAAAGGCCCGAAACAACCCCTGGGAGCATTAAACAAAACAATCCTAGAATGGAAAATAAACCAAAGTAAGAATCCTTACCTCTTGGAGCGTAGAAGAATTAAGAAGTCAGATGGACGCTATAAGCCGACCTTTGACTTCCGAGACTCCTCGCCAGATATAAACGAAATCGTGTTTTGGCACCCATGTCTTTGGCTCTATTGCACCAGATGGACCCCAGATGTGGCCGGCATAAAGCGGCTGAGTGACTGTTGATCATAGGGAGAAGTTGGAACTTCTCTCTCTACTCTCTCTTCTCCTCTCACGTCAAAACCAAAACATGGAATGTTCTCCTTTTTTTTTCCCTCGCTCATTTTCTTTTAAGTCATTTTAATGTTCAAATGTTTGGCCCACATCATGCCGTGTTCTGCGACTTTTTGAGTGCATTTTACCTCGAAATAATTTATTTGTCCAGTTGATTAGTTATTTAAATGAACTTTATTTAATGTAATTTCCTCTTTAGCGATTTTTCTCAAAAAATCCATTTTTTGAGTCCATCGGACACTCGACGTCTCGAAAATAGAAAAAATCCGAATGTTTAGGAGTTTGACGAAAATTTTCTCGATAACTAGATTTCGTGAGACGAATCCAACGGTGAAGTCCGTTTCGTCACCCGAGATCCAGAAAAAATTTCAAGCTTTCCTGAACCATTTCAGCAATTTTATTGTTTTTACCATTTTTCAGAAAAATTAAATTTTTCCTAGGTTTTACACAAAGTCTATACATTTTATAGTTAAATCTATATATTTGATATTATTATTGTGATTAGAATACCTTTGACTTCAGTTATACAATATATTGATGACCATTGATTTGATTTTGTATCTCTGATAGTATATATTTTGCTCGTTTGAATAGTCCAAATACAAATAAATGTCGCATCACAACGACGAAAACCAAACTGTCGTACTGAGATGATACAATCACCCACCGCATCAAGACAACTTTATTAAGAAAAAAGATGAAAAATAGGTGTAGATCGGTGATTTCATGCCAAAAAATTACCTATCTTTGTTTTAAAAAAAAGGGTAGTAAAGAAAAAGGTGAGAAAAGAAGACTAAGGTTTTTAAAGTAACGTAGACAGTAGACATAACATTTTTTTTAACGATCAATAGTTAAAATTTAAGGTAACTAGGGTTTTTATATTTTTATTATTTATTATATAGTACAGCTTGTCTAAATGTGGAGCACATTATTTCATAACTTCTATAAATCTTCTTATACAACATAATACCAATGAAATTAGGGTGTAACATAAAAAGAAAATGTAAGTATTTTTAATAAATAAAATAAAATTGAATCGGAAATTATCATAACTTGATACGGTCTAACAAATAAATAAATCAGTAAGTAAATTATAAAGTCAAACAAGATTTGCATGGTCATCTTCGAACTAATTCCACTTGTACTGGATGGTCAAGGATTTAGCCAAGGTCTCCAAAGTGAATTAATTAATTCCCTCTTTTGGAACGTCTTTGATATATATATATATATATATATATATATATATATATATATATATATATATATATATATATTTGGAAAAAAATAAAACTTTTTTATTGTCTTAAAAAAATTGTTGTTTTAGAAAATATTTTTAAAAGGATTAAATCATGAATATTCTCACTTTTCAAATGTTAATATAAAAATATTTTATAAATTTAATTTTTAGTGGTGACTTTTCTTTTTAAAATTTTAGGAGTGTTATTTTAAGAAAAAAAATAATTTTATTGAACTTGCAATATATAAACATATAATTAAAATTGTTAAAAACATTATCCAAGTAAAAATTGTTGTTTTAGAAAATATTTTTAAAAGTATTAAATTATGAATATGCTCCTTTTTCAAATGTTAATATAAAAATATTTTATAAATTTATTACAGCAGTGACTTTCTTTTTAAAATTTTAGGAGTGTTTTTAAGAGAAAAATAATTTTATTTATTCAAACTAGAAACATATAATCAAAATTATTAAAACATTATTGAGATTAATAGTGTAATGGATTATTTCAGAAAGCGCATCGTTTGATAGTTTAGTGCGCGTTTGATATTCTTATTATAGTATGATATATATGATTCCCGTTCTTCGGTATATTGATAACCATTGATTTGATTTATTATCATTGATTGTATTTACTGTTCATCCAAATTGCTCTCGCACAAATAAACGTCGCAGCAAGACAAAGACTAAAACACAAAAAAATAATAAAAACTTAGATCTTGTGGAATAATCATCTTATTGAGGAAGAAATGATGTTAAGATTTTCTAATCATTAAAATGAAGTTAAGGTTTTCTAATCATTAGATGAGATAAAAGAGTTAATTTTAGAAGTGTTGTTTTAAGGAAAAAAATAATATTGTTTTTATAAATTTAAAAATAAGTATATTAATGTTGCTCTTATACCTTGATTATTTAAGATTATGTTTGATTTTGTGAAAATTGGATGAAAAAAATAGAAATACAAAGAAATTTTTAATAAAAATTAATTAATATTTTATTACATGCCTACCTTAATTGGTACAACATTCAAATTTTAAAAAGGTATGACATCCAGAAAGGAGAGGGGTCCGGTCCCAGGGTCAACATTTTATTACATTGTAACAATGCTTAGTTTTCAAAAAAAATATTTTTCTCTTATAGCCTATTTTCCTCAAGTAAGGAATGGTGATTTTTTGGCCTAAAATCACTCATATGAATATTTTTTTATTTCATTTTTTTGCTTAATAAAGTGGTTCTTTCATGAAGATTTAGGTTTTGGTTTTTGTATTGTCATCGTTTTATCGATGTTTGGTTGTGTTGTTCGTGAAAGACTTATATGTCAACTTGATCATGTTTATAATATGGAAACATGAAATGAAATAGGATTTTACATACCTCGACCATTGAATTCTGAAACTACGATATTAGGAAACCTCCAAAACTTTAAACTTTTCCCTTGCTTTACTCTCACTATTTGATGGTATTCTTAAAATGGTGTTTTTCGATGAAGTAGCAAGAGAGGACCCTAGATATATTTATAGATTCTCATCGAGAATCACGTCTTTATGAACCATCACCACTTTGAAATTCAAGTTTTAAATTTGAAAGTTAACAGTTACCGCGAATCTCCATTCTCGCTTAGTGCGAAGTTAATCAATTATTCGTAACAAAATACATGAATCATAGAGATAGGTCCTCGATAATGAGTTTATCAACTATGTATCCTGATACACTTCTCGAAGTAGCAATGTGGTAATGAAAAACGTGGAACTCTGTGTATATGTTTATTACGAGTCGAATGAAATATATTTTCTCAAATGAATTAAAGTGCATGAAAATGAGAAAATAAGCGAATCTTAAAATTTCATAAAGTGAATGTATATATCTGATTACAAGAGGAAACAATCCCATTACGTCCACATGATCCTTGAATTTCATTGGTGGCTGCCTTTAGTCAAAGGATCGGCCAATTATCATTCGATCTTAATATCTTCGATGGCCTTTCTTCGTAACATGCTCTAATGGGTAAGTATTTGATGTCGATGTCGCTGGCCGACTCCACTTTTGTTATTCTTAGCGAGAATATTGCGGTTGAGTTTATCACGAAGAAATCTTGAGCCTAGAAATAGAATCCATAACTCTAGCCCAGGAAATGAAACTCTTAGCCATACACCTTGTGAGGTGGCTTGAAAACAAGATCTGGTCGGCTTCCCATGGTAAGTGGCAATCAAAGTCACATTTGACACTTCTCGAAGCGACTCCGGCCATAATGAATGGCAGGATGTTGGTTCACGATCAACCACGACTGACAAAGTTTGCATTAGAATATGACGGATCCAAGTTGTCTGATGCGCCCATGCATAAGCGTATAATCTTTAGTTCCTTGTAGATACCTCATGACTTTCTTCTTGTTCTCCCGAGTGGTCGTAGCGCCGGATTACTTTGATACCGCCACAACCTCCGAAGCGCATATCTGCGTATATCGGGTCTTGTCTGAAAACTGAGCATACATAAGGCTTCAATTCTTGGAAGCATATGGAATATTCTTCATAGATTCATTTCTAAATCATTTTTCGGGCGTGATTTGGAGCAACTATACGCCCTTCCATAATGGGGCAACACTTGGTGAACAATCCTTCATCAAATCTGTCAAAATTTTGTTGATATAGGTTTCTGCCCAGTAGACTAAAAATGCCACGAGATCTATCTCTATGGATCTTAATGCAGTAACTATAAGATACCTCACCACCTGTCTCATATCAAAGTTTTGGAGAGGTGTTTGCTCAATTACATCATTCTCCCTTATCATTGGTTGCAAGTAAAATGTCATGCACGTATAAAACAAGGAAACAAAGTTTTACTCCCTTAACCTTCTGGGTATACATTTGATCCATGGGGTTTTTCAAGTGACGATGAGTAATTACTCCATGGAATTTGTAATACCATTAACGGGAGAGCTTGTTTCAAGCCCGGGTATATGGATTTCTTAATCTTGAGCAGTGCTCACCTTCCACTGAGAAACCGGGTTGTTTCATGTATCTTATCCTCTTCGGATCACTTAGTTAAATCTTTGTTTTCCATCCATTTGTTCATTTCAGGTCTAAGTGTGCAACTAATGCTAAAATATCTGAAGAAGATCTTTCTTGGATACCGGAGAAAAGGTCTCTATGTAGTCGATTCCTTCTTTTGAGTAAATCCCTTAGCGACAAGTCTAGCTTTATATCTTTTCAATGTTGCCTAAGGGTCTGGTCTTATAGACCTTGTTTACAGCCAATGGCACGCCCCTTTAGGAGACTGAGGTCCGGACCGTTTGTTTTTCATGAATCTAACTCATCCTTTCGCACTTGTATACCTAATTTAGACTCGTTACAACTTATGGCTTGTGAAAAGGTTTCAGGATCATTTTCGACTCCAATATCAGTTTCTTGTAAATACACTATGTAATCACTAGAATGCTTGACTTCCTTCCGCAGTAAGATCGTCTTAATGTTGGACCATACGCTCTGGAGGAACTTTATTAGTTCAAGCTTGTTTGTTCAAGATTATAGGTAATTCTGAACTTGTTGATCCTACGGAAAGGTTCTACGGCTATTTTGGAACTATTGATTGGATTTTCAGCACTGGTGGAACTTGAGGAGTGTGATGAACTATATTAATCTCTCATGTGGCGTGGAAGGTTGAGTTTCTATATGATCATTGAAACGAGGGATTAAATCCACGAATCGATCCTCCCATGATCATGTCATTTTCAAAAGAAACTTGGCATTCCTTGATTCCACAATCCTAGTTGAATGAGATGAATGATAAATCTATACCCTTGACGTTTAGCGTAGCGATAAAGAAACCACTAAGTGTCCTTGGGTAATTTCTTCTCATGGATTATATATTCTCACCTCAGATGGACGCTAAGCGCGCATATGTCGCGAGCTCGGTTTCCAACCTTTCCATATTTCAAAAGGTGTCTTCTGAATGACCTTAGTTGGAATTTCTGGTTTAATATATACACTCTTTATGCAGAGTGCGTCGATCCCGCAAAATTGAGGAAGGGTGGGTTGCTAAGCATACTCCGCACCATGTACTAAAGTTCGATTTCTTCTTTACGCTACACCATTTTGGTCGGGAGAACCCGGGCATGATGTGTTGGGCGATTATCCCATGCTCTTGAAGAGCTTTGCAAAAAGAACCCGGTGCTTGTCCATTCTCGGTGTACCTACCATAGTATTCACCACCTGTCGGATCTGCATGTGCTATTTGCTTCACTGCGTGGTTCTCAACTTGACTTTAGATTTTGAAGGCATCAATGCTTCATACTTGTTATGAAGCAAGTATACATACATATATCGTGAGTAATCATCAATGAAAGTGATGAAATATTTTTGACCGAACTTATATCCATATACGGGCGGTATATGTCGATATGTATGATTTCTAATAATTTGAACTCATTGGCATGCTTCTTGGAGCTTGTTTGTCTTGCTTTCCCTTAATACGGTCCTGAGTCTCAAAATCGATATAATCTAAATCTTAAGCACTCCATCTTTTACTAATCTCTTGATTCTATCTATGGAGATGGACCCTAATCTCCGATGCTACAACATAGAAGAATCCTCATTAATATTACACTCTCTAGTACTTATCAATATGAACATGCAGAATTATTACGGGCTTCATTCCGTAAACAAATTCTATATAGACCATCTCGCTTAAAATAATTGCTCCAACATTATTTGATTTATGAAATAAATTAAATATATTGTCTTGAAAGTAAAAGAAAAACCTAATGAAACAAGTCTAGAAACAAAAATCAAGTTTCGTGAGAAACTTGGTACATAAAAGGTCCTCTCTAAAACTAAAACAAAGCCATTGTCTAATGTTAATGTGCATGTCCCGATAGGGCCTCCACAGTGAGCTTCCATCATGTTGCCCCGATAAGATGCCGAGCCTGCTTCCCACGGCTTCCTTAGGGTTTTGCATACCCCGCAAAGAGTTTGCAATATGGATCAGAGAACTTGTAATCAATCCACCAGTGTTAATATTAATATTAAACTATTAGATTCATAACAAACAAAGGATGATATATTACCTTCTTCTCAAGCCACTTCTTGAATTTAGGACAATCTTTCTTCACGTGTCCCTTTCTTTTACAAAAGAAACACTTATTTTCCTTCTTGATATCACCCTGAGGTGGTATTCTACCTTTCCCCTTCTGATCTAATTTAGAAGTGTAAGTCCGAGAGATCATTCCTTTGTTCTTCCCATGAGTTGTAGCCAACATCGCACTTTCACCTAATTTCATCACGAGCCTTTCTTCTTCTTGAACACACATGGTCATTAATTCATTGATTGACCATTTGTCCTTATGTGTATTATAAGAGATCTTAAAAGGTCCTGTATTGATGAGGAAGAGTGTTCAGAATAAAGTGCACTAGGAAGGAACTGGCTACATATCTATCCCGAGTTTCTTAAGTCGAGCCGCTGGACAGTCCTCATTTGCATGATGTGCTCACTCACACCCCTAACGCCAGGATACGAATGGAAGAAAATTTCATTATCGTATTTCATAAAGCTATTCTAAGTGACAAATTGTTCTCCAATGGCTTTTAGCAAATCTTGGACCTTATCGTATTGCTCAACAGAACCCCTAATACCAGCAGTGATTTTTGTCTTAATGAACATTACGCTGAGTCGATTGGATTTCTCCCATCGCTCATATAGCGCAACTTCGTGAGGGTGTGCTTTCTTCATTACTCGTGGTTCTGATTTTTGGCGGCAAAATCGATGTCCATATACCCTAAATGAAGGAGAATCCTTCTTTCCATATTTTGTAGTTGTCACCTAAGTTCGGAATGTCTAGGGTGCATATCGTTGTAACTAGCAAAAGGAGTAAATCGTGAAAGGTCCAAAAGCTATGTTAGATGATAGTATTACTAACTGGGTATGTTACCAATGTAAAACACGCGACAAAAACTATATCTAATTTAATAAAGATTACCTGTGGCAAAATCTTTACTTAATTAGTTATTTCTAACTTTATGATAGAAATTGTAAATTATTTAATTTTAATGGTGAACAATAACGATGAGGTCGTAGAGTAGGTACATGCATTTATATACACCAGAAAGTCCCTGTAAGTAGGGTCACAACGGTCCCTCTTAAAACCACTAACCTTGAGGCTCTTATCGCCTCACAAGACTTTCCTGCATGCATAGTCCATACAAGTACCACTTAATGTTCAAAGGTTCAAACCATTATATAAATTTTGCATTTCTATCCTAAAGATAAAATTACCAAATTATGCATCACCACCCTGCGGGGTAGATTATGAAAATAATTTAGCATTCATCCTAATTAATAATTATATAAATATAACAAAATTTCCTCGTGGGATAAATTCTTATTATATTAAGTATAATTAATTTACAAGTTTATGTCTCATTCATGTGATCTTTAACTTAATAAATAATTTTATTAATTAAAGATGATGTGGCTATTCCTTAACTAACCAAAATTATTTTGATCACTTGGACATTTTATAAGGTTTTAGTTGTGCTTTCTAAATTAGGCACTAAACTTAAGTTTTATGTATAATATCAAATTTTATTTGAATAGCATAATTAAACACTCTTATTATGCTATAAAATTGTATAATTAATCATAATTATTACAATACAATTTGGATTTCATACAGGTAAAGAATCAAAGCATAAATAAATATATTCATGCATGAGAAAGCCTTAAAATTTGTAAATTTTATTAGCATTATTTTTAAATAAACATGATTTGAGCAATTAATAAATAATGCTTAAACATGTAATGAATACGGAAGCGTATAAGAATTAAATAATAAATATATAAACACTTTAACACACAAGCCAAGTTGGCTTGGTGGAAGAGCTCTTAATTGAACCTTTGCTCATAGGTTCAAACCTTATTAACAACATTTTTTTTTTTTTAAACTTCAAAAGGATTTCCAGCAAGCCCACTTTATATTACTAAAGCCCAAAATAAGGTCAGAAAATTTGAAAATAAAAAGGCCACTTATAAAATAAACGTACCATAAAATAAAGAACTACGACCCAAACAATTTTATTTTTATAAACGGCTAGCCTCGTTTTTTTTTTTTTTTTAAGTCATCTTCTTCGTATGACTGAACCACCATTAAAGGACCTTCATCCATAAATAAAACATACATTTGATGTCTCATATAATCACATAATACATTAAAACAAATGGAAATGTGATTTAATGCTTCTAAAACAATGAAAAAAGGTCAAATCAAGAGATAAAAAAAAAAATCTGGAAAATTGAGATCATGTACTGCAAATTTTCATGTACTGCAAATTTTTTTTTTTTTTTTAAGAATATAAAAACTCCGCGTAAAATCAAGGCAGAGGGCGTAACCATGCCTGACACCAAAATGAAAGACTTATAACTTGATCATGTTTATAATATGGAAACATGAAATGAAATAGATTTTATACACCTCCACCTATCGAATTCCCGAAACTCGATATTCAAAACCTCCAAAATCTTAAACTTTTCCTCGCTTTACTCACTATTTGATGGTATTCTTAAAATGAATTGTTTTTTTCAAAGTTGAAGCAAGAGAGTAATTCCCAGATATATTTATAGATTCTCCTGTACTAAGAATCACGTCTTTATGAACCATCACCACTTTCGGAATTCAAGTTTTAGAATTTCAAAAGTTCAAACGTTGCACCACTCGTAATCTCACAGCCATTGTCTTATTACAAAGATTTCATTTGTGTGAGAGCAATTTAGACAAAACAAACAGATTGACAATCAATATATCAAATTACGATCACAAGATGTTAAAAACTCGGAGTTACATATACTTTAGTCACTATTTTATCAAATTTATAGGTTTTATATTAATTTAGTATGCTATTAACCTAGATATTTTTTCTTCATATATGATTCTTAGTTATTTATATCTTAGATTTATCGATCTATTATAAGTTTGAATCAATAATATTATATTTCTTTAAAAAAAACAATATTCTGCAATATTACATATACTTCAGCAGTTTCAAAATATTCACAACATGAACATTTTATCGCACCTGTATCATCAGAAAATATTATGATATCCAAACACTATTCTAATAATTTGATACCTTTTTAATAAAAGAAACTGAGCTGAGCATGTCTCTGTCCACCAATCACGCCTAAAAAGGATGGTTGACAATTATGGAATAAGTAAAGGGGCAATTTTTTGTCCCCTTGTACTTCACATCAATTTTATAAGTTATATTTGTTTGGTTAGGCCATTATACGTTTTGAGTTTTCCCTACACGTATGGAACACATTTTAAAATCATATCATATTTAAATTAATCATCATTTGAGTCACAATGGACTACAAAAACAATGAAACACTATCATAGAATATAATTATATTCCCAAAACTCAAACTTAAACCCTAATTAAGTTATAAGAGACTCCAATCATCTCACCTAAGATGATATTTTAGAAGTTATATTTGGTTCTAAAAAGGACTCAACAAAAATATTTGTTAAAAAAAATAATTATGCATCGGGTTAAAAAAATACTAATTGATTAGTTATGATAAAATATTCACTAATACATTAACTATTACTGACGAGAAATTTTTCTTGACCAGTAAGAAAATTTTCCCACCAAAATCTAATGCAGCGTTGAACTCGTTAGGATTAACTCAACAAGATTATGATCATCTTCATTCATCAAATAAGCGCCTCGCTATTTGCATTTGACGGCGACAATCAAGATTCCTGCGTTCTCGATAATCCATCTATATTCCAAGAATAGATTTCATCATTACTATAGCTATTTTGTTTTGTTTGTCTTTCCTCAAATTGTAAATCTAGAGGAGTTGGCCTTTGATAAAAATTTTTTGATCTTTTATGCCAAGTTTTTAACCTATTGATTTGGTCTTCTTCTTTGTCAGATGAAAATTTAATAAGGGCTTCAAATGTAGTTCCTGCTTTCTCGATCCACTTGTGAAAATTTAATTGATCTTTGAAGAAGAAGGATCTTTGCTTCCATTGAACTTAACTCTTTGAGTTAATATTCTTATTAATCATCATTTTGTTTCCTCCTAATTTTAGAGGTTTTATTGGTTTGAAAAAGAAAATTTTAGAATTGTTATTTTTTTCTTTCTTTTTCGCTTTTGTATTATTAGTAAATCCCATTTTCCTTCTTCAATTCTGTTTAATTGAGAGGAAATTGTTCCTAATATTTGATTTGTAAAATTATTTTTTTGTTGTAATCCTTTTATATCTTTTAATTTTGTAGTTCTATTTTCATCTTCATTTTAATTCATGTGTTTGAAAGGTGAAGCTACAATTTCTATACCTTGAGCTTTAATTTTTATTTTTTCCAAATGAGGATGTGTAGATACTATCTTCTTATCTGAAGTAGTATTTGACTTCCATTCCTTTTGGAACATATTGATTTTTGCAAAATGCAGATTTATTTGATTATTTGCAAAAGAAAAAATATAATGAATATGTGAACATTGGAATATTCATTTCATTGTTTCATGGTTGACATTACCATTGATCTCTAAATTTTTCCCTTATTTCTTTGGATAATTTTGAGAAAAACCATTTGCTTTTTTCTATATATTCTTCAGATTTTGCTTCATTTCTTAAATATTCTTTGTCTATCTCAAACATATTTTTTGCTGTCATCATCATGAGCTGTATTTCGCCATCATTTGTATGCATACCATTTGAGAATATGGGAGACCTATCCGAGAATTTTGAAGCTTGGTTCACTCTAGAGATATTTTAAATCCGGGAATAGTAGAGGTCACTACTTTCAGATTTAATTGATCAACATTTGATCTCTCCTTGAAGGAGTTATAATTTCAAACAGGGAATTAGAAGACCTTGCGTATATGATCTTTTGCGTGTTTTATTCGTCTAAAAGTTTATTTGAACATTTCTTGTCCATCTTCTGCTTTGGAAAGAAGTTTGCTGTTCTATAGGTTTCGGGGCTAAGAGTTGCTCTGAGATTCCATTCACTGATTGTGTTAAACATTCCCCAAGGAATTGGTTTTGGAATTATTATCGTTGGAGTTCTTTTCATTTGCTTACCAAACAAGTTTGATCTGGGGAGTAAGACAAAGGCAATTTGATCGGAACATCAAGTCATTACTTTATGGTATACTCAGATACTATAAGTATATTTCTTGGATCTAGGATCCATATCATAATTTTGAGTTTGATGTTTAGAGTCATACTCATGAATGCTCTTATCATTCATATTACCTAACTTCTAGATTCTCGGAGCACAAGTAAAACAGTAATCTTGATCAAGGATGTATTTCGCTGCATCAACCCTGTAAGGGAATCTTGAATTAACCCTAACTCCTGTTATGGTCACGCTACTTGGATAGCCCCTATATGTGGATTTTGAATTTTTCTTCGAATTTGTTCTAAATCAGAAGATAGGTTCACAGTCATTTTTAACCTATTGAATGTGTGTTTGTAGCATTTCGATTCTATAATCTTTAGACCTCTAATTAAGTTATAAGAGACTCCAATCATCTCACCTAAGATGATATTTTAGAAGTTATATTTGGTTCTAAAAAGGACTCAACAAAAATATTTGTTAAAAAAAATAATTATGCATCAGGTTAAAAAAATACTAATTGACTAGTTATGATAAAATATTCACTAATACATTAACTAGTTATTGAGGGATATGTATTACCATATAACATGTACAATTTTTTTTTCCTAATAACCTAAATCATTTAAATAAAATTCTTCATGGTTTTATGAACAATAATAATCAAATTGACAATATAAAAACTATTTTTCTTGTAAAACGAGAATATAAAATAAATAAATTTTATAAAAAAATAAAAAAATGGTTGGCGGGTGTTGGAATGGATTGGGCAGTTGCTAGATTAGGTCGACAAGTGTCAATCACTAGGTAGATGTCGAGGCAAGGCGAGACATTCAATTGATTTAAGTGAACAAAAAAGCGTAAGAGGAGCAAAGAGGAGAGAGAAGGGAAGAGAGAGAAGACTAGAGAGTGGGTCCTATGTGCCACGTGGATGCCACGTCAGCACTTAACGGTTCTTTTTAACATTGTTTGACCACTTAAAACAAGCCAATCACAAACATGGTTAACTGGGGTTACGCGGAGTAAATCGCATGGACCTCTTTGAAGCGAAAAATGTTTCCTGCCAGAGTTTTTAATATCACAACACAAGGATTTTTCGCACATTTTCCAATTTTATATACAATTAGTTAATAAATAAATTCCATTTTCGTGACAAAAAAAAAAAAATTCTTCTACTATTCTATTTAAAAATGTCATGTTTGTTTTTTCTTAACTTTTTAGCGCATAATTATAATTCTTAATTTTAATTGGTAAAACTCCTAGTACTCTTATTGGTGTTTCAATTCATTGATTTGGAACTAAAGATAAAATATAAATAAAAAATGCAAAATACTAATTTCTTACAATTTCATAAAAAATAATTGTGTTTCATGTATAGGTACTACTTTAATAAACTATAGGAACTATTGAGACACACATTTCCCAAAAACTTGAATTAGTAGTGATCATTATAAATCTAAAGACATACCAATTGAATTACTCAAAATTTTTTGAAAAATAATTTTATTGTAGGATTTTTTTTATAAATAATTTTATTTTAAAATGAGTTGAAAACTTATATATTTTAAATTATTTCATTTTTATATTAATGGGTTAAAATAAATAAATATAGTTTGATATATATAGCAAGTAAAAGTAATTTATTAAATTTAATTTAGTTTTTCTTTTTTTTCACTTTTTCTTTAGTTTTCCCTCTATTTTTTCTTTCTTTTACATTTTCTAAGAACTAACAAAATTTAAAGATATTTTATAACAAAAATAAACCTATCATAAATAGGACATTTTTTGGTGGGTTGAATTGAGGTGGTGTTTATTTTTTTTAAAGGAAAATCATTTTATTAATTCAAACTTATAATATATCGTAGATCCAAGATACAAATTTCTAAAAATCATAAAGGATAAAAAAATATCCATGTTAATCTACTTTGCCTGTCTAAAGCGAATTTACTATTAATATGTTAAGTTTAATTGTCAATAAGATCTAAATCAGTTCTCACAAGATCTCACGACATGCAGGCGAATCTTAATAAATTTGTGAGGAACATAATACTATGACCTAATGTTTGAATAGATGTAAAGGCAAGTGGGTGATATGTCCAATTGATGAGGGAACAAAAAAAAGGAAGAGGGATCAAAGAGGAGAGAGAAGGGAAGAGAGATAAGACTGTAGAAATGGCCATATACACACGCGACGCCACGCACTTAACTAGCTCTTTTTAACATCAAGCCACCACTTAAAACAATTTGAATCACAACAGTGGCTAACTTTGCTACGGAGTAAACTCCGTGACGACTCTCTTTAAAGCGAAAAATGTTTGCATGCAGTTTTAATATCGGGTGCAACATTAAGGATTTTTTTGCACATTTTCCAATTTTATATACAATTAGTTAATAAATAAATTCCATTTTCAGAAAAAAAAAAAAAAAGTTTTCTTCTACTTTGTCCTATTTAAAAAATGTCATGTTGTGTTTTTTCTTAACTTCTTTAGCCAGACATAATTATAACTCTTACCCTTAATTGGTAAACCTCTAGTACCTCTTATTGGTGTTTCAATTCATTGATTTGGAAATAAAGATAAAATATAAATAAAAAATGCAAAATACTAATTTCTTACAATTTCATAAAAAATAATTGTGTTTCATGTATAGGTACTACCTTAATAAAATATAGGAACTATTGAAACACACATTTCCCAAAAACTTGAATTAGTAGTGATCATTATAAATCTAAAGACATATCTAATTGAATTACTCAAAAATTTTTTGAAAAATAATTTATTGTAGGATTTTTTTATAAATAATTTTATTTTAAAATGAGTTGAAAACTTATATATTTTAAATTATTTCATTTTTATATTAATGGGTTAAAATAAATAAATCAAGTTTGATATATAGCAAGTAAAAGGAATTTATTAAATTTAATTTAGTTTTTCTTTTTTTCACTTTTTCTTAGTTTTCCCTCTATTTTTTTCTTTTACATTTTCTAAGAACTAAATAAAATTTAAAGATATTTTTATAATAAAAATAACCTATTATAAATAGGACATTTTTGGTGGGTTGAATTGAAAGGGTGTTTATTTTTTAAAGGAAAATCATTTTATTAATTCAAACTTATAATATATCGTAGATCCAAGATACAAATTTCTAAAAATCATAAAGGATAAAAAAATATTCATGTTAATCTACTTTGCTTGTCTAAAGCGAATTTACTATTAATATGTTAAGTTTAATTGTCAATAAGATCTAAATCAAGTGGTTAATATCTCAGGCCGACATAGAGAGAGAAATTAATATATGTTTCGTTTTTCTTTCAATTTCATGTCCTGCACTCACTCTTAATATTCTGTATGGCCCTGAAATGATGTAGTAGACGTACGACGCCAATCCCAACAAACTCATCCTAATATATAAAACATGTATATACCAACATAATTAATCCACATAAATCATGTTATTAAATTCACATCAATAACACTAAAATTAGCTCACGTGGGTTAATTAACAAACATAAGTAATTCATTTTGAATCACTCAATATCATAAAAATTCACACCAAAACTCACGTAACTATTCACGTGAACAAAGGAAACCTCAAGCTGGCACCACCACTACCACAACATCGAGATTTTCCACTCTGGTTCAAATGTTTTGAGACGAAAAACACTGGGCTAATCCAAGCCTCGTAACATCCCCAACCATTTACTACGCTCTTAACCAAGAATAACACAAAGCAGGAAAAGATCCCTACATCTTGAGATCACTTTAACTCCACCAAATCTAAGTAAGGTCCACGCCAGAAATTTCTCGCCGCTGCGCAGATCGACTCTGGGCTTCGTTTCGTCGAGAACCGATCATCCGAATCTGGCCGCAAATCTATAAGGAGCTCCCCGCTTCTAAAATTCACAAAATCCAGCCTACTGCATCTCCTACCTGTTTTTGTATCAAAATGAAGAAGATGAATACTATTTAACTTTTGTCTCATTCTCATTAACATTTTCATTAATTCCACTTGTGTTCTTTTGTCTTGATTTTGACACTTGGCTTAATCTAAGCCGTCCATTTCCATCATCTCTCTAATCTCGCAGAACATGTGTCACAAGAGTACACGTAGCGAGGCGACTCGCTTCACATCACACGTCTCTCAAACCCGTTTTATGGCACCCGATACCCGATGCCTCGAAAAACGTGAAATTTCGACTGTCTTGAAATTTGACGAAATTCGACGTGGTAGCTAGATTTCGCAAGACGATTCCAACAGTGAAGTCCGTTTCATCATTCGTGATCTAGAAAAATTTCGGGTTTTGACTGAAATTACCGTTTTACCCTTTTTCAAAAAATTCGAATTTTCCCGGGTTTTACAAAACATACTACTTGATGGTGCTTTTTTCTACTCATTCGGTCGATCTTCCTGAGTCGCTGAGCCGGTCTTCTCACAAGTCGCAGGCAACCCGCACCGTGACCAAACAAAGGGGACACCCAACGGGTGCGCTTGCCAACTCTTCGATGCCTAAGTCAGCTTTTTTCTTATCGAAAGGGAAGAATTCAACTATCGATGTCGTTATGATTGTGTAACTTTGAATGGGTCGGTATTTATAAGGAGAAATTGTTATTATTTTCCTTTGCCGTATTAAACGATACGCATTCTCTCATCGTGAAGAGCCTTTCCTTACTGCGACCGATCGGCATGGATAAATGGAGCGCGATCACGCAAAGATTCTCTTTCCTAACCGTGCGCGATCATGGAGACTGGGCGTTTTCCCTTTTGCACGAGTTTCTAGGTCGTCTATATCTCTTGATTACCTGGCAGGGTGGTTTCAACTCTAGGCCTGGATCCATGTACTTTGGCATGGGTACGATCTCACTGCGGGTCGAACTTCTTGGTTGGGTTCGTGCTCCAAATCCCTTCATAAGGTGGAGGTCTGGGCTTGCGCCTGGGGCTATTGTGCTATGGGCTTGCGCCTGGGGCTATTGCGCTATGGGCTTGCGCCCGGGGCTATTACGTTATGGGCTTGCGCTCTGGGCTTGTGCACATATTGTTTTCTACCCCATCAAGTGGGTTCTCAGAATTTCCCAAAATACCCTAATAGCTGACATGTTTAGTAGATTAGAAGATAATTTGGGAATGCTTTCAAAGTGAAGTTAAATGCGAAACATGGAAACGAGAGACCCGAAAATTTACAAGATTTAAGGACAAAATTGTAATTGGTCCATGTGCGCTTAAATGTCATAATTTGAAAAGACTATGGGCCAAAATACAATTGTGAGAACTTGGAATACAAATAGTCAAACATGGAGGGACCTTTTTGCAAATAAAGAAAATTAACCACAAAAATGGGTTTTATTTAAAGGCCAAACATGGCCTTAATAAATCCATGATTAAAGACCAAAATTGGTCTCCAAAGGCAAAAGAACAAAACCGTGAAGTGGGGAAAAGAAGAGTAAGAGGAAGAGAAGAAGAAGGCAGTGTAAGAGAGGAGTGAGTGAGATCAAGCAAAGCCAAATTAAGGTATGGAAACTACTTTGAGTATGGATTTTGTATGGATCATAAGGAATTTTAAGGTTTGGTATGGTTAATATCTTGTTTCTAAATTTAAGGTTTTGATAGAATTGCATCCTAACCTTAGATTTCTTGAAATTGGCGTCAGAAACCTACGTTAAAACAAGATATACAATCCATTTGTTGTTGATCTACGTTAAGTAAGGATATGCCGAGTTAGGCTGGAACAACCCTAACAAATCTTGGTGCTTGGTTTGTATGGGTCAAACCCTTGTTGGAATGATCTTGGAGGAATTCATGAAAGAATTTTGAAGAAAGATAAGTATTGAAAGATGAATTGAATAGAAAAGAGATCATAAGGTGAATTTGAAATGGCTTTGATGTGTGTTTGAAGTGTAGAGTTGATTGCATCAACAAAATATGAAAATGGGTGAAAAACACACATTCTCGGGCAATTTTCTGCGACATGTACCCGCACACCCCGAACTCGCACCGCACACTTCGGGTTCGGGGTCATTTTTGCCAATGGTGCACGCAGACACGCAGATCTCAGACTGGCACACCCCCGTTCCGTTTTCCCTGCTTTCACCAGCTTGTATTTTAGTCATAACTTGCTCATTTCTGATCCGATTGAGTGATTCAAGTGGATAATTAAAATAGACTTCAAGGAGAACCAAATATATAGAAATAGGCATCGTCAAATTCTGAATCTAAGTGACTCAAAAATTCACTCAAAGTGGGGCCATATGCAAGCCAATCCCTGCATCCTTTTGAACATATAGTAGTCCGAGTTGTTTCGACGATCTTGAGTTTCGTAATTCGACTGGGTGGATTCCAGTTGGAATAGAACCCTTAGCACCTTAGCTTTAAAGGAGTACAAAGATCCAGTGTCAAATATCGAGACAAGGCACTGGAAAATAAATATTTCAAACTGTTCCTCGGTAAAATCGGTAAACCGACTAGTTGGCATGAAAATGCCATAACTTGAGTTTGGATGATCCGATTGGAATGATTTCAATTTCTACGTTAAATAGATTCATAGAGGGACTATAATACATGAATGATGTGTGAATACATAGGCATTATACTATACAAGTATATGAAATGCCATATGTAATAGTAACATGAAAAATATAAGAAATGCAAAGTGCATAGCTGTGTTCATGAAACATAACATGATATGGGATATGAAATGAACCGAAACGTGATCATGAACATGAAATATATTATGTCATGAACACACAATGAAGCTTAAGAATGTCCCTATTATAAGATAGTAAGTTACCGAACTCATATAATCAGAAAACCGCTAAGACCGCGATTAAATGACACAAAGACTTCATTCCCGACAGTACTTCGGTACTCTGCCACAGTGCCCGACACTCGACAGACTTCAGATTCTCGATTAGTGTTACGCACTCGCCCCGCGCTGCTACTGACACTCCTCGTCTCCGACAAGGCTATGACACTCTGCCCCGATTAGTGCTACGACATTTGGCCCCGTTATGCTATGGCACTCATGTCCTCGTTATGCCACAGACCCGTCCCAATTAGTGTTACTCGCACTTGTCCCGCTATGCTATGGCACTTCGCTCGACAGTGCTACTGTACTCAAGATCAGAGATAGTATCTTTCTGGGTACTTATCGTCAGGTCCTCATCTATCTGTGACATCGGTCTAGGAAGTCAAACAACTATATGAGGCACTCCGAACAAAGAACAAGAGTAAAGATCTCACCGTACCTCGAATAAGTTCCTGTAGTAATCACGTACCCTCGTATCCCCGAATAAGTTCGTCTCCTCAACATTAAGTCCCTCGTCTCCTCTAAATAAGTTCTCAGAAGACTCCACGTACTCGTATTTGAATAAGCTCTGGCCTTTGATTTAAGTCCTCACTGAATACATGAGTACCACGTACTCCCGTAGATCCGACAAGTTCTCAGAGTAATCTACGGTACCCTCAGACCAAATAAATTCTCGCCCCGATTAAGTCCCGTCTCCGAATAAGTTCTATAAGACCTACGTACTTCAGATTCAATAAGTTCTGTAATACCTACGTACTCCCGTATCTCGAATAAGTTCGCTCTTATTAAGTTCCTCGTCTCAGTTAACCATCATTCGAATAAGTTCTTTAGTATCTACTAGTACTCCCCTGTGATCCGAATAAGTTCTATACATCTACGCGTACCCTTCAGATTCGAATAAGTTCTCGTCCCGATTAAGTTCTCATTCGATTAACTCCTCGTCGATTTAGTTTTGTAGTACCCTTACGGTACTCCCGTGATTCGAATAGGTTCCGTCGATTAAGTCCCGTCTCTGAATAAGTTCCGTAGTACCCACGCGTACTCCCAGATTCGAATAAGTTCGTAGGGTACCTACTAAAATACCCCGTATCCGAACAAGTTATGTCTCCGATTAAGTCCTCGCTCTCCGAATAAGTTCAGAGTTCCACGAGTACTTCAGATCCGATTTGCTCACCAGACTCACGGTACTCCCCAGACTGGTCAGCTTCCAAAGAATTCCTACGGAGTCCCGAATGACAATGCCCGCTATATAATATAAGTTCCGAATAAGAATAAGCTCAGAATTCTACTGAGTCCCGAACGAACATACGTATGTTATAAAGATATCTGCATAAAAGAAACTCAGAATTCCTACTTCGAGATCCGACAAGAGGTTCGGGGAGTACCTGCTGTGTACTCCCAGACGTAAACAAGTATAAGTCCAGCGAGTACCCCATGTTTCGCATCGTAAGAAATAAGCATAAGTTCCGTGAGTACCCACGTACCTCGTGACGGCAAAGCAAGTTGTTCTCGTAATATAAGCATAAGTCCAAAGAGTACTCTACGGTACCGAGCGCGTAACTCCGACTATGGTTATGATTTAAACCAATAATCTCTTTGTTATTTGGATATGTTCTTAACTGCATTTAATCCCAGATATGTATTCCTGCTGTGATCCATATCCGCGGCGGACTAATGTCCATATCTCAAAATGTATCTCGCATATCTCGATATGTTCCGACTTATCGTGATCACGGGTACCTTCGACAAGGAATAAGATCCAGAAGACAATAATAAGTTCCTTGCATTACCAAAGAAAAGATCCGGTGAAGATACAATATACATCCGTAAAGACATGTATAAGATCTAAAAATACATGTCTAAGTTCTCAGAATACCGCAAAAGATCCGTAAGATAAATATACGCTCTGTAAGACATGTATAAGATCTAAAATACATGTCTAAGTTTTGTAATACCAGTATAAGATCCGTAAGATAAGTATACGCTCTATAAGACATGTATAAGATCTAAAATACATGTCTAAGTTCTGTAATACCAAAAGATAAGATCCAGAGATAAGAGTATGCTCGTAAGATATGTATAAGATTTTAAATACATGCATAAGTTCAAAAGAATACAAGTATAAGTCTTAACACAAGGATATACTGTGAGTCCGGGCGGCAAGACATGAAGTACCAAAGATAAGTTTCCTATAGCATTTCATGCTACTTCCGCATAAGTAACAAGTTCCCGCACACGTATACGATTTGTAATCTCCGTGATACCCACGGCGTACCCTCCGAACACATAAACCCGCAGAATACATGGTTCTATAACTCCTACGAGTCCTCGACAAACATAAGTCCTCATATGTTCCACGTATAAGTTCTGTGAATTCCTACTTCGAGTCTTAAATAAACATAAGTCTATTATAAGTATAAGTTCTGAATAAGGATAAGTTCTGTAACTCCTACGGGAGTCCTGAATAAACATAAGTCTGTTAAGTATAAGTTCTGAATAAGTATAAGTTCTGTAACTCCTACGAGTTCTGAATAAATATAAGTCTGTTATAAGTATAAGTTCTGAATATGGATAAGATCTGTATCTCCTACGGGAGTCCCGAATAAACATAAGTTTGTTATAAGCATAAGTTCTCGTGATAAGAATAAGATCTCAGACCTACTGAGATCCGATCAAGCGTAGTTCGTTATAAAAAGAAGTACCAGAAAAGTTCATAATATAAATGCATGAAATTTATATTATCTGTTATTGTTTTATATTTAAATGTGTATATGCATAAGACATATGTTTCACTACGTAAAGCTTAGCACGGGTTTTAATCCGTGTAGGTAATAGAGAAGACGCAAGAAACATCCGCAGATACAAATTGGCCAACACACTTGTAAGGGTCTACTACATGTAGTTCCGTGTTCGATTTGTAAATGGAAAAGCACAAATTTTTATAAGCAAACGGGACTCGCTTATATGTGTATAGATTTTGATGGACACCACTCCGTGGTAGTTCTTTTGATTTATATATAATATTTTGAATTATTATGTGGGCCATACCCACGTATGCCCCCGGCTTTGAAAAAAATTCAGTAAAGAGTCCCAATATTTGGTCTCGTCCCGAAATTGCTCGATCCACCAATCGCCTGGACAGAGATTCTGGCGTGACAGCCCCCCCGTGCCCCTGGTCAAGCAAGCTTAGCGAGGGCCGACTTGTTTCAGATCGTTACAGCCTACATGGCTAGTCAGGATGGTTTGATCTAGGCTTTGTCGCGCCAAACGCTCTCAGGATAATGATGGGCACTCTTTTAGTTTTCTACGCCGTTGGATCGTTGTTTCTCATATCTTTGGAAACATTCCCTTGTATCGCCTATCACTTCTCTACTGTTTAGTAAAATGCTCGATCGCCGCCGTAACCGGCCAGGGTGCTTTCTATCGTCCTATCTCCCCAGGGGCCATTTTCCCCGCTTTCCTTCTTAGTTCGATGCGCCTTTCTTCTTCTTCGTTCGTTTTTCTTTCCTTGTTTTGAATTTAGGGCGTGTTAGGTTAGGGTCCCGCCTCTCTCATCGTTTTGTTCGTTCTTTCTCTCCGTCGCTTAATCATGCATGCTTCTTCTGGGTCTTCTTATTCAGTAGGCCTACGCATAAAGGGAAGACCGGTTGAGGATTTTTGAAGTCTGGGACACTTGAAGGCGGGCTTGGTAGTCTTGTCAAGCAGGTTGTCGGGCCCTTCCAAGAGGTTATCTTCCTTCCTGCAAGGGCAAGGAGAAGATTACGAGATTTTAGGTATCCCCTGTGGATTCGAATATCCGAGGGCCGCTGTGGAGGTAATGCTGGATGTCGTGGGCCCTAGCTTCTGCTGAGCCTTCATTTGCTAAAATTTTCAAGCACCATGGATATCCTTTCTTGTCCGACCGTGTCCCGATCTTCTTACGCCTTACGTTGTTCCCGCTCCTAAGATGGTCTCGCTTTTGCAGGCGCTTTGGAGAACGACTCCGTCTCCCCTTTACACCCTTTCATCAAAAACGTCCTACAACATTTCAATGTATGCCCGTCCCAAATTTTCTCCTAATTTTGGGCCTTGTCACTCTAGTTTTTTTCAGTGATAAGGGCCTCAGTGGTCCCTAAGATAGCCTCGATGTTGGATTTCTTCAGCGTGAAAGAGGCCTCGGAAGGCTTCTTGTATATTTCAAAGCGGGCCACTGCCAAACCTATCATTTCCGACCTCCCTTCTTCCCATAAGCATTGGAAATTATTTCTTTGTCGGGGGTCGACATTGGGAATACAACCCTGCCGATCAAGACGATATGCTAGGGATTCCGACATTATGGATTGCCCCTGAGAACTTGCGTGAGTTTTCTGTCTATGCTAGTAGGGGTCAACTTTTTTAGAGGTCATGTCATGTTCTTGACTTTGCTTTGGTTGCGTTGCTTTTAGGTATTCGTCCTGACCTTACTCTTGAGGACAGAGAAGTAAAGTGTCAGTTGGGCAAGTGTCGCCTTCGAGCGTATTACGATCTAATCAAAGTCGGACATTCGGGCCAAAGGAAGCCCTTTTGTTCTTGTTCGAAATCTCCTCCGCTCCCTACTATGGAAACATCTCTTGAGGGGCCTCTTGTTGTGAAGCCAACTCGGGGAAAACTTCGGGCCCGTGTCGAGTTGTTGGCTAAGAAGAGGAGGAGCTTAAAGCGCAAGGCTCAGGATCCTCCTGAGAATAGCCTCCCGACTCGGGGTAAGGTCCCGAAGCTGGGAGTTTTTGATCCCCGCTCGCGTGCCCAAGTTCAGGTGAGGGTGCAAGCGTTGTCCTCTTCGGCTGAGGTGACCAAGATGGCGGGTGCGGAGCGTTGCTCGTCCTCCACTGCAAGAGTCAAGGGTCTTGAGGCGGCCGCGAGCCCCTCCTCTGAAAGTCCTTCCTATCTCTGTCTAGAGCCCTTCTGCGCAAAACGCCTCACCTTCCCCTCTAACACCGGGAGATGTTGGAGATAATTGCTTTAAAGCCGATGGGGCGAGACTCTCACTCACCAACGCGAGCTTGTCACAGTGGTCGCTTCGCCTATCCTTCGAGACTCCATCTCAAGAAATGAAGCCTCAGGCGTTAAGGAGGCCCGCCCCGTCCCTTTAAGGACGTCCCCGTATGTCCGAGTGCCTTCTTTTATTCGCCTTGTTGTTGTGTTAATTTCACCGCTAACCCATTGTTCCTGCGCATCGACTACTTATATAAAGGACTACAGGAGGGCCGTCGACCGAGCTCTGCTAAGGCAGCGAGAGCATACAAAGCTAAGGTCGCCTCCTTAACTTCCGAGAGGGCTAAGCTGCGATCTCGGATACAAAGCTTGACTGATGATGTTTTGGGGTATAAATCGACTAAGCCCACCTAATCAGAAAGGCGAGAGTCAAGACAAAGAAAAGAAGGCCATGAGGGCCTAAGGTTCAGAGATGACATGTACTGACATGAAGAGTTCTAGCCGCTGTGCAGTTAACTATGCACCAAAGCAATGGATGAAATAGATAGGGCCCGTCGAGAGGCTTCTCGGTTTAGAGTCTGCGGGAGCGCCGTCAAGGATGCAACCATTAGGGCGGGACCTCCAGAGGCTAGAGGCCAGATCACCAAAGCGGATGGAGACAATGAGCTAAGTGGACGAGGCATACACCTTATGTGGCCGTGATGGCTTCTGCTTGATGCAAAGCTACTAACTCGCTCGACTTCAATATTCAAGTTCCCGATGAAAAGGAGGCGAAGAATCCGCTTCGAGGACAAGGCATCCCGAGGTGCCCCCTCCGACACTCCGCCTCACCCCTCCTCCCGTGAACGAGACTCGCCGAGGCCAGCTCTTCCCGCCCGCTGTGGCTCACTTCCGACACGCATCGCTTGGAGGCTCACACCACCGAGGTCGGTGCCGTAGCTCTACCCCAGACATCTAGGCCCCTTTGTATAATCTTTGCTCATTTTGGCTAACTTCGAGTTCTAAACCTCGGACATCTGTAACGCTGACATCGATTTTGTTGTTCTATGGATATCCATCTTTCTACCTTCTTTGTTTTCCCTTTTTTTTTTTTTTTTTTTTTTATGACTGTGGTCGAGAGGTTTCCGGTCATCCAATCTTTAAAATGGTCACTCTACCGAGCTATGCGACCCTTTGATTACCGGTAACTACCGTGGTTTCCATCAAACTGAGCTACTTGACTCCTTGGTTGCTAGGCCTTCTAGGCTGTTAGGTTCTTAAGAACTGAGCTGCATGGCCCCTTTGAAACTGAGCTACGTGGCCCTTTTGAAACTGAGCTACGTGGCCCTTTTGAAACTAAGCTACATGGCTCCTTGGCTACTTGGCCTTCTAGGCTATCAAGTTCTTTGAGAACCAAGCTATATGGCCCCTTGAACCGAGCCAAGGCCTCTTGAAACGAGCCACATGGCCTCGCTATTCGGGTCTTCCTCGGGCCGCCGTGCCCTTTTAAGAACCGAGTTGTATGACCCCTTTGAAACTGAGCTACAAGGCTCTTTTAAAATCGAGCTGCAAGGCTCGTTTGAAAACTGAGCTGGCCGCGGCCCTTCGAACCGAGATACAAGGTTCTTTTGGACAGAGCCGAAGGCCGCTTTGAAATCGAGCCACGTGGGTCTTCTTCAAACTTAGCTACAAGGCTCTAGCGCTCGGCAGGCTAGCTCGTGGCTCCTTCGAAAGGCCCGAGCTCTGAGGCTCTTTTGAAGCCCAGGCTACATGGCTCATTGGCTACTTGGCCTTCTAGTTGTCAGTTGTTGGGGCAGGTTGCGCGCTGACTGGCTGGGGCTCTCTCTTTAGGAATTGAGCTCACATGGCTCTTCCAGCCCCCCAGGCTGCAGGCTCTTTTTGAGTGGGAGGCATAAACCTTGGCTACTGTGTGGGGTACATCGAGGTTCTTTGAAGCAGGAGTTGTATAGGCTCCTTTGAAACTAAGCTCTGAAACTCTTTTGGAATCAATTGCAGAGCTCGTTTTAAAACTTAAGCTACGTGGCTCCTTCAAAGCCCAGGCTAGGGCTCTTTGGGGCAAATTTGGGCTCATTTAGCCCAGGCTGTGTGGCTCAGCCTAGTGAGCTCTGGGGCTCTTTTGGAGCCAAGTGCAAGGCTCAAGTTGAAGCTAGTATGTGGCTCCTTCTAAAGGCGAGCTCACGTGGCGCCCCATACGAGCCCAGGCCATTTGGGTTTGCTCAGTGGTCAGGGATGCCCTTAAATCACTCGATCACTCGAAATCATATCTTTGTGGACGATTTCAAAATTTGGAAGGAGCAATAAAGCATTTATATTTAACAAAATACATTTACAATGAAAGCATTGATTTTTGCAAAATGATTTACAAAATAGATGTTCGAGTTCGGTGTTTACATAATATCAATATCAAAGAAAACATGAAATGAATGCACATATTGGGTATACTCCTAAAATTTCCTTCTTTTATATTTCGGCTCCTCGATCTTGATTAAAGCTTTAGTCACTATACATCACACTCGGTACACAGCATTGGTAAGCCATAACAACATTTTCATGCTTAGTGGTTACATACAAAATCCATTCCTCGAGTTCAAAAACTAAAAATCGATTCTTATTAAGTAATTGAACTTTCCAATCTTTTGGATAGTCGATATAAATACAATACATATACTTTATTTATATATATACGATAAAGTATAGTTTCATTGATCATCCCATAAATACATTCATAAATCAATGTTGCGATCTCAAAATCATTCAATTATGCTCACAAGTGAGGTTGATTACAAATTCGATTAGATTCATGGAATTAATTCAGTTATCAAAATCAATTCAGTTGTGCCGAATCCAATTCAGTTATGCATGCCAATTTACTTTTATGTAGAGCCTCAGGGATATTAAAGTCAGGCATGATCCCATTTGAAGGCTCAGTAGGTATCACATAGTTTTTATAACACGATTCGATCCCCGTGGGGCTGTGGCGGTTATAAACAATCAAATAAATGAACACCTCACCGTCTGGTCCATTTAATTCTTGATTGGGTGACACATGATGGATTAACGTACTACTATTTGTCCTGTTGAGTACTCTGATATATCATGTCTGAAATAGCGGGTTCAACATTCTATTAAGAGTATTAAATCCTTTATAGCAAAATATAGTACAATATATGCAACATGTACTTAGTTTATTTTTCAATAATATCAATTTTCATATCACAAGGCATTTCCACGATCACTTTTCTCAAATCAATTAAATCAGTGGAAATATACTTTTAGAGCAAACATGCAAAAACTTGAAACGAGGAATAGAAGTCGAATTAGAACAAACATTTCAAACTTGAAATGAGAATAGGATACAGACATTAAAAATCACACTTTGATTCAATCATAGGATCTCGATCACGATTTGAAAACCACTCTTAGTGGTCCACATTGAAAGCATTAAAGAATAATATTATTCATGCGTACTAGTAGTTTTGGTTAGGATTGATTTCGGAGGTTAATATAGGTTCAATTTAAACAAGTATATAAATGGATTCTTGACTCAATGCTTTGAAACCATAAAGTCCAAGATCACCAGTCAGTTCAGGATTCCAGAGAGTTATGACCTTAGAAGTTGGAGGTCATGGTCAAATCTGAGCCCAGCCAGAGCTGACCCTGACCCTGGACTAGTTCGATCTATCACCTCAAGTTAACGTCTTTAATATATAAATCCATATTAATGTGATATTCTTGGCTCAATGGGCTTTCCATAGAGTGCAGAACATCAAATCGGAGTTCAAGCGAAGGGAGATATGACCTTAAAGTTCTGGAGGGTCATGCGTGAATCAACTTTGACGAGCTGACTGGTGACGAGAATTTCTGAAGTGACGAGCTCATTCAAACACCTTGGTCTGACATCTAACATCCTCCTCAGGCATATCAATGTATTCTTGACTCCATGGGCTTTCCATAGAGTCAGAACACCAGTGGAGTTCAAGCGAAGGAGATATGAAGCCTTGAGTTTGGAGGTTATGCGTAGTCAGCTTTGACGAGGCGACTGGTGACGGCACATTGAAGTGACGAGCTCATTGAAACGCGGTCTGACATCACAAAATCCTCCTCAGGCATATCAATGTATTCTTGACTCCATGGGCTTTCCATAGAGAGTCCAAGAACACCATCCGGAGTTCAAATGAAGGAGATATGACATTTCGAAGTTGGAGGTCATGCGTAGTCAACTTTGACGAGGCGGCACAGTGGCGACCTTTGTTTGACCAGCGTTTGATGTGCCCCGGTGGCGACCAGCGTTGGCGAAAGCCTCGGTTTGGCGACCAGCGTTTGTGACCCTTTGTTTGGCGATTGCGGTTGCGACCCTTGTTTGTGACCTCGGTTTGGCGAAATTTGTTTGGCGACCCTTTGTTTGTGACCACTCACCCGTTTGGTATTCGGAGTAAAAGACCATAGCGGTCTCTGAGTCAGGTGAAATTCAAAGCCTAACATCAATTTCATTGATGTGGCTACAATTCTAGAAGGACTGCACCAATTCTCTTTATTTCTGACCCAAAGCCCGTTCTAAGGTCCGATTTAGTTGACACGTTAACAAGTGACCGAGCGAGCCGGTTTAGATGGGTGACTCATTAAAGGACTATAGCAGTCTCTGCACACAGAGGTCCAAATCAGAAATTCAAAGGCCTAACATCAAGTTAATTGATGTAGCTACAATTACTAAGTTTTCTGTTCCTTCACTTCGTACCCAAAAATCAGCTCTAGGTTAATTTCAAGCTGCCTTCTACAATGTGGCAGCTTCCCATGGTTTAAAATGCAGTAAACATTCCCTAGGCGGATAACCACCAACAATCCTTAGGGTGAAAGGCATTCAAGTAGGAAGACCTACCTCATGGAGTTTGTTGAAAGTCCACAGATTCCGATCTCTACTTTACGATTATTGTCACGTGGAAGGACTTTCCCTCTTGCTTAGCCCAGGAGACCTCTGGTCCAGATCGTGAAAATCTAAGAAGGTGGAGCCTCTCTCTCTACTCTCCCTTTTCTCTATTTTCCTTTTCTTATGGATCACTCTGTAGTATTTTACAAAAGGAGAAACTTCCTCCCACTTTCCCTACATGCCACATGCCTTTCATGTTTTCTTCTTTTTCTTTATTTCTTTTTATATTTAGGTCCCTCCATTTCTCTATTATTCTTCATTTAAGTCTCATATTTTCACTTAGACATATAAACTTATTTACAATTGATATGGTGCATTTTACAATTTATGTTCTCTTTTCAGGGTTTATTTACGGATTGATAATCATTTAATCGATATTCATCTAAATTTTTTGAAAATACCCGGGTTGGCTCCTTTATACCGGAATAAAAATTTTATTATAAAAATTTTAGGGTATTTTTGGTCTGACTGAGCTCTTTTGGGACCAGGCTGCCAGGCTCGTTGAGCGGGTTCGTGGCTCCTTGAGGCTGAGCTACGGCTTTTTGGGGCCCGAGCTCTGAGCTGGCTGAAATTGACTCTACGTGGGTCGCCCGGCCCAGGCTACAAAATCTTACAGGCCAGGCTACATGTCTCCTTAGCTGCGGCGCCAATTTGTCGGATTCTTTAAGAACTAAATTGTATGGCCCCTTTGAAAGCAGACTGAGGATCTCTCTTGGCGTTTACACTTAGCTCGTGAAGCCCAGGCTACAAGGCTCTTTTGAAGCCCAGGCTACATGGCTCCTTAGCTATAAGCATACAGGGTACATCCCAGGGATCTTTAGAGGCAGAGTGTATGACCCCCTTTGGCCAGGCTACAAGGCTCTTTTGGGCCCAGTACCAGGCTTGTTTGAAACAGAGCTACGTGGCTCCTTCGAAATTGAGCTATAAGGCTCTTTTGGAACAGTACTGTTTCGTTTAGGCCCAGTCGCAAGGCTCTTTTAAAGCGGAGCTACATGGATCTTTTGTATCCGAGCTCCTCGACTCCTGATCTGAGCTACGTGAGTCTTTCGTCTTCCTCCCCTAGGGAAGCCACACGCTGTTTTAATGCAGATATACGAAGAATCAGAACAGACTGTGTGGCTTTCTAGGCGTCCAGGTTTCTTTATAAATAACTGCCTTTCTTCAGGTGCATGTCATCTCATCGACTATACCTCTCTTTGGCGGTCTTAGGAGTTCGTACATGATAAAGCTTGAGGTTTGATTGTCGATGCCGCGGTCAGTCTACGGTGATCAGCGGTAGGCCGTTTGGTTTGGCCGTTCTTAGTTTAGTAAGAGTTGTGTTTTTCCTTAGTTCCTCCCTCATGGGAGTTGTGTTGTTCCCTAGTCCTGCCCATTAATGGAACTGGACCGAGGAACATATTCGGAGGGCACGGTACACTCAGAGGAAATATTTTAAGTCCCGCTTCCTCCATTATACCTTTCCTCCCCTATTTTCTCCTTCTCATTCCTTTTCTCTTTCTCCTTCTCCTTCATTTTCTCTTTCTCCTTCCTTTTCTCTTTCCCTTTCTTATGGTTTTTGCCTTGACTGGGGTTGGCCGATCGTGATCTTCTGAGATGTAGAGAACGGTTGATGTAGAGAAAGGCTTTGCTAATTGTAATTTTCTAAGATATTTGAAATAATCTGATCTTTGAGCGTGTGTACTTGTTTGATGTTGTTTTTTTCTTTTTGTGATTTGCGAGAATATTACTTAGGCTTACCTTAGTGATCGTCGGCTAATAAGCTCATTGCTGCAGCCCCTTGGTGAAATAATCCACTCATATAACAATAAACTTGCTGGCCCTTCCAGTGGTGGGGGGCTGATATCCAGAGCCCCAACATTGAAAAGACGAGGGCTTGTGATTGGTCATTTCGAAAGGGAGGTGAGAGATGCGGGCATGCTCTTCTGAGTCTTGCATTTTTAGCTTGACTCATGGCGTCTTTGAGCATTGTAGGCCCGATGTACCACCCTTGTCACAAGGATACTTTGCGCCAAGGTCCACAGCTCTAATATGGTTGCCATAGATGCCTTCAGCCACCTCTCTGAGCACATAGTTGGCGTCCTTCACTTTCCTACGCTTGTTTAAGGATGGGTGTAGAAGCCTCATTTATAAAGGTCCCAAGTGAATGAACCTAGATGTTTAAAACGGGAGACACGTTTGAACCACTTAGAAAATTTATTTGATCTTTAGAAGAATAAGGGTCTTTTAATTCCATAAAAGCTAGTTTTTAAGTTAAGATTTTTACTAAATCATCATTATTTTTATTTCCTCCTAATTTTAGAGGTTTAGTGGATTTGAACGAAAAGAAGGATTTTCGGTTGTTGCTTTTCTTAGTGTTTCTTTATTTTGAAGTATTATTGTGGGAATAATTTTCTCGATTCTATTTAGTTGAGAAGAAATTGTTCCTAAAATTTGATTGAAAAATTATTTCTTTGTTGAATTCCCTTAATATCTCTTAATTTTGCCAGTACATATTCATCCTCTTTTGCAGTAATTTGTTTGAAAGGTGAAACTATGATTTCTACACCTTGTGTCATTATCCTTATTTCTTCCAAAGGATAATGGGTTGATACTACTTTCTTTTCAGAAGTAGTATTAGGAGTCCATTCCTTTTGGAACATATTTATTTATGCAAAAGGATAATCTATTTGATTATTTGCAGCATAAATATCAAAATATGTAAACATTGGAATATTCATTTCCATTGTTTCCATTGTTCCAAATACCCATTGATTTCTAAATTTTTCTTTTTGTTCATTTGTTAATGTTGAGAAAAACTATTTGCTTTTCTCAGCATGTTTTAATGATTTTGCTTATTTTCTTAAACATTCTTTGTCTATTTCAAAGCGCGTGCAGCATCGTAAGTCGTAAGTTGTGAAGACTTTCATTTGGTGACATCATTTGAGAATATGTTGGAGATCTATATGGAGAATTTTGAATATTTTGTTCTGTTCTTGTATATTTTAAATATGGAATTGTAGAGGAATATTCTACTTCTAGATTTAAATTTGATTGGATATTTGATCTTCTGGAAGGAGTTCGAATTTAAAAGAGTGTGAACTTGCGAGAATATGATCTCCCCAGGATGTTCTTTCTAGGTTCAAAATTAATTTAGATTTAAGATTTGTCCATCTTGATTGGACATAAGTTTTGGTTGTTCAATGGGTTTTAGGGCTAAGAGTTGTTTGAAATTCCATTCCTTTGATTGTGTTAAACATTCTCAAGGAATAGGTTTTGGTATTATGACTGTAGAATTATTTTCATTTGCTTGCCAAATTAATTTTTGATCTTTTGGGGAAGACAAAAGGCAGTTTGGGTTAACTATTGAAGTCATCACCTTATAGTATACTATATATACTATAAGTATGTTCCTAGATCTAGGATCCATGTCATAATTTTGGGTTTGAATGTTTAGAGTTAAGGCTTTATGAATACTCTGATCATTCATACGGTCTAACTCTATATTTGGATAACAAGTAAAATACAGAGTCCCGAATGATGTATTTACTTCATTAACCACTAAGGGAGTATTTGGAATTGTTGATTATGTCTTACATCACGAAGACATATGCATATAGAGTTTGTCTAACCTAATCTAGTTAAGGGTTTGGTTGCTACTGGATAGCTCTATGTGTAAAATTTTGAATTTTTTCCTTTATGGCTGTTCTGAGTCTCTTGATCTAGAAGTTCGATAGTCTCACATTTCGGATCCTATTGAATGAGTATTCTCGAGATTTTAATCCTATAATCTCTTTTGAATTGAAATTTCCTATTTGTAAAGTTATTGATGTTTTGTTTTGGCATTTCCCGATTTTTATGTCTTTATTCGTCTTACATGGAAAAGACAATTTGTTTTCATATTTTTAGTATTTTCTGGTGTATAAGATATTCATCGATCTAGATGAACTAGTACTTGGCTGTTCACACAAGTTTTTGATAAATTTGCAGTTTTCACAGCTACTACGGTAATTGGGATTACAACGTGAGGGACCGCCATCGGGACACTGCATCCTGACGGGAGTGGGCGACCAGCGGACACTTAGAGTGAAACCAGCTAGCTGTGGGAATCACAATTAAAATAATAGAGTATAATAACATATATCATCAAAATTTTGAAAGAACATGACTCTGATACCAATTCTATGCAGGATCTTAAAACACATCATGATACCATTTGAAATCACTAAGTGTTCCACATCTTAAGTTTTGGAGAATTTCAGAATTCTTTTCTTCAAATATTTTTGGATCACCTATAAAATGTTTGGTTATAGCATCTGTGAGTCGCATGGCTGCGTCTTAGTGCTTATCTTATTGATAAGGCCGTCGTTCTCATGGAGTTATCTGACTTTTATGTTCTCTTACATTCGGAATATTTAATCTTGAAAAGTATATAAAAATTTGCGACGGTAACACTCTTGTTTCACCTATTTGTGAAGTTTAAACCAGAGCTGGTGTAACAATAGCGTCGTCGTCTTTGTTAGAAATTTCAAAATATTATATGTTGTTTTAAGATCACGCGCCAGGTGGTATCGAACGGTATTCTTTCAGGTTTTATCAAATTGGTCTATAAGTATACAATTGGTCTATAAATATTGTATGCTGTTTTTTATAAGTATACAATTTTATCAATCAGAGGTTAGAAATAAAGTCGGAAGAAACATAAAATTTTAGGTGGCGCATGGTAGTTCAGTGATAAGGTAACATAAATATAATGTCTCTAATATTGGACTCCTACTATTTGAATTAGGTCTGGTCTTAGAGAGAGAGTGAGAAAAGGGGCGACTCCAAAATGGTTAAGAAAAAGGAAGAAAGAAACTATCTAAAAAATAATAAAAAAATCTTAAAAAAATATAGTTTGAAAAATAATCATAAATATAGTATAGTTTTTTTCATATCAGTAAAATAATTTAGAAAATGTCTATTTAAAATGTATTTTCTAAAAACTTGAAAAATTAAAAGTTTCTCTTGAAGAAACACTTAACCAAAGTCAGCATTTTAAAATTATTTAAACAGCTTTAAGTGTGTAATTGAATGTTTAAAATTATAAAAATGTTTTTTTAAAAGACATTTTTTGTGTAAGATTTTTTAATTTTTTGAAAGTGTCTCTTGAAAAAACATTTTTAAAAGGTATTTCTTGAAAAACCACTTTTAAAAGGACCTATATTATTTGAAATTTTTATTTTTTTTACCTAAATGACTATAAAGCCCAATAAAGAGGGAGGGAGGGCATGGGCAGTATTGAAGCAAGGCATCCATCCCATCTACGTAGATGACCTGACCTATAAAGGAACACAATCACTAAAATACTAAAATAAATACTAAAATATGGACATATAAAATATGTAAGGAAAAAGAAAAAAAAAAAGAAAGCAATAGATTGGGGGGGGCAATGACGTATAAATGTGTAAGTATAGTAGCTACAATGGCAAATAGTATTGCCTTGGATGCCCATTTTACCCCACTATAATACCTCCGTTAATCATCTACAACTTGGTCTCCAAAGTACCTTCACCTTTTAACCCACCCCCAACTTATTTTTTTTGTTATCTAAAACAAAAATTAATAATAAATTAAATCTTTATTTTTTTAATGTATGTACTTATATTACTATATTTACAATAAATATTATTTGAAGTTTTTTTCACCTGTCACCTACATATATAATATTTAACATATGACAAGTTGTTTATTTATTTATTTTTAATAATCATGGTTGATCGAATCGGATTCGTATATTTTGAGTTAATGGTATGCGATCTTGATTACTTGATTTTAATAAACTTTTAATGATTTTAAAAGGACTTAAATTAATAATTATTAAATAACTCTATGTAAATGCATGACATCAAGTGAGCTTTGTTTTGGTTTGCTATTTTTATTTGTGTTTTGTTGTTTTCTGGGTCTAGTGTGGTAGATTTTCTTTGCTTAGTTTTGTTTATTATTTCAAATTTATTGTATTTTATTTTAACTATCAATATAAATATTAAATATTAAAAAAATGTAAATTGCTAAACAACTTTTATTTGATTTTATTTGAAATTTTCAGTTAATGCCCAAATATAAAATATATATAATTTTCTACTTTTCAATGAAATATAATCTTTAAAGACAAATTATCATTATAGTATAATATAGAAATCTTTGTTACAAAACTCAAATTGTGTTTTAAATATATGATATGGATGTACAAATTCATTATTTTTTTTATTACAAACATTATTTTTTCTTCCTTTAAAAAAAAAAAAAACACAAAACAAAAAAAACATTATTTTCTTAACCTTAGCAAGTACAAAATTTTCAATGCTTAGTGATGAGATGGCGGATAAAACACAAAACCATAATGAAGAATGAAGAATAATAAAGATGGAAGTCATATATAAGCAAACAAAAATTATTATTAAGATAAGTTTTGTCTCCATGAATGCTTGAGAAAATCAATAAAAAAACTATTATTAAAATTAACTCTGCCCACGAGGACAGTCACTGATTTTAAATTTGTTTTTTGTTCTTAGAAATAAAGGTATTTTAGTTATTGATTTTGAAACTGTCGTTTAAAACGGTTTTTGAAAACATATAAAATATTGTTATGATTTTCTTTGAAAACTATTATTCTTTTTTAGATTTAATGTTTTTTATATTAGTGTTTTTCTATAACAAACAAATAAAGGGAATTGATGGTTGTGTTTTCCTTATTCTTCTTAGTTTTAAAACCATTACAGTTTTAAGCGATAACTATTTTAATACCTTAAAGCGTCTTAATAAAATCTAAAAATATATTTAAGAACAAATATTTTATTAAATAATTTTTTTTATATCTATTCATATGAGAATAGTTATATTTAGTTTATTTATTTAATAGACTAGAAATCAAATATAACATTATGAAAAACATACAGACTTAATAAATATATAGTTTTTAACTCTTGCCAATAATATTATAAATTAATAAAATATGAAAACATTCTTCTTTAAGTTCAAATACTATTTTTTCATAAATATTTTTAATAAAAGTATTAGTAACAAAGATTATTGATCTACAACTCTACCTATCATTGCTGGGTATTATTTGAGGTATATTTGATAAAATGGACTTTAAAATGATATATTAACTTGAAGTAAGTAGACATACTATTGTTGAATATTATTTAAAGTATATTTAATAAAATTGAATTTGAGATGGAGATCAAAAGCAGTTATAAGTGTCACAATAAAAAACAGTTTACATTATTAATGGATGATAGCCCCAAGACTATTAGGGAATTAAATAGAATGTGAATTGTTTAAATAGAAAGTATTTACCATATGGATTAAAATAGTTGGTGATCAATTTTTTTTTAAATATCACTAAATATGAGTTTGGATTTGAAGATTATTATAGTTTTATTATTTGTTACAATTTATTTTTATTTTTTTAAAGAAAAACAATAAATCCTGAGCCACACCCACAGAATTTCAAAAAAAAAAAAAAAAAATCATATTTTGACTGCAATTCTTTTTCCATCGTTATTACATAATCGTACATGAAATTTTCATTTCATACTACTTCTAGAGAGCTACAAATTAATTTAGGGATCGGGACAAGACTATAATATTTCATTTAAGAAAAAGAAAAGTGAATTTAAAAATTTATTAAAAAAACATTTCAAACGGTGTTTTAGAATCAAATAATTTGTTTTTTTAATATTTTATTTATTGTTTAAATGTAGTTTGAATAAGTATTTGGTAGAAATGATTGCAAAGATTTCCTAAGCAGAATTACCCGAACCCATAATATTGATTTAATTTGATTGAAGTGCGCAAAATTCATTGAATCCTTTTTGTACAAAATAAAAGATTAATTAGATGGGACAAATTTAGTGACAGAAAAATATGATTTTAAATTATAAAAAAGAGGAGGAAAATATCTAAGGTAAGAAAATTGGACAAAAATAGTTGGGGCATGGGGCCGTACGGAAGGTCAAACATGCATTAGTTATATGATATTATAAACGCCAACTATAAAAAATAAAAAAAACGGCTAAAAATAATGCCACCAATTGAATTGAGTTTTGGGGAGACATTTTGCCCTTTTTTTTCTGACGTATTTATGAAAAAAAAAAGCACTTGTTTTGTGTTTGTCCCCTTCAACCCTTCACCCCTCTAAATATGCCTGCTGATTTCACCTGAGCTAAAACTTCTTACTAAAACTCAAATACTTTCCTTTTTCTTTTTTAGATCGAACCAGCACTCTGTCAAAGTAAGTACCATTGATTTTGGGTTTCCATTTTTCTTTCTGATTCTCTTGGTTCTGTTTTTTTGTTTTGATCTTTGTGTCAATGTATAACTTCTTTTCAAAGTTCCTGTTTGTTTGTCTGGAAATTATTTTTTTTTTTTCTATTCTTGTGATTGAATTTTTTTTCTTCTTCTGGGTTTCTTTTTATTTTATTTTATTTTTGAGCTTGGGGGCTTTGATGGGCATTGGGGGTTGGGTTTTAGGGCTTGAAAATTGCATGTGGGTGTTGCATGTTAAAGATTTGTGCTTTTTGATCCTCAGTGATGGTTTTTTTTTTATGAATGCTCTGTTGACGTTTTGGTTTCATTTGAGCAGGGGAGGATTGAAAATGGATTGATGGGTTTGATTAATTTGTTGGGTTTTTGGGGTTTCTTAGATGGGTGTTTGAGGTGGGATCTGTTGGCACATTCTAGGGTTTGTGCTGTTCGTACTGTTCATATAAAGGGATTTTAGGGTTTTGAGATTGGGATTTTGGAAATTAATGAATTAGGTGGGGGTTGTTGAATGGGGATTCAGACAATGGGGTCTCAAAGTGGTGGTGGTGGTAGTGGTAATGGCAAACAATCTCAGTTTCAGCCGCTGGCGCGACAAAACTCGATGTATAGTTTAACACTTGATGAGGTTCAGAATCAGTTAGGGGACTTGGGGAAACCGCTGATTAGCATGAACCTTGATGAGCTTCTCAAGAATGTGTGGACTGTCGAGGCTAATAATTCTGTGGCTATGGATGCTGACGGTGGTGCAGCTTTGATTAACCAATCTTCTTTGCAACAACAGCCTAGCCTGTCATTGACGGCCTCTTAACAAGAAAGGCGGTTGGCGAAGTTTGGAGAGACATAAGACCATGGCAAAGAACAGTGAAGAGAAGAAAGCTCGAGGCACCCTACTTTGGGAGATGACTTTGGAGGATTTCCTGGTTAAAGCGGGAGTTGTTGCTGAACCATCGGATAAGAAGATTGCTGGTACTGTTATGGGGGTTGATCCTAATGCAGGGCCACAATTCCCACAGCAGGGTCAGTGGATGCAGTACCCGCAACCACAATTCCCGCATCCGCAACAGAATTTGATTGGGGTTTATGTGCCAGGCCAGCCAATGCCACAGCCGCTACCCATGGGACGACTCCATCATGGATGTGACATATCTGATAACCAAGTGGCCTTATCTTCACGTTGATGGGAACTTTGCTCGGATACAGGCACCTGGGAGAAAAAGAGGTTTCCCAAGAGGTTATAATTGAGAAAGAAAACTGTTGAGAGGAGACAGGGATGATGATCAAGAATCGGGAATCAGCTGCCCGTTCACGGGCCAGGAAGCAGGTTGGCTGTCAGTTTTCTGCTTTTCTGAACTCCACTGCAGTGTTATTTAGTTTTTTTCATTTAATTTTTCATTCTGAAGATGAGAGTTGGTGATGAACAGGCTTACACAAATGAACTGGAGAATAAAGTTTCACGTCTGGAAGAGGAAAATGAAAGGCTAAGGAAACGAAAGGTTTGTGAATTTTCTTCTAAAATACTATTTCCATCAGCCATAATCCAAACTGAGAGTTTTATGTTTTCTTTTCTCCTACATGTTTTCTGGTTGATTACAATAACTGATATGCATTATGATTCAATACTAGATTTGTTTTAACCAGAGATAGCAGTTGAACATGCAAATTTAGCAGACATTTTGTCTAATTAAGTAGCATCAGTGTGAATGCTTATGCAAACACGACAATCATTCGATTTTTTTGGTGGCACATGCACAAACATTCATGAAGAAGGTGGTCTATCATCCCTTCCTCTTCATGACACAAGAAGCATCTATTTGCTACGGTCCATCCTCTCCCTGGGACTGTGCCTATTAAAAAAAATAAAAAAAATCCTCTCCTTGGGGCCGTATCTAAATTTAATACCTCACCCCAAGATGCCTTCCCAGTAAAGAAACTGATTTTGGGCTGCACCTGCACGTCCCAAATCGCCTTAGATGGGAAGGCAACGCGCTACAACCTGCAAAGAGTTGTAAAGAGATCTGATTGAAAACTTGCTACTTTTTGTCTTGGCCAAAATGCACCATATCCTCCAAATCTCTAACCATCCTCCTGCTTAATCTTGTCATAAAATTTTCCATCTCCTCAATCTCCCAATCATTAAAAGCTCTACCAAAGTGGTGATTCCACCCCTCCCTTACCCCCTTGTCACAGCCTCCCGCATATCTTTCACCAACATTCCTTTGAATCAGCAACATTAGATAAAGAAGGGAACGGCTCCTGCAAAGTTTCACCTTTCCTTCCCCCATTGAGAACGTAACCCTAGACCTTGCCAACAAACCTTCCTAATCCATTTCCATATCTTAACACCATACACCCTTTCCTCAAGAACTTCATACTCTTTCTTCCTTCCCATACTTCTTTCTAATCCTTGCCTCTGTAAGGCAGCTCTTTTAGAAGCAAACCACTAATTCCATTTGCAAAGAAGACCCTTATTGAGGGATGAAATGCTTATTGAATTCCCTCCTCCTCATAGAAAGTTCCTTTGGATCTTCTCAAGCCTGTGCCTAGCTAAGCTAGGCATGCACAAAAGTGACATAAATTGATGGGCGAATCAGACACTTGTTTACTTATTTTTGTTAAACGCTACAGATTCTACAAGCTTAATGGGATAAAATTGAATGAAATTTTTTGGATTGATATGGTAATTTGCTCATGGCTGTTTCACTAGCAAACAATCAAAAACTTCTATATGGTTGGATGGATAGATGGAGGATAGGAAAGACATTTCTTAAAATCGTTACCTTTTCCTGTTTGATTTGGTAGGAAATAGAAAATGGAGAGAATCTGGACTCTCAACAAATTTAGTAGAATTTTCCCTTTCTCATTCCAACATTCGTTGCCTGGAAAGGTGGGTTTTCAACAACATTTTTTTTTTTCAGTGTTATTTTTATTGGTTTATGAACTATTCAATGAGAACATGCAGTGGTAAACAACAGAATTTATAATGGTGAATTTGCAGAAGTGTAGAAGCACCTGTTGTTAGACTTAGCTAATCTTACCATATACCACTTCCCAACCAAAGGAACACTCTTAAGGGAGCATAGTTATCCCAAAGAGGGTGTTGAGTTCATCGTGCACGAGAAGTTGAAACCATATCAGATACATCTGCTCTAACAAGTCGAGATGAGAGGAAGCAGAAGATGGTTCACCGTTGGGGCAAATCTTTGAGATCTGCAGGAGGTGGAAGGTGGAAGGAGAAAACAGTTTTTATTATAGAAAAAAGCAAGGGTGGAATATCGTGGATTCGATTAGGAGGAAGTTTAGGCACATTAATGGAAGGGTCAATGAATGTTAGTAGGAAGAAGGTCAGGATAAATGGGAGGGGATAGAGTGGCGGGAGAAGAGATTTTTCGATCCTAGGGCACCGAAAACAAAGGTACAGGTGTTTTTCTTTTGTGCGAAAGTAAAGGGACGAGGAGGGGAAGAAACACGACCTCATCTTCCCCGGAATGAGAGACCAAAAAAAGGGTTGGGGAAAACCTAAGCGCTGGGTTATGGATGAATTAGGGATCAATGAACAAGAGGAAAATCGCTTTTCAAGCGGTAAACACTCAAAAAGATAGGAGATGCTTTCTGCGATCTAATCAAGTTCAGAGAAATTAAGTAGGCCCCATTATCACGGGCTGATTCGGACCCTAGTTAAGCGTGGGGAAAATTTGAAAAACTGACCCTAGTTGGTAGGCTGGGCGGACTCAGGGTTCGTCCCTTGGCCAGGGAGTTCTGGAATCTCATAGGCCTAGGCGGTGTGGAAGGCTAAAGGAGGTGTTTCGATTGGCTTTTTTAAATGGGAGTTGATCTTTGTTTGAGTTTGATTTTTGGAAGAGTGATTATGTGATGGAAGAGGCATGATACCCGAGAGGAGGGGTCTTGAACTTGGAGAGATGGAGGCCAGAATCGGGTTGCGTGAAAAACAAGAACTTGAGAAAGGAAACTTTGGGTGAGGTGTGAGTTGCCTCTACACTTATGGAGCAGAGGCCCGGGCGGATGATGGAGATGGATGTGGAGGTTTCTGAAAGTAGATGAAGCAGTGGGATCCCGAAATCTAGTGGGTAGAATATTGGTTAGGCTAAAGGAGACGGTGAGACCAAGTACAGTAAATATCTGGCGAGTTGAGACTCTGATTCTGACTTTAGTGGGAGTTACCACCATGGGTTGCAGAGGTGTATCCATCGAAAATGGAGGTTGCTGAAGGATTGCAGAAGCGGAGGGAGGAAGACGAGTGTAAATGGCGCGTGGCTAAGGGCGCGTCGTCTGGGTCGGCTCACACGAATCCCATTGCCCAGAGACGGGGAGAGACGAGAGCGGGTGTGATGGCCATGCGGTCTCACACGATGCGGCTCGCGCTCCCGAGAGGCCTCCCGATCATGACATGGGGTCCCAGGTTGCAGACGAGATGGGGCTAGACGGTGGATCTCCCTCAGCCGGGCGGAAGGAGTTCGCCCGATTGATCTTTGGTCGAGCTTGATAAAAGTTGGAGAATCAGACCCAAATGGAGTCCCCCATTTTTATGTCAGTTGGGCGAGCCGATCCTTTGTCTTCAAGGCGAGTGTTCTCAAAAACTAGGTCTCAATTTTGCTAGGATGGCTGGTTGAGGCCAAGAAAGTTCATCTCTCAATGTGAAGAAAGTCTGACCCTTTCAGGCCGTATGCTCTCTATTTCTTAACTGCTTGTTGATAGGTTTCCCTCATTTGGGAGATCCGCTTTGGTCATGGGGGCCTGAGACGAGATATCACGGAAGCCGAAGGTGCCCAGAAGTGTGGGATATCGAGTGTGCCCTAATGCCCCTAGAAGCTGATTGATCTTTGGGTCGAGGCCCCACTGGCCGGGATTTAGTGGCGGTCTGGAGAAAGGAAAGTTGGCCGGTGAGATGGGGATGGGACGTCGATAGGAGATTCCGTAGTTAGGTGATACACTGTTATCTGTCTGCGTATGCAGGCGCGGGCTGGAACCACACAGGGTAGCCACACTGGGGATGGGAAGCGGGGTGCGAAATTTGGAGAGAATCGACAGGTGGTTCACCCTTGGTGGGCGTGAGGCTGGCGACTAAAGTTGGGACGAGCCCGTTAAAAGGTGGAAAACCCAAGCCCACTGGTTTCTTTATCCATGGGTTGGGCCCGGACTGTCTCTCCTCTCAAGACAAGGCCAGGACTCCACCTTTTTTGCACAAGGACAAGGCAAAGGATCCTCTTCTCTCCAACGATGAAGAAAGGTATTGTTCCCCTATGCCGTTGTACTTTTCTCCTTCCTCTCCTTGTCTTGACCGGACTCCCCATTTGGTGGAATCCTTTGGTCACGGGGCCTGGTAGAGATACCACCGGGCCTCGAAGAGGAAGGTTTGAATGCGTGGGGGTCTCGAGGTGTTATTGTTTGCGCCCTTGAGCGATTTCTTGCATCATTCCCCAAGCTCGACAAGGCCCTGTCTTGCAGGTTGGAAGTGGCGGTGGAAGAGGAGTTGACCCGGTGTGAAGATGGGAATGACCGAAATAGGGAAAGAGTTTCTTGCGGGATCTCTGTCTGCGGAGTCATGGGAGGAAAGTTGTGCGGCGGTTAGCAAGTTTTGGGCTTCTCAACCGGGCACAGAAGGGGGAATTTTGGAGTTTACGAAGGAGTTTAACGCATTAGGAGGAAAAGGGGGAAAGAGGAAGGGACGGAATCAAAGTTTGATAGGGAGATGAAAAAATTGGCTTGGAATGTGATGGACACGATAAGGGGAAAGAATGGAGGCTGGGAAGGAGGGTGGGAAGCTATTATTATAGTCGTTGATGAAGATAAAATTTTTATCTTGGAATGTAAGGGGGGCGAATGATGTGAATAAAAGGAAAGTGATTAAGGCCTTCATCAAGATGCAGAGAGTGGAGGTTGTTTGTTTGCAGGAAACAAAATTCAAGGAAGTGTCTATTAGTCGATCGAGTTTGAAATTAGGTAGATTCTAGATTGGTGGCTTTAGAGGCGAGGGGGCCTCTGGGGCATTGTTGGCCACTACGGGATTCTCGTGTGTTAAAACTTCTTGCGAAGAGGAAGATCGATTCACGGTGTCTTGTAGATTCAAGTGCATTGTCGAAGATTGTACTTGGGTTTCTGAGGGGTTTATGGCCCCGGTCTATGAAATTGGGATCTTCTGCAGGACGAGGCGGGCTATTAAAGGGTTATGGGGCCAATCCATGGTGCATTAGGCGGGGACTTGACATCACTAGATTTCAAATGAGCGGGTAGGAAGGTGGGAATTACGGGTTCAATGGGCGCTTCTCCCGGGTCATAGATGGCTTAGGTTGAGGGAGACTTTCCGGTTCGGGGTGGTCGGTACACTTGGAAGGGTGCGAATAATTGTAGGATAAGCGAGGCTGGGTGATTCTTAGTCTACGAGGAGTGGGACCATCTTTGGCGGGCGAATGATATTCTCCTAGGCCTACCGCTGATCATTTTCCTATCCTACTCGAGGGGTGTAGAGTCTTTTGCCAAAGAGACCTTCCCCTTTTAGATTCGAGAATATGTGGATTAAGGAGTGGGTTCAAAGATCTATCCAGTCACGTAGTGGCGGCGGTTAGAGTTCGGGAGATGACAGTTATGTTCTAATGGAAAGATGAAAGCCATAAAATTTGCTAAGCGCAGAACAAAAGAGGTTTTTGGGAGGTTGAAGAAAATAAGTCGACTGGCTAAGAGTAAGCGACTTGGGATGATTTAAGTGAAAGACCCTTTCTCCGAACCGTGAGAATGACGGCGTGGAGGAATTCAAGAAATGGTCTTTACTGGAGGAAACATCTTGGAGGCAAAAATCTAGGGAGATATGGCTGAAAGAGGGGGACAGGAATACTGGGTTTTTCCACAGAATGGCCAATTCTCACAAAAAAAGCAATACTATAGAAAGGATTCGGATTGGTGGGGATTGGCTTGAAGGGGATGGGGAGGTTAGAATAGGCATTGTGAATGCTTTCAAAGGTTTACTGTCCGTCCACGGACTCTTGGAGAAAATCCCAATCCAGGAGCACAGTTTCCCGGGTTAAGTTTATTTGCCTCTAAACTTGAGGAACCTTTTACTGAAGCTGAAATCCATGCAGCGTTGTTAAATCTCAATGGGGACAAAGCCCCGGGTCCTGATGGCTTCACTGCGGCATTTTGGCAGCTTAGTTGGGACTTAGTTAAGATGGACATTTTGGATCTTTTCAAGGATTTTCATGAGAGGGGAAGATTTGGGAAAGGCCTAAATTCTACCTTCCTTGTCTTGATTCGTTCAGATAAGGGGCGGAGGCTTGAAGGATTTTAGACCAATCAGCCTGATTGAAAGTATATATAAATTGATTGCTAAGGTCCTTGCTAACAGGCTTAAAAAGGTTATGAATGGTTTGGTTAATCCGGCTCAAAATGCTTTTGTGGAGGGTAGACAAATCTTGGATGCGTCCACGATTACTTGATGAGTTATTATTTCGATGCAAAAGAGGAAGGAAGGATAGCACTGCCAGGCTTCGATATTGAAAGCATAAACGGATAGCGGGAACTTAATCTTGAAGGTGCTAAAAAGATGGGTTTTGGGGATAAATGGGTGAGGTTAAGTTGGTGGTGCATCTCTTGCAACTTTTTCAAGATTCTGCAGTTAATGGTAGCCCAGTGGCTTTTAGGGAGCTCGAGAGAGGTTAAGGCGGGGGACCAGTGTCGCAAGTATCTTTTGTTTTGGGCATGGAAGCTCTTTAGTTAATGATTGATAAAGCAGGCGAAGGAGGCTTTATCTGCAGGTATATGTTTAGGGAGAGATAACCGCAGTAAAAGCAAATCACACATTTGCTTTTGGGATGATACTCTTGTCTTACGCCAGGATGCGAGGATCGGATGACACCTTATGCTGGATTTTAGCTTGGTTTGGGCGCTTTCGGGGTTGTAAGATCAATCTAGAGAAAAGCTCCTTGTGCACGTGGTGGGTTGAAGATGTGGATGGGCTTGCTTTTGAGCTAGGGTGCAAATAGGCTCGTTATATCTTGATCTCGGGTTGCCTCTAGGCGCAAAACATAAGGAGCTAGAGTGTGAGATCAGTGGAAGAAAGGTTTAAGTAATAGGTTGGCTCTTTGGAAAGACAATATATCTCTGAGGGTTGGAAGACTCACTCTCATTTAAGAGTGTACTTTATCCAACACTTACTACCTATTGTCTCTTAGGATCCCTAAGAAAGTCAAGTTTAGAGTAGAAAGAACAGCGTGACTTCCTTTGGGGTGGGGAGCTCTTGAGGAAAATCCATTTGATAAATTGGGACTCGGTGCGCGAGTAAGAAAGGTGGTTTGGGTGATGAAATCTACCAACTTTATATGGGAAGCTGCTCGGAAAATGGTGGTGGAGGTTCTCATTGAGACTAACTCTATGTGGAGGAGTGTCATTATTTTGAAATATATGGCTTGGAGGGAGAGGGGCATTTTCCTCTTTTATTCCTAAAGGATGCCATGGGATTTGGTCTTTGGAAGAGAATTTGCAAAGAAGCTTTGTTCCTTAGAATCCTTGTTCGGTGAGATTAGGGATAGTTCAAGGCAAGATTACAGGAAGGCCCGGAGGTGTGGTGAAGCTCCATTGTGCTCTTCTTTTCCCTCTACGTATTGTTTGGCTAACTTCCGAGGGGGCTAAGGTTACGGGTTTTGGGTGGCCGAGTCAGGAAGGTGCGGAACCCGAGTTTTGGGAGCACTTTCATGATTGGGGTGGAGGAGGTCTGAGTTCCTTGCCGCGGTCCAACTCTCGAATTATCAGCCTAATCTTCAGATAGATTTTGGTGAAAAGGAAAAAATGGTTGTTTCTCTGTTAAAACATGTTTTGAAGCTTGTTAGAGGCGTGGTCAGTGGTCGATGCCTATAAAGATCTTTGTGGAACCCCTCACAGTTCCACTAAGGTGGGATTCTTTGTAGGAAGTGTGGTGGGGCGAATTTTTGGTATGGATCGACTTAAAGGCTTCTCGGCCTTGTGGGTGTGTTTTTTGTGGAAAGGATGAAGAATCTTTGGGAACACACAGTTTATCCATTCTTGCTAGGTGTAGTGCATGTGGTGCAATTTACCGCTTTGTCGTGGGATTGGGTTGTCCTTTACAGTGAAAGACTTGTTGCGGGGTTGGCTACACCTTCCCATGCGGAAAAGGATCTTTTGAAGTTATGGAGAAGCGGTCCCTCTTTCTTGTTTTTAAGAATTCTATTTGGAAGAGAAATAGGGTTGTGTTTGATGATCGGCTTTCCAAGTCAGTTGAAATCCTGTTTTTTATTTTCTTTCTCTTTGAAACAACTTGATGTTTGATGTAGAACACCCTTTTGTTAGAGATATCTTCAATATTCCCTAGCGCTGGCTTTGTGGGCTGCGTTGTTTTTGTTTTGTTTTTGTTCGTTTTGTGGTTGGTTTTGGTTTCCTCGTTGTATACGCCCTGTATACCCCTTGGGGTCCTTTTGTTGGTTTTAATACAATTGTTTATCAATCAAAAAAAAAAAAAAAAAATTTTTTTTGACAAGAATATGGTTGAGTAGGCTCTCAATTGGGCATGGTAGTCGGTTTTTGTATCTTTGTGCCTTTTTTTGGTCTTTTCTTTATTTTGTGTATACCTACTTTCTTTTAATAAAATTACTATTTACCTATCAAAAATATAATTTGAGATGAATCATTTTGTAAGCTAAAACGTCTATTTGGAGTTTTGGAAGGGAATTTCCATGTTACTAATCCTTGCAGTCTATGCATGAAGCATCTGGTAAATGAAAAATTTACCCAGTTTAGGTTCAATCCATCTTTTGAGGTCTGATTTAGATACAAAGATTTGTATCAGTTGGATTTCTTGTTAGATGATCTGTGATTTTCTGACTTGTAAAAAACCCGGTGCCAACTCAATTTACATGAATAGTGTAAACTACCAATTTTCCTAAAAGCTCAAACTTGTAGGATTTGAGTTTAATATGAGTATCATGCTTCTTAGAAAATAGTAAAATACTCATTAATGTGGTGGTTTGAAGCAACAAGAACCTTAGAAGATGCCTATAGTAAAACAATATAAATGAAGCCGAAAAACAAAGATTATGAATCTGACCTTTGAATCAATAAAATTTGACTAGTTTCGGGTCTTATGGGTTTGATCCACCACTTCCTTTTATTTCCTCCCTTCCATGGGTATATCAGTTTGTCTCTGTTGCCATGCTTTTCATAATCTCATTCTTCAGATTTTTCCATGGCTACACCTCCATCACTTAATAAGTAACTATTGTGATGTGCAATTTTGTATCTGATGGACATATATTTTCTATTTGGATGATAGCAAACAACATTTGATGGGTGATTTATCTGCTGTAGGATAACTCTTTTAAGTTTTGACGTGGGGGCTTTCTTTTTCTTTCCACATGAAATAGACATCACTTGATGGAAAGATAGCATTTGATGGTGCATTTAATAGATGAGTGTTATGACCTTTGAAAGAAAATTTGATATCTGCTGAGTGTATATGGCTACTTTATGAAGAATATAAGCTTCTTTTTTACACCTTAAGAGTATGAATATAGTATTTCTATTTGATCAAAAGGTAAGAAATATACTTGGATGGATGTATCCTATGTTATTTTATCGTGTGTGGATAGTTTTATTCTTGTAGGTTTTTTTTCTTAAATGCATTTAATCAAAAGGTAAGAAATATACTTGAATAGATGTATGCTATGTTATTTTATTGGGTGTGGATAGTTTTATTCTTGTAGGTCTTTTTTCTGAATGAGAAATGAATAAAATTTGTGTGTAAATCAGTATATTAATTAATAAGATTGCAGGTTCTTGACTGCATATGATTTCTTTCTTCAGTCATTTAGAATGGTGTTCCCATAGTTGATCTTCATCGTGATGCTTTTAATAGAGCCAAAAGAGGAAACAAGATGGTAATGTTGGGAGTATGGGATTAGACTATTCTTGGTGGTATCTCCAAAGATCTGCAATAGGGTTTAATTGGCAAAGAATTTGTGAGGCCTTAGAAAGTTTTTAAATGTGGTACATGCATTACAGATATCAATCATTTCAAAATTTGGTATGGCTTCATTACTAATGTAAAATTATCCAAATAGATAAATCTGCCCTTACTTTGAGTTATGAACTGTTGGGTTATCCTTTGTACCTCATCCTACATTCCTACCATCATTCTAAAAGTGATTGGAGGTGCCCAGGTGGTAGCTCATATGTTTTTCACTGATTTTCCTCATGGCACAATTTTTTGTTTCATGGATGACCAAGTCGACCTGCCAAGACTGAGAAATATTGTTTATTACTGGTCTACAAGAGAAGTAATGTAAGAAACATGAAATTTAGCTAATTTTAACAATTTGAGCAGTATTGGGAGTCTATTAAATATTGTTCATTTTCTTACTTTTAGTGGTTCTACTGGTTCCTGGATAGATTTAATCTTAGTGGGTCACTACACTAATTATGATGTGTTTAAAGGTTTTGTGGGTTTTAAATGTCTAAATTAGGTTTATGTTCAGAATAAAATGTCATTTTCAGAGAATAAAAGACTGGAAGAAACAAAAGGAAAAGCCTATCTCTATCTTTGGTGAGGAAAACAGAGCATTATTCTAAGGGATGGAATAAGTTTATTTGGACTTAGCATATATAAAGTAGCAAATGTACTCTCTGAATGGGACAGTTTGGAGGGATTTATAAACTTGGAGAAGCCATATATAAAGTAGCAAATGTGCTTTCTGAAACAACATATTCACCGCTAACATTTATCTTCATGGTCTTTAAGAACTTGAGGTAAGTTGACTTAAGATTCTACGGGTTCATAGTGGTTCTAAGAGAGGGAAATGTCAGTCTTGACTCTGCTGGCCAACCTAATGTTTTACTGCATGTTAGTGGTAAGTATGTGAACCATTGGGGGTTTGTAATGGAGAGAATGGCATATGAAGGTCACCTGAGTGCAATGTGGAAGACTGATTGGAGAATTAACTACAACAAACTTCTAACGATAGGGGGCATAATGCGTTCAAATTCCTCAGAGGTTGAGTTTGAACAGTAAACTGGATTGTATTTCTGATTGATCAGTAACTGATGTCTTTAGTTAAGAAAACTTGTTTTGTATACATTAATAAAAAAAACACCCTTGTTTTGAGTACAGGCATGAAAGAAACGGCAAAAACAACAAAAAACGTGCCAAGGAAGCAGCCCCATGTAGGAGTACAAAAAACAACTCCCTTGCTTAACAAGAACCCGACCAATGAATATCTATTAAAGGCATTGTGTTTTCCCTTATGTACAAACGCATAAAAGATATTATTGAAGAAAAAACTCTTTGGAACACAGACAAACTACCCCTTATTCTTAAACAACCTTTGATTTTGTTGGAATGCAATGGTTGTTCTTAATATCATGAAGTTTATTTGAATTGTTCCTAATTTTGTATATATTTAAATTAGCTGTCTATTTAAATTAGGAAAGTTGTTGTTTAGAGGATTTGTAGGAGGAATATTAGGAGTAGGTCAGTTGTCTTACTTTGTTTCCAATTATTGTACACGTTTATATATATATATATATATATCATGAAGTTTATTTGAATTGTTCCTAATTTTGTATATATTTAAATTAGCTGTCTATTTAAATTAGGAAAGTTGTTGTTTAGAGGATTTGTAGGAGGAATATTAGGAGTAGGTCAGTTGTCTTACTTTGTTTCCAATTATTGTACACGTTTATATATATATATATATATATATATATATATATATATATATATATATATAGAGAGAGAGAGAGAGAGCTGAAAAATGTTCCTGGTTGTTTTTCTCATTCTTGGTCTTCATTGCCAATCTTTTCCTATTATCTTCACATCCTTCTATTGCCACCAACCCTTGGTGGTATTGCCAAAAATGTTCCTGGTTGTTTTTCTCGTTCTTGGTCTTCATTGCCAATCTTTTCCTATTATCTTCACATCCTTCTATTGCCACCAACCCTTGGTGGTATTGCCACCAACCCTTATTGATCACTTACTTCTTCCTTGGGTTTCTTCTACCAATGGAGGAAGAAACTTCTACTATAACCTTGTTGAACCAACCTAAGACAACATATTTTGATAATCCCACACTCCAAGATTACAATGGAGAAACTTAATGGACATAACCATCTTGAGTGGTCCCGATCAGCAAAACTTTTCCAAAAAAGAAAAAAATAATTGAATTCCTTTTCATGTGGATGAAGGGTTTTTTGGTTCCTAGTCCTAATTCCCTTGTGGATTGGTTTGAGTGGGCTTGTTTTTTGGGTGGGTTTTATTTCCATCTTTTTTTAGGCTCCTTTTTGCTGCTTTTGTATACCCCCCAGTGTGGTTGGGGCGCTGTTCTGGTCTGCCTTTTTTTTATCATTCTGCTTTTTACCCATCAAAAAGAGAAAAAAAATCAGCAACAGTACTCAACCTTTGATATTAGTTACATATGTCATATCATTGTACCTTTGAAAATCAAGCTCTCTTTCAATGGCCAGGTTTAACTCGTGTAGAATTCTCTGAAGGGCAAACCATTGTGATTAAGGGTCATGAACAAGTGACATCGAAGACTCGAAAATACTTCGTTGAGGGGCGATCCTGGATCGTGTTGATCACGATGAGATAGTGGACTCAACCTTGAGAAAGGAAAAAAGTGATATAAGTTGGTGCCATTTGGATATAGAAAAAGCATCTGACGGTATCAAGCAGGAATTTACAGCCACGAGGTCATGGGCAGGATGGGTTTTAGTAGTCGGTGGATGAGCTGGATAAAGTGGTGCATCTCCACAACCTCTTTTTTGGTTCTCATCAATGGATCTCCAACTGGCTTTTTTCAAAGCTCAAGGGGATTAAAGGCAGGCGATCCTTTACATCTCTTCGTTATCGGGTGGCTCTTAATTTTGCACGATAAATAGTGTTGTCGAGAGAGGCCATCTTTAGGCGATAGGAATGCGATGGGGAGGTGAGGCTAGTTCACTGCTCTCCCGTCTCCTCTATCATAGACGATCGCTTCTCTTTTGTGAGGCTGATAAAGACCAGTTGAAGTTCCTAAGTTGGACCTTGATGTGGTTTGAGAATTAACTTAAACAAGAGTGAAATTATCCCAATTGGTCCCGTGGGTAACATGGAGGAGCTTGCCTCGGAGGCAGTACGCAAAGTTGGATCCCTCCACCCACTTCTTACTGGGCCTCCCACAGAAGCTAAACAATTTCTGAGTGTTTGGGACTTCGGTTGAAGAGATTAGAAAGGAGTTGACATATTGGAAGATTCAGTATATTTCAAAAGGCGGAAGGTTAACTCTTATTCGCAGCGTCTTGCCCAGTCTCCTAATCTATTATCTTTCTTTTTTTCGTATGCCTTAAAAGTTTGTGTCAGATTGGATAGGATTCAAAGACAGTTTCTTTGGGAGCGACCTTGACAAGAAAGTATTTCTGGTGAGCTGAGCCATTGTATGTACAGACAAGAGAAAAGGAGGCCTTATGATTAAAAACTTATCTAAGATGAATAGGCTTTGTTATGTAAATGGAGATGGCGGTTTACCAATGACAGAGACTCGCTTTGGAGAAAGGTTATCTGCAGTAAATTCGGTGAAGACAATGGAAGTTGGCACACCAGTGACCTCAGAGGCAGTTATGGTACTAGTCTATGGAAGGTAATCAGGAAAGAGTGACCTAGTTTTTTTCAGAACACGACCTTTTCCCTTGGGAATGGAAGGAGGATCAACTTTGGAAAGCACCAAGGCGCGAGGAGGTGTGCCAGGTTCGATTCATCCCCCTTTAATTTTGGGCCGAATAAGAGCTACTGGCCGTGGACATGTGGGATAGCGGCAAGGGGGAAGGGTGCTGGTCTCCGACCTTCCTAAGACCTCTCAACAATTGGGAGATTGAAGAGGTGGAAAGATTCCTACAAACTCTTTGAGATAAAGATTTCAGCCCTTCGGGTGAGGACATGTTATTCTTGAAGGGTGTTAAGGAAAAAGGATTCTCGGTTAAGATCATGTACAAAAGTTTAGATCCCTCTCCCGCTATTGAGTTCCCCTCTCGCTCAGTATGGAATCCAATTGTGCCTCCAAAAATAGGGTTCTTCACATGGGAAGTTGCTTGGGGGAAAGTGCTCACGCTAGACCAACTCAAACGCCGCGGAATGACTTTTGCAAACAGATGTTTTCTGTGTGAGGAGGATGAGGAGTCCATGTAATTCATTTGTCGATTCATCAGAAGGTGCCAAATGATGGAACCCTTTTCTCTCACATTGTCAGGGTTACCTGCTTTGCGCTTAGTTCTTTCTACACCCTATTAGCTTCGCAAGGAGTCAGTTGCAAAACGCAAAAATTATGGATGACATCACTCAGGCTTGTTTTGGACTCTCGCGCACAAGAAATAGGTCAGTGTTCGAGAATGAGGCCACCTGTCTTCAAAGGATTAAAGCTTAACTTTGTTTCCAGAATTTGTAAACTCAACTCAGATTGTATTGGAAAACACGAACACTGTAGTGGACTTCCTGACTTGGTTGGGGAGTAGGTAGGGTTTTGGGGTTTTTTTCCTGGTTGGGCTTTTTGGCTCCCTTTTGTCCACATCTTGTGTACTCATGGGAACTTTTTCTATCTCTATAATACTTGCTTTTTACTGATCAAAAAAAAAAAACCCCGTGTGTGATTAAAAGGATTTTCTTTATTAGTTCATATACTTGAGAAGAGTTAGAGATATCAAGATAACTCCTCTTGGCTGCATCCTAAACCTCCTTAGCTGTTCCACACTCTTCAAAGTATGATATTAGTTAGTTATGTCATTGATGAGCTACAACTTGACAAGAGTGTCTTTGGTCTCCCATTCATCATAGTTTGGGTCATCCTCTATGGGTGTAACCTTTCTTCCTTTGATATGCCCCCTTATTCTTTTTGCTAGCAATATGCATCTCCAAAATTTGAGATCAAACACAATAATTATCACAAGCCAACTTGATGGAAATTGTGAAAGAGGCAGCCTCATGAATTGTCACGATGGACGACCTTTTGCTATCAGAAATACTCGCATTTGTTTTGTGGACATGGGATGGTAATGAAGAGGATGAAAAAGACGGAAGGAAGAATTGTTGGTTAGGTAGTGGCAGAAATTCTTTGCAATTTGCTCTAATAACACGTCGATGAATTGCTGAATGAAAATTTTCATATAACTCTTGGGTATTGATACAAAATACACAATACTGTTTTAAGATATAGAATGATGGACACCATTATCCAAAAAAAAAATATAGAATGATTGACAACCATACAAAATATTTACTGCTGTATAAATCACTGCTATAGAATAAATCACTGCTGTAACTTAAATTACAACTGAAATTAGAGCTGTGAATATATGTTGACTGATACCCAAGAACGAACGGTCATAGTCCCTTCATTGCAATGTTGGAGACCCCTATCAATGGATGATTTCTTGGAAGGCCACCTACATGACATTTTCCAATAAAAATAACCTGTGTCATAGAAAAGCAATCTCTATCATAAGTCATAACTTTTAAGCAACAGCATGGTGGAAGAAATTAGGTGAATAGATTGCCACTCGTCATGTATAAAAGGCTTTCTAGGATAAGGAGCAAATCATTATAATTAACCTTGTTATTCATCACCAATCATGTGGAATCTCTAATTTTTGAAAGATTCTGAGATGTCTAAACATAGTATGAGGGAAGTGGATTTTAATAGTACTTATATGGAGAGTGGAAAAGAAGAATATTTTGGAAAAGAATAAGCCATTCAAGGCATTGAGTTTATATATCCTTTATATAAAAGAATGAGAGAGGTATTGATAAAAAAAAAAAGAAAAAAAAAGAATGAGAGGTAAATCGATGAGGATCAAGAATTTCAAGTTCATTATAGTCCTTAAAATTTCAAGTTCATTATAGTCCTTAGGGGGAGGGCGGATTCTTATTCAGATTAGATTAGCTTATTACATGTTCAGAAAATTTGTTTCTATTTCACCTTTAGATTCCTTATCTGATTTCTATTTCTCTCTCACCCACTTCGTTTCTCTCTCTCTCTCTCTCTCTTATGTAAATTTTATATTCCTACTTCTGACCAACATTAGTGCTTTGCAAATGCAATAAAAAGCAATAGAGGTGTAGTAAGGTCAACAATTTCTAGGCACTGAGGTTTCTTTTGAAATTTGGAGTTCTATGAAGGGAAATTATGGTAAAAAGAAAAATTGATGACAATATAAGCTTCTTATGCCACATAGCTGGTGTATACAATGATAACCGGGCTGCTGGTTATCAACCACATTCCCTCCTAGAAATGAACCTTCAATAGTACACTACCAACAATAAATACATGCTAAATGAACACCTAGGACCTCTTTGATATGGCTTTTCAAGGACATGGGTGAGAATTCCTAACCATAAAGTTAACATTTAACCCATTACTAGTGCAACTATAAGTCTTTCTAATCACAGGGTGCATAATCAATCATGTTTCCCACAGCACCATAAGAACTACTTGCAAATAAAGGCTTTACCATTCAGCTGTCACAAGATGCATGCAGAATCCCCTTGGTCACTTCAAGGATAACCTCTGTAATGTTCTCTTGGAGTGCAGGATATATAAAGAATCACCATGTCTATCTGAAAGATAACCTCTCTAATTTTCTCTTCTTGGTAGAGCCTCTTCAACCATCTTGTGCCAGTTCCAAGATTGGTGACCAGTATAATCCCCAATCTCTCTCTCTCTCTCTCTCTCTCTCTCTCTCTCTCTTCCAACCTTTGTGGAAGCATGTAAAGAATCTTTGGATATCCCAAAACATAAGATCCGATTATTTGAACCTCCTTAATTTTCAGGGCATTTTCTTACTTCAAACATTTTCAACTGTTTATAAGGCTAATGGAGTGGTCCTGCTTTGCTTCTAAGCAGAATGAATGGTTTGGAACCGCGGTGTTTGATATACTTATGCCAGAAAATAAGTATGCTGCTGTTTAAGAGCAGTTTCTTCTTAATAGCTGTAAATTGATTTTTCCCCACATTGGGATTTGAACCTAGAAACTCTGATACCTCGCCCAACCTTACCAATGGAGCTAGGCCTCAAGGGCGTAAATCGGATGGTTTTGAATTTTATGAAATGGAGGGTTTATGGATTGCTAACACATCACCGTAGGATACACTCTTAAATGTTGGTGTTTTGAATGAAACAGTAATGTCATGTATTCTTACTGTAAACAAGTTGGTAAGACGGTTAACGAGTATGAATTCACGTAACCTTTTGGAATCAGGTGGTTGTGTTGAGATGGCAGTAGACCATCTGCCGTAAATTTCTTACTGTCTTGTGCTTTTTCTTTATTGGTATCTTCTTAAACTATGAACACTAAATTCGGTACTGCATTATCTACTTTAGGTGTTGTTCATGGAGATGCAATGCTGAGATAAATTCAATTTTTTGCTTGCTTCTTTGCATTTATAACTTGTCTTAGTATGACAATGTTTGCAAAGGATGAAAGTACATTTTTCATCACCTAGGTATTGCGTCTTTCATTTGGAGATGATTATCTTGGCAAAGACTAAATGCATTGTAGTGTAATTTTTGCATGTGTTTTTCAATTTTCAAGGTTCATTTAGAGACGAGGAGGGTTCTGAATGTTAATGAACTAGATTATAATCCCAGGAGTAACCTTAAAAACCTCGAGCCTCACTGCTGCTTTTGTACTAATTGCAGTGGAATTCAGAGTCTCATTGCTCTGGTTTTGGTTAGATATCTCTATTTAATCATCAATTGTGCACTAAAATTATTATGTTGACCGGATGAAAATTTTTAGAATGAGGTGTAAGATGTTTTTATTTTTATTTTATTTTTTATTTTTAATCTAGGCCAGTCTTGTTATACATGCAAAGATTCTTTATCAGAGGGACTTGTGAGTATTTTCTTACTGTTGGTAGAACATATGGAAGAGATAGCCTTGGATTATTGGTTTCAGAATCTCAGCTTAGAAAGGAGAAAAAGAAAAAAAAGAAGGTTACTGTTTCGGAAAAAAAGGCTGCTGGTTCAGCATTTATTAGACTAAGGTAGGGTGGGTTGTTGGGGAGTGTTACCTCCCTGGGATTATGAATTTCAGAATCTCCTTTGGATGAAGGAAGGAAAAAAAAGAGGTTACTGGTTCAGAATTTATCATACCTAGGGAAGAGTGGATTGTAGAAGAGGATATGTCTCTATAAGAACATTTTGTATATAGAGATTGTTTCTTAAAAGTCGACAAGGATGCCTGTACTGATCCATTCTGGGCAGTACAGCAGGCAAAGTTACTTAATACATCTTTTTTTTGATAAGAGAAAGAATGCATTAAGAGGCACAAAAAGGGGCAAAAAGTATACAGGAAGTATACAACCAGCAGCCCCCAAAGCCGGCAAAAAACAAAAACCTTCCTCAGCCAAGAAAACAGAGACCCTCAACCTGGACCTAACCAATCCACAAAATCTACAATAGAGGAGGGAAGGGACCCTGAAACATAAAAACAAAAGCCCAAGCCCAAAGATTGTACAAAAAATTCATCTTAATTCTGTGAACGATTGTCTTCTTCGGTTCATGCCACACTGTCCAGAAAAGGCAAAGGGGAGCAGCATACCACACCTTCTTTTTAGATCTTCCCAAAAAATGTTGAATTACATAATACAATCTTTTTAGATCTTCCGTTCACGCACTCTTCTGGATTAAGTTACTTAATACATCTTAATTCAAATGTATGCAACCTAAGAAACAAAGACGAGAGGCAATTAACTTGATTGTCTCATTTTTGTCACTTAATTATCAGCAAATAGCATATTTGATCTTTTAACCGTAGTATTCTTTTTAAGAGGTACGATTAGGAGATTAGTTCATGTTGAAAGATGACTCTGAATAGGCAGTCTCCAAATAAAGGGATGGCATGCAGACATTTTCTTCTTTTGGTAAATCACGAACCTCCAAAAAAATAATTGAATTAGGTAAATCAAATTTACGTATCTGATATCGACTCACTTAAACATGGGAATGAGTTCCAGTTTGTGTCATGACCTATACCCCTTGACTGGTGTGTTCACAAAGCAATGCTGAATCTTGACAATAGATGTTTGGAGTTTAGGCAGGCGCCCAATACATTTTGTATGTTTTATTATTCATGATTCTTCTCTTTACTTGAAAATTAGTTGTAAATTCATATGGCTACTATTTATAACTTGCAGGAGCTGGAGAATATGTTGCCATCTGCACCACCCCCGGAGCCCAAATACCAGCTTCGCAGAACGAGTTCAGCCCCATTCTGACACTATATACCTATATGTAGCAGTTTTGTAGATATGGATGCATATGGGGTGCTTCTTGTCCAAAGTTTGCTCTAAGGTGCCTTACTGCCTTACCTATTTAATTATTTACCAAAAAAAAGGAAAAAAAGAAAAAAAGAAGGAAGGGGTTTCCTCTAAGGGTGGATGGTGGTATAAGGTGCAATCTCTTGATCTCCTGTGACTACTCTCTGGTTGTCAATGGTGGTGTGGCTTCTGGTGTGGATGGGTGCTTTCTTCCCCCTGGGCCGAGGTTTCACCTTTTATCTTCATTTGTCTGGAATGAGTTGAACTGGAAATTCAGATGGGGACCATTTTACATTTTCCTATTTGTCTCTCTTAAGATTTGCCTCCAAATTTGTAGTTTTTGCAGATGTTTAATATATAGGCTGTTCTCTGTGCTTCTGAAGTATGAACCTCTCAAATCTTTTTTTAACTTAAAAAAGTTTATGTGCTCTTCTTCATTTCTCCATTTTGATTTGAGGGTGGTGGGGATTGACCAAAGATTAGATGGGCATTATTAATTAGTTGCTGCTTCTGAGCCTGGGGGGTCTTGTTGCATTGAGAATCATGGGTTCAGAATTTAAGGGGATGAAAAGCAAAATATTTTTCACTTTTCCAAAAGGAAGAAGACTCCATGTCTATGATGAATGAAGACTAGTAGTTGTTTCTTTAAAGCGTGATGTTGTAATAGTCAGTCAGTCTATGTGCATGTCCAAGTTCATACGTAAAACCTCTGTGTACGCTCCTAAGGAAATGAAAAAATATGTTTTTATTTTCTCTATTATATAAAAATGAATCTTGGATACTTGTGAAACGTTTATTTATTTACCTTTAAATATGGGTGCACAGTTTTTAAATTCTAGAGTTATTTGATCAAAATCTCTTGGTTTTTTCAAAGGCAGGGAAAATGTGTTCAAAGAGGATCATTTCTCAATAAAATTAGAATGGTCATTTAAAATTTTTAATAGTCATTCTAAGTAATGTTCCTAAATAACCCTAATACAAACAAAAAAGGTTAGTATTTTCAATAGGCATAATTTTATAACTGAAAATTAAAATATTTATTATTCCTTAAAGGAAAATGCTTGCAAAAAAGGGCGTAGGGATATATCCATCCCACTAGTAGAATTATATAAAGAAAATCTCCAAATATAACAAATACAAAAACTGAAAAGCGAAGCCAACCAGTATAAGATGTAGAATGAATATAGAGAAAACACCCTATAAATTGTGTCAAGGTCAAACCTTAGCAAAAGAACATAGTATCAGCAACAGCCTCATGGAAGGGCGGCAGCTTTGGTATTGGAGCAGCAGCAGCAGCTGCAGCTTGGCTGGACGATGAAGCAGCAGCTTGGCTAGACGATGGCCCAGAAGAGTAGTCCTCAGGCTTGATCATCTGCGCGACTTGAGCTGCAGCCAGGTGAGCATAGCATATTGGAGCCACTGCAACACCACCCACCAAGTTCAACCCACATTTTTTGCTTCCAAGGTAACCCCAACCACTACCATTTCCTCTACCATATGTTTGGTTCTCAGAATAGAAATTTGAATGGAAAAATGGAAGGAAAGGAGAAATTTTTTTCTCTTGTTTGTTATGTCTATAGTATAAACAAACAATCTATTTTATATTTGTCATTTTCTTACAAATTTAATAATTTTCCCTCTTATTACATATTTTACAGAATATAAAAATATAAAAAGGTATGTAACACATGATTGCTAACCCAATATACTAGACACCTTGTCCCTTCCCTTTATCTCTTATTTTCCTCAATAATTTTCAAGGAAAATAGTAAAGAAAATATTACCAATATTTCCCTTCCTTTTTCCTTTATATTTTTTTCCCTCTCATTTTTATGTCATTCAAACTTGGAAAAATGGTTTTCCACCGTAATTATTTTCCTTCCCTAGTATTTCCGGGAACCAAAGATAGCCCTAATTTCTTTCTATAAACCATCTCTACTTCAACCTGATTGAGAAAAAGCATTTAACAGGTCAAATGGGAATAAGACCAGAGAAATATAGAGGAAAAGAAAGGCGTCTCTCTTTCTGCAAAAGTTACGTATTTAAAAATTTAAAAACTGTTTTCTCTTCTCAAAAATAAGAACACCGTTTGCTCTTTTTTTTTTTTGTTATGAAAAACACATAAAACATGAAAAATATTAAATTTAGATAATAATAACAATTTTCAAAATTCCAAAAACACCAAAATGGTGTTTTCTGTGTTTTTTTTAACAGTTTTAAAAAACATGAATCAAACAAACAACTATTGTTCAATTTCTGTCATCCCCATTCGAAAATGAACAAGGGCTGAGTGGAGAGATGATAAAAGCAGCTAATCCCCTTAGCAAAAGCAACTTGTTAATCGAGAATTCATTACCTAGAGATACGACTCTCGTGCTCCTCTGATATCTGCAAGAGATGAGAAATGTAGCTATTATTAGTCTTAACTTTCTAGAAACCAAAGCAGATTTTGTTCTTCTTTTTTTTTTTAAATTTTAATTTTTAATCGTGTGTGGTGTGGTCCATGCTGAAGGTAAACATGAACATGGAAGGAAGAAGCATGGGAGGCTTGAGCATATGAATATCAAGCATGAAGAAGAATAAATATGAGGAGTATCTACTTACGCGTAACACAAGGAATGCACAAGTTTCTGCAAGTCATCTGCTTCAAAGCCAATGTCATCCTGCAATACATGGTAATGTGTAGGTCGACTTGTACCCTGTAAAGTTACACAACCACTTCGGATTCACAACCAAGTCCCATTCCAAGCTGAGCAAAAAGAAGAAAACAGTGAAACTAAGAACACCATAAGATCGCTTACAATCTTCCCATCATGTGCGCACAAGTAAAAATCTTCGTTTCTTGGATGACATATTATTTTGTCCACGATCGTTCCTGCACGGGAAATCAAGGCAAAAGAAAAGATTATGTCTCATCTCTCATGTCATCAATATTTAACAGTACTGCACTCGGCTATGGAGATGGTGAAGAAGGAAAACAAACCGGGAGGAACGTTTTTAAAAGACTTGTATTCCTCCTTGAAGAATCTTGTATGGTGCCTCTTCTGTGCAACAATGACCATGAACTTTGGTTTCCATTTCTTATCATAGAGTTTGCAAGCCTGATGTACAAAAAAAAAAAAAAAACGTTTTAGTTAAAATGGCCAATGTATAATTCCATCCAAGAAAGCAATTAAGGGGCACAAACCTCAATTATTTGTGTAAGTTCCTTTTCCAAGACTTGGTTGAATTGCGATTCACCGACTCCATCTCTGAATTGATAAATGAAGAAGAAGAAGATGCAGGGTAAATCCAGCTAGGAATGCAGACAAAGTCTTCACTATTTTTTATGCCCTTTTAAGCAATCATTTCTTTTAAATAAATAATTATAGATCTAGTCAAATAAAGGACTCCAAGTCTTTTAATCTAGTATTAAACAAAAAACATCATGCATAAAAGATGACTATATTTCTTTTCAAAATAGAATATAAAATCATACCTGAAAATGATTATCTGTTCGGGCTTCATTGAACCCGAAGTTGTATAGAAGTCCATTAGGGCGCCCCTATTATCAATGAAAGCAAAAAAAAAAAAAACCATAGATAGATTGATTCTTTTATCAGCAACAAGAAAATTTAACCCTTTTACCAAATTGACTGTTCAAGAAAAACTAATCCAGGGAACATTGATTTTCACAAGCAAAACATGTAAGATCACCTACCTGATTATGCCACTGTCTGTGGAATCAGGCTGACGCTCGAACAGAGAATCGATCATCTCACTTCTAGGAGACTGTGTACGGACTGAAGCTCTATAACGACAAATCGATGGCCAACGCCTGGAATTTACCACCTAAGAATTGGTGTAATTGAAAAATTAGCATCTAATAAAAAAACCAAGAAGAACAGAAATGTTGATGTACGTAGGATGTATGGTACCGCAGCAATAGATGGCATATCGGCCTGACCAGGAGGGCCATGTGACACATCCATTCCAAGTATTAAAGTGGGTTTGCTTGAAACCGAACCAAGGAATGAACAATTTTCCATACTTAACAAAGAATTCAAACCCTCAAGCTGTAGAAAAACAGAAAGAAAAATGTAGAAAGACTATATCAGTATGTAAAAACCAGATGACATACAAATGGGATGATGAGTAATTCTCTAATCCACCTTGGCATTGATTTTTAAGAGCACATTAGTGAGGTAATGATCATCCACTCGTGTTGGTACAATGCACTGTGTGGGAACCCCATAATCTGAAAGGCATCCCCGTTTCCATGGACCTTCAATAAAAAAGAATCATTGCTTTTGTGAGAGAAATGAGTTATAGGTTACAACATTTTTCACATCTTGATTCCAAAGCAAGCAAGGACTAACCATAGATGTCGCAGTTCTTCTTCTGTGGAAGAATACAAAGAATGAAGTTGGGACGATGTAGTTCTGATGACTTTATATCGCTAAGCAACTTGTCTACTCTCTCAGGAGCTGGTTTATGCTTATACACGGGATTCTCTGTAAATCTGGCAGCTGGATATTTCATGGACTATAGGAAAATGAAAGAGAGACTTATGAGAGTGAAATCAGTTTGATCTTGTAATCGACAGAAACAGACAAGAAGACTCACAATTCCTTTCTTTTTTGCACAATTAATGAGAAGTTTAATCAGTCCTTCCATATCATAGTCAGATGAGAAGCTTGCAACAAGCCAACGGCCAACCGTTGTTGGTTCAGCTAGTTTCTACACAAATTCGAGGGAATGATTATCAAGGGTGTGTGTTAGTAAGATGTTTGCAGGTCAAATAAAAGGTGAAACTGTATTAAGAACACAACACCTTATTGTTGAGGTTCCACATTCCATTTCGAGGAGAGAGGTCCTGCCCATCGCCTAATGTCAACTGCAGTGAGACAGCAGAAATGGAGCCATGAATGAGGGAGGATGAGACAATGTAAATAAAATCGAATGAAGGTATCGGAATTTTATTTACTGTTGGAGCAGGCAAAATACGGGCGCCAACTTTTGTAAATTGAGTTGTAATTGAAATTCCAGAATCACTGAGCATTGGGATCTTATTATATGCATTACTTTGTATGGCCTGCAAAGAGCTCAACTGGGTAAAGATCATGTATTTAATACACAAACAAATACCAAAAGCAAATGAATCACTTAAGACTATAAAATCTACCTTTTCTAAGGCTTCCTTCCGGACTTTAGGGTTTAGTCGTGATTTCTCCACAAGTGATGATCTCTGCTCAGTAGACAGTGCCTTGGTATAGCGTTGAAAGTTCACCAATGAGCAAAGCTGCATACACAGAAGAAAAATAAGAGCATGCTGTTTGCTTCAGCGGGGTGAAAGATTAAGGTTATGTGTGGGTCACCTCAACAGGAATGTAGACGGGGTGCTTTGATTTGCCAACGTCAATGCATGGCAAGTCTATAGATATGCCCAACCTTTTTTTTCGATGTTCTGAAAAATAGTTATAAACCGATATTTCTTTAACACTTCGGAACTCACCCCCGTCTGGCCCTTCATTTCTTTGTTTTATCTCAAAGCTATGACATGAAAGGAAGTTGCAAATTAGCATATTCAGATATCACTAGTAAACCAACATACATCTAGCACCGTCTTCAAAGAAAAGCACAAATTAAAAGCTCACGTTTGATCTTTGCAGGATCTCTCACTCAATCCTCTAATTTTCCGTTCTTCATTGGCGTCTGAGATTTGGACCCTCAGATTTTTTAGCATCCGTTTAGCCTGTTAAATACACTTGCAACATGTTTGATTACCAATCCTATAGTAAACATGAATGTCAGAATCGAGGGTGAACTTGGATTACCTTGTTCCAGTCAATGGCTTTTATGTTTCCGTCTTCAATATTTTGATTACATAAGAGAAAGCTTATCACTGAGCCAGGCCGTATGATCAGTGTATGAGAGACATCTGTGCCAAGACGGAAACAAATTAGTCACTAGTTGAAGAACAAAGCAAGGGACAGACTGCCGGATAAAACTTACCCATATTCAAGAATAGGCCCCCTTGAGTAGCTCTAAAGCTTGAATTGAAACCTTGATATACATCAACAGCGCTTTTGTCACGGTTCCGTTCATCAGACGTGTCAAAGAATGACTGTCCAACAATAAGGCGGCCTCTGAAGATGAAGATTAAACAGAGTTAGGGAGCCAGCATAGTATGTTGTCGAAGTCCTAGAAAAATCACAAGGCCAATTTGAGTTTACTTTTTTGCTGCATTCTGCCTTAGTATGATGTCCAAAACCCGAACTGCATTCTGAGAGTCCTCTGATGGGTCGCCGCGTGCTGCCTTTACTATGGAATCCATTGAGATTTTCTTTGCAAAATTAATGTTCACAATGATTGTTTTAGAACGGTCAGGACGCCCAGATCCTTTTCGGTCACTTCCATCACCAACGTTGCCTGCAGTTGATCCTCTGTACAAAACAACCACCAAGTTAATGTCTAAAACAAACATCTGGTCAGGAGTTAAAAGTAGCCGAGCAAATTTTAAACAACACAGTGCTTTTATACCTATTTGATGATGCATCCCAAACCAATCCTTCACTCCAACTATCTCTGAAAGATTTACTTTGTAAGAACTATCCCTTACTATATATGTGCCAATCTCTCAGCTGTAGTATTAGAGTCCTTTAAGAGTTTATCCAATTTTTTCCAATATCTTGTGGTAATAACTAGGTCCCCATTTTCATATGTCAGAGATACCTGAACCAACGTAATATTTTAATGGTGAAAATTAAGTTGTAGATCTCAAAAATATATACAATATGGTTCCAGCAGATAGACTCTAAGAGGTCACCCATGTTGCAAAAGTACAATATCATATTTTGGCACACTAACTGTGAAAGCTCTGGTCTGTCAAAACCATGAGTTTCCTTCTGCCTCCAGTCTATGGTCCTGCCTTTGGCTGTTTGGTTTGTAGCGGACATGATGGACCTTTCAACAGACTCAGAGTTACACTTCCGGGGTTTCCTACCAAAATTCTGATATCAATGCAACGCTTTTGATTAATTCTGATGCCCCACTGACAATGTAATTAAGAAGCAGATATTTCATATACATCAATAGTTACAATTGTTCTACCAACACGCTGTATTTTGTGCCCATCACTTCTTTTTCAACCTTTTGACCACAGAACTGTGAATCACAACTTCTTCCACTTTCTTTCTTTAGCAACTAAACAAACGCCATCTGGTGTTCCAGCACCGCCACATCCAGCCTTCCGCCCCATACCTGGAGTATGGTATAACATCCTTTAGCAAACTAATCAAGCAGTAAATACAAGCTCCGTGGTTAACTCTGGCCTTAAAGAAGTCAGATATGAGCAGAACAAAGCATCCAGAACAACAAATAACAAAGAGAACTGAGAAAAACACCAAACAAAACCAGAAAGCAATTTTAAACTCTATTCTCAAAAAGGTTTGTCCTACATATATATGAAAAGATAGAATAAACCAAAGATTGAAGATGCAAGAAATTTTCATTTTCTACTGTTATTTGAGAATATAACTTTCTCAGGTGCCAAACAAACCATTAACATAGGTCTTCAGTTAAATAAAAAACTCCAACAGAGCACACTGGTATATTAGTCTGTTCCTTGAAGAAGAACAACCACCAAAAGGGAAAAAACGAATAGAAAAGAAAAGTACAGACGTCCCTCCTGTGTTGTCCTTGCATTTTCTCTACAAAAAATATATGCAGAATAACCAAAGATCGAATGATATGCGAGATGGCAAGTTTCTTTTTCTACTGTTATTTGAGAGTAAACTTTCTCAGGTGCCAAACAAACTATTAACATATATAGGTTTGTATTCAGTTAAATGAAGAACTCAAACAGAGCACACCAGTATATCAATCTGTTCCTTGAAGAAGAAGCAGCAGCAAAACAGAGAAAAAAGAAAAAATACAGACGTTTCGTGATTTCCGTTAGTTGCAGAGAAAATTCTGGAAAGAAAATGATCGAATGTCTCTGTGATTTCTTTTCTCTCATTTGCTGTTAGTAGTCTGTTTGGCTCCTGAGAAAGTTATACTCTCAAATAACGATAGAGAAGGAGCGAATGTCTCTGTTTTTTTCCTCCCATTTGCTGTTTCTTCTTCTTCAAGGAACAGATTTACATACTAGTGTTCTCTGTTTGAGTTTTTTATTTAACTGATTAGGAACCTCCCTATCACCTTCTTCTTCACTCTCTCTCGATCTGATTTTCGAAGTGAAGAAGAAGGTGATAGGGAGTTTCTTTTTCTATCGTTATTTGAGAGCACAAACCAAGAACACTGGTATATAAATCTCTTCCTTGCAGAAGAAACAGCAAATGAGAGAAAAGAAAACACAGAAACATTCCATCATTTTCTTTCCAGAAATTTCTCTGCAACTAACGAAAATGAGAGAGAGTGAAGAAGAAGAAGAAGAAGGTGATAGGGAGTGTTTGGATGAAGAGAAAATCACCTGACGACGTCTCATCCTTACACAAAAATTGCGCCTCCTACCAGTCGGAATAATATTGGTTAGAAATGGAAACCTGCCATGTATATATATACACTAGGTGGTGGTCTGTGTGGCGCTCATCATCTGACACGTGTCATCCGTATCTCTCCATTTATTTGCCTTTTTCTCTTTTGGTTTCAACGACATCTGACGTCTTTCCACTCTCTTTTATCACCTTTTTTTTTTTTTTTTTTAAGAATATTTAGTTAAAAAAACTCAAATAATTCAAAATCTGTAAATTTAAAGATTTCATGTTTGTTTTCTTAAAAAATGATTTATTACGGACTAAAATACTCTTGGTCATGTATTTACATGCATCTTTAAAAATAAATCATTATTTTTATAAGAAAATAATATAAATATTTTTATCGAAATAATGTAAAAAATTGATGAAGGGTAAGATTTTGAAATTCAAATTTAAAAAGTCTTTTAATTAAATTACCTTTATTTTTATTTTATTTCTTTGACGAAAATGGATAACTTTAAAAAAAAAGTTAAGGGACTAGTTAGAATTTAGGATTGTGGACTTTCAGGACGCTTAATATTTTGTTAGGTAGCAACAATTAGTTTGGTTTATTTTCATTTATAAAATTAATTGGACGAATCCAAAGATCAATTATGGTTCCCTTAAATTTGAGTTTGAATGTTTGTTGTATTTAAATCTATTTATTTTGGAATTTACTTTGAGCTTAGTTTTTGTTAGCCTACTTTATCCGAATCCTTTTGGAGAACAAATTGGTGATATGTGGAGAATCATATTTTATGAAAAACTTAAAAATGCTATGTAAAAAACCATGAATTCTCTTTATATATATATATATATAAGTATGAGTATATATATATATATATATATATATATATATATTGGTTGTGTGTTGAAGTAAATATAAAAATCTAGAAGTTTTCAGTAAAAAATAGTTTTGTAATTTTGCCTAAATAAAGAAATAGTTTGGAGGATGTTCTTTTTAATAAAATAAAGTATTTCTTAATAAGTTTGAGGAATTTGAAAAAGGTTTTTAATAAAAATTTATTTATTTAATATAAATTATCTAAAATTTTAATTTAAAATAAGATTGTCCAAAAATTAATTGTTATGAAATAGTTCAAAAACATTTGCTTTTTAACAAAACACTCTTTCTTGATAAGAAAAACATAAAACTTTTTCTTCTATACATCAAATTATAAAATTGATTTTAGAAAGAGAAATAAAGATAACTTTCATTATTATTTTTTTGCTATCCTATGCTTTGTCTATTTATTCGAACGATGAGGGCTCTACTATTACAGATAAATTATTTTAATAAAATAAGTATAAATGATTTTGTAAGGAATAAAAATTGAGTATACTAGTATTAAATCAAAGGACTTTCTGAAAATAAAACAGGAAATATTTTCCTTTAATACGTTCTAACTTTCCAACAACCCAACTACATACAGATACGGGAATAAATGTTGGAAGAAATCTCCAAATGTAACAAATGCAAAAAATGAGAAGTAAAAAACTCAGTGCAAAGGGGAAGCCACAACTTTAAGATGTGCACTGAATTTGGAAAAAAGCATCAAAGAAGAAAGTCCCAAGAGCAGACTGCAGAGCAGCCATGATTGTGTGTCAAACCTTAGCAAAAGAACATAGTTGAAGCGACGTTCTTACTGAAGTAGGGCGGCTTTGGTAAAGGAGCATGGGTGGACGATGAAGCAGCATGACTAGAAGTTGGCCCAGAGGAGTAGTCCTCAGGTTGGATCATCTGCGCGACTTGGGCTGCAGCCAGGTGAGCATAGCATATTGGAGCCACTGCAACACCACCCACCAAGTTCAACCCCACATATTAGCACATCCATCGCACTTCCAATCTAACCAACCATTACATTTTCCTCTTGTTTCTTTTTCCAAACCTATCTCTACCTTCCAACTTAGATTGAGAAAAGTTAAAGGATATTTAACAAGTCAAACGGGGAGTAACTACAGAGAAATGTAGTGAAAAAAGGACAAGTCTCTTTTTCTGCAAATGTTACATAATCATTTATAGTTCAATTTCTGTCAACCCCATATCTGAAAATGAACAAGGGCAAGGTGGACAGATGAGAAGCAGCTAACTCCTTGGGCTCTCTATTTGGAACCCGGAAAGTATTAGCCGAAGAAAAAAAAAACCCAAGAAAAATGATTTTCTCATGTTTGATTTTAACATGGAAAATATAAAAGAAAATCAAATATAATTAAAATTTTCAAGATTTCACATATTTTTAATTTTCTTAGTTCTTATGTTAAAGAGAGAAATAAATAAAATGAGTTTGACTAAACATACATAATTAATTTATTAAGTTTAAACTTTTTTTTCTTTCTTTCCTCTTTTGGGTTCCAAAGAGAGCCTTATAGAAAACAACTTGTTAATAGAGAATCATTACCTACAGATACGGCTGTGGTGCTCCTCTGATATCTGCAAGAGTTGAGTAAAATACAGCCTGCTACTAACAGCCAAAATTTTCAACTCATTCAAAATCTTAATATGAAAATTTTCAAATGCATTATAATCTTTAGTTTTCTACTTAAAATACGCTTCGTGATTAATTCGTTGAAAATACGCTTTCATTTTCAGCCACATTTGATCGAATTTGTCAATTTTTAATTCAAAACAAGAAACAACTTTTACCTGCTTTTCGATTCATATAAAATGTTGAAAATAGAATTCATTTTTTGTTTTCAAAATTTGTTTTCGGGCTTTTATTCTCGTAACTAAACGTATTTTCCTTGTTTCAAAATTTGAATATTAGAGAAATGCAAAATTTTCTACCACTAAACGCTGAAGAATAAAATTAAATTTAAATTTATATGTAAATGAAAGCAGAATTTTGTTCTTTTCATTTTTTATCATGTGTGATCCATGCCGAAGGTGAACATGAAAGGAAGAAGCATGGGAGGCTTGGGCATATCAAGCATGAAGAAAAATAAATATGAATATCTCTACTTACATGTAACACAAGGAATGCACAAGTTTCTGCAATTCATCTGCTGTAAACCCAATTTCATCCAGCAATACATGGTAATGTGCAGGCCGACTTGTCCCCTGTAAAGTTACATCCCAAGTTCTGATTCACATCCAAGTCCCATTCCGAGCTGAGCAAAGAGAAGAAAACAGTGAAACTAGAACACCAGAAGGAGAGCTTACAATCCTCCCATCATGTGCGCACAAGTAAAAATCATTGTTTGTTGGATGACATATTTTTTTGTCCACGATCAACCCTGCACAAGAAATCAAGGCAAATGAAAAGATTATGTCTCATGAATTTGCACTGCACTTGGCTCCGGAGATGGTGAAGAAGGAAATTAAACAAACCGGGAGGGACATTTTTAAAAGGCTTGTTGGATTCCCTCTCGAAGAACCTTGTATGGTGCCTCTTCTGTGCAACAATCACCGTGAGCTTTGGACACCATTGATTATATTTGACTTTGCAAGCCTGAATAAAATAAAAAACCGTTTAGTTAAATTGGCCAATGTATTACATCCAAGAAAGGAATCAAGGCAACACACCTTAATTATTTGTTCAAGTTCATCGTTCAAGACGTCCTTGAATTGCGATTCACCGACTCCATCTCTGAATTGAAGAAGAAGATGCAGGGTAAGAGCCAACTAGGTATGCAGACAAATTCTTGATTATTTTTTAAATGCCCTTTTTAAGTAATCATTTCATTTAATGCAATAATTATGAATCTAGCCAAATAAATGACACCGATCTTAATCTAGTATTAAATAAAAAATGAGTATTTTTCTTCGCAAAATAGAATACTAAATCATACCTGAAAATGATTATCTGTTCGGGCACCCTATTTTCCTCCGAAGTTGTACTGAAATCCCTCAGGGCGGCCCTATCATTGATGAAATTATTATGAAAAAAAAAACCATAGATAGAGTGTAACACCCGGAATTATTACAATAGCTAAATATTATTTTTCCAAAAATAAAACGATAAACCGGGTTTAAACTGTGAGCCAAGGGTAATTGGTAACTTACCACTGAGACCCTTGAGTCATTTAATGAAAGTCTATTGCAGGTATGGGCATCAACGACATGCAAATGTAAAGAGCTAATGGCTTAAAGATTAAGGAAACTTAAAAGTCAAAAGTTGGTATAAGACAAAAAACTAGTCTAGCAAAGGGTTCATTTTTGCTCAAATATTAGAAAACGTGAAGAAGAGAAATGAGAAAGAGGAGCAAGGTTAAGAAGAAGAGAAGGCGAGAAATACAGGGCTGGAAGATCAAAGAAAAAGCCGTAGCTATTTTGGCTTTGATTTCAGAAGCATTGCTCTTTTCTAGTATTTGGTCAGGGAACTTCTCCTAACCCTAGATTTGAAGGGAGCATGGGGTGGTAAAACCCTAATCCTTGGTTATTATTTGTGTGCGGATTCGAGGGATTTTGTATAGAGGGGAAGCATTCATGAACTTCTTTTTTGAAAGTTGGTGGTTTCATCCTAACCCAGACGGCTGAAATGATGGGTTGGCAAAACCTCGATTCGCTTACATGTGTTTTAAGATGCGTTGGGTTGAAATAGATGGCTTTGATGTGTGCTTCTGAGTGTTGGAGTTGATTGAGTTGGAAACTATGGAAAAATGGGGAAAATCATAAATTCTAGGCATTTTCAAGGGGCCGGAATTTTCTGCTTTACCACATAGTATTTTGGCCATAACATGCCTATTTCTTATCCAATTTGGTGAGCCGAGCTGGAGAAGAAGCCCAAGACTCAGCCCCTAATGTCTAGAAGCAACCAAGAACTAAATCCTACCATAAGACCCTTGAATTTGAGGTTGAAAGTCAGGATACAGATTATGTCCCCTGCTCGATGGGGCTCCTATTTTGAGTCATAAGTCGGGTTAGATTGATCCAAATGGAGGATTCAAAATCCTTCTCAAAGTAGCCATAGGAGTAACTTAATGAAAATATGGCCAATTTATGGCTCATTTGTTCCCATAATTTCATTAAAGTAAGGGTGTGAAGAGAGGGCACATATCTCCCGTCTCCGAGGAAATAGTCTCGGAGGCCGTATGTAAAACCATAACTCTTGATTTCAGGTCCGAATGACCTGATTTAAGAGGCTGTGGAAAGCTAAGAGATGGGGAACTTTTGGTCAGAAGACCACAATGAACAAAAAGCATGTATGGCTGGTCAAAATTTGTAGTCAGAAAAAAAGGGGTCTAGAGATAGGTTAGAAAAAGGGTGCAAGTGTTGAGTGTGTTACTCAGGTAACTCCTACGGTGGGTGTTAAATGCTGATCCTAGTAAGTGTAAGAGAGAGTGCACTTAGGGATCAAGGTTTATGTTGAAGGTATAAGAATATATGTGAGTCGAGTAAGTATAAAGTAATAAAACCACTTAAGTAATTTTTATCGACACGGATTGTGAGAGGCTAAGGAATCTATGACTTGTTATTTGCAGAACTGGAGTAGCCTCTGGTTTTAATTCTCGAGACTTATGGATTTTGAATCCACAAAGAGGGGACTATAACCTTCTCCCCCTTCGGCTTTTGTACTGTGGTTTCTGATAAGTTGTGGGAATTTTGTACCATTCCGTGTTTAATTGCAGATTTCTGAAGGATATATAAATGTATATTTTATATATATGGAAATCTTTTGAATTAACTGGTACATGATGTTTTTAAATATCTGCTGAACGCCAAAGGGAAATTGTTTTAAAAGCATGATAAGTGGTAAGTAGGACTGTGTGAGAGTCCTGGATTAATGAAGGGACACGGACGATGACTAGTCCCCAAGCCAGAACTGCAAAGCGCCTTTCAGATACTGGATGTGGGTATCCTCGGTGGTAAGTCCCAAGAATTACGTTGTTCGGGATGATCGGGCTAGTCCCCGGTGGCTTCCAAAGAGTCATTGATGAGGGGTTGAGATGGTGGTAGTATTGCATTCATGTGTTTCATCACCAACCTATTATTGTAAAATGCCTACGTTTTGAGATATTTTGAATTATGTATAAATTGAAATGTTTTATGGAGTATGGCTTGTTATGGATTCACATCGAGCTGCTGAATCTCACCCCATTATTTCCTCCACCTAGATGCGGTGTACGACTGTAAATTAATGGACATGGAAGCTTGACCTAGTATTGGAGACGGTAAGCTTGTGGCGCCAACCTACCTTGTCAGCGGTCGAGCATACATCTGATGACTATTTCAAGGTTATGTGATATTCACTATATTTTCGGGACAAATGCAGATCTCGTGATCATTGTATATTTCGTTTCATAGAAATACCAGTTTTAACCGTGCGTGAAATGTTGTTTTGATCAAGGGTAAGCGATAGTTCTCGCAGACATCGATAACACCAACTCAGACGATACGCGCTGCAGATGCCGAGACTTGAGTAAAGGTTTTATTTACATTTCCAGTGATTACTCAAAGTGGAGTTTAGACTCCAAGTTAAAAAAAATCAGGTAAATAAGAATACAAATCACAATTGTAATCTGGTGTGACATAGAGTGATCCTTCTATCAGAACAAGAAAATTTTAACCCTTTTAAGGAATTGACTGATCAAGAAAAACTTATTCAGGAACAGTGATTTTAACAAGCAAAATATGGAAGATCTCCTACCTGATTATGCCATTGTCTCTGGATTTAGACTGAGGCTCGAATAGAGAGCCTATTATCTCACTTTTAGGATGCTGTGTACGGACTGCAGCTCTGTAATGAGAAATCGATGGCCAATTCCTGGAACTTACCACCTAAGAATTGGGGTAACCGAAAACTTAGCGCCTACTGAAAAACAAAGAAGAACAGAAATGTTGTAGTATGTATGTTACCGCGGCAATAGATGGCATATGAGCCTGACCAGGAGGGCCATGGGACACATCCATTCCAAGGATTAAAGTTGGTATCGTTGAAACCTTATCAAGGGATGAGAAATATTCCTTACTAAACGAAAAATTCAAACCCCCAAGCTGTAGAGAAACAGAAAGAACAATGTAGAAAGACTATATTAGCATGTGAAAACTAGATGACATACATATGGGACGATGAGTAATTCTATAATCCACCTTGGCGTTGATTTTTAAGACCACATTAGTGAGGTATTGATTATTCACTCGTGTTGGTTCTGTTGGTGCAATGCACTGTGTGGGAACCCCATAATCTGAAAGGCATCGCCGTTTCCATGGACCTTCAATAAAAAAGAATCATTACTTTTGTGAGAGAAATGAGTTATAGGTTACTACATTTATATCATTTTGATTTCAAAGCAATCAGAGACTAACCATAGATGTCGCAATTCTTCTTCTGTGGAAGAACACAAAGAATGAATGTGGGACGAGGATCCAATTTCTTCTCCATAGTCGTGATCATCTTGTCTACTCTGACAGAAGCTTGTTCGTCCCTATACTGATCTCTCTCGATAAAATTGGCAGTTGGATCTCTCAAGGACTAAAGGAAAATGAAACCCAGAAGTCATGAGAGTGAAATCAGATTGATCTTGTAATCTGCAGAAACAGACAAGACTCACAATTCCTTTCATTTTTGCACACTTAATTAGGTCCTGAATCAGTCTTTCCATATCACAGTTAGAGGAGAAGTCTGCAACAAGCCAAGATTTAATCTCTGCTGGATGAGCTAGTTTCTACACAAATTCGAGGGAATGATTGTCAGGAGTGTGTGTTACCAAGATGTTTTCAGGTCAATTAAAAGATGGAACACAGAACCTGATTGTTGAAGTTCCACCTTCCATTTTTAGGATTGAGGTCCTGGTCATTACCTGATTTCAACTGCAGTGAGATAACAGCAGAGATGGACTCATGAAGGAGGGAGGATGAGACAACGTAAATGAAATTGAAAGAAGGTATAAAAAATTTCTATTTACTATTGGAGCAGGCAAAATACGGCCTTTAACTTGTGTAAATTGAGTTGTAATTGAAATTCCAGAATCCCGGAGCATTGTGTGTGAACCATAGTCGTGACTTCGTATTGCCTGCAAAGAGCTCAACCGGGTAAAGATCATGCATTTAATACACAAATAAATACCAATATCAAATGAATCACTTAAAAGTATAAAATCTACCTTTTTTAAGTCTTCCATACGTTCGTCAGGGGTTCGTCGTGATTTATTCACAAGTAATGATCTCTCCTCAGTAGACAATGCCTTGGTATAGCGTTGCAGTCCCACCAACGAGCAAAGCTGCATACACAGAAGAAAAATATGAGTATGCTGTTTGCTTCAGCGGCGTGAATGATAAAGGCTGTGGGAGCCACCTCAAGAGGAATGTAGACAGGATGCCTTGAATTCCCAATGTTGACGCAGGGCAAAGCTCTAGACTGCTCTAAAATTATGCTTTTACGTGTGACAAAATATTCATAAACCGATATTTGTTCAACACTTTGGACCTCAACCCCATCCGGCCCTTCATTTCTTTGTTTCATCTCGAAGCTATGACATGAAAGGAAGTTGCAAATTAGCATATTCATATATCACTAGTAAAAGAAATAACATCTACCACCTTCTTATAAGAAAAGCACAAATTAAAAGCTCACGTTTGATTTATGCAGAATTTCTCACTCAATCCACTAATTTTCCATTCTTCATTATTGTGTGAGGTTTTGACCCTCAGACCTTTTAGCATTCTTTTAGCCTGTTAAACACATTTGCAAGACATTTGATTACCAATGCTTTAGTAAGTACATGACGTTAGAATTGAGGGTGAACTTGGATTACCTTTTCCCAGTCAATGCGATCTGTCTTTTTGTCTCTAATATTTTGAACAGATAAAAGAAAATCTATCACTGGGCCAGGCTGTATGATCAGTGTATGACAGACATCTGTGCCAAGATGGAAACAAATTAACCATTAGTTGAAGACGAAGCAAGGGACAGCATTGCAGTATAAGAACTTACCCATATTCAAGAATAGACCCCCTTGAGTAGCTCTAAAGCTTGAACTGAAACCTTGAAATACATCAATAGCACCTTTGAAGCCCAATGTTTCAGGCCTCTCAAAAAATGACTGTCGAAAGACAAGGCGGTCCCTGGGGGTGAACATTGAACAGAGTTAGGGTGACAGCATATATATAGTATGTTGTCTGAGTCCCAGAAAATCACGTCAATTAGAGCTACTTTTCACTGAATGCCTGGCATGATGCTCCAAAACCTAGAAATGCATCCTGGGAGAGATCTAATGGCTCGCTGTTTGCTGCCTTTACAATGGAATCCATTGAGAATTTGTCTTTAAAACTAATCTTAACGTTGAATATTTTAGAGCGGTAGGGAATCCTAGATCTTTTTCGGTCACTCTCACCACCAACGTCAAGTGCGGTTGATATCCTGTACAAAAGAACCACCAAAGTTATTGTCTAAAACTAACACCTGGTCAAGAGTTAAAAGTAGCGAGCGAATTTCAAACAATACAGTGTGCATTTATACCTATTTGATGATGCATCCTCCAAGGCAACTCCATTTAATTGGTACTCTTCTTTCGGAAGAGAGCGAATCGTAATCAAAATCTTATCGCCATCATAAGCAAAGCGCACACCGTCCAGCTCATCATGGAAAGTCTCACGAACGTTGTCCATAATTTCTCTTCCAATATCTTTGGCATTAGTCGAGTGCTCATTTTTATCCGTCAGAGATACCTGAACCAACCCAAATATTTTAAGGGTGAAAATTAAGTTGTTGATCTCAAACAACATTTATATGTTGTGTTTCCATTTCCAAAACAGAGAGGAGGACTCAGGAGGTACATCATATCGGTAAAAGTAGGCATCATCGGTATTTTTGGGGGGGTCCATACGAACTCTGAGATAGTTAGTTGAAACTCGTTGAGTATCGCCACTTTTCCCATATTCCCCTCTTGCCATTGGGAGTCTCTCTGTAGTTGATGATGATCCCTCAACAGGTTCAGCAAATGGCGACTTCTCGGATTCCATAACTAAATTCTGAGATCAATACAACACTTCTGATTAATTCTGATGCTCCACTGAACAAATCAATTAAAAAGCAGATATTTCATATACATCAATAGTTATACTGCTCATCTAGCCATTATATCACCATATTTCAGTATATCACCATTTTTTGTTCATCGGAGGAAATTAACAGAGAGCAGCGATGCAACTCTGTGATAAGCCACGTGCATTTGGCTGGCTTTAGAAAATTTTGGGCTTCTTTTTATCTCAAGACCTAAGAATCAGAATTACCAAATTTCTTCTCACTTATCTTATCAACCAAACAAACTCCATTTTAAGGTCCAGCACTGCAATTATCCAGGCCTCATTCACTTATCATAAAAAAAAGCACAGAACATGCTCCATCGAAACCTTGCAGTAATAAAAGCTCCATGGTTGAGCAAGAGATATATAACAACCAAGCATAGATCCAGAAATAATAAACAAAGAGAAATGCAAGAAAACACCAGAAACAAAACCGAAAGCAATCTTAAATCCCCAATATCGTGCTGTTTGTCTCACAAATATATATGCATAGAATAACCAAAGATTGAATGATGCGAGATGGCGAGTTTCTTTTTCTCTTGTTATTTGAGAGTGTAACTTTCTCACAAGCCAAACAAACTATTAACATAGGTTTCTATTCAGTTAAATAAGAAAACTCAGATAGATCTCACTAGTATATTAATCTATTCCTTGAAGAAGAAGAAACACCAAAAGAGAAAATACGAAAAGAAAAGGAGTACAGACGTTCACTCCGATGTCCCAGAATTTTCTCTGCAAAATGTGTACGTAGAATAATCAAAGATTGAACGATATGCGAGACGAGCAAGTTTCATCTTCTATTGTTATTTGAGAGTAAACTTTCTCAGGAGCCAAGCAAACTATTAACATAGGTTCCTATTTAGTTAAATGAAGAACTCAAATCGAGCACTGTAGTATATTAGTATGTTCCTTGAAAAATAAGAAACAACAACAGAGAGAATTAAAAACAAACAAACACACAGACGTTCGCTCCTTTTCTTTTCAGAATTTTCTCTGCTACTAACGGAACTTCTCACTTCGAAAATCAGATCGAGAGCGATTGGAGAAGAAGGTGACAGGGACTAGGGAGTTTCGTTTCCTATTGTTTTTTGAGAGTATAACTTTCTCAGGAGCCAAACAAACTATTAACATAGGTTGAAAACTCAGATAGAGCACACTAGAATGTTAATCTGTTCTTGAAGAAGAAGAAACAGCAAAACAGAGAAAAAGAAGAAGAAATAACACAAACGTTCTCTCCTTGTCTTTCCAGAATTTCTCTGCAACTAACGAAACTTCCTCATTTCGAAAATCAGATCGAGAGAGAGTGAAAAAGAAGGTGATAGGGAGGTTCTTTTTCTATTGTTATTTGAGAGCATAAATTTCTCAGGAGCCAAACAGACTACTAACACAGTTTTCTAATCAGTTAAATAAAAAAACTCAAACAGAGCACACTCGCATATAAATCTCTTCCTTGAAGAAGAAGAAACAGAAGAAAAAAAAACACAGATATTCCCTCCTTTTCTACCGTTATTTGAGAGTATAGCTTTCTCAGGAGCCAAACAGACTACCAACACAGGTTTCTATTCAGTTAAATAAAAAACTCAAACAGAGCACACTAAGTATATAATCTTGACTAAGAAGAAACAGAAAATGAGAGAAAAAAACAGACATTCGCTCCTTTATGTCGTTATTTGAGAGTATAACTTTCTCGAGAGCCAAACAGACTACTAACACATGTTTCTATTCAGTTAAATAAAAAACTCAAACAGAGGACACTAGCTAGCATATAAATCTCTTCATTGAAGAAGAAGAAACAGCAAATGAGAGAAAAAAAAAAAACAGACATTCGCTCCTTTTCTATCGTTTTTTGAGAGTAGAACTTTCTCGGGAGCCAAACACACTACTAACACAGTTTTCTAATCAGTTAAATAAAAAACTCAAAAAGAGCACACTAGCTAGCATATAAATCTCTTCATTGAAGAAGAAGAAACAACAAATGAGAAAAAAAAACACACACAATCACACAGTCATTCGATCCTTTTCTTTCCAGATTTTTCTCTGGAACTAACGAAAATCAGAGAGAGTGAGAGAAGAAGAAGAAGAAGGTGATAGGGACCGTTTGGGTGAGGAGAAGAGAAGAGCACCTTACGTCTGATGCTTACAGACAAATGGAATAATGTTAGTTAGAAATGGAAACCTGCTATGCATTTATATAGACAAGGTGGTCTTCTGTGTAGCTCTCCCCCATCCGACACGTGTCCTCAGGTAACCATAATATAATATAATATGCATATTTTATGGTTTTTTTTTTTAAATTTATTTGACAAAGGAGATGTTGAAAAGTGAAAACCATATATATGACTAATTATTTGATATTTTTTTAAATTTTCTTGTCGGTTATATTTGAATCTAACAAAATTTTAGAGAAAAGGAAAAGTGAAAAAAAGAGAAAATATAGGTAATATATTGTTTTGTACACTATTTCTTTATTCATTTATTTGTACTTTATTAAATAATAATTAAATATGAGAATTTTTTTTATTGTTTTCAAACCAGAAACATAAATAGTCTTGGAGTTGGAAGTTTGTTTTTCATAATGCTGAATAAACAGAGCTTTTTTGAGCTTAATCTTTGAATAATACATTGTAGCGTTAAGTATTAGGATTGTTTGTTTTTAACGTTAGGTAGTGAGTAGGGATGATAGCAGACAGTTATTTAGGTTCATGTCATACCTCGCTCTTAATGGCATATGTTTAATTTAATTTTAATCGGATTTTTTAAATGAGTTTGAGTTTATTTTCTCAATCCGTCTGAGGTTAATTATTGTTACTGTAAAACTACGATAAATTAGAAATTTTCAAAAATAAAGCAAAATCATTAATAAAAATAATAAATTCTTGTAGGGTTAGGGGAAGTTTAGAAAATTCTCTGAATGCCGGATCTTGAAACGGACTGCGTGGATTAAGTCGTCATAATCACAGTGACCAAGTTCGTCGGTGAGACAAGCGGAAATTTTTCGGTTTACGGGTGATAGGATTCTGGTGACTCGAGGATGAGATTTGTTTTAAATTTTCGGGAATGACAGGACCCGAATAAAGCAATATGAGCCATATATCCAAAATAGTAATAATAAGCCCCGTCGTTATATTTTAAAAATATTTTTTTATTATTTTATTTTTATACTTTAATATAATAAATAATAAATATTATGATGTTTTTAATAAATAATTTATAAAAGAAATCATAATATTTTTATTTTTATGAAAAATATTAATTTTAATATAATAAAAATAAAAAAGCAAATATAAACGTTAAAATTTAAAAGTAACAAAAATAAATATAGCAGGCGGTTGAGACTTTCTCTGTCTCAGCATGTGTTTAATTTTAAATGAATGATTTGAAAATTGAAAAAAAAAAAAAAGCAGTAGAGATTAGGGATGGAACCGCCAAGATCCAACCTACCGTTGTCATGTGAAGTAAGTGTATATTGTTAGCTCTTTCTTTTTGTTAAACAAATGATTGAGTTTTCTTTATTTTTGTGGAAAATGACTTTTCTGAATGAAAAATGGAAATATTTTCACTTTTATTGAGACTTTTTTAAAAAATTTCGACGGTAAATTAAAGTGAAATTTTTAAAAAACAAAGAACTATCTTGAGAGAAAATTTGAGATAGCTTTTCGACATTAAGTCAACAACCTTGTATAGTGTTTAACTATTTTCTTTTTGTAATTCTATTATTTATATTTTTTTTCTTTATATTTGAATAAAATGATACAATTTATAATTCTATATATTTTCTTTTATCTATATATTTTATTTTTATATTGTAATTTTTGGTTCAATACAATTGAAAAATTGAATGATGAACAATTTTTTATTATTATTTAAGACAAAATGTTTTATTAATAGGTATTGCAATATAATAAAATCAACTTGCTTTTTTTTTTTTTTTAATATTCGTGCGCATGCGAAAAACTTGCATTTAAGTCATGTTACGTCGGACTAATTCATATTCAAATCATGATGGACTACAGAGCATTAAAATTCTGTAGCATAACCTGGCTAGTTCTCGAGCTCGAATTCGAGACATACAGTTGAAGTTAGAAAAAACAACAATTTCTTATGTTTGGAATTGATTTTAAACTTTTTAGCACATTGATTAAAAAAACTTTGCTTATTATTATTATTATTATTATATATTAATTAATTAATTAATTCATTTTTTCTCTCTCTTCTTACTCCCTTTGCCCACTAATTCCCACTCCCTCACACCTTTAACTGATCATCTCCCTCCCATTTCTCATTTCTTGGCCTCCAAGATATGATGAGATCCTCTCCGATATTCTAATTGATTTATCCATTTTATTTGTTCATTTTATTTTTATTCTTATAATAATTGTTTATTTTATTATGGATTTGCTTGATTAGGCTTATTTATTTTCTTTTCACAAGGAATTTATATATTAAATATTGTTATTTAAGTTTGATTTTGATTTGTTTAGTTTGGATATGTTGATGTATAGACTTTAGATATTTCTTGTTGGGCTTTTTACTTGAGCTTGATATTATGAGATTTGAGATTATTAATTGATGTGGGCAGGGGTATATTTGTAATTAGTGAATTTTTATTGGTTGTGTGTAGAATTAAATATAAAAAAACAATATAGAAACTATGTTTAATAAAAAGTAGTTTTATAATTTTGTATGAATAAAGAAATAGTTGAGTGGATGTTTATTCTAATAAAGTGAAGTCTTTCTTAATAAGTTTAAGGAATTTGAAAAAATGTTTTTATTAAAACTCTCTAAAAAATTATTTGCTTGATATAACTTATGTAAAAATTTATTTTTAAATAAGATTGTCCAAAAAGTTAATTGTGATCAAATAGTTCAAATATGATTTTTTAAAAATAAAACTCTCTTTCTGAACAAGAACGGGCATAAGAGTTTTCTTTATACAACAAAGTCATAAATTCATTCTCTTTTTAATAAAGATAAGTGAAAATTATTATTATTATGAAAATAAATTTTTGAATAAATTCTTTTAATAAAATAATTATAAATAACTTTTTCTAAAATAAAAATCAAGTATAAATAAATTAAATCAAACAACTTCTTGAAAATGAAATCGGAACTTTTTTGTAAGTTAATAAATCTCAAAATTGTTTTTAAGGTAGATAAATTCTTTGAAATTTCTTAAAATTTATTATGACATTTGGAAATAAAAGTTTTTCTTAATGCATGATTTGCTTGTCATTTATTTTGTATATTAATTGTGATATAGTTTTTATCGTTATTTTCTCATGTATTAATTTTTGTGATTTTTTTTATCTTGTGAAGTGTAATTAATTAATTAATTAATTGCTATGATTTCTGCTAAGGACAACTGACAAGCTTAAAGGCTCGTTACAACTTATATTATGGTTTTATTTTTTTTGTTTTAAAAATAAACAAAAATAAGGTGACACCAACTTAAAAAAAACAAAACAAAATCAAAATTTCATAATGGAAAGTAAATCTCACCATCCAATGAAAATGGATCATAAATATTATCATTAGCTTACTAAACTCTTTTTGGTAATAACCCTTAATGATATAATAATCATTTCCAAAGATCGGCCCTACAACGTGGTATATATATATATATATATTAAGAGTTAATTGTCCACATGTCTAGTTTAATTAGTAGAATGTTTAAAGTTTAAAAAGATAGAACATCAAAGGAGAGGTCCCAAGTTCGAGTCCCTGGAATAGTTTATTATATTGTAACAAATTGTTTAATCGTTAAACAAAAAAAATAAGGGTCAATTTGACATTATTTATTGTAAGAGTGTTTCTAGCCAAAACGTGTTCTCTAGAAGTGTTTTTATTATAAATGTTTTTATAAGAATTTGAAAAAATGATTCTACTAATGTTTTTTATAACATGTCATAGGTATAAAAATACTTTTATACCATTCAATTACCAAAAAAAGACGTTTAAAATATTAATAAAATCTAAAATAATTATTTTTATGATTATATGAAATTTAAAAATATTTACAAAAAGATTTGAATTAATGAATAAATATTTACAAAAGATTTGAATTATTTTATATTTCAAATGCGCTTTTGAAAATATTAGAAAAAGTTTTTTTTTCCCTGAAAACACTTTTAAGTATTTTTAAGTCTAAAAATACTTTTAAACACCACTGTCAAATTGGTCCTAATTTCCATAAAAAAAATTGTAATGAAGCCAAACTCTATAAATTGAGATTGTTTGGAAAAGAATTTAGGACCACTACTTCTTGTAATAGCGCTTTTAACTCAAATCGATTTCACTTATCAGAAACATTTTTATAGAAATATGAGAAAGTGATTTTGCTAGTTTTTTTGTAATATGTAATATAGGTGTAAAAATGCTTTTATATCATTAAAATGATCAGAAAGGACATTACAAAAATAGAATATCATAATAAATAAAAAAATTATTACAAAAGTATATAACATAGAAAAATTTATATTAATAAAACCTAAATCAAATATTTTTATGATTATAAAAAATTTAAAAATATTTAATGAATTAATGAATAAATATATATAAATATTTGTATTAATAAAAACCTAAAATAATTATTTTTATGACTATCAAAATGTTTAAAAATATTTATTAAAAGATTTGAACTAATGAATAAACATATATAAACATTTGTATTAATAAAAACCTAAAATAATTACATTCATATCATTATAAACATGTTACAAAGATTTGAATTATTTGAATTTTTAAAAGTATATCATATTATTGGGATTTTTTAAAATAAAATAAATAGATGTGTTAAGGAAAAATAAATAAATATTTAAGGATAAACAAATAGATATTTTAGTAATATCCAAAAACTTTTAAAGTGTTTTTTCACCGAGCCTTTAAGTAATTGTTTATTTTTCAAAGGAGCTTAAACCCTGCGCCCCTTTGTTTAGGCATAAAAACACTTTTAACATGGAGAAAATATCGCGATATATCGTCGATGCCCGGTGTAAGACCTTCACGATAAATATCGTAATGACAGTATCGAGGAAAAATCGGAAATTATCGGTCAATATCGGCGATATATCGTGTGAGACCCGGAAAATTCAGATTTCTTAAGAAAGGATAAAATGGTAATTTCGGTCAAAATCCGGAATTTTTCTAGATCTCGGATGACAAAACGGACTTCCATAGTTGGAATCGATGCCAGCGAAATCTAGCTACCACGTCGAATTCGTCGAATTAGAGACAATCGGAATTTCACGTTTTCGAGACACCGAAGGATGCATGGCCTTGACACGTTTTGGGTGCCCCGAGGCGCCGCATTAATCGATGAAGAACGATCCGAGCATTAGGCTCAAATGGAACCGCGCTGTGACCGTGGCATCATGCCGTGGGGAAATCTAAGTGGTTGGATAAGAGGATAAGGTGTAATCCTCTCAATAAATGAAAATTTGACATGGCGTCGAGAGGACTTTTTCTCTTGACTGACCTTGACCCAGATAGTTTAGAGAGGGAAAGAGAGAGAGGAAGCAACGGAAGAGAGGAAAGTGTGGGATTTTTAGAGAAAGCTCTACCTTCTCTCTAGAATTCGGCTGATCGGGCCGTAGTTTCCAGACGGCCCAACAAGTTGCTCCCAAATCTAGGACTACATGTGAGTACCGAGTTTGGAGGGGGTTTCGGCAATTTCGGGAAAGGTAGGGTTTTCTCACAATTAACTTTGCTTTTGTCTAAGGGTTATGTAATTGATGGAATTAGTTGAGGCTGAATAGGCGTGGTTTGCCCCGATTCCCAGGTTGGACATAGTAAAAATCCTAAAGTCATTTTGGGCCCATTCACGGACTGTTTGGGTGATTTGTGTGGTGTTGTGTTATTGCCATGAGAAAATAACATATTTATGTGATGTTGTGAAGCGACTCCAAGATGGGCTAGCAGGATTGTCTTGCAAATGTATTATCTTATGTTGTGTCATAAATTGAATAACATGTTGTATGGAATTAATTTTGTTAATATATGCATGGTGATATATTAGCATGTGTTTGAATGTTGGTGTCTGAATTGCATTATAGGTGGGAGATAAACGATGGAAATTCATTCTTGAGCATTGCTCACCATGCAGTAGATGGATTTTTTTAGGTGCGACCACGCCAGGGATGGGACGTCAGGGACCATAGGAGGCAAGCGGCCAAGATAGCCTTATCTTGTCATTTTAACTTGTAAGATTAGGCAAAGAGACCCGTTTTACTTTGTATAGTGTAATAAATACAATTGTAAACAAACCCTTTGTATAAAGAATTTTATATTTGGGTTGCATGAATGTGCGGGCCTGTTGGGTGGTTTTAAATCGTGCCTGGCGACATGAGACATGTAGATTTCCAGCGGGTTGTGGTGAGTCAGCGGACACCTCGGGTTTGGGCGTCCTGAGAATGGTATCGAGCAAGGTAGCGATTACCTTGGGAGCTCGGTGGGTGTAGAGTTAGGTATACGATATAACTAGGGTTCGATGGGCACGGGATAGATTATGCATCATTGTGCATTTCGGTGAATAAAATGTGATGTGTGATTGAGTTGTGCATTTTGATGAATTCACTGTGTTGTATGTGAATTGTGTGAAATTGTATACTTTGTAAATAGCATAGGAGAAAATGTTGAATACTAGGGTCAAGAAAAGATAACCTTAGATGTTCAAAAATTATGAAATGAGCTGGTCGAGTAGCGGGAAAAAAAAAAATTTCTGGACAATGCTCCAGTTTTTGAACATGAACAGAATGGGTTTTGTGGAATGCTGGAAAATTATTCCAGTTTTTGCACAAGGGAAGGAATTGTACTTAAATCCTAGAAATTTTGAAGTGGGTAAAGAGCAGTGTTCAAGCTACTGCATCTTTAGGAGTAGCAGGGAAGGCTACTGGAGGATATGAAAAAAAAAAAAAAAAATTTTTTTTTGATTTTGAAAGTCGTTCGAGTTTTGGTCTGGTGTGTGTTGTGAAATTACGGAAGGTTGTTCGATTTCGCACAAGGAAAAAAAGTGTAATTCAACTCTTAAAATTGTGAATTTGTATGTATATGGTGGGTTAAATCTGTATCGAGTAAGCGAGGAAGAAAGGAATGTAGATGGTTTGAAAAAAAAAGTAATGGATTTTGTTTGCTGGTCGTGACGGAAGAATGGGCGATGAAGAGTTCAATCGACATCGGTTTAGGTCGCGTTAAGCTAATGCGGGTTGAGGAAGCGAGGAATTCGCGACATAAATTATATGTCGTGACAAGAAATAGAAGGGAAAATAGATTTTATGTCGCGACAGGATTTTCCTTGTCGTGACAGAAAAATGAAGCTGCCGGGAGAAGCCCGGTCGCGACCTCGTACGCATGTCGTGATATCGATCCAGTGATGATTTTATGTCGCGACATGAAATTGATGTCGCGACATGGGTAGCAGCGTGGGAGGTCGCGACCTGGAGTTTGGCGTCGCGACCTGGAAATCTCATGCTGGGCAGGAACGAGGTCGCGACATGAAAACGATGTCGCGACATAGGTTGGTCGTCCAGGAGGTCGCGACTGGCGAAATTTGGCGGGAGAAGCGGTGTCGCGACATGGGGTAGTCATGACACGGAGTGGGTTGGCCCGATTGTCAGCGACATAATGTGATGTCGCGACATGGGATGGCCTCCAGGAGGTCGCGACCTGAAACGATGTCGCGGCGGGGCGGTTTGAAAGCTGAATGGCGGGGAGTCGTGACATCGCCCGACACAGAGCGCCGTGCAGCGACCTGCGCGCATATCGCGGCGTGACTGCGCGACGTGCGCGCGGCATCGCCGCGACACAGGCGTTTGTGCGTAGCGGCGCCCGCGACGGGCGCGGCGCGATGCGGCGACACGGAGTTATGAGTGCGCCTTTGTGCGACCCGATTTTTGTGGCGATCTTGGCTGTTCCGGTATTGTTTGGACCTTGTTCATGGACACGTTCATGGACCTTTGTTCATGAACGCTTTGTTCCACCGGTGTAAAAAAAAAAAAAAAAGAGTACAAAAATTTTAAAAATTTTCTTGTGTATGATTTAATATATGGAATATTTATATTGCAATTACTATAAATGCAATTACATGATGTGTGAATTTTTTTTTTTCCTGTATGTGAATAGTGTCTCAGGGTTGTATTTACACCCTTTGAGATACGTTATTATTGTTGCATGTTTTTGAAATGCGTATAGGAAAAAGCAGAATGCTAAGGTTAGGAACTATAACCTTAGGGATTTGGATAGTGAAATGAACATGAAAGTTTTGAAATAAATGAATAGAGTGGTTAGCAGTAAGCGCAAATGAACGGTTGGTTCATGGTTGTCAAGTCTATTAGTAATCGGCATGTTCATTGCTAGTTAGACTGAAATGAAAATTAAATGAATCTTGTTGCCATTGGACATATGTAGATGGTTAGTCGAGGGCGAGGACGTAGAGGTCGTCCACGAGGTGCTAGCGACACCACGTGGTGTTTTGACCGGCGGGGCACTCTTTGGCGGGGTTGTAGGGGTGCGGCTGCGCTGTGCCTGACTAGTGCAACGGGCGGCCGGGGAGGGAGTAGACGTCTGGCGAGGCATCCCGGATATGGGTGGCGGGTACTAGAGGAAAGAAGATCCATCTTCTTCCAGCCCCGGGGAAAGAAAGCGAAGGCTTACATTTGGCGTGAGATATCGGGGCCGGGCGAGTCATGGGACCAAGGCCGGGATGGGACATTTAGTCAGGCAGGGCAGATGATGTGTTATTTTTGCGGAGCAAGCACTGAACACTTTTCGGCGGGATTGCCCATTGAGGCGGGGAATCTAAAGTTATATAGGACACACCTCGAGTCGAACATCGATAGGAGCGAGGGTTAGGGTTGCTAGTCGGGATGAAGCAGATGGTGTCTTTACCATTGCCGGCGGCCGGACATATGAGGAGGGATTGCCCCTAGAGACCGGGATCCCAAGGTTTTGAGACAGCACTGTCCCAGTCAGCGGTAGAGACTGAGGAGGGTTTTGGTTTGTTCCTCCACCCCCCTAGCATGGGTCGGGGGCACGATATCAATTCGAGAGGGGTGCCCACGCGGCACTAGTACTTGCGAGACGGGTCCGTAGGCGAAGCGCGGTCGGGAGTCGAGCAGGGTTTGCGGTAGAGAGTTCGGTCGAGTTGTTGGCGGTGGCGTGTTACCATTCTTGCGTGAAACTGGGCATATGAGCGAATTGTCAGGAGGCGGAGATCTCATGAGGTATAGGGGCCCGAGCGTTCGAGATTAAGCGGATCTGGGTGCGTTCTACTCTTGCACTTGTTGACTAAGTAGCGTTTGAGTTAGATGCATCAGGCCCCTTCATTGTTGCATATTGTGTGATGGATTTGGGCTTAGAGGTTGAGACCTTTAGAGAAGCCAGATGTGGATGTTCTTCCCTAGGATGTAGGGTGAGAGTTGACCGGATAGGTCGGGATTGTGAGTAAGAAATCTCTAAGATTCTGCTCATGAGGGGGATCGCATTGAGTAGAGTGAGGGTGCACGGAGACATCGCGTCGAGTCGGGTGTGGGTGCACGGTATGGTCATTCACCACTCTTGGTGAGTGTGGGTTGAGTTGGTCTTTGGGGCTAGTCGAAGCGAAGACTCATGGATTCGAATCGGAAATGAAGAAAGTAATGTGTGTTGGGCAAAAGCAAGAAGGGCGTTAATTCCGCCAGGTGAAAGATCTGAGTGAATTGGGGAGGCCGCGGTAGTATCCAGAAAGATCTGTGAGGGTGTAAGGGCAGGAAATATCTTAGTTTACGTGAGGGTGTAAGAACCGGGAGGCGATCCGAATTTACGTGTGGGTGTGAGGCAGGGGCTGGATCTGAATTTACGTGAGGGTGTAAGGGCCGGGGAGATAGCCACAAATTTACGTGTTGGTGTAAGGGCCGGGAGCGATCCGAATTTACGTGTGGGTGTAAGAGACACGGGAGCGATCCACGAATTTATGTGAGGTGTAAGAGGCGGGAGATATCTGAATTTACGTGAGGGTGCGAGGCAGGAGATATCACGTTTTACGTGTGGGTGTAAGGGCGGGGAAGTCACTAATTTACGTGGGTGTAAGGGCAGGTGGGAGAATTTAGTTGCAGTGGTGTAAGGGCCGGGAGAATCGAAGGCTACGTGTGGAGTGTAAGAGACCCAGGGGAGATATCTGAATTTACGGCATGGGTGTAAGGGCAGGAAGCGATCCACAATTTACGTGTGGGTGTAAAGAGACTGGAGCGATCACGAATTCTGATAATGGTGTAGCCAAAGAGATCAGGGGGCAATCGAATTTACGTATGGATACAAAGAACAGTGTGGCGAAAGATTACGTTGCACAGGAGGGTCGAGGCGAGAACACGCGGACGTGGTTATCACGGACTTAGGAGTGAGGTGATAGAATTCGGGGTGACTCGAGAAATGAAAACACAGTCGTGGTTATCACGTGAACATGAATTTGAGTGATAGGAGTCGGGAGTGACTGAGATTTGGATACCATTGGAAGTTTCATTGGGCGTTGGTGAGCACATGGAAGCTCGGTATATGGATATCATTCATGACATGGATTAGGTTAATGATCCATTGAATTTGTAGTGGTGTGACAGCAGAAGGTCATCGTGGCCTGACGAGGAATTGGGTGGTGTAGGGTTACTATATGCACGTGGTTGGATGCGTATGTGTGTGGAATTCGGTGAGGAATTCTTTTAAGAGAGAATGTGAGACCCAGGAAAAATTGATTTCTTAAGGAAGGATAAATAGTATTCGGTCAAAGTCGAATTTTTTGGATCTCGGATGACAAACGGACTTCAGATTAGGAATGTCTGCAGGAAATCTAGCTACCACGTCGAATTTGGTAGGGCCAGATGTCGAATTTCCACGTTTCGAGCACGAAGAGATGCATGACAGCGTTTTGGGTGGCCAAGAGGCTCCACGTAATCCAATAGAATGCAGTCAAACATTGAGCTCAAGTGGGCTCACATATGTGACACATGGCATCACGCCATTAGAGGAAATCAAAGTGGTTGGATAAGAGGATAAAGGTGTAATCATAATGCGATAGGAATTGACATGTGACGATAGAGGACTTTTCACCATGACGGCCGCAGGCCGGGGTGCCAGTTTGGGAGAGGGAAAGAGAGAGAGAGGGAGAGCAAACGGAAGAGAGAGGGAAAGTGTGGGATTTTTAGCTATCTGCCTCTAAATTTCAGCGATCGGACCAGGCGAGCTCAGACGAGGCAAGCAAAGTTGCTCCCGTGTCGAGGACCCACGTGTAGTGCCAGGTTTGTGGGAGGTTTTAGACAAGCTCCCTGAAAAGGATGAGGTTTTCCACTGCTACCTAACACTTACCCTGTCTAAGGGTTATGTAAACTGGATGAGGATTTGTTGAGGCTGGATGGCCGTGGTTTCGATTCAAAAGATTTGGGCCAGGAAGTAAGCCCCTAGAGTGTTTTGGACCGGTTCACGGGTTGTTTGAATTGATTGTGTGGTCTGTTGTATTATTCTTGTTAGAAAATACTTGTGTATGTGATGTTGTGGAAACTCGAGATGAATCTGGTTGATCACCTTAGCCCGTAATGAGCTAATCTTATGTTATTGTCATAAATTGAATAACATATTTGTATGAATTAATTTTATTAATATATGCATGAGTGATATATTAGCATGTATGTGTTGAATGTTTGTTGTGCCATTGCATTGCATAGGTGGGGGAAATGTGGTAGGAAATTCCTCTTTGAAGCGCATTGCTCTAATCTGTCGTGGATTTTTAGGTCTGAGAAACCAGCAGGGATGGGACAATAAAGGACCATAAAGTGAAACTTGACCAAGATAATGCTATCTTATATTTTGTAAAATTACCGGGCAAGAGACCCATTTTACTTTGTATAATTGTAATAAATACAATTGTAAACAAACCCTTTTTGTATAAAATTTATATTTGGGTTGTATGGATGTGCGGGCCCTGTTGGGCCGTTTTACACATGTACGTGCCTCATGACATGAGACATGTAGATTTCCGCGGGTTGACGGGTAGTCAACGGACACCCGGGTTTGGGGGTGTCACATATCGGTCATGACCTGACATATTGGAATCAAAATCGGTAAAAGTTGGTAGTCCTAAATTCTTGATTTTTGAAAGTGCTCAAAAAAAAACATCTTTAAGATTGGGTGTGCCGTTATAGAGCAAATAAGTAGTACATGAAGAGATGAGAGAAAAAATGAAAAGAATCTTTTGCCCAATAATTAATATCATTCTTGTATGTGATGTTAATAATTCTTATCATTAATTATTTGTAGAAAGAGAAGAAGATCGACGGTTGAAGTGCATAATATTTCTTAATAATTCATTCAGTAGTAATTATTATAAAAATTGGAGAAAGAAACCAAGACGGTATGAGAGAAAATGAGTCTTCATTTCATATACCTTCAAACTAATTTTGATATATAAATTGAATATATATTTAAAATTTTTAAATAATTTATAAATATCGATATATCTCCCAGATATGTCAGTAAAAAATCAAATCACTAAGAATATATCGAGTGAAAAGCGGAGAAAATATTTTTATCACTTGCTTTTTTTTTAAAGAGGCAACGTAATTGTCCTTAAGGCTAGTTTGACACTGTTTCTTGTTAGCGTTTCTAGCCGAAACGATTTTATTGACAACACTTCTATCATATAGGAATATGAAAATATGATTCTATTAAAGTTTTTTTGTAACATGTTGTATGTGTATAAAAACTCTTTTATAACATTAAAATTACAAGAAATGACATTAATATTTAATTATCAAAATAGGATATCATAATAAATAAAAAATTTATTACAAAATTATATAAATACATATAAAAATTTATATTAATAAAACCTAAATCAACTATTTTTATGATTATAAAAAAATTAAAAATATTTACATAAATAATTGAATTAATGAATAAACATATATAAATTTTTGTATTAATAAAAACCTAAAATAATGATTTTATGATTATAAAAATGTTAAAAATATTTATAAAAAATTAGCGATAATGGAGCCGATGGCGCTATGAGACCAAAACTGATCAGTACTTCAAGACTGACGGAGTGACAAACTAGCCTAATTCAGGTGGATCAGGACACTAGGAAATGCGACTCTGTTTTGGGACCAAATGAATAAAACATATTGGAGCTTGTTTGTACCAAGCAAACTTAAAAATTATTTTTTATAGATTATGATTTAAAGAAAAATATTTGTAAAATATCTTGAACAATTGATTTTAAAAGATATATCATATTATCCGGATTTTAAATAAAATAAATATATATGTGAAGGAAAAATAAATAGATATTTAATGTGACGCCCCAAATCCTGGGGTCATTCATTTTTTTTTCTTTTCGGGTCACACTAGATCGGAAACCCCATGTGAATAGTGTCCATGAACATTGTGCAGAGCATTATCGATGAGCATTAGCTGGCGCGGTGCCTGGCGAGAATCGCATGAACTGCGAGACGGCTTCCTACATCGTGATAGAGCTTCAGCATGTTGCGACGAGAGAAGCTGCATTGCGGCATGAAGCGGCGCATTCTTGCGCCGCCTTGGCGTTGTTCGTAGCGTTATTGCGCGGCGTATCGTGAGCGCGCGGCAAAACTCTGTCGGGCGCTTCGAGTCGCTGATCGGCGTGCGATACACCGTATCGGCGCTGGGGGCCGGTGTCGGCCCGTGCGTGTAGAGCGTGCGGTAACTGCGACATTGTCATGACGGCGCAATCTTTCTGTCGTGACGAAGACCATACTGCCGAACCTTGTTGGTGTTGAGTATTCGGTTGCGGCGTAGTACGCTGCAGTGCTGTCGCGAATGAAATTCTACCATCGACATGCGCTCTCTATCTCCCGTGCACCAGTGGCGTGGTGCCAACTTCGTCTTGACCCGGTATGCGGGTGTGGTTGTTTCTGATTTCTTGCCCGCGAAGCCGGTCGCGACCTAGAGTATCAAGTTGGCGACACGGGGAACCGCTTTTCCCCAATGACCCGAGTCTGTCGCGACCTGAAGGGGAAAGGCCGTATGTGTGACGTGAATTCTCATCTTGACCGCGGGGCTCGGGCGTGACTTCTTTCTGGCAGCGCGTCTTCATCGTCGCTCACATCTCGGCCGCGCGTTTGGCTGTCATGCGACCTGGTCGGCCATGTCGCGGCATAGGAGTTCTGTCGCGACACGGAATTAACTGTAACTTTGTGCGACCAGAACTTCTTGTCATGACTACTGACCGGTAGGAGCGATTCTTGGCAATTCACGCACTGATCGTGACTAGGAATTCTACGTCGCGACTAGCGCGAAGGTAGTAGCCGCTTTCCGCGCACTGCGACTCTCACCTAAATGCAGTAATTTCAATATTGTTGCATCTTTACACATTTTTCAGGCAATTTGAATTATGGGAAATCATTAACATTACCTGAGAACAAGTCGAATGAGTTAACATTACAAAACTTCCGTTTATGTGCGATATGGATATTCTATCCGAGAATATTACAAAAATAAGTAGAGCAATGCAATCAGGCCTTTTAAAAAAATCCTCTCGGACATAGGCTCATTCCCCATTGTACCTCCGGCACTTGAAAAAACATTTTCCTTGACGGGGGTAGCGATGCCTAGTAGAAAAATTCTCCTCTGGTACTCCCACCTAAAATGCCGTGTGTACATAGATCGTCGCATTAATGCAATCTGATCATATGGAATATTATACATATCGTGCATGAGATGATCCTCATGCCCGTGACACGAGTCTGACCAGAGCTCCTCACACATGCAGCGCCCGAGAGTGTGAAAACCGGTCATTAGTGTTTCCCCGATGACTTAACTCGTGAAGCGACACTCAAATATTAGTTTAATTTATGTCGGAAGTAAGTGTTTATTTGGGTTTACTTGGGCTATGAGGTCTCATCGCGAGGCTTTGTCGCGCCGAGCACTTTTACTTGCAAACTTTCATGGGTTGGATATATATACCACAACAAAGAATAAAATTTGGTGCTTTTCTTTTTGGGGGGATGCGCCTGACGTCTTGCTTCATCTAAGCACACGAAAATTTACTATTATTATTACTTTCCAGATGTTCAACCATGAGTCTCAGTTTTGGACGTTGTCCCATTTCCGAGCTCACTACACAATCATCATGAATTGTGAATAGCATTCCATCTTTTGCAGGCTTGGTGATGTTCCAGTGCATATGAAATGCCGAAATGTGGCTGCATGCTATCATCCATGTTACATGCATGATGAGAACCACATGTAACATTAACAGAACATGGATAATTATATTTGTTTTCATATAATTTGCATCCATCATATCAATACACCATATTATAAGCTTGTATTATTGTGCCGACTTTTCACCACAAACAACATGTATCCACACGCTAAGCAACCTTTGCACAAAATAGCTACCTTAATTCTCGGACCCATAAAAGCAGGCATCTCGGTCCGCCACATTGTGAGCCATTTGTGGTTCCAATTGTCACCAAATCATAACGATACCAAAACACACAATAAAACCCGGAGACATCAGTTTTGGGATCAAACCAAATCTCACAGTCGGGATGTCGAGGAACTAACCCCACGAAATTTTCAATATTGGAGTCCCAATCTTAGGACTAAATCATGACGATAATGGCCTGAAAAAACCTATGCTATTAAATGACTTTTAGGCTAGAAATAACAAAAGTAGGAAAATTCCCTACCTCTCGGAGCTTGGTGAAAATCTCGGATTGTCTCTATGCGGAGTCACTTGCGTCTGGATGACTTTGCCTCTCAACTCCGTGGCTAGATGGTTCAGTCGTAAATCTAAAGAGAAGGTGCAACTTCTCTCTTCCCCCTCTTCTTCTCTCTCTTTTCTCTCCCTTTCTTGCACCTCTTTCTCCCAGTTTTCCTCCTCTCCCGCGTGATTTCGTCTGACTTGCTCAGAGTGGAAATCTTATCTTTACCATGTCGGCTCTAAAATTGTCTCTTTGATTCAGCATCATGCATCCTGCATCTTTAGGTTTCATGCTCTTAAGTGGTGACACATGGCTTGCCATGAGAACTTGTTCGTATCTCTCCTTTTGACACATGACTCGTGTGAGCCACCAATAAGTGTCATCGTTACATGGCTGGTGTGCCAGCGTAAAATTTCGATTGTCTCGGAATTTGACAAGATTCGACGGGGTAACTAGATTTTGCGAGACGATTCCAATGGTGAAGTCCGTTTCTTCATCCGAGACTTAGAAAAGTTCCGATAAAAAAAAAAAAAAAAAAAACACATCCCGAGTTCTTCTCAAAAAAAAAAAAAAAAAAAAAAACACTACAAGTGTCTTTTTGATTTAGAAATACTACCAAACTTTAAAAAAAAATAATTTGACTTAGGGGGTGTTTGTTTTAAAAAAATTTCACCACTTATTGCTGAAATTTCTAAAAAAAATCTTGAATAGAAGAAAAATATTTGACACTACATACAGGAAAAAAGTCAATATTCACGTAACAAAAAAAACTCGACATTGTCAAGCTGAAAAGAATTTAGCAATACTGTCTTTTAGAGATGACGGGGGTTCGGGCAGGCTGACCCCATCTGACTGAGCCCCATTAAAGACTAAACGAGGTGGGACAAGGCGGGTTGACAGGGATGGGAAAATTCACAAACCTGCCTTGTTTACATTTGATTTTTGTTTTTATTTTTTTATATTTATTTTTGTATTATATTAAAATTAATATATTTCATAAAAAATAAAAAATATTATGAATTTTATAAGTATTTGTAAAAAAATTCTAATAATAATAATATTATTACATGTTATTATTTATATTAAAATATAAATAAAATAATAAAAAAATATTTAAAAACATAATCGAGGTAGGGCGGGGTGAGAATAACAATATCCGAACCAGCCCCGAACTTGTCTCGAGTTTGAGAAAGTAAACCTAAACCCACTAAAAACCTGATTACAATTAAATCATACCCACCCAATTAAGGGCGAAAGCCCAAAATAACCCACCTTATTGTCATTAAATACAACTCTGTGTTAAAAAAGCAAGCAAACATCTTGTGATATTAAATACTATTTAATATTAAGTTAAAAAAAAGTTATATCTAGAATTAAATAAAAAAAACAAATACTACCTTAGAAACACTTTTAAAGAGCACTCTCAAACTAACCATAGAGAAGTAGGTAACAAATTGGGTTATCTTGAAAGTGAAATAGATGGTGGCTCTAATGTGCTATGGTCACCTGGCTGTCACCCTAGCTGTGCAGTTTATCAAGTATGAGAACTTTTCAGGATCATCGTTTGGGCATGCTGCTTATCTGATACCATGATTGCTTCTTCCCTCCTTCAATGAGAATGTGACTGTCACCTCTTTCTTTACTCAGTTTTGACACACATTTTGGCCCAATTTGTTCTTGAGAACTCCATCTTCCTGATGGTGCATAGAATTTTCATGGTTTCGAACTTCGTTTAATATTTTAAATAAGACAAAATCAAAAACAATTTCAATTAAAGGGACAGGACTGAGATGGCTACCTGCCCTATTGCCATCCTAGATAATGTGAGGCTTAGTTTTACATCATAGTTTTTTTTTTTTCCTTATTTTGGAATTTTGATAGGAGAATTCTTTATAAATATCTATCAATGTTAATGGTGGATAATATTATTAGAGTCATTATATATATATATATATATATATATATATATATATATATATATATATATATATATATATATATATATATATATATATATATATATATATATATATACACACACACCTCAACTATATAAAATAACATATTTGAGTCTTTTTAAGTAACTCTATAAATATCAGGACGATAAAGCAACAAAAGCAAAAAAAACTAACACTGCAGCATTGCAGCTTATCGTAAATCATGATTTGATGATCACATGCTTTTGGGCATTCTACCTATGTTGTTCCCAAACACCTACGTCGTGCACGATACTCAATGGCTGAAGAATCTTCTTCCACCACTGCTATTGTGCCTCCTCATTGTCCGACAATCTTGAGCAGGACTTTCAAGTCTCGAGAATTTAGCGCTCTCAATGTTATTAACTCAAACCTTTGCTAAAACTCATGACCACAAATTGTTCTATGTGGCGCTCAGTCCCACGTCTCTCATGATGGGACATGGTTACTTGGCTTCATCGACGACTCAAAGGGGTTGTGTCTCGGCGCGATAACTGCTGCGATAATCGCATCCACTCCCGAGCAGGGCCCATATTCTTTAGCTTTGACAAGACGATTGCTTCTCAATGCAATTGTTGGTCGTGTCGCCGCCACAGTGCGGTTTATCTACCTACCATCTCGTGTTGCATGGACTACTCTCGAGAAGAAATATGCCTCTCGCACTTATTTGAGAAGGATCATGACCCATTGCAAAATCTTGTCGATCCAATGAAGGTAATCGGACTATTACCAGCCACCTGTCGCAAATGTCAAACACAATATTGCCCTTATGAATGTATCTGTTGACTTTGATGGGCTCTCTATCCGTGTTCTGAATGGACTTAGCCTGGCCTACTCAAACATATCCCATGCCCTACAAGCTCGAGATACTCCAGTTACTTTTAAGGAATTGTCTGAACGACTACTTAGTTACAAGGCCCAATTGAAATCTTTGGTTCTTTCAACGGCGCTCGCCTCCACTCTAGTCTCTACCTTTGTTACTTCGACTAGCCCTTCCACCCATCGTCGGTCGAACACCCTTGGCGGTCGGGTGTAGCTAGGCTCAGCCGGTCCTTGGACCTTACTAACACTGTTCAGTAGCTGCAGGCCAGCTCAATCGACTTCGGCTCGAGATTTGTCTTCGCAGGCGTTGTCTGTTTGTGGTATAACCAAGCACTCTACTCAACAGTGCAGTCATCTATCCACCTCGGCCCTTGCCTTTCTTCCACCCGCTCCTACCCGAGCTCCGCGTTTGACCTTCATTGCACCGTCTGCTCACATTGCAATCCATTACCCTAATCCTAGTAATTCCTCGGATTGGGTTGTTGATTAGGGCGTCTCTCACCATGTAGTGCAGAATCTTCTCTTTGCCTTGGCCCTCCATAAACCATGCGCCTCTAACGAGTTATTATTGAATGCGGAGTGCAAGTTCATGTGCTAACATTGACTCTTTCCACCCCCTTACCTCTCTACCTACACCTCTTTTATTTACCAATGTGTTATGTGCATGATGTCCTAGCACTTTATTTTGAATTACCTATACTATGTGTCGATAATCCTATTAATGTCTGATTTTTACTCTTTCTTCCAGGTCGCAGAGGATTATGCACGGGGTGCTCGGATGATGGGCAGCGTAGAGACGATGTCTATTACTGGCTGAAATCAGTCCCTCTTCGGTATTCCACCTTAGTTCTATCTTCTTAACTTCGGTCCTTGCTTTTTGCTATCTCTAAGTGACACAGTCATCTCGGTCATCCGTCTTTACGTATTTTTGGCCAATTTCTCAACTTTTTGAATATTTGTTTTCCAAAGGAAAATTTATGTTCCTTTTCCTGTATCTCTTGCAATATTAATTAAAGCCATAACTTACCTTTTTCTAAACCAAGCATTACCTTTTCTTCTCCTCTTGACATCATTTTCTCTGATGTTTGGACCTCACCCATTTCATCTTTTGATGGTTTTAACCACTATGTTATTTTTGTTGACCATTACACAAAGTATATCTAGCTTTACCCGCTATGTCGAAAATCGGATGTTCTTTCCACATTTGTTGCCTTCAAGCACCTTGTTGAATATTATTTCACCACCACCATTAAAACACTTTACATAGATAATGGGGGAAAATTCTTAGCCCTACAGTCTTTTCTCGCAACCCATGGTATAACCTATCTCACTACACCTCCCCACACTTCTGAACATAATGGGTATTCTGAACGCTGACATCGACATATTGTCGAAACGGGTTTCACTCTCCTGCATCAAGCACCCATCCCTCTTACCTTCTAGCCATATGCTTTTGCTATGTGTAACACCCCAAATTATACCCTAGTAGTTTTATGATATGTTTAGGGTATAATAAAAGTCAAATTTGTATTTTTTGGAAATTTAAGTGTTAAGTGTGAAAAAGGGTAAACTAATAATTAATTAAATAAGGACCCAAAGGACATAAAACAAGAAGATTATATGTTAACGTAGAATTTTGATAAGTTGAATTTCAAATTGAATGAAGAAGAAGGACTAAAAAGCAAAAAAAGAAAAATTAAGTCCAAAAGGGATAAGACCACAAATTGTCTTCTAGAATGGGAAGTTCCCCTTTTTGGCTTTGGAATGCTAGGGCATATGGTTTGTGGAGAAGAGCCAAATTTTGGGTTGATTCCTTTCCATTTGTTGGTTTTACTTGTTCAAGCAAAAAGAAGAAAAGGAAGCTAGTTTGGAAGTTCAAGAAAATCAAGGTTAGGAAATTCTCCAACCTCCTTCCTTGTTATGTTTGTGTTAGGAAACTATCCTAACTCATTCCTTGTCTATGTTTGTGTTAGGAAAACCCTAACTCTTCCATAAATATGTTTTTGGTTGGTTTGAGTTGGATTTTGTGGTTTGTTTTGTTTTGGTTGGAAATTTACGGTGAAAAGGGGCAAAAATGCCTCATTTCTAGAAACTCGACACCTCGCCTGGGCGAACACAGGAGAGCCCCTAAATTGCAGGTTTTGCCTCGGCGAAGGTTGCTTTGCTAGGCGTGGACCCTTTGCCTGAGGCGAAGTGCACTAGCCTAGCGAGCACAACGATCTGTTTTGTTTCCTTTGATACCTTCAATTCTAGAAACCATCACTCCTTTGTTCGGATTTCCAAGGAATGATAATTAGGTATGAAATTGGATTAATTGAGGATCTTAACAAGTAAAAAAAAAAAAAAAAAAGGGTTTGTACATGTATACAAGTTATATGATCTTAATTACTAAATAAATTGTACGAACCTCGCCGCCTTCACCTTGGCGAACCTGTTTCTAGGCAGACTTTGTTTTCTTGCCCCTTATTTGCTTAGTTATGTAAAACAGAATGTGATTAAGAAACAAATATAAGCATGCTCACAGAAACACATATAAGTATGCACTTAAGACCGGATAATGAATAGCACTCTGATTTGTAAGCACCACATCGGGGGTCCGTTGAAAAACGGCAGGTCAACTGCCGATTACCTGTAAATATCGAATTGTCGATATCACACTCATTGTCTCATATATTGAGACCCATTCTGAATATTTTAATTCACAAATATATATAAAAATATAACTAGGCAGTCATTTAACAATCCTTTATACAACAAAAAAGGTATACATGTTTTAGTTATGCTTGAATATAATACTAGACAAAAACAAAACAAAGCGCTATCGAGCTCTCATCATCTTACGGTCCCATATACGGGTTAGGCAGCACACTTGCAGGACTGTACACGAAGGGGGTCTCCTGACGAGTGAAGCAATGATGAAAGTTTTCCTACAAGGCTTGCTCCCGCTAAAATGCACGATGCAATGGCGTACATAAACATCGATCACATTTCATACAATTTATGCGACATTATATGAAATGTTCAGGTAATCATGCATGAGATCTGACCCCTCATGCTTTCGCAACTTTGAGTCCCAGTCGACTCCCTCACACTGGCGCCAAATGTGAAAAACAGGTCATTGGTGTTTCACCGGTAAAGTTAAATGTTGGACAACCCTCAATTTTCATTTATCAAATCAGTGTGTTATTCATTTGTGGGCCCGCAGTTTTACGAGTTCATCCTTGAGGGCTCCATACGCCTATTCAACATTTTTTACGGGCTTTCACTGACGATTTTATGTCTAAACCATATAAATTTGGGTCTTTCACCCTGGGGGGAATCTACCCCATCTTGCTATACCCAAACACACGTGATTTATATTTATTATTATTTTCTTTTCCTTTTTCTTAATTCCTTTATTGCATCATCAATCATGTGGCTAATTGTGAGCCACACATTCAAGTGCACCACATGGCTCTTGCCATGTGTCACTCTCTTGGGGTGCCATGTGGCATTCCCTTAACCATGCCATGTGTCAACCGACACCATACGCCTCGAAAAGCGTGAAATTCCGACTATCTCGGAATTCGATGAAATTGGCGTGGTATTTAGATTTATGAATGATTTCAAACGGTGGTCGGTTTAGATCATCAGAGATCTAGAAAAATTTCGGTTTGTGACCAAAATTACCGTTTACCATTTTTATTGATACGATTTTCAGTTTTCACCTCTTCCTCCTTAAGAATTTAGATCGAAATTCCACGCACATCACAGCATCACTCATGCATATGCAACCTTACACAACTCCCAAAGGCCGTGTCGTGTATAATAATCCGCCCTAAGGTCATAATCTTGACTTAACTACGATGGAATTTGTCAACTCATCCATGTCAAGAATGACATCAAGGCAGATATGTGTCTACCACCCAGAAGGTCCACACGTGAGCAAAATCACGAGGATCTTTGACTCCGCAAATCTGAGCATATCGTTGACTCTCACCACAGATCTTGGGGAGGGCACCTGTCCTGACTTTTCTGGGGCCACTAACCTCCAGGCGACTTGAACCTGCGGCGGTTACTTGGACCTCTGACTACTGCTACACTTCTTTTTGTGCGTAAGCGTATTTACAACTGGCAAGGCTTCGACAAAGGCACCTGGCTGGTAAAAATAGGTGGTGCTTAACACACTTTTGTGGGCGACCTACACATCCATCATGGCACATATCTACACATGTCAAATAAACCTTAAAGCTTTATTTAATTTCATTCAGTCTAACTAATGTCACACATACCCAGTGCTAATAGACTTGACTACCATGAAGCGACGTTCATCACCTAAGTGAACTAATTACTTAACCACTCCTTTTTATTTATTTCAATAAAATTCAAAACTTTCATGTTCACTTCAATTTAATTTTCAAACCCCTAAGGTTATAGCTCCTAACCTTAGCATTCCACTTTTTTTTTCCTATATACATTATGCCATGCATATAATTTCTTGCGTAATAACCACGCAATCACATTTCCCATATACATCATCTTAGTGTATATGTTTTCCCATAATGTGTAACACCTGATCAACGATCATAAACAATGAACACATAGAACCTGACATGAAACACATCATGCATGTAGTGGTCCTAAACCCATCCCATAGACTCCTAGGTACTCCCCACCCTTTATTTCAGGGCGAAAACTATGTATTTGAGTATAGAAATTTCCACCTAGCAATGGCTGGCTAAACCTATGTCCTCGAAGCCTAGGTACTCGTGTACCTATGCTACGTCTATCTTTGTGACACCCATATCGGGGGTCCGTTAATGACGATCAACACGCAATTACTGTAAATGCTCGGGTGTCCTAATATCACATTCATTTGTCTCATATATTGAGACCCATTCCTACATATTTAATTCACAAATATACACCAAATATATGCTAGACAGTCCATTTAACAGTCCTTTTATACAACAAAAAAGTTTACATGTTTTGGTTATGCTCGAATATAATACAAGACAAAAACAAAGCAAAATAAAGCCGCATTCGGCTCTCATCCCTCATGCGGTCTCGCATATTACAGGTGGAGCCTTTTACTTATAGAACATGTACACGAAGGGTCCCATGACGGGGTGGCAATGCCAGTAGAAAGTTTTCTACAAGGGTTACTCCGCCTAAAACCGCATGCAATGGTGTACATAAGCATCAATCACATTTCGCACCAATTTGGCCACAACGTGCCGCGAAAATGTTTCGTATCATGCATGAATGACCCCTCATGCTCACAGCTTTGAAGGTCCCAGCAAGAACCTTTCACGCTGCCAAGTGTGAAAATCGATCGTGGTGTTTCACCGATGACTTAAACCGATGAGACCAGCCCTCAATTTTCATTTATCCAAATCCAGTGTGTTATTCATTTGTGGGCCGCGGATTCAGGGGTTCTCTCGTCGGGGGTGTATACTTTATTCAACATTTTTATGGGCTACGACGGTTTTGGCAATACAAAGCCATATAAATTTGGGTCTTTCACTGAAGTCTACCCGTCTTGCTACACCCAAACACCGCATTGATTTATATTTATTATTGTTTTTCTTTTCCTTTTCTTAATTCCTTTATTTCTTTTGTTGCGCGTGTCGATCGTGTGTGGCTAATTGTGAAGCGGCTTATTAAGTGCGCCGCATGGCTCTTTCCATGTGTCACTCTCGAGTACCATGTGTCCATCCATAACCATGCCATGTGTCATGAGCACTATTACCAAAAAGAAAACGTGAAATTCATTTCGAAATTTGTGAAGTCGGCGATGTTAAGTTAGATTTCGAGACTATTCCAACGGTGAAGTCTATTTTGTCATCAGGATCTAGAATTCGGTTTTCGGCCAGGAAATTACTGGTTTGCACGCACTGAGCAATTCGGACACTGTGAGTTTCACACACGATTGATTGTTTGACACTCTCTTTTAATTCTTCGACCTTTCTCTTTTAATTGCGACATACATTGTCAAGTGGACATTGTTTGTGCTTTGGCACCTCTATTCTATCTAGTAATAGTACGCCCCGGTTACCTATTGTGATGTGTTTCTCATTATTATTTTAAATCTATAGGAAAATGTTTATATGATAAGTACTTGAACAGTGAACATAACAAAACAAAAGTAATCAGCTATGATGTTAAGGCATTGGGGGAAAAAGCTAGGGCTTCCGGTAGAGAAAAGAAGAGAAAGAGAGAAGAGAATAGAAGAAGAAGAAGAAAAGAAAAGCAAGGGATGAAATTTTGTATGGAACTTGTTAGGATTTGTATGGATACTTGTTTGGAGGTTTAGAATACCTCTTTTTGTGTAGAATCCTTGTTTGGAATAAATCTTTAAGGTATGGATATTTGATGGAATAGTTTGTGGTCTCCAATGGAGGAAAATTTTGTATAGAGAAAATGTTGGGTTTTAGGGGAGATGTTTTCATTTTTTTTTTAACCCATGTTTTTGTTTTAGCCATAACTTGGCCATCATTCATCCAAATTTAGTGATTCAAATTTCTAGATAAATTATAGTTTTAGGCAAACTAAATATTAAAGGCAAGTATATCAAATTTGGACCCACGTGGACTTAAAAATTCTTCAAGAGGCCTGTTGGGATGGTCCCGGATTTGGAGTTCGATACAGTTTTGGGTTTCAGAATAGTTTTGGTATTTAGGTCATAAGTTGTGTTTCACTCATCCAAATTGAGTGATTAAAATTTACGGGTAAACTAGACTTCTAAGAGAACAAATCTTTCTGAAATAAGTGTATCCAAATTTGGACACCATTGGACCTAGAAAATTCATCAAAGTAAGGAACAATTATGTCCACTGAGAAATGCGTCTCTGAAGCAGTCCTTGGTGAAACAATTCCGGTTGTTTAAATCATAACTTGAGTTATACTGGTCCAAATGAGGTGATTCAAATTTCTATACAAACTAGACATCTGGGATAACAACTTTCATGAAGAAATTATGATCAAATTATGTCTCTAACATTCCCAGAAAATTTTCAAATATAGGACACAATTCCAAATTATGTTCCTGGAAATTGTCCAGGAGCAGTTCGGAATGTTTAGACCATATCTCTCAAATTAAAAGTCCAAATGACATGATGTTTGAACCATGAAACTGAGATATATAGGTATATTGGAGTTTGAAGGATCCTTTTTCTAACTGAAATCTAGTTCTGAGGTCAAGTGTAATTAGAAAAATGGACTTGGAAACTACCTCGAATTGTTCAGGCAAAATTGGTTATGGGAACTGAAATTGTATAAAGGTTATATAAATGTATTTTTATATGAAATAATGCATCATAGTAATATGATCATGATAACATGTGTTATGAAAGCTAAAGAGAATACATTATAATTTTTGGTATATGAAAACATAGTTAAATGTTTATAAGAGATTATTTGATAATGAATATCTCATTAGTATACATGATATCAATAATTATTCATGTATATGAGATATTTTTTTCTGATACCTAAAAGATTGTTGAGCAAACATAATAAAACTAATTGTCTGCTTATGACCGGGTAGTTGGATAGGTATGCATGCCTATAGGGATACAGTTGTTGTAGCACACAATTTATAGATATCGAGACCCCATTTGGGTCGATGACATAGATTCCATTTGGATCATTATAGCAGCCTCGTTTAGGTCATATAGATAGAAATCCTTTGTCTTGTGCGTTGATAGTACCTTCAGTGCAATATAGTTATTCATATCGACTTCTAAGGGTATATGTGGGCGTAGAACATAAAAGCAAATGTGAGAATATGCAAATGATTTGGATATGATGCGTGACATTATATGAGCATGATAGCGAGGAGAGCAGTAACTGTACTATATGGAGTAATGATATCTTAATAGCGAGAACAAAGAAGCGAAATAATATATAATGAATAATAATAAGTAAATATGAGTAATGTATAAACGTAATATAGAAATTACATGTATGAAATATATAAAGCATAGGTATATATTATCAGATCAGTCAAAAAGTAGCCTTTAATGCCAAGTGTGCAAGTGTGACGATCTTTATTGAAGGATTAGATTAAAACAATTTATTAAATTTAATTTGTAAGGCAGCATGGATCATTTCAATTAAGTGTGATTACAGAGAAGAGGAACTACAAGCCAATGCGATCCATCGGGCAACGAGGTCGGCCACAATTCTAAGAATTGCCCGAAGACCTACATGGTTCTTTTGTATATGTTGTTTTTGGCAAGCAATGTAAAGATTTATATCATTAACACACTCCATTTTATGGGTTTGAATATATTTTGTAATCACTTCACTAAGAATATATGTTTCAGATTAGTATTTAACAGTATATGAATATTGAGTTTTACATGATGACAGACAAAAATAAAAAAGAAAAGAAAAGAAAGACACCCTAGCACGACAAGGTCATAGGTTGGGGCATCCTGAGTTAGTGGTATCAGACACTGAGGTTTGAGCTTTTACGGAAAAACCAAGAGTTTAAGCGACTGATTAAGTATATGATAGCGTGTTTTAATAATGGAGTTTGTCTTGATGGATGTTGCTTTGTGTTTTATAACCATGATGGATGAAGATCATTTAGTCAATTGAAAAGCATTTGAAGTGTTAACTCCCGGAGATCGAGGGTTGCCGCCGGATCCTTGAATATGTCGAAGTGAGGGTGTACTGGCGGAGCGAATGAGCCTTGTTGAGGATATCTCGGGACATGGCTGGGACATTTGAAAGATGGATGGCTCGAAGTCTAATGAACATGATAAGAAGATTGTGGAGGCTGAGAGATTCCATGGGTTAACATTGGAAGGAGTCAGATGAAACAATTTTGGTTGGAAGAACAAAAGAATAGTGGAGAAGGTGAGATGCCCTCGATCAAGTGGCAGTATCTTAGTTTCTCTATTGCAGTGTGTTGCTTTACATGATTTATAGGCTAGTGTTAGAGTGGGGCTTTGGAATCCCATACCAGCCACAGTTTTCATCAGAGTTGGGGGTGTAAAATATGCCAATGCCCGATCTTCTTGGAGACCAGTGGAAGCGGTTCCACGAATGAAGCAAAGACTATCAGTCAGTGAATCATGAGAAAGAATTCAGCCATCTTAGCAGTACACACGGTGATATAATGATGCATTTCGATGTAAGCAATTTGAGGATGGACTAAATCAGGATCATAAAGATATATGAAACATGTGATTATAAAGCAAGTAAATTTCACTATAAATTTGGTTCCCAGTAGCAATGAAGTGCCTGGAAAAATTTGAATGAGTGAGAAAGATTTGAAAGAGGAAGCTTTCTGGAGAACTCTTCCTCCTCAAAGTAAAAGGACGAAGGGTCTAATGCATTAGAGTACTAAGTTTACGCCACAAGGAAGAAAACGAGGAAATACAATGGTACTAATCTTGGCAGGGCCTTGGCGGGGACCAGGCTTCTAGATGCCTGTTCCTCAGAGGCGGTGAAGTCTGGGGTGTTGTGGGGAAGTTAACGGATGTGGAAATGATGAACAATTGTGTGGAAAATTCTCCAGATGATCGAGGGGCAAATGGAATCCTCGGGTAACAACTGAGAGGGAGGTCCGCAGCGCCTGTTGACTGAGATGAAGTACAAGAGATTAAGAGTTTGAAGCCGACATAGAGGATGAGGGGCATGGTGTCGAGACGATGTTAATCCTTTTATGCCAGGCCATCATGAGCATATGCTGTGAAGTAAGTGAGATCAGGGATCTTTTGAAGTAATTGATGCGTATAATTTCTCTTTATTGTATTAAATGCATACATTAATAGACTCGAATCTGCCTCATTCATATGTATGCATTGAGCATGTTCGATAAGATGACAGCCTTGATTGAGCGACTATCATATGATGTATATCTATCCGATCTATTTGAGAGGCACGATGTCAAATGTGAATAGAGTGTATAAATTGCCTTATATTAAGTCATTGTGAGAATTTTTAAATACGTTTGATTAACTTTCTACCATTTAGTGAATTTGATTTGATTTTGGAATGGTTGATTATCACTTTTGCGAGAATATAAATGATTGTGATAAAAAAACGATGAGTGCTTGATAATTACAGTGATCCCGAGTGATATTATATGGTATTGGGTTGGCCCGACTCATCATCATGAATTCTAAGCTATGCAAGCCCAGCGGTGCTGAGAAAAGGATGTGAGGCCTTTTGGCACAGTTAACTTGACTGCAAGAGGTCAAATAAATTGGAAAATATTCTACGGTTCTGTGATTTTTGAGAATGTATTCAGAAGGTACATTATATTAAGAAGTGGATTTATCTATTAGAGATTTTATTGAGGAACAACTCTTTGACCCCATAGGACATCATATAAGATAATCAGTGGGGTTGAAAAAGCCTAAAGATTCAACTAAGAGCTTTTGGATAAAGGGTTTATCGACCAGTGTTTCTCCTTGGGGGTGCACTGTTTTTGTTATTAAAAAAGAAAGATGGCACTCTACGGGTGTGCATTGATTATCAGAATCATTAAAGGTGTGAGTGAAAACAATACCCATTATTGAGGTGGGAATCTCTTTAGATTAGTTAAAAGGAGTGGGTGTCTTTTCGAATAGACTGCGAATTAGAGAATGCTTGTGCAAATTTAAGAGGTAGAAAGATGTCGATGTGCAGAAGAATCTTTGTTCAAACTTTGATCTTGGTGATTATGGTTCATCAATCAATGTTTGGTTAACTGTGCACCTACAACATTCATGGATTTGATGAATAGAGATTGTTTGACCTATTCTTAGATCCCGGGTTTAATGAGTAGGTCTTTATTGTTGTTGGTATATTCAGATGAAGCGAGAAACATGAGCAACATTTTGATAGTTCTCTGGACTTTGAGAGTAAAAGTTGTATCTAAAGCTTAGCAAATGATTTTAATGAGAGTTTCATTTCTAAACCATATTGTGTTTCTTTGAGGGTATAAGAGTTGACCTGCTAAGGTGTGAAGAGTTGTTGGTGAATCAGCTTAATACAGTGTTCTTAGAGGTAAAGGGTTTTCTTGGGCCACACTTGAGGATATAGAAAGATTTGTGAAGGGATTCTCTACAATATGGCTTTTCCACTCACTAGTGCACAGAAAGGAGTAAAGTTTGGTAGATGAGATAAATCATCAGAGGTTTTGACAATTGGAAGAAAGTAACTGATTGGCTTTTCAGTATTGATCACGATCTACCAGGTAAGAGTATACTCTATATATAGTGATATGAGAATTGGTGGATTTATTATTGTTAAGTGAATGGTAAAGTTATGGAGAAGCATATGCATCCCGGGAGCAGTTTTGCGACCATGAACAAAAAATTATCCATGATTTGGAATTGGCTAAGAGGCATTTAGCTGAAAGAATGTAGAAAAGACACTACTTATATGGTGAAATAACAGAATTCCTTATATCATAAAAGTCTAAAATGTTTGTTATAACGTATTAGGAGACTTAATTTGGAACATGAGAGGTGGTTGGAGTTGTTAAAGGTGTATTTGCATAATAGACACACCAGGAAAAGCTAATGTGTTATGATGCCTTGTAGAAAAACCGTAAGCCTTTGTTAATAAACCACGAAATGATGGAGAATAGTCATCGGTGAGGCTATGTGCTTTCGATTAAAATGATAAAAGAGATCTGGAAAAAAGTCTGATTGGTCGAGGAGGTGGTGATAAGACTAAATTTTCGATCAAAAGAAAATTTGGAAGTTTAATATTTTGGGAACAATTATGTGTCTTGGAGATGATTAAAGTTGAGAGAAAAGTTGTTATTGAAGCTCATATCACAGTATTTACCGTAAATCACGGAGGTATTAGATGTACGGGATTTGAAACAACATTATTGGTGAAAATGAATGAAAGAGATATGACGGAGTAAGATGTTAAATGTTTGGCGTGGCTCAATGAGTCAAAGGCTGGAACACCAAGTTCAACGAGTGCGGTGAATCCCCCTTCAATTCACAAAGTGGAAATTGGGATCTTTCAATCTGCTGATTTTCAATATTGATGTTTTCCCTCATGGCACCAAAAACATGACTTGTCTGGTGATTGTTGATGGGCTCTGCATTAGGCCATTTTATACCGATCGGGATTATTTATTCTGGCAGGTGGTGTTTAGAATACATCATCTTGGATGAGTTGTGAATTTATGATGTATAAGCCTCTGAATACTAGATAAGGGAATGCTTAATTACATCAGTTGGGGAGAATTACAGTTAGCCTTAGAACAAACTTATTGAGTGTTTCTTCACTCCCATGACAGATGGACGATCAGGATTGATTCAGTGCTTTCGAAAGATATGCTTGGATGTTAATGGAGTTCTTGGAAGTTGGGATAGAGTATATTCCATTGATAAATTTGCTCATAACAACAATTATCAATCAACATTGGCATGTAACACCATATAATATGGCTTGGAGATAACAGAGAACTCTATTGTGTTTGGACATAATTGAATAAACATAAAATGATTGGTCAGTTATGATAAAAATCTGAGAAGCGAAAGTTAGTTATTCGGTAAAGTTTAAGGCTACGATTGATAAACGAAAGAAAATATATGCGTTGAAAAGAGGAACATTGAATATGAAATTGTTGTTAAAGTATTCTAAGGTATCCATGGAAGTGCCCAGATTTGGGAAGAAAGGAAGTTGAGTGCGAGGTTCATTGGCTACTATGAAGTTTGGAGAGAATCGGACTAATGCGGCGTGGCCTCCCTCACAGAGGCAAAGTATTATGGCTGTGATAGACGATTCAGGAGTCAAAGCAAGTTCACATGTTAAAGGTGCTTTAGCAGCAACACCATGGTAGGAAAAGCTACTTGGGAGCCATAGCAAAGCTATGGAAGTGTATCAGTATGCGCTCTTCGATTCATGTATGAATTTAGGAGGCCAATTCTTGAGGAGGAGTTGTAATACCCCAAGTGATATCTATAATAGTTTATATCATGTTGAGGGTATAATAAAAATAAAAATATATATTTCAGGAACTCAAAATCAATACTTAAAATTCAAATGAAAAACTTAGGAATAATCACCAAAAGCTTGAGGATAAATTATTAATTTGTCTAGTGGGACCACAGTGACATAAGTTAAGAAGCTTATATGATAAAAAGTGATATGTTAAATTAGAGTTGCATATAGAATGAAATAAAGGACTTAAATACAAGAATGAAAAGATAAAGGGGTTTGGCTGAACATGACTTACTCGAAATAAGGATAAAATAACCATTGGTCTTAGGAGTGGGGGGAAAAACTGAGCTTTAGTAGAAAAGAAAGAGAAAGAAAGAGAAAGAAGAAAGAAGAAAAAGAAAAAGCAAAGGTATGAAATTTTGTATGGAACTTGTTAGGATTTGTATGGATGATAACCTTGTTTGGAGGTTTAGAATACCTCTTTTTGTGGCAGAATCCTTACTTGGAATAAATCTTTGGGTGTGGATATTTGATGGAGTGATTGTTGGTTTGTAGTCCTCAATGGAGAAAAATTTGTATAGAAAATGTTGGGTTTTTAGGAGGGGATGCTCTCAGTTTTTTTTAAACCCATGTTTCTGTTTTGGACATAACTTGACCATCCGCTTGGCCATCCTCATCTAAGTCAATTGATTCAAATTTATCAGTAAACTAGACTTCTAGGAGAACAAATCTCCCCTAAAATAAGTATTCAATTTGGGACCCCAATGTACAGAAATTAGGTCGAGTGGAAGCTCTGTTTGAGATTAGTATGGATTCGGGTTATGTCTGATTTTGGGTTTCGGAACAGTTTTGGTATTTAGGCCATAAGTTGAGTTTCACTTATCAAAATTGAGTGATTCAAATTTCTGAGTAAACTAGACTTCTAGGAAAACAAATCTTCCTGAAATAAGTGTATCCAAATTTGGACCCACATTTGATGAAGAATTAGTCGAAATGTAAGAGGAGCAATTACAATCACAACTTAAATATGTCTGAGAGCAAATCCTTAAAAACAGAAGCCATTCTGGTTTTTTAAATCACCATTTGAGTTATCTTGGTCCAAATGAGGTGATTCAAATTTTTGTACAAACTGATATTTAAGGAGAACAACTTTCATGAAGAAAGTATGATCAAAAGTAATGTTTATATTATTCCAAAAAAAATTTTCAAATATAGGACACAATTCAAATTCTGACAAAATTGTCCGGGAAGCGGAATTCAAGAAATATTTAGGCCATATCTCACCAAAATTAAATGTCTGATGACATGATTTTTAACCATAAAAACTTAGACATGGAATTTATGTGAGTTGAAGATCACTTTTCTAATAATCATTGAGGTCAAAATTATGACTCAGAAAAATCTGGACATGAAGCCCCACCTCGAAACCACATTAAGGTAGATAAGTTATCAAGAAAACTAAATTATCATAAAAGATTATATAAATGTATTATATATAAAAATAATGTCATAATAATATGATGTGATAACATGTGTTATATGAAAGCTAAAAGGAATCACGTAGCCTGAATTTTGTTATATGAAAAAAGTACGGAGTTCTAATGTTTATAGAAATTCAGTACAACCAATGAATATGTAAGTATCATGACTATGATAATTTTAAATTATTGTATAAGCGAGAATATCTTTTGATACTACAGAAAGATTGTTGAGAAAACATAATGACAATTGCACCTTATAATGAGTGAGTTGGATAGGTATAAATACTGTAGGGATATAGTTCTTCGCAATATACGAGTTCCATAATGATATAGAGGCCACGGATTTGGTCGATGACATTGATCGGTTGGATCATTATAAACGGCTCCAGACTGGGTCATAGAGATAAGAAATCATTGGTCTCAAATGCAGGTGATAGTACAACCAGTACATAGTTTCTGTATCCACTTCTAAGGTATATGCATGCATGAAACATAAAAGAAAATGACAAGAATATGCAAATGATTTGAATATGATAAACGACATTATATGACATGATATGAGAAACATAGCACTGCTATGTGATGACAAGTATCTTGTGTGAGAACAAGAAACAAAATGTATATGAACAATGATAAAGTAAATACAGAAGTATGTATAAGCATGTGTAAATTACATGTATGAAATATGCATAAGCATGGGTATAAGTATACGATGTGTTAAATGTATATGCATGTGTCTAAAGTGTGATGATCCTTATTGGGGGTGTCAAGCGGTATTTATTCTCACGACTATAAGCTTACTGCAGTGTTTCATCATGTAATTTTCAAAGAAAGGCCGCAGAGCACGACGATCACATCGACAACAAAGGTCAACCACACCGATACTTTGGTGCCCTCTTGCAGAAGACCTCATGGTCACATTTTTGTATGTATTTGTTTTTGCAAAACAATGTAAAGTTTTTATATGTTGAACACTCTGTATTTATGGGTTGAATATAATTGTAATCCAGGTGCTCTGAGAATATATTTTAGTTAAATGTTTATGATGTATGAATGAGGAACAGTTTATAGTAAACAAGAATAAAAAGAAAAAAGAAAAAAAAGAAAAAGAAAAGAAAGACACCCTAGCCTGACACCAGATGCCGAGTTAGGGGCGTCACAGAACGGGTGTTACACTACGATTGTCTTTTTAATAATAGAATGCCTAAAGTTGGTCTTTCCCTTGGTTCATCTTTTGAAAAGTTATTCCACAAAGCTCTTGACCCATCGAACTGGTATATGAAGTTAGTATGTTTCTTAACAGTTTGGTCTATTCTTCCCACAAGCACAGATCCATATCCAATCCTTGTGTCTTTCTCGGTTACTCCCTCTCCAGGAGTTCCTTTCTCACATTTTTTAGCTTATCCTTAAAAAAATCTTTTTGTGTGTCATAATCATATGTAGAGTTTTTGTTAGTGGAAAATGTTTTCCGTTTGCATCTACATACCTCTATATAGTAGGTGCTAGAAACACAAACTAACCTCTTTTGCTTCGTTGTTCCTAAAGTGAACTATTGACATAAGCGGAGCCTCACCCCTACCACCACTGATCTCCCTTGTCTGCTTTCCCTGCCTGTGTATTAAATAAATGACTGCTCCACTTCCTCTGACACACCCCCACGAGCTCATGACTACTTCTCCCGTACTAAATACCATATTCGGTAGAACTTCTCCCCCTTCATCCTGCCCACCACCGTCTTTCAGTTAAACCTCTGACACATTGCCTCTGACTCATCAGATATGCTCCCTTCTTCATTAACCCCCACCAGATCCTCATGTCTGTCACGACTCCCATGCTATTCATTAACATTCTCCGATACTTCCTTTGTTGGGTTTTGGCCCCTTCAACCTCTTGGATCCTTTTCTCTCCCCCATTTAACTTTCATCCCATCTCAGGCAGCTCTAAAATGTCAATCTCAAGCCAGAAGTAGAAATATGGCATCACCACCATCATCCCCCCAATCACTGAACCCTGCACTATCGCCTGAGCTCTTCAAGATCCCAAGTGGGTCAAGCGATCTGGGAAGATCGTTAACTCTCATCAGTTTCTTAGATTCTTGGTCCCGAGGCCGTGCGAATGTTATGAGCAGCAATAAGTGTTTCGTATTAAACATAATCCTGACGGATCTATTGCATAGTATAAAGCTCGCCTTGTTGTTGAAGGCTTTTCCATCAACGTGAGGCGCCAGAATTTTCAAGACTTTCAGTCTAAGTGATAAAATCCATCGTAATCCATACTTTGCCGCTTGTGCACTCAGTAATGTAGGACATTCGCCAACTTGATGTCAATAATGCCTTTCTCAATGGGCATCTTCTCTCGTGATAAATCTCATCACCGTTCATACTGTGCTTAGCATTGCACTTAATTGTAAGTAGGACATTCGCCAACTTGATGTCAACAATGTCTTTCTTAATGGGCATTTTACGGAGGAGGTCTATATGGCGCAACCGCAGAGCATGTGAAACGTCGATTATCCGCATCATGTTTGTCTTTTACACAAGGCTATTTATGGGATCAAACAAGCTCTGCGAGCTGGTACCAGGCGCTCCACACCTTCTTGCTCGGGCTCGGCTTTGTCACGTTCCTTACCGACTCATCCCTCTTTGTTTACTCCAGCGGTAATGCGCTCATCTATTTTCTGGTTTATGTTGACGATTTGATTATCACAGGCAGTGACCCCTCTCTTGTCGATAATATTATCTAGAAACTTGACTCCAAATTCTCTGCAAAGGATCCTGGGGTGATATCTTTCTTCTGTGGAGTTGAGGTTTTGGCCACTTCGATGGGTTTTCTACTATCTCAACAAAAGTATGTTTTGATCTTAGGCAAGCATAACATGCCCTGAACTCCAAACTGTCTCCACTCACTTCCCGGAGTCGGTACTTCTGTTGCTAGATGATTGCAAGGTAAATGCCATCATGTACCGTCAGGTGATTGGTGGCCTCCAATATCTCTGAATGACTCGTCAGGATATTTCCTTTGATGTGAATAAACTCTCCCAGTTTATGCACACGCCATTCGAACATCATTGGGGGGAACGATCAAACGCATGCTTAACTATCTTAATGGCACGTGATCCCTTGGTAGCTAGCTTCTTACAAACACTTCTTTGACATTGCATGGGTTCTCTGATGCGGACTGAGATGGTAACCCAGATGATCATACCTCCACAGGTGCTTTTCTTATTTTTCTTGGTGCTAATCCAATTTCCTGGAGTTCTAACAAACAACGCAACTGTTGCTCGTTCTTCCACTGGGGTTGAGTATCGTGCAATTGTGGCTGCTGCTACCGAACTGCAATGGGTGAAATCATTGTTGTCGGAACTTCTTGCCCTAATGTAGTTGCCGCCCACCCTGTTCTAGGACAACCTTAGTGCAACTTATCTCCCCGCTAATCCTGTATTTCATTTTTGCATGAAACACCTTGCAATTGATTATCACTTTATTCTTGGTTCAGTCGTCTGAGCTGCATGTTGTTCATGTCTCAGTTGGTAACCAACTTGCTGATACACTTACCAAATCTCTATCTCGACCTCGTCTCTTTTACCTATGTAACAAGATTGATGTTATTTCTAACACACCATCTTAAGGGGGGCGTATTAGAGTATATTTAGGATTCTTTTTATTGACTCTATGCTTTTACCTTTTTTCCCTTATATTGGTATATATATATATATATATATATTAATTCTCCTAATAATATTCAAGTCTCTTTCATAATAAATATTTCTCTTCTTTTCCAGGCATTTTAATCAAGGGACGGATATTTTAATTTTCAGTTATAACATTATCATACTCACATAAACAACCAATAAAATAAAGTGAATTTTAGAAATAAAAGTGTTATTGAATAAAATAAAATAAATAAACAAGTGGAAGATAAATGAAGACGTGTAAAAAGTGTTCAGATATGATCATTTTCCAACAAAATTAAAGGTAGTCTATACAATCAGATAGTCATTCCAAGTCATAAAATAAGTAGAAGAATTGTTTTCGAAGACATCAAAATAAAATTATGACAGGTGAAACCTTAATAACTTATCCATATTGGCATGATATTATTTATTTTGGGCTAAAGTCTTGATGATTTCATTTTTGGATTAATATTATTGTCTATACTTATTAACTTATAATCTTTTTTATTTTTAACTCATGTTCTGGATATATTCAATGTTTTAAAAACCGGATCGATTAGATTGTCGATCAATGACTTTTTCGATCCGATTCGTGAATTGTGAATCAATGATTTTTTTTATTTGGTCACTGATTCCATTTTAAAACACTGGACATCCCTAATAAAATAGATAAAAAATAAAAATAAAAATCATCCACCACAACTGATACAATTTTATAAACAATTCTCCAAATCTACCAAAGTTTCCAAATAAGAGAGAAATGGACACTGTGTCAAAAACACTGAATTTGCAAAAAAAAGGTCAAAGGAGGGGGAAAAAAAATAAAAAATATACAAAATACAAAATAAAAAACCACCAGGAAGACACTCCCGAGAACATAATAATTCTGTGTCAAACCTTAGCAAAAGAACATACTGTCAATGACATTCTCAGCCATAATTCTCTTTAACAGCTCCCATAATAAAAAGTCTGAGATCAAACAAAACTTTTGATTAATTCAGATGTCCCACCAAACAAGTAAATAAAGAAGCGGATATAGTTATTTGATTAAAAGATCTCAAATAACTAGAAATTTGTAAAATAAGAGCTAACTTTCACTTCATATCTTTTCTTGAAAAATGACTTATTACGGACGAAAATCTCTTTTATTATTTCATGTATATATATATATATATATATATATACCTGTATATATATATATATATATATATATATATTTGTTAAGAAGCTTATATCATTTTACAAAAAAACAATAAGGATATTTTTATTAAAATGAGATAAAAAATCTATTAAGAGTTAGATTTTCGAAATTTAGTTTTCAAAAGGTCTTTTAATCAAATTACCTCAATTATAATTATAATATTCATCCAATTGTCATATCATCATTTGTGTTCATTGGAGAAAATTGACAGAGAAATGGGATATATAAGCTTGCTGGGGTTTGAAAAATTTTAGGTTTCTTTTTTATTGATCTCAAGACCCTAAGAATCAGAATTACCAAATTTGATCTCAGTTTTCTTGGCAACCAAACAAACCCCACCTGGAATTCCCACCAAACCAAAGAAAATAGAAAAGAGAAAGAAGAAAGAAAAGGGAAAAGAAGCAACCTGCTAAAATCCATGATTCTTCTTGTTCTCAGGATCTTTAATTCGACTCCAAAAAACCTTGTAGTAGTAACCATAGATGCAGACGAGAAATCCAAGAAAAGACCAAAAACAAAACCAAAAGCAATTTTGAAACCCCTTTTCTTGGGCTAATTTGTATAAAAAAAAAATAAAAAAATGGTGATTTGATTAAAATACCCTTTTTGAAAATCAAATTTTGGAAATCTAACATTTCATCAATTTTTGCATTTTAATAAAAAATAACTACTTTTTTTGTTTTGAAAAGATAAAAATCTTCCATTGTTCTTTCTTAATAAGAAAGAGGAACCATTTTCTTTTTAAAAGAGGATTGTATGTAAAATATACAAAGAAATGTAAAGAACATTTTTATCCCCAAAAATGTTATTATTCAGAAAAACACATGAAGTATTAAATTGCAAAATCGTGGATCAGATTGTTTAGTAAATATTGCAAAAATCAAAATAGAATCACCAAAGATTGGATGTTACGCGGGACGGGCCGGACGGCAGAGCATAACTTTCCCAGAAACCAAACAAACTATTAACATGATCTGATTGAAAACAATATTCTTTATAGAAGGTGTAAATTTAACGTGGCGGCAATATTTTCTTTGAAAACTTACTTAGATTCTATTTTTAGTTTTTTCTTGAAGAATATTAAGAACAAGAAGTTAAGATCTTGTTTATTATTAAAAATATGAAATAAAACCATATATAATTAAGACTAATAAAAAAATCATGTATTTTTAAATTTTTAGACAGGAGAAAAAAATTAAAATTAATTTTAAAAAGTATGTAAAAATAATTATTTAGTTGTGAATCTATTTTTCAATTTCTTGGGTTACCTCTTAACTTTAGGGTTTATTTACAGACTACAAGTACTAAAGAAAGAAAACAAAGAAAAAAAGTGAAAGAAAAGAAACATTGAAGAAAAAAAAGAAGATTTTAACTTAATAAATTAATTTTATATATTTATTCAAACTCATATTATTTGTTTCTTATATTATATAAGGACTAAGAAGTTTAAAATATATAAAATTTTGAGAAATTTTGATTATATTTAATTATTTTATATTTTTCATGAAACCAATTTTGAGACAATCATTTTCCTTAATTTTTTTTTTCTATTCTTATATACTTTTCGGTTTCCAAACATAACTTTAACTCTTTTATCTTTAGGAAAATAGAAATATTATTATTAGGTTTGTTTGATTAGTTGAGAATTAGAAAGAAAATATAAGGGAAGTAAAATAAACTAGAACATATAAAAAATAAAAGAAAAGGTGAAAATAAAAAATAAAGTGAAAATGTATAATTTATTTTATTAACTGCGTTATTTCTCTTAAATCATCAATAAGAGTTGCTCCCATTAATTTACAGAGTTATCTGATAATCAATTGTAATTATTTAATTTCAACACAATATCATAGAAAACAAATTCTCAAATATGAGAAAATCATTTTTTTTTTCACTTTTCTTATTTGGTCTTCCATGGTCTTCATTGTCCACAAAAATAGCATTTGCATATTTTTTTTCCTTTTATTTCTTTGATTTTTCTTTATTTGGTTATTCTATAAAATTTTTAAAGACAATCATAATAATTAAAATTAGTAAAAAAGTTATATATTTTAAAATTATTTAATCTAATTTATTAAATTTGAAGGCGTAATATGAATGAGTTAAAACTAATTTATTAAATTTGAAGGCGTAAATAAAAATAATTTATTGACTTTCAATATTATTTCTAATTTCCTTCACTTTTTTATCTTTACTTTATTTTTCTTACATTTTCCCTTAAACTTTCCAAAAACCAAACATAACATAAGGAAAAAGATATTATTAAAAAGGTTAATAAAAAAACCAAGGTTTAATTATGAAGGATTAATTTATTGTTAGAAAAATTATCATCCACCATCAGTAGATTTTTATAAAGAATTCTCTAAAAGTACAAAAATTTCAAAATAAGAAAGGAAAAATAAAAAATAAAAAATCAGCAAAAGAACATTGTATCAGCCACGTTGTGATGGAAGGAGCAGCAGCATGGGCAGACGATGAGCCTGAAAAGTCCCCAAACTTGATAATAATGGACCTACTTGATAATAAATTCAATCATTTAAATCCATCAACGAATTATATTTTACTAAATAATGGATCTACTTGATAATAAATTCAACCATTTAAATCCATTAACAAATTAAAAATAAAGTTTTTGAATTTGAAGTTTTTTTTAACATCTATTCAAATTGTAATATTATGTTATTATGGTGATTCGAACTTGATCAATTTCCTTCATTCTATCGAACCTTTAACCACTAAGCCGGTTTTTGAATTTAAAGTTTATTTGGTGAAAGCTACTATCTCACCAACTTTCTCGTATTTTGTTCCTCAATTAGAAAAATCTAAAGCAAGTAATTTGATATCAATACAACTCCCAGTAACCTTTTTCCAACTTTATGTTTTTTCTTTTTAATTATGAGGTCAAACGTATATTTCTGTTTCCAACCGTCTTTTCCCCTTTTCTTGGTTAAATTTATCCAAGCAAAAATAATGACATAGTTTTGAAAGAATGAGAAAGAGAGAGAGACAGACATATATTACTAGTCACTAATTTATGAACACATTGATTCATTCGAGCAAATTAAAAGAGTTTAGAACATGATATTAATTTAAATGTGTTCACTAATTATGAACACATTGATTCATTCTAGTAAATTAAAAAGGGTTTAGAAGGCATGGACGCAAAACAAAGAATAAGATCAATTCCGAGGGAGGGAGGAATCGAGCATCAGACCAAACTCTGCATGGAATCAGGACTGCGTCATCGAAACAGAGGTGGGCTCATGACCATGGACTCGCAACCGATAGATGCAAGTATGGTTAGTGTTTCCATGGTTTGATGTGAAGTCAAGCCTGATCGCAAACCATAAGACCGTAATCTCTACCAAGTCCAACACATTGAAGGTCTGTGCATTACTCTTCTCAAGGTCGTAGCTAAACTCCGTCAAAAGAAACATCTTTCTAGTTTCAACTGCTATATCAGCATTGTATCCTTGATGCCATCCATAAACCCGATAGTTTAAGCGCTGATCTGGTCGTGATACCACCGCCCCGCCATGTTCAAACTGTTATAAATACTTCAGTCTTTAGATATTCCAAGACATAGGTTAACTAAAATTACAACAGTAGGCCATACATAAATAAATACATGCAATCTATTACAACCATACTTGTAGTGCATAACTTTGGTATTTCATTAAGATCATTTGGATTGTGAAGGTGTACAAAATTTCTATACTTAAACCATCCATCCGTCTATAAAGCCTGCTAAGCGTATGAAACCTCACACATAGACACATATCAATCAACAAAGCTTGCAAACAGAGGACGCTAAATAGATAGGATTGTTCATGTCATAAAATGTAAGAAAGATAAACATCACCTCACAACATGTTCCAAAGTACTAGCTTCTGAATAATAGTTGTCCCTAACCTAATCTGAACAAATCCACTATCCCTTTCAGAGGAAAACACTGACCGGGCTGTCCAAAACTCGGTTTCAACATCTTCTCTGAATCCCTGTAAACTGTAGTTGGACTTATCTTTCGAAACCAACGCCTAACCTTTCCGATAATAAATGGTTCCGGGAAAAGCCTAACAACCTTTAATATTCCCACTCAGAACTCAGCGGCATAGTCGCACTTACCGAGCCTCCATCACCAAAGATGCCTCTGGATTTCTTTCACAAGCATGTCTCTAGCAACCATCCTCAATATCCAGTCCAACTCACTTCTCGCTCCAATATCAGCCCCTTAATATCTACATCAACCATCAAATATTTTGTCAAAATCCTTCTCTCAAAAATTCCATGGCTCTAACTTTCTCCAACATCTCACCTTAATTTTTTTCTTAAACCGATGATTGACCTCACCGATTTTCTTTTTTTTTTTCTTTCCCTCGCACTCCCCAACCTCACTACTCTCAATCGCCCATATTCACAACCCGTTCGAACTGAGATCATGAAGGATTCAACTTCAACAAGCCGTCGCTCAAAATCCGGAACCCCCACGAAGGACCCTCCCAAAGAGTCCGCATACTTCAATGCGACTAGTCCCATAATCACAATTAAGAGTATACTAACTAGAGTTACCCATCGAGGCCTCGCCGGATTCACGGTAATGGAAACTATCATGACCGAAGTAGAAATTCGAATTTCAGCTTGGTGGAAAGAAAACGAAGCCATAAGAATAAAAACAAAGTGTATAAAAGCTATGTGAACAATTGAATTTGAATATGTTGTTTCATCCAGGGTAGGGTTGGGTTTTATAATGGTTTAATTCAATAGGAAATATGGAAGTTCAATAGGAAATATGGAAGAATAGGAAAACATTCTTTTTTTTATGTTAATATTCCTTGTACGAGAAGTGTAGAATCATGCCGCCGTACCTTCAAAAATTTTTAAATTTTAAAAATAAGATTTCTCTCTAAGAGGTCTGGTACTAAAAATTTAATATAGACTTAAATTTTATGTCATATTTTTAGAAATTTTATACCATATTTTCTTTCATGCTCTTACCTTTACTCATTGATTAAAATATCGGTTTCAATATATCATAGATATATGGGATATATCGGTTGATATTTTTACATAAATATCAATAAAATATAAATTATTTAAAACTCATTAAAAATTGTTTCTAATTTTAAATTTTGATAAAATATTCTTTATAGAAGGTGAAATATAACGTGGCTGCAATATTTTCTTTGAAAACGTGCTATTATATTTTTGGTTTTTTTCTTAAAGAATATTAAGAACATGAAAAAAAAAATTAAAATCTTGTTAATTATTAAAAATATGAAATAAAACTATATATAATTAATACTATTAAAAAATTCATGTATTTTTAAATTTTTATACAGGAGAAAAAAATTAAAATTAATTTTAAAAAGTATGTAAGAATGATTATTTAGTTGTGAATCTATTTCTCAATTTCTTGGTTTTCCCCCCTCTTAGCTTTAACGTTTTATTTGGAACTCCAAAGTACTAAAAAAAGAAAACAAAGAAGAAAAGTGAAAGAAAAGAAACATTGAAGGAAAAAAAAAAGATTTAAATTTAATAAATTAATTCCATATTTTTATTCAAACTCATATTATTTGTTTCCTATATTATATAAGGACTAAGAAGTTTAAAATATATAAAATTTTGAGAAATTTTGTTTATATTTGATTCTTTTTTATTTTTCATGAAAGCAATTTTGAGAAAATCATTTTCCTTAAAAAAAACTTATATTCCTATATACAGTTTCCAAACGGAACTTAACTCTTTTATCTTTAGGAAAATAGAAATATTATTATTAGGTTTGTTTGATTCGTTGAGAATTAGAGAGAAAATATAAGGGTAGTAAAATAAACTAGAAAATAGGAAAAATAAAAGAAAAGGTGAAAATAAAAAATAAAGTGAAAATGTATAAATTATTTTATTAACTGCGTTATTTCTCTTAAATCATCAATATAAAAATTCAATTATTTATGAGTGTATTGTAACTAATTTTAATTATATTTAATTTTTTTTAAATATTTTATAGAACAAAAAATCATTTTTTGTCACTATTCTTTTTCTTTGTAGGAGCCATTGGTCTTCCATGGTCTTCATTGTCCACAAAAATAGCATTTGCATATCCTTTCCTTTTATTTCTTTATTTGGTTATTCTATAAAAATTTTAAATACAATCATATATAATAAAAATTAGTAAAAAATTTATATATTTTAAAATTATTTAATCTTGTTGAGTTAAAAACTGATTTATTAAATTTGAAGGTGTAATATGAATGAGTTAAAAATAATTTATTAAATTTGAAGGTATAAATAAAAATAATTTATTGACTTTCAATATTATTTCTAATTTCCTTCACTTTTTTTATCTTTACTTTCTTTTTCTTACATTTTCCCTTAAACTTTCCAAAAACCAAACATAACATAAGGGAAAAGATATTATTAAAAAGGTTAATAGAAAAACCTAGGTTTAATTATGAAGGATTAATTTATTGTTAGAAAAATTATCATCCACCATCAGTAGATTTTTATAAAGAATTCTCTAAAAGTACAAAAAATTCAAAATAAGAAAGGAAAAATGAAAAATAAAAAATAAAAAATCAGCAAAAGAACATTGTATGAGCCACATAGTGCTAAACTGCGCTACTTGGGTTGCAGCTAGGTGAGCATAGCATATTGGAGCCACTGCATAAAACTCATAACATTAACCCGCTTTCTATAATCACTTTCTTGCACTCCTCTTCTTCTTCTCTTCCTTCTTCTTTTTCTCTTATCTTCGCCTTTTCTCTCTGTGACGTCCCATTTCCTAGGGGTCCGTTGACAACCCGTCAACCCACGGAATATCCATGGATGTCGGGTAACCCGACACCACTCATGAAAATCGGGCAGAGTCTCCTTTGTACGAGGAGCTTTACCCAAGGTACAATATGTCCTAATCACATGGCAATCTGTCCAAATATTTTACAAAGACCACACCGGGTCTACATACAGATAAAAATGAGTACAATGGCCACTTGGACTCATGCATTAACACTCACAAAATTACATCAACTATTTACCAATAGTTCAAGAGTTATTACAATACTCTTAACCAAAACATATATCAAAATTTAAAGTTTTAATACATGTTCTACAAAACGAATACCAAAAACATCAAAACCACAACCCGGCTTTCTTCTAAAAATTGCATCTAAAGAGCCGCTCTCGAATAGTCCTCAGACCAAATAATGATCTCGAATGTGGCGAGCAATGCCCGTAAAGGGGAAAATCTTCTGCACCGGGTTACTCCCCCACCTAAGCGCATTACGCAATGATCCACAAACACACACACTCAAGCAAATACACGATCCTACTAACGCTCATACCTAATCTCTCGTGTCTCGAGTCTTCACCGACTCCCTCACACATGCCTAAGCCAATGCGAGAAAAACCTCCTTTTCATTTCTTTCATGTCATGCACTCACACCTAATTTTCTAGATTGTCCCGATGCATATGAAATACATTATGCCATTTCCAAACCACACATGCCAATATATCACTTACACATATATTAACAAAATTTACATACATGCCACATGTTATTTAATTCACATCATTAACATCAAATAGTCATCTGTTTTACCATAATTCATTTCCAATGGCTTACACACAATTATATTGTATAAAATTCCACATCATGCTAACACATTTAATTACATGCATTAATATATTATTTTCTCACACACCTAAGTCATTCAATTCAAGTAATATTTTGGTTACAACACATGAACCATTTCCTCGACCCAACTGAAGTAAACCTTAGGATCAAGTTTTTAATCTGGCTCCCTAACTAAGTTAAAGGTTGTTTGTAGTAGCCCACTCACCAAGCATCGCCCGAACCATGCTGGCTATTTAGATCCAAAATGCCCAAACTATAATTTTGCTGCATAAATTATCACACAACCACCTAAAACAGCCCCAACCGCCCAAACGGGTTCCATATATCTAGAACAATTCGCTCCCAAGTTCTCGTGGACCGATCAAACAACTACCACGACTCCAAATCAACTAAAACCATTAACACGGGCTCTTAAATCGGAAATAACCGAGTAGGAGAAGACCCCTACCTTCGATGCTGTTGAAACTCCCCAAAATCGCGCCCACATCGCAGCTCGCCACATAATCAGCCTTTACTACCATGAACCAACGATCCGAACGGCGGGATATCTAGAGAGAAGTAGCTCTCTCTCTCTCTAAAACTGAAAACCCAAGCTACTGCACGTTTTCCCCCTCTATTGCACGTTTTCTTCTTCAAATTGAAGAAGAAAATTGTTCATCTTTTGTCTTATTCTCATTTAACTTTTCAAAATTTCACCACGCTGCCTTTTGTCTTGTGATTTTGACACTTCATAATCGCAAGTCATTTATCTCATCCTCTCTAATCACGCAACATGTCGCATGAGTACACGTGGCAGTGACTTTGTCACATCACATGTCTTTCACAAGCCGCTTTACGGACCCGACACACCCGCTGCCCTCGAAAAACGCGGAAATTTCGACCATCTCGTAATTCGACGAAACTGACGTGGTAGCTAGACGCTTCACAAGACGATTCCAACTATGAAGTCCGTTTCATTATCCGAGATCTAAAATTTTCGTATTTCGACCGAAACATCATATCTTTTTTCGTAAATGATTTTTCTCTGGGTCACTTCCTAACTTTATTGCCCCCAACCAAAAGCCAAAAATGAGATATTTCTTAAGGCCTTGTTTGGTCTTATCCAAAATTTGACATAAAATTCCATTTTTCCATTTGGTCCTTCAACTTCCTTCCAATTGTAATCCTAACTTATCTTATTTTCACTTTAACATATAATCTTCATACATTATGACCTTTGGGTCCTGAATTGGTAAATTACTAATTTACCCTTAATTCTTGTATTAATTCTATATTCTTCTGTTTTATTTTTTAACATTATTTTATTCTAAAAAATATACATTTACTTTTAGTATACCCAAAACACGTTATAAAATTGTCATGGTATAATTTTGGGTGTTACAACTCTCCTCCCCTTAAAATAATTTTGTCCTCGAAATTATTACCTGAACTGAAGAGTTTAGGGTACTGTGCCCTCATTGTCGATTCTGGTTCCCAAGTTGCTTTCTCCATACCGTGATGTTGCCAAAGCACCTTTGCCAGAGGGATTTGCTTGTTCCGCATTTACTTCACTTCATGATCAAGAAGAGCTTTTGGCTCTTCATCAAAAGTGAAGTCTGGTTGCACTTGTATATCTTGTACTGGTAATATGTGCGATTCATCATAAGGGTATTTCCGAAGCAGAGACACATGGAACACATCATGCAACTTGGTTAACTCTGGAGGGAGTGCCAACCGATACACCACTGGTCCGATTCTCTCCAAAACTTCATATGGCCAACGAACTCCTGACTCACTCTTCCTTTCTCTCTCCTCAAATCTGGGCACTCTTCCGCACGACACTTTTTAGAACACTTTATCACCCACTTCATATTCACTCCGGTCATTCCTTTCAAATCGGCATATGACTTTTGTCGATCACCGGCAGCCTTTAACCTTTGCCGAATAACCTGAACTTTCACTTATGTATCTTTTACTATGTCCGACAAATCACTTTATGTCTGTATCTCACTCAACACACGAGTACATCTCTACCATACAAAGCTCCTCCTCATATGGTGTCATGCCAATGCTTGATTGATAACTGTTGTTATAGGCAATTTCTATCAATGGAATATACCTATCCCAACTTCCAGTGAATTCCATTACACATCCCCAAAGCATATCTTCGAGCACTTGAATCAACCTCTCGGATTGTCCATCTATCTGCGGATGGAATGTTGTACTAAATTGGGTTTAGCCCTATGCCAACTATAATTCCTTCTAGACTTGAAGCGAAATCGCGGATCTCTATTCGACACAATAGACAACGGCACACCATGCAATCACACAATCTCATCCACATATAAGCTAATCAATCATAGAATAGTCAATCCTGACTGGTATAAAATGGTCAACTTTATGAGTCTATCAACAATCACCCAAACAGAGTCATGTTTTTGTTGCGTGAGGGGAAAACCCAACACAAAATCTATGGTAATATTATCCCACTTGCATTAAGGAATTGGAAGGGGATTCAACAGACCTGTTGGAACTTGGTGTTCAGCTTTGACTTGCTGACACGTCAAACATTTAGACACGTACTCTATCACATCTCTTTTCATTCTTTTCCACCAATAATGCTATTTTAGATCCCGAAAGATATCTTATTACTTAGACATGGCGCAGTAAATATCGTATTATGAGCTTCAAATAACAACTTTTTCTTTAGCTCTTTATCATCTAGCACACATAATCTGTTCTGGAAATACAAACTTCTAGCTTCTTTTACTGAAAAATCAGTCTTATCACCATCTCTGACCAATTGTACCTTTTTCTACATCTCTTCATCATTTTTCTGGGCATCTATAATCGTTTGCTTTAAAACAGGCTACGCTTTTAATTGAGCTAATATAGCTCCATCAGATACTATTCTCCATTCACTGCGCTGTATTAACAAAGCTGTCTTTGCCTTTCTACTTAAGGCATCTGCTACCACATTAGCTTTTCTGGGGATGGTAGTCTATTATACAGTCATAATCTTTGAACAACTCTAACCACCTCCGTTGTCTCAAATTAAGCTCCTTCTGCATTAACAAATATTTGAGACTTTTTATGATCAGATAAATTCTCGCATTTTTCACCATATAAGTAGGTCATATCTTCAAAGTGAACATTAATGCCAACCACTCCAAACCATGTATAGATAATTTTGTTCATGTACTTCAACTCCGGTCTGACGATATGCCACAACTTTACCATCTCTGCATTAAACACAACCCACTAATTCTTGAAGTAATACTATACGTAGTATACTCTTTACTCCTGGGGTAGATCACACAATACCGGTGCTTCAACCAAAGATTGCCTTAACTCCGCTCAAAACTATCTTGACATTTTATATCTATCCACTCAAACTTTACTCCTTTCCTGAGTAATTTACTGAGTAAAGAAGATATGACAAAGAATCCCTTCACAAATCTCTATAAGATCCAAGAGCCCAAGAAACTTCACTTAACACTTCGAGGCTGCTTTCCAATTCAATTACAAACTTCAATCTTAGTAGTGGTCAACTCTTATACCCTCGCAGACACACATGGCCTAGAAATGAAACTTCATTTAGTCAAAAATCACATTTGCTAAGCTTAGCATACAACTTTTTCTCTCACAAAGTCTGTAGAACTATTTTCAAATGTTGCTCATGCTCCTGCTTATCTCTTAAATATACCAATATATCATCAATAAAGACCACGACAAACTGATCTAAATAGGGACGAAACACCCTATTCATCAAATCCATGAATGTTGCCGGTGCATTAGTCAACCCAAATGGCATGACCAAAAACTCATAATGGCCATATCGGGTTCTAAATGCAGTCTTCGGCACATCGATATCTTTCACTCTTAGCTGATAGTACCCTGATCGCATGTCTATCTTTGAAAAGACACCCGCTCCTTTTAACTGATCAAAGAGATCTTCAATTCTCGACAATGGATATTTGTTTTTCACTGTTACCTTATTGATTTGCCGATAATCAATGCACATCCATAGGGTGTCATCTTTCTTTTTCACAAACAAAACAAAGTACCCTGTGGAGAAACACTCAGGTCAAATAAAACCCTTTATCCGTAAGCCTTGTAGTTGAATCTTTAGCTCTTTCAACTTTAGTCTGAGGCATCCTCGTATGGTGCCCCAGGAAATAGGAGTTGTTCCTAAACTTCACAGATAAATTCACTTTTATAGGTGGAATAATGTGTAATCCTTCTGAGAACACATCCTAGAAATCTTTCACAAATTACAATATTTTCCAATTCTATTTGGACTCCTTTAGAATCACAATCGGGCCAAAAAGGCCTCTACATCCTTCTCAAGAATCGTCTAGCTTGCATAAATAAATCACATTGACATTGGCTAGACCAAACACCGTAATTATCACTTCGGGACCGACAGGAACATCTAAGCACTATTGTCTTTTTATTAAATGCGTTATTTCTCTTAAATCATCAATATAAAAATTCAATAATTTATGAGTGTATTGTAACTAATTTTAATTATATTTAATTTTTTTTAAATATTTTATAGAATAAAATCATTTACTATTCTTTTCTTTGTGGTGAGCCATTGGTTTTCCATGGTCTTCATTGTCCACAAAAATAGCATTTGCAAATCTTTTCCTTTTATTTCTTTATTTGGTTATTCTATAAAAATTTTAAATACAATCTTATATAATAAAATTAGTAAAAATTTATATATTTCTTAAAAATTATTTAATCTTGATGAGTTAAAAAACTGATTTATTAAATTTGAAGGTGTAACACATAAATGAGTTAAAACTAATTTATAAATTAGAAGTGCAAAAATAAAAAAATAATTTATTGACTTTCAATATTATTTCACTTCCTTCACTTTTTTTATCTTTATTTTCTTTTCATTTTCCTTGGCAAACTTTCCAAACCAAACATAACATAAGGAAAAAGATATTATTAAAAGGTTAATAGAAAAACCTAGGTTTAATTATGAAGGATTAATTTATTGTTAGAAAAATTATCATCCACCATCAGTAGATTTTTATAAAGAATTCTCTAAATGTACAAAAATTTCAAATAAAAAAAAATCAGCAAAAGAACATTGTATCAGCCACATTGTGATGGAAGGAGGGCAGGTGCGGTATGGGAGCAGCAGCAGCAGCATGGGCAGACGATGAGCCTGAAAAGTCCCCAAACTTGATAAACTGGGCTACTTGGGCTGCAGCTAGGTGAGCATAGCATATTGGAGCCACTGCATAAAACCCATAACATTAACCCACTTTCTATAACCAGGTCAAATATTGGAGCCTATGAATACATAAATGTTTTGAAAATTGGATTGGTGATTGAACTGGAAAAGGTATCGTAGGTTCACGGGTTGAATCACGACCAATCGGATTGAAACATTGTGACATGTCCTACATTGACCATAGGGAAAAGTTTCTTGCACCATATAAATATAGGTTTTTGTAACCACCTAATAAACGATTTTTGAAGCCGCGAGGGCCCTTAAGCCCAAAGCAAGTGGTTATATTTGGCCCATCATCACCCGCATCAACGGGTTTGTTTGGTCCTTAAAGGGTGTTTGTTTGTTCAATTTGACATGCAATATGGATGCACATTACAAAGTGTTTGATCTCTCCCTAACCCATCTGAAAATGAACAAGGGCACAATGGAGATCAATGTTTTAAAGATCGGATCAAATTGATCAGATTGTTGACCAGTGACCTTTTTCAGTCCGATTAAATTGCGATTCGACCACTAGTTCAACTTTTGAACCATGATCCGGTAACTTTTCCAGTTCAATCACTAGTCCGATTTTTAAAACATTATTGTGGTGGAGATGAAAAAAGCAGGTAACTCCTTAGTGAAAACAACTAGTTAATAAAATTCATTACCTACAGACACGGCTGTGGTGCTCCTCTGATATCTGCAAGAGTTGAGAAATATTAGCTCCAATTAGTCTTTACATTTCTTGAAATATAACCAGAATTTTGTTCTTTTCTATCATGTGTTGTCCATGCTGAATTGAAGGTTGCATATGGAAAGAAGAATATGAAATAAGTATGAATATATATATACTTACATATAACACAGGGAATGCACAAGTTGCTGCAAGTCATCTGGTGGAAATCCTACATCATCCAGCAATACATGGTAATGTGTAGGTCTACTTGTCCCCTGTAAAGTCATTCGTAAGTAGTAAGTACCACAACAAAGAAGAAAACAATGAAACTAAAAATGAGCTTACAATGATTCCAGCATGTGCACACAAGTAAAAATCATTGTTTCTTGTATGACATATTCTGCTGTCCACAATCGTCCCTGCACAAGAAATCAAGGCAAAGGAAGAAAAGGTCATGTCTCAAGAATTAGCAGTGGTGGCTCTGGAGATGCCAGATGGTGAAGAAAAGGGACGAACCGGGAGGGACATTAGACAGCGACGACGAGGATCCGTTCTGGAAGAATCTTGTATGGTGATTCTTCTGTGCAACTATCACCATGAACTTTGGATGCCACTGCTCATCTCTCAATTTGCAAGCCTGAAGGAAATAATTAAAACTGTTTTTAGTTCGATGTTCAAGGCCAAATCATTCCATCCAAGAAAGGAAAATCAGAACCAAACATACTTGAATTATCTGCTCTAGTTCAATGTTCAAGACTTGGTTGAATTGAGAATCACCAACACCATCCCTGAGTTGATAAATGAAGAAGATGCAGGGTAAGATCCAACTAGGAATGCAGACAAATTCTTGACTAGTGTTTTTAATGCCCTTTTTAAGTAATCATTTCTTTCAATGAAATAACTAAAATTCTAGGCAAAGAAATGATTTTAAGGTGGCGTTTGTTTTTTGGCTTTTTACTTTCAGCATTCAGCCTACTTGTTTTGTAACTTTTTTTCATGATTTATTGCTGAAATTTCTAAAAAAACTTCTAAATAGAAAAAGTCAAAATTTCTAAATAACTAATATTTGACTTTTATTCATCTTCCAAAACAGAAAACAAAAATATCATGCTTGGAAAATGATTCTATTTTTCTTGGAAAGATAGGCTACTAAATCATACCTGAAAATGATTATCAGTTCCGGCTTCCTTGACCCCGATGTTTGGTAGAAGTCCATTAGGGCGCTCCTGTCATTGATAGAGTGATTCTTTTATCAGCAACAAGAAAATTTTAACCCTTTAAGGAATCGAACTGATCAAGAAAAACTTGGGCTTGTTTGGTTACAGTTTTTAAAAACTGTTTGGATTTGATTCCCATTGTTTTTTTTGTTCTGAAAAATATGGAGAATTCAAAAAACACTAAATTCAAATAACAAAAACAGGTTTTAGAGAACATCAAAATGATGCTTTATGTGTTTTCAAAAACTGTGCTCAATGACAGTTTTCAAAAACATGAACAAATTGGCCCCAACCATGGTTTTCACAAGCAAAACATGGAAGATCACCAACCTGATTATGCCAGTGTCTTCGGAATTAGGCTGAGGCTGGAACAGAGAATCTATCATCTCAAGTTTAGGAGACTGTGTACGGACTGCAGCTCTATAATTAGAAATTGAAGGCCATTTCCTGGAACTTACCACCTAAGGATTTGGGTAAACAAAAATTCAGCATCTTACAAAAAAAAAAAAAAAACAAAAACAAAAATGTTAATGTGTTACCGCTGCAATAGATGGCATATCAGCTTGACCAGGAGAGCCATGGGAGACATCCATTCCAAGGATTAAAGTAGGTTTGCTTGAAACCAAACCAAGGGATGAACAATATCCCATATTTAGCAAAGAATTCAAGCCCCCAAGCTGTAGAAAAAACCAGAAAGAAAAAAATGTAGAAAGTAACTACTATATCAGTATGTGAAAAACCAGATGACATACAAATGGGATGATGAGTAAAATTCTCTAACCCACCTTGGCATTGATTTTTAAGAGCAAATTAGTGAGGTATTGATCATTCACTTTCCCAGATGGTGAAATGCACTGTGTGGGAACTCCGAAATCCGAAAGGCATCGCTGTTTCCATGGACCTTCAATTGAAAAGAATCATTATATGTCAACACATTTTTCACATTTCACATTTCACATTTTGAATTCAAAGCAAGAAAGGACTAACCATAGATGTCACAGTTCTTCCTCTGTGGAAGAACACAAAGAATGAACTTGGGAGGTTGGCGGCATTGCGATCTCATCATGCTAAGCATCTTGTCCACTCGAATAGGAGCTGATTCGCGCATATATTGAGGATTCTCTGTGAAAATGGAGGTTGGATTTTCCATGGACTATAGGAAAAAGAAAGTTATGAGAGTGAAATCAGTTTGATCTTGCAATAAACAGTCAGATGAAAGTACGGACAAGACTTACAATTCCTTTCATTTTTGCACACTTGATTAGATCCGGAATCAGCCTTCTCATATCACAGTCAGTTGAGAAGCTTGTAACAAGCCAAGGGCCAATTGTCGTTGGTTGAGCTAGTTTCTGCACAAAGTTGAGGACATGATTGTCAGGAGTGTGTGTTACAAAGATGTTTTCGGGCCAAATAAAAGGCGAAAACATACTAAAAAGACATTAACACCTTATTGTTGAAGTTCCATCTTCCATTTTGAGGATACAACTCCTGCTCATTGCCTGACTTTAACTGCAGTTTGATGACAGTAGAGATGAAGCCAGTAAGAAGAAGTGAAAATGAGACAATGTAACTGAAATCCTAACGATAAAGGGTGTCAAAATTTTTACTCTTGGAGCTGGCAAAACTCGGCCTTCGACTTGTGTCAATTGTGTACTAATTGAAATTCCAGAAGAACAGAACATGGGGTTCGCATCATACTTGTTACTTATTATTGCCTGCAAAAAAGCTCATACCCGTAAAGATCATGTACTTAATGCACAAATCTTAAGTATAAGCTCTACCTTTTGTAAGGATTCCATCCGCTGTTGCGGCTTTTGTCGAGATTTCTCCACAAGTGATGATCTCTGCTGAGGAGACAATGCCTTGGTATACCTTTGCAAGGAAACCAATGAACAAAGCTGCATTCACAGAAGAAAGAAAAATATGAGTTTGCTGTTATTAAGGCTATGAAAGATTAAGGCTATGTATGAATATGAATCACCTCAAGAGGAATGTATACAGGACGCTTTGATTTCCCAACATTGATGCATGGCAAATTTGCTGAGTGATCTAGCCTTATATTCCGATGTTGGACGAAATAGTCATAAACCGTTACTTCAATAGTCTGAACAACTTCACCCCCATCTGGCCCTTCATTTCTTTGTTTCATTAAGAATCTATGACATGAAAGGAAGTTGCACATCAGCAAAATTAACATCTACCATACAGTCTTCGAAGAAAACTTGGAAATTAAAAGCTCACTTTTGTTCTCCGCAGGGTCTCTCACTCAATCCAGTAATTTTCCACTCTGCATTGGTGTGTGATGTTTTGATCCTCAGATTTTTTAGCATCCTTCTAGCCTGTTAAACACAGTACCAGCATGTTTGATTACTAATCCTCTAGTGAAAATGAAGTTAGAATTAATGGAGAACTTGGATTACCTTGTTCCAGTCAATCCCATGTATGTTTCTAACATTTTGATTAGAGAGGAGAAACTCTAACACTGGACCAGGCTGTATGATCAGTGTGTTAGAGACATCTGTGTCAAGATGGAAACAAATGAACAATTAGTTGAAGAAAATGGTGTAAGGGACAGAAATTGCAGTGTAAAAACTTACCCATATTCAAGAACAGACCCCCTTGAGTAGTTCTAAAGCTTGAATTGAAACCACTACATCCAAGAACCCCACTTCCCAAAGGTATGAAATTCCTAGGATTGTTGTCAAAAAATGACTGTCTGACCACAAGGCAGCCCCTGGAGATGAACATTTAACAGAGTTAGGATGCAAGCAGAGTATGCATGATGTTAACTATCACATCCCACGTCGGATAGGGAAGAAAGTTTCTAATATTGTATAAGTATGAGCTCCTCTCAACTTAGTAGACATGTTTTTAAGCCTTACATTAACAGAGTTAGATTATCAGAGTTTACCTCTTTGCTGCATGCTCCCTTAGTATGATGTCTAAAACCCGAACAGCGTCCTGGAACTGCTCCGATGACCGGCCATGTGATGGGCTTAAAATGGAATTCATTGGGAATTTTGCTGCAAAACTGATCTCAACATTGAATGCTTTGGATCGGTAGGGACGCCTCAATCTTTTTCTGTCACTCTCATAATCAGAGCTGTTAATGTTGCTGGAAGTTGATCCTCTGTACAAAGCAACCACCAAGTTAATGTCTGGCTTAAGTGGTAAAGGAACGAGAAGGGGTACGGGAGATCTAGGTTCGAATCCTTCTAAGAACAGGTACTACATAAATGTCAAAAAAAAATAACACCTTATCAAATTTTCAAAAAACAGAATATGCATTATACCTGTTTGATGATGAATCCTCCAAAACAACCATGAATTTGAGCTTTTTGCTTGGAAGAGCTCCAATTGTATACAAACTCTTCTCCCCATCATAAGCAAAATGCATACCAGCTAGCTCAGTACGGTAAGTCTCATGAACTTTATTCATAGCGTTTCTTCCAATATCTTTAGCATCAGCAGGGTGCCCGTCTTCATAAGCCAGACACACCTATACGGACCCGAAAATTGACAGCAAATTTAAGTTTTTGGTCTCGAACAACATGCATATGCTCTGTTTTCAATGGAGAGAGGAGGAATTAGAAAGTACATTGTATTGGTAAAAGTAGGCATCTGTGATACTTCTGGGGTTTATGGAGACTTTGAAATGGTTGGTTAAAAGTTGTATGGTTTTTCCAGCTGTTCCAGTTCCTGGTCTTGCCATTGGAAGTCTGTTTGGAGTGGATGATGATCTCTGGATTTCCATAATTAAATTCTGAGATCAAATGCAACAGTTTTGATTAATTCAGATGTTCCACTGAAGAAATTAATAACGAAGCAGCAATAGTTATAATGTTCATTCAACAATCATATCACCCCATTTGTGTTCATCGGAGAAAATTGACAGAGAAAACGGGGATGGAATTGTGTAAGCGTAATTGTGTAAGCCATGTTGGAAAATTTTAGGCTTCTTTTCATTTCAAGACCCTAAGAATTAGAATTACCAAATTTTTTTTTTTGGTAATTTGATTAAAAGACCTTTTGAAAAACTGAATTTCGAAAATATCACATTCCATCAATTTTTGACCAGATTTTATAAAAATACACTCATTATTTTCTTGTAAACATAAAACTTTCTTTTTTAAGATACAGGTAAATGCATAAAATAGAAAAGGGTATTTTTGTCTATAATTAGTTTTTTTCAAGAAAAAACACCAAGAGGATTAGATTTATAAAATTTGGATTATTAGTCGTGTTTTAATCAAATATTGATATTTGTTTCTTACTTTTCTTACAACCGAACAAACCCCACTTTGAGGTCCAGACTGCCATTAGCCAGGTTGCTCTAAATCAAAGAAAAGAGAAAAGAGAAAGAAGAAAGAAAAAAAAAAGCAAATAACATGCTTAAACCCATGAAAATAGACGAATGTAAGGATCTTAAGTCAACTCCAAGAAACCTTGTAGTAATAACTAGAATGCAGATAAAGAACTCTGCAAACCGTAAACAAAGAGAAATCCAAGAAAATTAAGACCAAAAAACAAAACCCAAAGCAATCTTGAAACCCCTTTTCTTGTACTATTATTTGTCTCATAAAAAGTAAAACTTTCCCAGAAGCCAAACAAGATATTGTTATTCGACAGTACAACTTTCCCAGAAGCCAAAAATCTATAATTACCTTACCTCAAATAAACAACTCAAATACAGCACACTAGCATATAAACTTGTTTCTTGAAGAAACTGAGAAACACCAAAAAGAAAAAAATGAATTACAGACGTTAAGTTCCCTTCCTTTTCTGTCCCAGAATTTTCTCAGGAAAAAGGAAAACAAAAAAAACAAAGAAGAAAGAAACAATGAAACAAAAGCAAGCAAACTCCAAGAACATGAGACACATGATACAAACCCAAACTCCATGCTACATGATGCATGCGACTGACAAAAATTTGAAAATAGGAGAGAGAGAGAGAGAGAAAGGTATGAGAAGGGCAACCTGTGTGATCAGAGAGAGAGAAAGAAGAAACCAGCAGACTGGGAATAATAGAGGTTGGTAATGGAAAGTTGGAAGAAGACTCCTGCTATGTCACTCTGAATATGCTATATATATACGGAAAGCCGTTGTATATCTACCTATCATCATCTGACACGTGTCCCCCCAAGTATCTTTCCCGTTGAATGTCTCCTTTTTATTTCTGTAATCATAAAAGGAAACTCATATATATATATAATATATATATATATATATATATATATATATATATATTAGACAAATTTTATTTCTATTTATTGTCTTTTCTTTTATATTATATTTGGTTCTCGAAAAATTAGAAGAAAAAATAGAAAGTGAAAAAACCCCCCAAAAAATAAATATTAATTTTAAAGCTATTAAATTTCTTTTATTGGTCTTTTCATAATCAATTTAAAACTAGAAAAAAAAGACCCAAAGTCTTATAAATTGATATTATAAATAATGAATAGATAAAAATGAATGACGACACAATTACAATAAGATTCTAGTCTCTTAGGCCCCTGGTTTAGAGATAGTAGAAATCTTCGTTTTCTCTATTCAAACTTTTCGAAACAAAGCGAAAAAGGCTAGCTACGTAGACAAGATTTAAAACAAATTTTGAAAACAAAGTTAAAAAATGAATTCACTATTTCCAACATTTATATACGACCAAACAGAAAGCTGCTTTCCTCGTTCGAATTAAATTCAACCAAATTCAATCAAATTCAACCAAATGGGGTTGAAAAATGAAAACGATTTTCTCAAACCAAATTAAGTAATTAAACGATTTTCGAAAAATGGAAACTAAAGATTAATATATTGAAAATTTTCATATTCTCGAATTTTGATGAATGAAAATTTTCAACTAAACTGCCTTTGGGTCATAATGGGATCGTAGATACAGCCTAGAGGGCCTACGTGCCCCTTTAATTGATTCATTCATTATAGAGGATTTGGATTCCTTCCTATATTTCTCCTTTTCTTTCTCAATCTCTCACCAATTCCTTTTCATGCATTTTTTGTTTTACAATACATTATTAGCACAAATTGCTCTCCTCAAAGGTAATTCTATAATCTCAAGGTTATTTAAATTTTATGTTTTTATATTAATTTTGATTTTATTATATATTATCAAAAGCTAGAATAATATTATTTGATTTTGGTTATAAGTCAAAATCTTTATTATTTTTATCTATTTATCATATACTTTATTCTCATTATTTTATCATATACCAAAAGTTTGTCCCTAATTTCAATTCTCACAAAATTCAAGTTCATAACATTTGATATTTAGAAAATGAATTACCTATTTTGGATCCTTCATACTAAATAAATTATTAAAATTTCACGAAAAACATCGGGCCTAAATTCAATCGGCTTAGCGATTCCCTAAACCAAATGCAATATCTTCTCAAATTTGTGGGCTTGGATGAGGATCGATTATGGAAAAAATATCTCGATACCATATTGATAATCCTCAAATCATTGGAAAATGAAAAGTCTGACTATTAAAGAGATTACTATCGGGTGATACGCGAACTAAGTTCTTTACATGAGACAAGATAGTAAAACTATAAGCGCCTATAGAGATACATAGTAAAGGAGAAGTCTCTTATAAAAGACACATAAGAATGTATTTATAAGTCTTATAAGTACATAAAAAACAAAACGCCCTTGTAAAGACAAAAAATAAAAGGTCCCAGTAGAGATATAAGATGAACAACAATCCCTTGTAGAGATACATAATAAACAAAAGACCTCAATAAAGACACGTGATAAGCAACAAGCCCCTAATATATTATTAACATATTTAGAATAAATTAAAATGACAAATAATATATTATTATTATTTTTTAATTATTATTATTCTTTAAAAAATAATAGATTAATAAACCCAAAATGAAATATTTCGTCTTTAAAATAAATATTTTGTATAGATTTTAAAATATTTTGCCTAGATACCTCACTTGTGCAGCTTATAAATAAAGGGCCTATGTACCCCTTTAATAGAAGATTTGGATTTCTTCTTATATTTCTCCGATTTTCTCTCAATCGCTCTTCATATTTTCTTTGTTTTACAAGGTTTTCGCATCTGCCCGCTAGACACCCGGAGGGGAGAGGGTCAAAGGGTCGAGGTTCAACCGTCAAACCGGTTCAACCTAGGGATAGATCCCTGGCCTATATATAAAATAAAAATATATTTTTTTCTTATATAAAAACTTAATTTTCATTGAATAATAAAATTAAAGAGATACATCTAATATTACATTAAAAGAGATAACCAATATATAATCAAAATCATACTATATAATAATAAAATTACGCAATAGTTACATTATATTGGGATTTCATTATCTCCATCTCGAAGCATTACTTACGAATTACTAATATTCACGAATATCATCACTTCATCTCGAATATATCCACTCCTAAATCAAGCATAAAATTCTTAAAAATAACTCATTTAACTTAAAATAAATAAATACATATAACAAAAATAAAATAACACACAAATTTTAAAATTACCTCGTTGGCGCCAACAATATTGAAAGTCTCAAGTAGAAGATGTGAATCCAGACTATTCGATTAATAATATTTAAAAATCAATAAAATAAAAAGCAAAATCAGTAGTTTAAACGGCGCCGCATGATCAAAGGAGGGAAAGCAAGAATCGGTACCCAAGACCGGCCTGGGCAGGTTACCTGGGCTTGACCGACGGGTGGCCGGTTTTATCTCTAAGGCTATCCCCTATTTTTTCGCTAGATCGGACTGGTTCCTGGTCCGGCCCCCTGATTTAGCTCCTAGCTTGGACCGATCAGGCCGGTCCGGGTTTGACAACCACTTTTACAATTTAATATTTATTTATTTAATTTTTGCTTCTCTTGAATTTGAATATGGGATCTCCCATCTTACCCTTTTACCAATTGTTTCCAATTGAGTCAGGTCTCGAGGGGCAATTTCATCTTTATTTATTAAAAATATTTTAAAATACATGGACTTTTCATAAGTTTTTATTTTTATTTTTTTGATAACTGGACTTTTCCATAAGTTAAAAAAATACTTCCCACATACATTTTTACTTACAAAATTATTCTTTTTTACTTAATGATAATATCAAATAAAATTATTCAAAAATTTAATCTATGTCCTTAATTTAACAAAAGTATCTTATAATAAATATATTATAAATTTTTTTATTATATTATATGAGATATAAATCATTTTAGAAAAATTATCCATGATAAAATAAGATTTTTCTAATTCCTTAATTGATGATGATTTTATATCATGTACTACATAAATTCACTTATCTTCTCATTTTTCTAATGAAATTGAATAAAAAATTTATTAATAGACATCAACAATATACTAAAATAATTTTTAAAACAAAAATAAAAAATAAAATATGACAAAAACAAAAAGATAAAATTTTACAAATAAAATATTAACTCTCATTATATTTTCAACTATTTCTCAATATATCTTTTACTAATGTAATTTGGCAAAAGTAAAAGTTAATATATATTATTTTAACTTTAAAGTTTTAAATTTTTTGTTATATAATTATATTTTTTAAAATTTTTAATTTTCTGACTCAAACCATCTCTCATGAAGAAAAAAATGGTTAATTAGCTTTGTTCAATTGACTATGGTATTTTATGAAATGGATATTCAACTTTTATAATTAAAAGTACATATATTTTATAATAGATGAATAAAAATAATTTATAAGAATTAGGGTTCTTTTTTCTATATTTTCTTTAATAATATTTTATATAACTCAATGGTTAAGGCGATGATGGGCAAAGGACGGGAAGGGACCAAGTTCAAGTCCCAATAAAGATAAAATTGTGTATTTATCAATAAAAAAAAATTAAAATTCACTTTCACCTTAAAACCTAATTGGAGAAAATAATTTTTAATATTTTCTATTATTAATGTTTCATAGGTTTATTGTTTAATTCTTTTACATTATTTACATTTGTTTTTCCATTTATAATTTATAATCCTATAATTTTTTTTGTATGTTATTACAATCGGATAAAAAGCTAGGACTTCTCCAGTTATTTTTTATTTGTACATTTTGGCTTCATACTACTAAAAATCTTTAAGGGGAACTTGTGGTTCATATTTTTTAAAACATAGAAAACACAATTTTGATTTTCTTTGAAAGCTCTCTTTTTTTTTAAACTATTTTGAACATTCTTCTTGTTCTCTGAATTGAATGTCTTTTATGTTTTTTAAAACAAAAAAAAAATGAAAACTAAACATATTATCCATGTTTTTTTGTTTTTTAGAATAAAAAACAGTTTTCAAAAACTTATAAACTAATAGGTTCTATTTTTATTCTTTTTTTCTTCTTTTATATTTTCTACTTCATTTTATTTCCTTATATTTTTCTTCTAGTTATTGAAGAATCAAACATAATAATAATAATAATAATAAATGGTAAATATAAAATTTATAATATTAGGGGAAAATAGAAGATAACTTTTTGAAAGCATTAAAACATATGATGACTCCACTAAATTAATTAAAATATGCAGTGGAATAGTAACTCCACTTATTTATCTAGTGTAACAAAATTTTGTTTAATGTAATAGATTTTTGTTTAACCTAACAAAATTTTACCTAATATAACATATTTTTGCATAATGTATTAGACTTTTGCCTATTGTAACATTACTATTGTAAGTACGTAAGTTCCAACACATGAAGGATATTTTTATCTTAACAAAAGGAATAATCATTGCACTACCTGCTTTAATTAATTTCTATTTTCCTTCTTTTGGGTCCTTCGTATCATGTTTAGATGATTCTCCCTTTCTATTATTAAACTTGACAAGGCATAAAACATCTCAAATTAAACGAAGTCATTTTAATCTTAAAATGCAAGAGCATATAACATGGGTCTAACTTCTAAATCCTAAATAATGCAAGAGCATATATAACATGGGTCTAACTTCTTGATCCTAAAGCCTATATATTTTTAGAAATAAATGATTGTCTAACATTAATTATAAGAAAAAAAAAATGTTTGGTGACAAAGTTTTTAAGGATAAATTTGAAAAATATAAAAGTTAAATAACATAAATACTCATTATCCACTTTCTTCTTTCTCTTGTAATAAATGATAAAAATCATTATCCTTATAAAATTACGATAGCTTTTTTTTTTTTTACATCAATGGTGTCTTGTAGCAACACTCTTAATATAAATAAAACAAATCCCCTTTATTAAAAGATTAAAAAAGAAGTCCAATGTGAAGTAAAAAGCATGTTATATACTTCCATCCCTTTGAAGTGGATTAGGAATGTGGGAAAGATTTACAAAAGGTCACCTGAACCCTAACATATGGAGGCTTTTCTCCTAAATCTCCATCCTTTTTTTAAGTTAGAAAGAAAATTGAACTGCTCACAATGAGCCGAACTCATTCCTTAAGAATTGTAGAAGGAAAGGGCAGAACTCCAATGTAATTTTACTGAATCCAACGTCAGGGTCAGCAATGTTGACCTCTAAAGCTTCGTTTGGTATTCGAAAAGTACTATAAAAATAAAATAATCAAGAAAAATAAAAAAAAATTTAAGAAAAATAAAAAATATATTTAAACTTTTTTTTTAAAGAAAAAATAATATTATTGATGCAAACTTACAATAGATCGATAAATCCAAAATACAAATAGTTAAAAATCATATATAATGAAACAATATACAGGTTAATAGTATAATAAATCGACATAAAATCTATAAATTTGATAATATAACGGACTAATATCTATAACTTCGCTTCAACATATCAAGCACTATACTGATATCTTCGACGATCACCTATATCATTCGTCTCAATCGCTCCCATTAGCTGAAATAAAATGCCATAATTAAAATATCAAACAAATACCATGTTGATAAAACTTGACGACAAACCAAACGTCGATAAAACAATACTAAAAATAAAATAAAACCTAAATCTTTGTGGAAGAACCACTTTATTAAACAAAAAAAATGAAATAAAAAGATTCAGATAAGCGATTTCATGCCAATAATGACCAAAAAATCACCCATATTTGCTTTAAGAAAAATAGGATAAAAAGAAAAAGATGAGAGAATGACAGCTAGGGTTTTAAATAGATTTAAACTTAATAAAATAATTATATATATTTATTCAAACTCTCTTCATTTATTTCTCCCTTGAATAGAACTTTTATTTAGTTGAATATTGAATAAGACTTAATAGGATTAAGTATTAAAATACATATTTTTTTAATATTATATTTCAAAATCATTTACGTCATTTAATAAAGATATAACTTTATTGCTATGATAAAATGAAAAATATTTATACAATATATGTATAAAATATTAACATATAAATGATAAATAATATATTATTAATATTCTTTAAAAAATAATAGATTGATAAACCCAAAATGAAATATTTCGTCTTTAAAATAAATATTTTATGTGGATTTTAAAATAATTTACACAGATACTAAAATATAGTTTTTTCTATTCAATATTTTTTTTAATTTATAAATAAGTTATGCAAAAATAAAATAAAAACAAACTGTAAGTCTGAAAGCAAATTGCTTTAAAAAAAAACCAAAAAATAAAAATAAAATAAAAACAACCTGTAGTACTCAAAGCAAATTGCTTTAAAAACCAAAATAAAAATAAACACTTACTTTCAAAACAGCGAAAACACGTTTACATGTAAGACTGGGGACAAAACAAAATTAAACGTTAAAAATCGACCACTATTTTCAACATTTTATATAATGAATCGAAACTGCTATGCTCTCGCTGAATTAACCGAAAACGCTGATTTTATTTCAACATTTTATAACAACGTCATTTTCGCAAAATTGTTTTACAAACGATTTTCTTATTCTTTATTTTCGCAATCAATCTAAGACGAAACGATTTTCTAAAACGAAAAACCAAAGATGTATCACATCAAAATTTTCATATTCCTTAATTCTCAATAGCCAAAATTCTCGTGAACCAAATGCGCTCACCTCCATTTTAGGTATTCATTGGATTCAAAAGGGCAATTAACAATTAAGCAAAATAGTTGACAACTCAGGCAATTTATTTGCCCTAGAAAAAGCTTTAGATCAGGGAGGAAGGGAAGTGACCAGCCAGTTGATATTCATAGTTGGAAACCAGGGCAGTTTTTACCAGTCTTGCACATTATTTTTTAGTACACAGTATTTCAGGAAAAAAAAATACTACAAAAATTTTCTTAGTGATCTTAGGAAGGAAAAAGAAAAGAAAAAAAAGAAAGATATGATGTACAAAGCTCTAGCTAATGTTGCAATCTGCAGGATTACCTGTTAAACCTCCTTCTGAAGAGGCTTCAACATCAGAAAATCCCAAAAGATATGTCTCTCCATCTTCTTCATCATTCTCAATATCAGCTCTATCATGTCTCTGAAGGCGCAAAAGATTCATGATAACATCAGGGGTAAGTAATATCGTTGAACTTGAATGGTTCTCTCGCGCTTGCCTGTTAGACTCCATAATCTGTTCATAAACAAGTAAACAACCCCAAAAAAATTGATTATAAACAGGGAAAAATAGTTGCATCTGTTATTAGAAAATGGTCAAATGAGTATATTCCATTCTCCAACAGTGAAGGAAAAGTAGCAGCTTGAGATAGTACCTTTTCTGCATCATCAGGTAGAGGACGAATGTCATCTGCCATAGGAATCCAGAGCTTTACCGAGTCTTCTATTCCACAAGAAGCAAAAAAAGGCATGTAAGGATGGGGCTGAAGATGGTTTACAATTTGCCGGTCGCCCACCATTAAACGCACAAGTTTAGCGCTCTTCTTCTTCCAGATAAATATATGGCCGCAGTCAGACCCACTCAAGACATAATCATCTTTGGGGCTGAAAAAACTCACACCTTTCACTGTTCGAGCATTCCTATGCCCTGAATAAACTTGTGGCTTTTCAAGTTTCTGCAACTCTTCAGGTGGAAGAGACAATGGGGATGGACCCATCCCCATGTTCTTCTGAAACAAATAGATGAGCTCATCATTGTAAGAAACAAGCAGTTCACTAGTGTTGGAGTAGGCCAATCCTGTAATCTGAACATCAGCCCCAACAAGATGATGGGGGCAAAATGTATTCACAGGTCTATCTAGGTTATTTGATGAATCCCATTGGTATTTTCTTATGTCATAGACACGTGCATATTCATCAGAACCTCCTACAGCAAGATAGTTCGGATTTCTTGGGTCAATCACAATGGCGTTCAACCCTATACTTTTCTGAGACTGCTGCTTGAGTGTTTTGAATGAAGAGCAACAGAAAAGCTTTGTAGCAGAATTACTTCGCAGGTCGAACTGGAACACAAAATATTGAAGAACAAAGGATTCTTAAACTTGACCAGCAATAAAAGCAAATTTTGCCAGGAGAATATCATATAATATTAACTTACATGTTGAACAACACCATCCTCGCCACAGCTATAGAAAATATGGGGACTTCCTGGCTCTATATCAAGCTTGTACACATTGCCTTGGTGCTTCCCCAATCTTTTAGTATCAACATGGCCATTTTCCAAGATCTGGCCGAGCCTCACCTACAAAGGGAGAGAACTGTTCATAGTCATATAAAAATGGGACAGTTTAAGAGAATCTGTGAACTGAAACATGTGTTACTAAACTGGTAACTTGTTAAAAACTGTTTACCTTTAAGCACCAAGCAAAAAATTGGATACTCTAAACAGAACAAAACAAAATCACCAAGGTCTGTTAGCCTAGTACACGTTGTTAACTTGTATTCCAGCAGCTCAAGCTTTTAGTATATTAATAGCTTAACATGACATTAGAAACTATGTTTAACTAAGGTTACTCGAGTTAATCAATATACATGCAACACACCCAAATATTGATAAGAAATAATAATAAGGAAAGTATTTCTGTTTACAAGAAAAACCCTTTAGCAAACCAAAGTAAAACTCATTCTCTGAATCAGCACATGCATTGCACCCAAATCTTCATAAGTAGAAGTCTAAAGCAAGATGTCAAAATGTAATGAGATTTCTGAATCAGCATTCATTGCACCACTACCTTCATGAATAGAAAAGAGACAATGTTGACAAAGGCATACAGAGGAGCGGAAGATTTTGGATGCAAGCTCACCTGGCCATCACCAGAAGAAGTTATTATCGTCCGGTCATCAGTGAATGGCATTATTCTGGCCTGGAATACATTGTCTACGTGGCCAGACAGATAGGAAAAGATTTTACTTTTAGCAGCCCAATTCCAAAATATTATTTGTCTGTCATCAGAACCAGACACAAGGACATCGCCAGTAGAGTTGAATTCAACTGTATTGACACATCCCCTGTGACCATTTAAGTTCCTGTATAGAGCGCTTCTCTTCACCAAACCCTGTAAAGAAAAGAAAAAGGAAAAAAATGCATAACACAAGGCAAATCAATCATTCCCAGTGGTGCATCTGCATCTCGATTGCAGTCAGACTTTAGACTAGATTGGAACAAAACTAATTTCTGCTTGTTGTATTGAGAATTAAAAGATAAACTTTGAGGTCCTAATGCAACCATGCTTTTGAATACGAAACAAAAACTAAGGGCCTGTTTGGTTCCTATTCTTGAGATTAGTTTTTTTTAAAAACATATAACTCCATTTTTGTGTTATCTGAAAACTGTTCTCCACCTGAATTTGGTGTTCTTAGTGTTCTCCATGATTTTCAAAAAAAAAAAAAAAGAACCAAACGTGTTCTATTTTTTATCTTTGTTTTCTTTATTTCTCTATGTTTAAAAAAAAAAAATAGTTTCCAAAAAGTATAACCAAACAGGCCCTAGGTTTCACATAGGTGTCAGTCATGAGTTCAGCAGAGAGAATTGTCTCTCGTATCAAACATGAAAGATCCATCTGGTATTCAAGGATAGTAGCGAATTGGACAAGGAAAAATATTGATCCTCTTAATTGCATCCCCAAAGGACATGTATGTTAAATCTCTTATGGAAATTGTCATCACCATCATTTATGCAACCTTGTCAACAGCATAGATAATCTCTTCTCCTTTCTTTACTTTATTTTCCAAGAAAACAAAGACCTTCCTACAATCCAATCAAATTTTCTCCCGAGCAATCAATCGAGCATAGGATATTCCATAACTATCAAAATTTATGAAACCTCAATAACTCATAATCGATCAAACTTACCATGAACATCAACTGCAATCAAAGGCAAACTCAATCAATCAAAATTAGAAAAAGGAAACAAAGAGTGAAGACCTCAGAGGCAGATATTCGGCGAGTGAAGCATCGTGGAGGGAAAAAACCTATCTCTCTCCTGAAAACCTCAGTAAATTCATCCGGAAATCCCTTACGGCGAGACTCCATGGAAGCAGTGAAGGAGTTGAGTAGAGCTTGTGGTTGCGCTCAGAATTGAAGAATGGAAGATCATGGAATGTGGCGAGCGCAACATACAGAGAGACTGAGACTCGGAATTCGAAGGTAAAGGGTGATTGGATGCGTACGTGTCGATCGCCAGTATAACGACTGCATTTCTTCTTTATTCTCAAAACTTCTTTCTTCTACCGAAAAGAAAAAAATATATTAAAAAATAAAAAATAATTCTTTTTTTTTTTTACATTTATTCCCTTTCTATGTTTCCCACCACTTTATCTCTTATGGGAATTGGGAACCCTAGAGTTTAGACCCTTTCCTGTCTATATCTTGTACTTAGTTCTTAGTCACTTGAGTTAGTTTTTATTAGCTTAAAATTAGTAACTAATTTTGATATATACTTTACATTTATTTTCTTTTAAATAAATTTTTTTGATACATCTTTTAAATAATTTTAAGTTATTTATGTTTATAATTTGGCTATTTTGTTTTGTTTTTCTATCCGGATAAATTGTCATTTTTTTTAATCTTCAGTGACTTGGAAGCTCGATTTAAATTATTAAGTTATTAAATAGGTCAAATATATTTAGTAAAATAATTTAAGATTATAATCTAAAGCTATTTTTAATTTTAAATATTAAATATAAAAATAGTTAAATAATTGCTTCTTTTTATGTAATATTTGTATAAGGGTGAGCAAAAATACCTAAAAAATCAAATCGATAAAAAACCAAACCAAGATCGAATAAAAAATAGGTTAATCAAACCGATCTATTCGATTTTTATTTTTGTTTCATACAAATCTCAATTTCGATTTCGATTTACAAAATACAAAAACTACAATGCAACCAAAGGAGAGATCACGGTGGCAAAAGAGGATATTTGGCAAAAAACTCAAACGGCATATGTTTCTAGGTTTGATCTAGGAGAACGAGGGTGTCTTCGCCTTCTTTCCATATTGATATACTGGCTAACGATTTGAAGTAATAAAAATGATTTGTTTCTATCAAGAAATAAAATAAAATAAAAATAGAATTTTAGTATATTATTAATATAATATATAACATTATTTCCATATATATGATAGTAAAATACAATGTATATGATATATAATATATAATATTAATATCATATAATGTATATTGTATATAAATATATAATACATTGGTTTTTTGGTTAACCCATATATAATTAAGTGAAAAAATGATTAATCAAAATTTTGGTTAATCATGTTGATGACTAGACTTTTGGTTTATATAAATACCAAATCAAGAATTTGACGATTAATTTTTCTAGTGGTACAATTAGGTTAACCAAATCATACTCACGTCTACATTTTTCTTTTTCTTTTTTGAAAGCTACCCAATTTTTAATATAATGTAATAAAATGCATCGACTAAAACTTGAACCCCCCTCCCCTCATTCATGTCCAACCATTCTAACAATCCAACCAAATGAACTAAGCTTGTGGACATACTCACTTCTACATTTGTCCACCTCAATAAGACTTGATTTTAGGATTATGAGTAACGCCTTTACAAATTGCATAGACATTTTATAATTAAATTTAGGGAGAATTATATTTTACGTTACCTAGCCCACAAAATTTACAAATAGACCAAGACTTTTAAAATTGGTAAATTGATATATTGATAGAAGACAATCATACCCTGTCATATGAGATTCTTTTTTTCAAATAAATTTCTACTTGACAATGACAAAAAAATAAAATTAATAAAGATCCGCAAACTTAATCAAATGATATTTTAGGAAATTATTCTCATATTTTATGGATTTTTATTTTTTAAAACAATTATATAAATATGAAAATGATTAAAAATATAATATAATAAGCAAAACTGACTTTAAATTATATATAATAATATAAAAATACATCAAGTTGAAAAAATTCAAATTACAAATAAATTTTTATGCCATCAAACATTAAACTGTTTTATAACTTTAAAAAATTTAAACAAAACCTTAATATTTCCATGAAGTTATCAAAAATTATAACCTAGTTTTGTTTGTCTATTTTCTTTTCAATTTATACTTAATAATTAAAAAAATTAATTTTCCTTTCAAGTACCATCATTTTGAGTTTTTTTTGAATATTTATATCTTTAATATTAATTTTCAAAACTTTATAGGTATTTGATCAAATTTTGGTGGTTAAATAGCCTATTTTTGAATTTTGGAGGTCTAGCTATCCCTCGGGACATAATTCCCTCCTAAGTTTGTTATTTCAACAAATGTGTTAAAACTTAAAATGGCAATACACAGTCCGAATCTCAATTAGGGTGAAAAATAAAATAGCTAAAAACATTATAATAAATTTTTATAAAAAAATATAATCAAATAATCTTAAACTATTATAAAATAAAATTTTGTAGCATTTAACATAATTTAAATCATGATATCAAAAAAATATATATATAATTTAAATCACCATAACATCTCTACCGAAAATAATTTATGAGCATGTTAAGAATTGACAATTGTTTTACATCAAATCAAATATAATGATATTTTTATTAGAAAAAACAAGAATCCAAACATCAATTTCATTTTTAGTTTTGATTTTAACATGTGATTCGTTAAACAAAGTATACTAAATTATTAGTTGAAGTAATTCTCATACGTTAATATAATACTAATAATAATAATAATAATCAAAATGATTTAAATACATCGTTAATAATGAATTAATACATCAAACATGCTACCATTCTCATAAAAATAATAAATCAATTTGTATCACACCATTGACATATAAAACAATAAAGAATAAACTAACAGGTAGAGGCAAAAACCAGAGAACAAGAATATTAAGACGAAAACATTGAGAATATCCACTTCCTTTTCCTTCTCTTTGAATAGCGTACTCCAAATTTTAGAACAAAAAACAGTTTTTGAAAACACTAACCAAGTAAGCCTTAAAACGGCGTATTTGGTTTATGTTTTTTAAAACTGTTTTTAAAAACACAAAAAATACCATTTTGACATTCACTAAATTTATTATTTTTAGTGTTTTCGGTGTTTTTCAGAACAAAAAATTAAATGAAATCAATCATGTTCAACTTGTTTTCAAAACAAAAAAAAAAAAAATTGGAAAACTATAACCAAACAGGCTCTAAGTTTCTCCATCATTAGCAGAGTATGAAAGCAGTAGAAAAAGCAAAACCTGCTAGCCCCACTATGAAGATTACAATATTATTACAGACCTGTAACAAGCATCAAAAAATTATCATTCTACCCAAACAAACATATTTTTCAATAAAGATACACCACCAGAGAGTTCATGTGTGTTTTCCCCTGTTTACAGGTTCCAATGAAGGCGCCTGGATGGTCATTGCAACTAAAAGATAGCAGAGTTAAATAGATCCCAGGCATAATAGGGAAGATTGTTCTACTTTTCCTTCTGTTTACCGGCACAAGAACATAATCATGGTGCAACACCAAACAAACAATAATAAACATGGCCACAGAAGTCCCAACAGCAACAGCCATCAGCCATCAGCTAGTCCCCCATTGCAAATAGGGAACATGAGAGTTGATTTCCTATCGAGCAACTAATTGCAATTTATGAATATCGAATCCAACTCTTTACCTGATATTGTCCGATTCGGCTCTGATATTGCCCAGTTTAAGACTGTAGTGGTGCACACACAACTTCCTACCAGCCGACCCCGTTTTTGCTTCTCTATTAGGCCTACGTCATCAAGAAAAGACATCGATAGTATTGAGTTCAAGTCCTCTGTATATGGACCTTCACCTTAACGATGTAGGACACCACATTTAGCTTTCAATAGAATGGAACATTTTATCCAAGTGCAAGCCCCCCTGGGAAATTTTGGGACATTGATGCTAGGCCTGCTAATGATCATGTGTGAATGTGACTTGCAATTTAAAGTCATAAATCTTGACTTTGAGATGTTTTGTGAACATGGCTAGTCATACATCTTGATTTTGGTGTTATGAACATGACTAGCCACAATTATTCATTTTCGAAAGTTTACAAAATGTTGTGAGCATGACATATAATTTCAAACCATAAATATTGACTTAGGATGAGTAGAGCCTTGCATTGCCTATAAAAGGGATTAAGGTGCAGATGTAAACACAAGCCTCTTAAGAGAAAGCAGAGCTTGTGCTGTGTATGAGACAGTTGTCAAGTGTGTTGTTTTGTTTGCTTGTGTTTTCTTAGTTTATGAATTCACTCTTGCATCCAGTCCTTCATCAACTGAAGATTCAGTCTCATTACTAAACTGATCCCAACCCTATGCAAATGTTATTTACAACAAATTTTCAACAGAACACTCTATTGTCAGTCACTTTCCAGTTAAAGCTAACAAACAAATGTCCAATGAAATGTTGATATGGAGAAACTAACTGAGCAAGAAAATAAATGAACAAGATGAGACAAAGAAATTTAATGTGGTTCGACCATTTACCTACATTCATGGAAGAAAAAAAAGTAGCTAGAAGTTTCACTATTATGAATGAAGATTATAAGGAGTTTCACTCGGATTGAAAATTTTCTCACATGAGCACTCATAAGATAAGAAAACACAAGCTAATAAAATTAGCTTACACTACTTGGTTTTCTCACACACAAGCACAAGTACTTAGTGTTTTCTCTCACAAGGCTTGTGAGCATCTCGCAAGGCTCTTACCCTTTCAAAATCAATACTTATGGTCTAAAATTACAAGCTATGTTCACACCACTTCTTACGCTTCCAAAAATCAATATTTGTAGCTAGCCATACTCTCAACACCAAAGTCAAGATTTAAGGTCAACCATATTCACAAGACATCCCAAAGTCAAGATCTATGAAATTACAAAGATTATTATTGTAAATGTGGATAACAATTTCAAACCACAAATCTTGACTTTGAGATAATTTGTGAACATGGCTAGCCATAAATCTTGACTTTGGTGTTGTGAACTTGGCTAACCACAAATATTGATTTTAGAAAGTCTACAAAGTGGTGTGAACGTGACATGTAATTGCAAGTCATAAATAGACTTCGAAAGAGTAGGAGCATTGCATTGTTTATAAAAAGGCTTAAGGTGCAAGATGCCATAGAAGCCTCATGAGAGAAAACACTAAGTACTTGTGTTTGTGTGAGATAGTCAAGTAGTGTAAGCTAATTTTATTAGCTTGTGTTTTATTAGTTTATGAGTGCTCTTGTGAAGTAATTTTTAGCATGAGTGAAACACCTTATAATCCTCATTTGTAATAATGAAACTTCTAGCTACTCTTCCTCCTATGGGCGTGTAGGCAAATTACCGAACCATGTTAAATTATTGTGTCCCATCTTATTTATCTATTTTCTCGCTTAATTAGTTTCTCCATAACGTCGTTTCATCACAACATAATGCTTCCCTAAGAAATGGTCTGAGCCACTGAATTATGTAGAAAAAAGAAAATGATAATAGATTGACATTTTAAATCAAAATCAATTTGTCAGTCCTCTTTAAATTAACGGGCCAATGAGCATATTCAAGGAGATTAAGTAAGCACTTCTTGTTTTTTTAATCAGAAACAAACAAATTATCTTCTTTGAACCTCATATTGCAATGCAATGAACTCATTGTTTAAAAAAAAAAAACTAAATTGCATTCTCAATGATATTTACACAATTTTGGAATATTTTGCATCAAAATTGGTTAGTAATTGATACTGAGTCATATTCAGAATTTGGGAAGTCTGTAATTCTTCTTAAAAGTTCTTTCAAAACCCCCATTTTTTTAAAATAATCTTTCTATTCTCAAGTTTCTATTTTGAGTCCTCAGAACTTAAGAGGTTCTTTTTTATCAGAATCTACATTATAAGAAAATTTTCTAAAGTAAGTTGCTATTTCTTTTTTAGAAAAAAAATATATACTTTGTTTATAAATAAATTTAATAGTTTTAGGAATAAGAGTCTAAATTTGTTACTATATAGGTTAGCTTTTCTTTCGTAGTTTTATTCATATTATACAGTTTTCTAAAGCCTATAAATAAGGTTAATTGGTATAAAATAAGATTATAGAAGTTCTGATGGTCGATAATATTAAAATTTTCAGTGTATACTTGGTAATTTTCAGTTGTGAGACTCAATTCATTCCTAAAACCCTAAAAGATTAGGAACCTAGCCGATCAATTTGATGGTAGAAAACTAGGTGGTTCTCCAGTAATATAACTACCACTAGCCTATGACATTCAGACTCTCCAATTCCACTCAACATACTCGTGTCAATATGATATAGGGGTAGGGTCTAAGATCCTTTTTAGATACTCCTACTTTGATTCAAATATAACCAACTGATTCTAATTGATTTATTATTTTATTTTTATTCTCAACTTCTTTAGCAAATTATTACAATGAAAAAAAAAAAATGTTTTGGGGACAAGATTTAAAAAAAAAAAAAAAAGACAACATCTTATCAACAATATATTCACTTATAACTAATATCTAATTCATGTTTCTTTGCCTTTGTCTTACCTCCATATCCATATAAAAATTTGGGATCCTTTTAGCCTGTTTCACATATCCTAAATTTTGGAGTTCTATAACCTGACTCCTATATATGTACCCAAACCTGAGACCTGCATCCAAGCCCAGGAATCTTGGCCAGTGGCCAAATATCATAGCTTTTTTCATGAGTGCAAGGAAAATGCAGTTCAGGTTGTAATTTAGAGTCTAAACATCTAGTGACAAACCAATGAATGAACATGTAAACTTAAAGTGATAAAAAAAAAAAAAAACCAACAACAACAACAAAAAACTCACCCCCTACAAGGACTTTCTCATAAAAGACAGGTGGCAATTTGGAGTGGACCAAGTTGCAACAACAGTAGGAGATGTCAAGTACACTATAAGAATATAAATGGGTGGAAATTTGACTACAATGAGAGGGAAACTATTGCTGTACCTTAAAGCCCAAAGATGGAGGAAAGATGCCATATTTGAAACTGCACCCAGGACAAATTGAATGGAATGTATCATCTAAAATCAAACTCATCATGATGTTGTTGTGCAGAACCAAGTTCCACTTCAAGATCCATCCAGAGGTGCCAAGTATCTCACAGGTACAACCTTGAAACCTCTGCAAAATATTTCCATGAAAGGACGAAAAAGAAAAAAAAATAACAACTTCTAAGTCATCAACCAATTGTTCAATGTTTATAGCTCCTGTTGAGAGATAGATGAGTAGAATAAATTAATAGAGCACTTTTTTTCGCACCCTAAAATGCCCGAACATTATAACCAAACATACCTGAGAATTATGATTACTTTCACAAGATATAAGAATAGATGCTCCAACAACAAGCACATTCCATGACCCTAAGCCCCAAACATCATGGAAAAAAGAAATGGAAATGTAATAACGGTGTAAACTGCAGGATTTGCTTATGAGATCTAGCAACACTGTCAAATAAATTACTGCATTAGTATCTTGATCATTTTGACATGAATGAAATAAAGTAAAACTGCTAAGCCCCCAAAACAGCTTACCCTAAAGCATTAATCCTCACTGGTCAACATGATTTGCACCAACACGGTAGTATGTGAAGTGGAAATATTAACTTTGGTGTTGTTATCACTGATAATCTAGAGAGACTTGTGCAATCCTTACTATAGTATGAAACAGGCTATGCAGATGATTTCGCCCGACAAGATCCCCCTTGATTAGGAAAAATAATCATGTTAAGTGGGGGTGGAGAACTTCATCTGAGCATCGTGTTGAATAAATCATCATGATAGTTCTCTTTCTCTTTTGATAGCTTCAGCATAATTTTAAAATGTATTATGAGGAATGAGGTAATCTAATTGAAATCATTTCCTTCTCAAAAATAAAAAGAAGAAAAAGGAAGCTTGTTGACAACAAACATACTGGCTGCTTAAACTCACCCATATTCATTACCTGAAATGTGAAGCAGCTGGTTCTAAAATATGTCGGAGGTGATTCCACAGCACCCATCACATGAAATATTATGCCCACTTATGAATTGCTATGGGGCTTTGCAGGTTGCAGAGCCTCCTGAATCTTTTTAATCACAGAACAATTTTACTTCTAAAACAGTTGAAGTTTAAAAATGCTGAGAAGACAATCCAGATAATAACAGGAGCAACTGCAGATAGATATATTTGATAGTTATATAATGGAAGATTATTTATCACAACATGAGTGGCGTGAGAAAGTAAATTAAATTACCCGAGTTTTTGCAATATTGAACACCAACTCTTTCCAACAAGGCACAACCAAAATTTAACATGTTTACCATATCATCCACTGCTTTCACCCTTCTTACGGAAGAATGTAAAATTTCAAGATCATTTTCATGTCATACTAAACATGCATCGTACACTTTCATAGAAATAATCCAGAGTTAGTTTGAATGCTCAACAAGAAGTTGATAGCTCAAGCCAATGCAATTAAAATAGGACAAGAAGCATACAATAACCATACCAGGTTCATCCATTTTATTAGGTGGAACCTGGTTGAAGAAAGTGCTTTGTTCCAGTGATGGATACCAGCTCCAAAATAGCTTTGAATTCAGAAAGGCGGGCTAAAACCTGCAGCAAAAGTGTTGGAGTTTCCTCCTCTGACTTCTTAACTCAGTCCACTTGTCTCCTTTTGTTGTATATCCATAATCCTAGTCTTTATCATCCTCTAGCTTATTCAGAGTACAATATTTTTGCTAAGCCATGCCCAATCACTTAAATCCTATCTTATTCCTTCTGGCCAATCATCTATGAAATCAAAAGCCCCCTTAAAGGTTAAGGCCTTTGCTTGGTTAGCAGCACACACGAAGGTAAACACCAATGATATGTTATAGTCGAAAAGATCCTACAAACCTTATAGTCCTCATTGGTGCATTTTCAAAAGGAAATAGAGAATCAATTGAGCATTGTTTTCTACAGTGTCCACTAACTTTAGGGCTATGGCACAAACCCTTGGTCTAGAAAGGACAGATTGGGTTCTGCTTAAAAGTACTGAAGATATGGTAATTATTTCCTTTAGATGATTGAGAAATTCAACCAGAGGTAAGATTCTTTACCAAATTCTTTGTCATCTGTAGACATAGCTCAAACTAGAGCAAAACCCATCAAATTCGCATGGTGTTCTCTTCTATTATGTCTTTCTTTCCTTTAGTCAATATTAACAATTTCTCCTTTTGGTCTTAGGTAATTCCATTCTATAACTATGGTGTTCAAAAAGACGTTTAGGTTTTTTATTAATGAATTAAATATAAATTGAATATTTCAGACGCCTCAATCAAGTCAGATTCATTTCTTTACTTGCAATCTTGCTAGCTAATGCATTGGTAAACCATTGATATCTGTATAAGCTCCCAAAAAGAAAATAATAATAATTAGCTGGAAATCAGAACAACCTCCTCACAAAACAATTATGTATGAACGTATTATTGATATGGCATTCCCAAATCTTGTACTAGATGAGGTTCTCACAGAAACTGTTTCAGAAGAAAACTCTTCTCCAAGGTAGAAATAAAAAAAAGCTAGACAAATGCATCAAGAATTAATGAAACGAAAATTGAAACTCACTCCCAATTTTATTCCATTATGAAGTCATTCATATGCACAACTGTTTGATTTGACAGCTTTTTATCTGCCCAAATAGACATTCAGGGCAAACACCTTTGGACACAACAAACAACTATAAATCTTCACAAATTTTCTATGAAGAAACTAGGATTGGAAAACTATACTTTAACTAACCGGACAATAAGGCTAACTATGCTTATGTATAATTGATAATTAGAGATTGGAGAAACAAAAACTCTGAATATGGATGAGATTTCCAACTATTCAGCTTTTGCTGGAAAAGAGAGACGGGACAGGAGCCATATTTTATGGCTATTGGGGACTGAATAGGAAACAACTACTCCTTAACACCGAATCTCTTTGCAATGATAGGACGGACATCATCAGCATCAACCAAGGTCTCTAAAAAGGGGAGTAATGAAATAAGTGCACGGTCTGATGGATCATCAAACCAACTCTTAATAGGAATTCCATTATCCACTTGCAACCGGAAAACCTGAAATTATAAAGAGAAAGCAGAACTTCAATAAAATTTGTTGGACCAATAAAGATAAGGTTTTGTCAACCTATTTTACTTTCATATTTCCTAAATTTACATTATGAATTATATGGACAGGATGATCCAACTCAAGATCAAACATTGATTTCCCTATAATCCAACACGCTAGCATTTAGGCAAACTTGATTTCTAACTTCCCATGGTCATATTTTTTAGCAGTTAAAACTTACCTACCTATCTATCTATATATCAGCAGTCAAAACAAGACTCTGCATGGAGTTAGCTTTCTCATTCCAGACAGGGAATGATTTCAAAGTAATCATTGTACTAGTAATCAAGGAAAACTTGTAAAGCTCAATTCTAGTTAAAGTTCCACTAGTCTCAGATGAAACTACATCCTAGATCTTTTTATTCATTACTATGACAAAAATGCAGATGATCTGACACAATTATAATAAAGATATAGTCTATTTTGACTAAACATATCTAACAGCACAAGATATTGATATCTGAATAGGGCCAGAAAAGTGAAATGATACATAGCAGAAAAATTAGAAACTAAAAAGGAAAATACTGCTTCCAATAAAAAAATACAAAAACAAAGAAAATACTGCATGAGAAATACCTGTGGAGAATTATCAACTATAGCTACTTTTGCCAGGTCAATTCCTAAAACTGTCAGATCTTTAGTGTAGCTACCATCTGAAAATATGCATGATTCCCTATAAGCACGTCCAGAGAAAAGCTTCCTCTCTGGGTCAAGAATATCCAGCAGTTGTTCAGCATAAATGCTTTGACTGGCAGTGAAAACAATGATTTCAAACATCTCTGCTACTCTCTCCAAAAACATCCGCAGGAAAGGCCTTTGTCGCACGTATATAGTGTGCTCTTTCATGTCGAAAAAAACTGGAAAGGTGAAGTCTGCATGACCACAGGGTTCCAGGGTAGAGTGGACAAGTGTTTCTGTACAAATGCAGCCAAGTAAAACCAACCTTTTGGTGAGTATGAACCTTAAACTTCTTAAGATTAAGCAATTTTGAATCTCATGGTAAGGAATTAATACCAGAACAGGTTAAAATTTATGTTTTTAGTTTTATGCCAAATTTGGACAAGGAGAAATGTTATTCTGGTGTTTGGGATTTTCTTCACATTTTGTCATGTTCCATAATCTCTTCAACTCAAACATGTCACCAAGGTAAACCAGTGAAACACTACTCTGTTGGATGAAAAATAGATGCTGCCAAAGTCAATTGCATTGGGAAGTATTATCATAAACATAAGCATGAGATTTTATTGGCAGCATAGAAGCAACGACATGTGCAATCAATAGTGGTTGGAAAAAGAACTTCATTGAAAAGATATCATGCCAACAGACCAACACTACAGCTTTAAGTAATTTCCAGAAGCACAAATTGGACTAGGACATCATATCACAGTTAAAAGATAATTTGTGAACATCAAAGGATCTTTTCAAAGCAGAAAAAGGAAGTCAAAGAATATAAGGTTACCAAATGGAGATCAATAGATATCAACAAAAATAAAATGAAAAGTGACATATAAATGAAATCCTAACTTGTTTTTTCTTTGATAGGTAAAAGTGTATTGTATGAATTGTAACTTGAAAAAAATACAAATTAATCAATTCTCTTACCGTCCAAGTCCAGGACTAGAGTGATCCGCTTCCTGTTGCTTTCTTCCTCAGGCAATAATGTAGGCAAAGAATTAGGTTCTACATCTGATGAATCTGGGAAATTTCTAATAAACGAGTGAGGATCAAAACAATCTGCTTCATCTGAGTCAAAAAGACTAGGATTCGCATCATATTCTCCATTTACATGGGGTCTTGTCTGTTGGCTTACTAGTTGGAACCATGATTCGTCCGAGTTTATCAACAGCTGTTCACACAATTCCACACAATGGGTGTTACTCGTTTCTACTGTTTCTTCAAAGGAAGGCAACATCCTGCACCTCCCAGACATATCAAACATAAGATGTGGCTCAGCACATTCCACATCAGGAAAGAAGCTATTCTTGACCATGTCGTCAAATCTGATACTCTCTTCAATTGGTAAACCAGTGAGAGACATGTCAGAGATATGGAAATCTTCAATATTGCAAGATTGATAGCCAGATGAGTTGTTGCTCTCATCGTTGTTAAGAATGGTCACTTGCAGTGCATCAGGGCAATCCTTGCAACCTAAACATAAAGAGAGATAAATCTAAGTGCACTTGATAAATAACAAAAGCTACAAAGCTACAGAAATCAGTTCATGGTCAAAGATAAAGACAGAAGAAATTAAGAAAAGGGATAGTTATGGGGCTTTTGGACATTCAATTGGAATTGAATCATTTAGCTAGGATTTGAAACAAGTCTATAATAAGAGCATATTTGTTTTTCTTAACACTTACAAAACATAGTACTTAGAATTAAATGAGATCAATACAAGGTTATTATGGTAATCTCTCTTGATAACACAGCAAGATCTTGTGCATTTACTCATGAATGAAGAAAAATCATACTCAATTACAATTCAACATTTAAAAATCTAGTCGGAAGCAATCATAAATCATATTTAATTTGTTGCAAAAGTACTCAGAGAATGCATAAACCTGTTGGAATACAAAATCAAAAGCAAGAATTGAAATTTCTGTATCTTCAGCCTTCATAAAGCCTAAAGCGATTAGCATCTTCAGTCAGGAAGAAAATAAGGTTGAACCAAGTTACCGAAAGCCTCCATGCATGCCCCAACCAAATTCAGGCTGGGTTGTGATTTCTTAACTCAACCCAAATCCTAAGTTCAAAATTTTCAAACCAGGCTCACCAAATGGTGGAGTTGCACCAGGTCAACTCAGTTACAACTGTAGGGCGGCAATTTACTGACTTTTCAAAGACAAAGTAAAAGAATAATAAGTTTTCCAAAGAAGTTTGGAAATTGAGTCAAAAATAGATTTAGTTAAAAATCAACAGTGAGGGAGAAGCATTCCATTGAGAAAGATCCCAAGAGGAGCTAGCAGATATCAGCATTACATAAAATCTTGTTCTGCACAGCTGGATCAGGCATAGTAAGGCAGATAAACCTTTATTACTGTGCAACCAGGCATAAACCAGAACAGTAAAACAGCATGTTAAGCACATATAAAATCTTCAAAACTAGCCAATAATCTTATGTACTGCTACTAGGGATACTTTTTGCCAGCTCAACCTTAATATAGAAAGAAATAAGACATGCAAAACCTACAGCTCCACACTCTGTTTCTCCTCCCTTTTTCTCTTATCTTCTTCATTTTCCTTAATCTATATTCCCTTTTTAGTTTATTTTAAAAAACATAAACAAATAAGCAAATACCATGGCTGCATATATTACCAGAAACCATCTATGACTTTGAGGAAGAGAAAACAGGGAAGCCAGATTTCAAATGGCAACCCTAACCAGACTCAGTTAATCAGAGATGCCAATACTCTTGATACAAATGTTTAAATTGATTGTAAAAATTTAGCCACCATGACTTAGCTGTTACCTGCAGTATCTTGATCCCTTGGTTTGCAGTGAAAGCCATTTGTTTCTATGATAGGAGAAAATATTGTTTCCATGTTTGGGGAACAGGTGGATGCCAGAAACTCCTGCCAACAGTAAATCATGGTTATTGCATCAAATGATTAAGCAACTAAACGATGGACTCTGAAATGAAAAACGTATAACAACTTGTTCTGCAAATGGGCATTACATCTGGAAATTCACTTTAGTTTAATATATATATATATATAACATATGCTTTTACAGGAACCCACACCCAACCATGAAACTATTGTCTGCTTTGGACCCAAGGGGTCATTAATGCTTTAAAACACATCTACTAAGTTAAGAGAAACCCATACTTGTATAATGTCAGAAAGTTTCCCTCATATCCAATATGGAATGTGACAAACACCCCCTATGGGGCCAAACAAATACCCCACAATGGGTTAGGAATCAGCTTTGATACCATTTGTAACAACCCACACCCAACCATGTAGATATCATCCATCTTGGGCCCTCACGGCTTTAAAACATGTCAACTATGTTAAGAGGAACTCATACTTATATAATGTCAAAAACTTTTCCCCTATCCAATACGGGATGCAACATATCAACACTTGAACTAATTGTCATTTGTTGCATAAATGCGCAATATACTATTCCAAGTGGACACCTTACATGTATCATGTTATCCTAATTAACAAGCCTTCTTTCAAAATTTAATCAGGCAACAATGAAAGAAATAGGGAAAAAGGGTCTTGCATCAAACAAAATGTGCCTTTATCTTTCCTAGAAAGATGGTAGAGAACTATAGTACCAAAAACAGCTCAAAAAGAAAACCTTAGAGTTCAGTTCTTTACAACAAAGAATGAAAAGAGCCACTTATCAAAAAAATAAAGAAAAAAAGAGACACATCTGGTGGGTCTGATGCTAAAAATAGCAGGCGCATATATGGTGATGCTAAAGAAATCATGATTAGACAGCATTTCATAGATTGATCCAAAAACAAATTATTAAAAATTAAATATTTGAAGGTAAATGCTTTTCTAAAAAGGAGATGAAAATTTTAATAAAAATGATTAAAATAGCTCTTCCGTGATCATTCTTGGACAAAGCATTTGTAAAACAGGTGGGTCAACCAGTGTTAAGTTCCCAATTTAGTAAACATTTTCCAACTGCCCTAGTGCAAGGCTCCACAATGATAACTCAAGTTTCAGTGGTCGTGATTTGGAGTAGTAAGAGAAAGTACAATAAGTGGAAAGTCGGGAAAATGTATACAAAAAAGCAACATTGGTTATAGCTGAACTGGTAACCGTCTGTTTATATTTTCAACCAGCTTTCCAATTCAAAAATGTCCATAGATGCGCATCATTTGAAGGACAAAAGATATATATTAGTGGAAAAAACATAGCAAATGTGGATGGATAAACCAAACTCCAATTATCAATATAGTGTGTTTGTATGTTTGTCAGTGTTCATATAACAATCAAATGGAGAGTGTGTCCCACTCTTTAGACAAACACTGAATCTGGACACCTTTTTTTGTGACAAAATCATAGGATGCCCATTACCAAAATCCTTTTTTTCTTTCTTGTTTACTATATATATAGTAGTTAAACATAAGACAACTGAACAAATCATGTACCATTCTTTCATCATAAAATGAATCTTCATCAGAGAAAGGCTGCAGTTTAAGCATTAGAGTTTCTCCATCAACAGATTTTTTATGGTCAATGACTTCATCAGATCCAATCTCCTGGGATGATGGCTCACTTTTTTTTGGACCTACAATAAATGGGATACTAGTAAGAGATTTACTTACAAGCATCAAGAAGAAACATTACAGCGCTTAAAAGATCTATAAAAGATTGTTAGTCAATAGTCAAGAATCCCTTGAGGAAATCGTAATTGGGTTTTTATAATGTTAAAACATGAAGTGAAAAAGCTCACAATTTTGAATTTTTGTACTTGGCATGTCAAGCTCTGCCATTTCTTGAGATATCCGCACATGAGAACAAGAGCTCTTGGATATTTTAGTTGACTTCTGACAAACATGGAGACAAGTTCCTTCCCTTATACAACATGTGACTAACTTGGCCTTCATTTTAAATGCCGGCATTGGATCTAGATTTATAATAAAGGCTTGAGGATGGATGCAGAAATACAAAGCACAAAAATCACCACTGTTCACATTCAAATAACCAGATAAGAACAAATAAAAAAAGAACAGTAAAGATGCATACATGGTATAATAAGTAGAAAATTAACAATGCACTACACACGAAAGTATGGAATAAGAAGAGGATATTAAAACTTAAAAATCAAAATTAAAATTCGTCAATATACCAAAACCATTAAAACATTGAGAATCAATGATAATTTGGCTAAGTTGGTTATTTTGCAAAAACAACCAAATTAGCCAAATTACCAGAGCTCTAAATACATTATTTTCACTTTCCATTCTCCAAGTCATTCCAATTCCCTTTTAATCAGACCCAGTCATTTCAATTCTGATAACAATCAAATATTAATGAGATCACAAATTTTATTAGTGGGTTTGTCTGAGCAAGATGAGTGTCTTGCTCGAGATTGTCATGTTCCACATATTTAAGAATGAGAAGGGAAGCCTTGAAATTTTGCCCAAATGAAGCAATAAATAAGCATCCAAGTTGAACAAGATGCAGCAGCACTAAATAAATAAAACAAAAGAAATTTCAAAAACTCAGAAAATAGTAATAAAATCACATAAATAAAATTATAGGAAAATCATTAGATTCATAATAAGAAAGTTAATTGCCATTTTCAATAGTTTCCGATTTAATTCCTCCTTCCCTCTCCCAAAGTCCAACTTTCTCATGGCTTCATCAAATGGTCCGTAGCACCACCATATTTATCTTAGTAGGAGCCTCTAATAGAATCATCATCATGTCTAATTGATTTAGCACCTTCCCCTTAGAATGTTCTACATACATCCGTTCTTGTTTTCATTGATCAATTTGCAATGATCTTTCCTTTAACCATCAACAATGAATTATATATGCCACTATAGCAACCAACAACCTCTATCTCTTCTTCTTTGATCATTTTTTCTTTTTTTTCCTTTCTACTTTCTTTTTATTTTTTAAATTCTTTGCTAAAGGTTGAACACAAGCGTGGATGAGCACTCCTGTAGTAAACAATTGGACTTAAATGATTTTCAAAATGTATAGAAAAGCCCATCAAAGTGCAAAACCCATTAGAACCCATTGAATATTTATGCTTTAGCGTCTTATAAAAATATAGCAAAGGCCCCAAAACAGATTAAGGCCAATCAAATATTCAAGGCTTAAGCCTTAAAAATGAGGCAAAAGCCTCAATTACCCCATACCAAAGCAACGACCTCAAGGCTAATTCGACACCTTGTAGCCCAGAGCCAGCCTTTTAAGGCTTTGGTGATATTAATTTTAGCCAAGTAATCCCAAGGCTGAGTACCTAAAAAAAAAAAGAGAAATAACAGTTTACTGTTTAGGTATTTTTAACAATGAATATAGCTGAACCTATAAACACACACACACACACACACAATGAAAATAGCTGACAATCTGAGTATAAACACATCTTCCCCACAGCCAACTAAATAAAGAAAGAAAAAAGAATCTTAAAACACAAGATGAGCACATTGGATTGTCATAATTTTCCAACAACTTCAATTTTCACTAAACTTCCTACTTTAAGTTTTCTTAATTTATGCATAATGCTAGTAACAACATTCTCAAAAATTGGAACTTGGTGAAATCTTATTCTATACCTAGAGATGTCTAAAAATTCTGCAATTTCATTTTCAATTCAATGAAAGGCACAAAAGAAGATTGAAATCTATAAGAGTAAGTCTTGATGAATGCCTCAAAACAACCCATTTGTGTAAATAAAGTTCACCCAATAATTCATCTTGGAGAACATGGGATATTAGTGTGTATGGACAAGTCTAAAGAATGACACATCAAATCTTCACTGCCAGTAAAATAAAATGAAATTTCATTGAAATATTCAAATTCAGGCCTGAATTAGCTAAATCTGAATACTACAAATTGAAATCATTCCCTGAGTAGAAAAACGAAAGAAAAAAATTCATGAATATTTTACTTTTAAACTTAATGTACCCAGTAAAAACTCTACCAAGCTGCCCGAAATCAATTGTCGATTAAGTCATGATATGTTAAGCTACTCCACTTTGTCTAAATTTCACATTTTTTTTTTTTTTTTGATCGATGCAACAGTATCATATAGATATGAAAAAAGAGCACCAAGCTCCCAACAAGTACACAAGAGAAGTACATAGGAGCACAAAACACACTCTCACCTACCCCAATTTCACCATTTTAGAACAGGGGTAATAATTTTTTTCCTTAACAGAACAAGTTATTCTTCTTAATTAGAGTGGAGATCAATTATAATGTAAAGGGTGCAAAACCAAGGTTGCAAACACAATATATTGATATACAAGTGAAACAAAAGCCAACTATAGTAGCTAAAAAGCTCTATATTAAGAAGAAAGACTGACCAATCTATAAAAGATAACAAAGAAAGTTGGGCCTTCTGTCCATCTCTAGTAAGACTCTCGAGACCACATATGCATATAAGTTATGAGGGAATCCTAAAGATCTTAGATAGCACATCGCTCACCTTCAAAAGTTCTTTGATTTTCTCCTCCCAAATTGTTCATAAAGGTAAAGAAGAGTTGTTCTCCAAACCTTCCTTCCTTTCCTACTAACAAAGCTACCATGTCATCCCTCCAACAAATTCATAATGGAAAGAATTTGTCATAACTCTCAAGCTATCCTGCAATGGATGAGAAGATGGTCGACCGATTCATCTACATCTTTACACATGCAACAAGAACTTGCCAAAACCCATTCTCTCCTCTTGAGGTAGTCCATAGGATCTGGTCCCAAGTTGTTTCCCACGTTATTTAAAACAAAAAGAAAGTAAAAAATTGCACTAGGATAGGAGCCTACAACCCTTATATCATCTTTGAATGAAATGTCACTTTACCTTATATCTTCCCATGAATAGTAAAAAGACCTCATAGAGAACACTCCATTCTTGCTAGCTTACCAAACCATTCTATCCTCCTTTCTCTAAATCAACAAAACTCATTAAGTTTTACAAAAAAATCATATCCAACTCCCAGTCATTAAAGTTTCTTGAGAAATAAGGGTTTGGAGTATCCATGCCTTAAACATGATCCCCTCATGCCTCCTTGGCAATAGAAAAAGTGAAGAAAGAAGGAAAAAAAATTCTTCAAAGGTGTATCACCTTAACATCATGCGGAAATTTGACTCCTTCAATTATCCATTTCAAATATTGTGTTGGATTTAAAAGATCCTAATCATTTATGATTGACTTCCATAAGCCAAATCCATGGCGTTCTCTCCCTTCCCAAGAGCACCAACCTCCCAATTCTTCACCAAATTTTCTTACTATTACTTTTCTCCCAGGTATATCCTTTTCCAAGGTGAATCTCCAATACCATTCGCTCAAAAGAGCTTTATTTATAACGGTTAAACCCTTAATACCAAGACTCCCTCTTGTTTTATCTTTGTAAATTGCCAACCAATACACAAGATGAGATTTTCTCCAACTCCCAAAAGGAAATCTCTTTGGATTTTCTCTAATCTCTTAACCACCAACTAAAGAAAAATGAAAATGGACAAAAGGTAAATTGGCAGGATGCTCAAATAAACATTCAACAAAGTGATGCTTCCTCCTTTCAAGTGGTACTGTCTTTTCATACGGGCTGATCTTTTGAAAAACCCATTCTCCACGACATCCCAAACAGAACCTTTAAAGGGATAGGCCTAAATATGAATCGTTTCTGTACAGATGGTGCATTAGATTGGATGCATCAGATGCCTGATACCTACCTCAGTTTTCACACCAACTCTGTAATTCACTATGGCTACCCAAAGCCCTCTTCACCCAGCCCCCTATTTGAAATTTAACTTCAAAAGATAGCAGAGAAAGAAAAGGAGAATGTTGAAAATAGCATGAGAACGTAACTCAGTTTTCATCCAAATTCGCATCATGTCCCTTTCCTTTCCCTGATCCTGACTGAGATCCGAAGAGGTACCTCGGACGCCATAGCTCTAAACCTTCCTTCTCACGATTCAGCTCTAGTAATCCACATTCATGGCTCCCTACCTAGACCAGTCTAAGCAATAAACCCCAAAACCCATTTCTCAACAACACAAAAAGGAATAAGTCAACATCAAGCCTAAACCCAAGAGCTGAATTATCCCCAAAAACACTTCAATACACAAAAGAAAAACCAAATCAAGAAACCAACCAAACAGGAAAAGGGATCCACAAGAACCAGAGTCAAACAGCTGTTTCTTCCACAAAGTCAATTGCAAGACCCATACAAACCCAAATATCGAGCAGAAACACAAGAATTCACCCAAAAAAAAGAAAAAAAAAAACACTTCAAACAACAGTCAGAAACAAAAACAAAAGAAGCGAATCATTTACGAAACTAAATGAACCGAGCAAAACAACGAACAAATACAGAGAAAAAAAAAAAAAGAGATGAATGAAACAAGCAAATACGGAAAACCAATAGACAGAACTGATAAACGATAAAAGGAGGAAAGAATCTCTCCACACCTGTGGCATCGACATCCCCAATCCCCCTCTCTCTTCTCCCGGGGGAGCGAAAAAGACTAAAATCTTGAACCCCCTCCCCCCAACTCTACTTTATAGAGGAAACCAGGAGAAAAAAATAAATTTAGAGGGGGGAAGGAGTCGTGTCGTGTCGTGTCGACGTCTGGAAGATACCATGGACGGCCCCGATATGATCTCCGCCGTTGAGTTTGTCTGCAGCCAATAATTTATTGACACGTGGATTTCTAAATCCACGTCATCACCTCCCTGTGCGGAAGCAAGGCGGCAGAGCCCCGTATTGTGTTCTTCAGACTACATCAACATCTTCTGTTGTTAGTTTGACTTTCTATGGGTCCCACAATTTACTTTTTAAAAAATAATTTTATTTATGGCCTTTTTTTTTTTTCTTTAAAGAAATGCTTAGAGCTTATTGGTTGATGTTTTGAAAATTGTTTTTTTTGTTGTTAAAAACATGGAAAACAATGGAAATAGGGAGTAGTGTTTGGTTTTCGGTTTTTTTGATTGAAAAACGCATATATGAGGTTTATTTCGTTCTTATTTTTTAAAATTATTCTTAGTTACTAAAAATTATATTTGGTTCTTGTTTTTTGAAAATTATTCTTAGTAACATTTTTTTTAAAATATAAATAACAACTTTGTTTCTTAATCTTTAAATTTAGTGTTTTTCGTATTTTTCAAAATAAAAAACAGTTTTCTATAACCAAAACAAGAAGAAGAACAAAAAAAAATACATAAAACATGTTTAATTTCAAGGTTTTTTTTTTTTATTCTCAAGAATAAAGATAACTCAAAAAACTTATACTTTGACGTTCTCTAAAAAAACAATTCTTAATTTGTTATTCACTGAATTTAAGTATTTTTTTTACTTTTCTAGAAAAAAAATGGGAATCAAAAATATGTTCAGGATGTTTTTCTTGTTTTTTAAAATAAAAAACAGTTTTTTGAAAATGGTTATAAGCCCCCAAAATATTATAGTAACTTTAACCTCTTGGACACTTTCAAAAATAAAAAATAAAAATAAAAACTTTAACCTCTTAGACTTAAAAAAATATTTTCTTTGAACCCCTTTCTACCAATATTATATTGAATTAAACTTAAAAGGCGTTTTCATGATCACTCTGAATCTAGACAACTTTTGCAGAGCTTAAAGATTCATAGTGATTTTAAGATTTTTTTTTTTTTTTTGAAAAATCTTGTATAATATCAAATAAATAAATTATAGTGATTTATAGATACATGCTTTTTTTTCAAATAAATACTTTTTTGACATTTATAATAATAATGATTTTCATAAAAATCATTTATGTATAAAAACATTCTTAATAAATGATTTTTTAAAGATGTTATTTTGTAAAATAGTTCAAACAAAAACATTATACACGTTTTCATTATTTTTGTTTGAATGGAACACATTTTCATTCTAAAAAGTGTTTTCTTAAAATAGATATTAAAAATAACTTGTTTAAAATATTTAAAAAAATACTTTATTTTCTTGACAACTAAAACACTTTATAAAATTTTTTTTTTTGTATGTAGTAAACCTTCTATTCAAAATGATCCTTTTAATAATATTTCTAAATAACATTTTTACCATAGTTATTTCAAATAAAACTATTGTCAAATTCACTCTTAATTTTGTATAAGATTTAGATTAATTTACTATTTTTTGTGTGTCTAACTCAACAATACTTTTTTATCTTTTAAAAAAAAAAAAAAAGACTTAACAATGCTTTAAAAAGAAATATAACCCTAAAACCTTTTTAAATTTTATAAAATTGCTAATAATGCTTAAAATAATTATTTTAAAATATTGATGAAAAATAAATTTACCATAAATATTTCAAAAAAAAAAAATGTCTAATGCACTTTTTTATTCTAAAAACGATTTAAATCAATTTGGTTACATTTTTTCATGTGGGTGATTTATAACTAAATTAGAAAATATTTATAATTAGCATAATAAATTATATAAAAGTAAAGAAAATAATAATAACTTTATTTCAATCTGAAACTTCTATTTATTTGCCTAAAAGATTATGGTTAATATAATTTTTATTGAATTTCAAGGCTAATGTCTACAAAAATAATGTGTTTTTATTAGAGTTATAAAATGTTTTTTTCTCGACAATTATTCATTTTATATATTACGTTGTTGTACATGTTCTTACAACCATTCAAATCGAATCTCGATAATTATGTCTCATCCTATTATCAATTGAGCCAAATGGAAGACAAGTTAGACAATTACAAAATTATTAAACAACATAAATTGAATTATAATGAGATATTTTTAGCATAAACTCATTTGCTTTGATTTAGTTTTTAAATAAATAAAAAATTATAACAAAATTTATTTTAAAATTACAACTCCCTAAAGTTAATATTTTATAAAAATTTGAGCTTGAGATTTTCCGTAACCCTTTCCCAAGCCAAGCCATACATCAGAGTAAAAAAATAATAAAATTTGACCACTTTTTTGGTTCATCGGTATTTAATTATTTATTTGCTTTCAATTTATTCTTTTTTTATTTTAAAAAAAAAGAAAGAAATAATTAACTTTAAAGCGACGGAAATGGTAGGCGTTAATGTTTCACGCTTAATTAATTATTTAATGATATGTCATAGACACGTGGAAAAAATTCGTACACGTCAGCTCCACGTGAGGGTGGAAATGATGTGGCAGAGCCAAATTATGGTGGAATTTGTCAATTTCTCGACCTATACTTGTGGGTCCCACTCAGCCTCTTAATTTTGCCCTTTTTTTTTGAAAAAAAATGTAGAGATAGAGAGACCGTACGTAGCATTGTAGCAGCACATAAATTTTGTTATCCTTGAACGGCCTACTACATTATTATTATTATTATTATTATTATTATTAGTAAGGATAGGTAGTTTATTTTTGTTTTAATTTTTTTCTCAATAAAATAGTTATTTTACATATATTTTAATTTTAATTTATTTTTTTTCGACTTATTACAACTTGTAATTACTCTGAATACGACGTTTGATTTATTATTGCCTTTATTATTGTTTATTAAGATACTGACGATTCATACAGAAACATATTCACTGTGATAGCATAACAAATCAAGTTACATCACACATGCTAAAGTGACTTTGACATATTTATTATAAGGACAGGCATTATCAAAATGCAGTGCTTATGTGACCATTATGTTACATTACTGACAAGCTTATCTTTAAAGTTTTTAGTAAATTTGATTTGTATTCATATCAAATGTAATGTTAGTTTGAATCAACAAAATTATTTATATTTTCGAAAACAAATTATTATTATCATTATTATTTATAAATATGGGTTTTCGGACCAACTGACACAAACCTTGAAGTTAACAACTCAATAAACCTATAATAACCTTGAGGAAATTCAAACCAATAACTATTGGGGAGCAAACTCAAGATTGAACCAACTTAGTTACCCGTATGATTGGCTACACCACATTATTATGGTCGTGTTTTATTTCTTCCTAACTTTCAAGCGAGTACCACCCCTTTCAAGACATAAAAGATTAAAATAAAAAAAATTAAAGATTGATAAAATTAAAATAAAAATAATTTGGATTGATCTTTATGAAGCAATTGGAATCAACTTTTTTTAAGAGCAACATAAAATGATAAAATTAAAGATATTGATCAAGACTGTGACTTGTACGAATAAGAAATATATTTTTAAAAATGCATTTTAAAACTCGAAGAAGGGTACTTGTCATAAAATACAACCACTTTTTGGTAGGTTTAAATCTTTAGGTTATCAGCTTCAATAATGAAACATACTTTTTTCGAAATCATGGTATTTATTTTATGTGTAATACATGAGTTCAACTCCAGTAATTAATTGAATCAATTGTTATTAATTAAGTTTGATATACTTAATTATTAATTGATTAAAAGTAGTTATTATTACTTAATGGTGGGGGCTATTTTTGCCATTTCTTTTTATTTTCGAAATCTCAAGCTAAAAGAAAGAAAGATTGTTATATATAATTCTCAGTCTATGCTTGCAATTCTTGTTACCCTAACTGCATAGCCTCCCCAATAAATTAAGGAGTTGTCTTCTCTTAGGTTGATGTAAGAGCATCTACACCGATCATTGGGAATTTGGATTTGATTATAAAAAAATCGGATTGGGAAGGTTATGAAACTAAAATTTTGTTTTTAGAAGTTTATTTATTTTGAAATTTATTCATTTTGTATTACAACATAATATTATGTTATATATTTCTCATAAATTTGTCCTTATTGAGACTAAAGCCCTGAATATTTCCTTTTTTATACCTGTCTGAGTTCTTAACTATTTAAGGTAGGTCTTATTGATAGGAGTTCCTTTATTTCTTTTTAGAAATATTTATCATTAAAAGTTTCTAACACTCCTAAATTGTCACAAACTCATAACCTAACTTATTTAAATCTTTAGATCATTTACCACTATCTTGTCTAGGCATGATAGGTTCTAAAAATTATGCTTTTTTTTCACCTATAATTAATGTACAAACTCATACCATAACATACCTAAACCTTTAATATCATCCATCACGATCCCGTCCCCTAAATCATAAATCCTTAAAACAATGTTTCTTATTTTCACGTAAAATTAATGTTGTCAATGCATTGTTCTTTCTTATTTAAGTGCATGAGTCATCTCAACCTATTTTTTCATCAAGGCTATTTCCTTTCAACTGCAAGTTGTTGAACTCTCTCTCTCTCTCTCTAATTATGCAGTAATTGATAAGGTGATAGGAACAAGTATAGTGTCCTTATGGTTTATGTTTCTAGGTTGTCCTTAATTTCTTATTTTCTCTACCACCTTTAGTCTCTACAATTTAACATTGAGATAAGCATGATAGCAACCCTAAGAGTCTTATTGGTCTTTATTTTTTAAAACGGCTTTTGCTAACAGTTTTTAGAAACATGTTAATATCATTGGCTGTGATTTTTGAAAATTTGTTTTTATTATCCGAATTCTAAATTGCTTTATTTGTTTCCTTCGCGCTTTTCAAAAAAAAATGGTAACATAACATATTCTTTATGTTTTTCTTATTCTCCATGTTTTTCAGTTGAAAAAATAGTTTTCAAAAATTGTAATCAAACAGGCTCTAAATTTCTCTATTCCAAAGCCTTGAATCATATAGGTATGCAATTTATCCTAGGCTCGTAAATCCTATGTAATACATGTTAGCAAAAAGTGCAGGCTACAGACGGTTGGAAACAAAAGATGACAGCAGCAAGCAGTAGGCTTGTTGCAAAGCAGCAACAAAAGGGTCGTTGCAAAGCAGTAGTAGAAGCAAGGTCGTTGCAAAGCAGCAATGGACTTGGTTCGTAGCAGCAGCAGGCTCGGTTCAAGTAGTAGAAGCAGCAGAAGAAGCAATAGGGACTGGTGGTGAACCTGGTAGTTTGGAGAGAACAAAATAGGTTGAGGCGTGTATTAAACACTATCCTTAGGAATTTGATTCCCTAGGATACAACAGTTCTTCAAATTTGAGGACGAATTATGGGTTAGAAACAACAGAGATGAAGACGAATATTCCAAATTGCTGAAGGAAGGTGGAGATAGAAAATGTATCATGTAACCGATTGGACACAGAAAATGACAGCAAGCAGTAGGCTCGTTGCAAAGCAGTAGTAGCAAAAGTAAGGTCGTTGCAAAGCAGCAGCAACAGCAGCAGAAGTAGCAATAGGGACTGGTGGTGAACCTGGTAGGTTGGAGAGAACAAATAGGTTGAGACGTGTATTAAACACTGTTATTAGGAATTTGATTCCCCAGGATACAATAGTTCTTCTTATTCGAGGACGAATTCTGGGTCAGGAACAATAGAGATGAAGATGAATATTCCAAGTTGGTGAAGGAAGGCGGAGATAGAAAATGTGTCTTGTAACATCAAGACCCGTTTGTACTTATAGGCAAAATTGGTTTGATTTTTAATCCAAAACGTTTTGCCATTAAGAATAAATTAAATGAAAACATTTGGAAGTAAATGAAAAAATTTTAGAATTAAATCCAAACTTAATTTCAGAATTTGAATTCAAAACAAGATCGTTGTGAATTTACTTCGTTTTTATGAGTTGGACCCATTTTGATTTTAAACACACAAAAACAAAGGTTTTCATTTAGGCAAACAAAACAAAATTAATTCGAAGCAAAACTGAATGTGTCCCGAGAATATTCACGCGCTGGGAAAAGAGGGGGCGATCTATCGATTTGCACTGAAATCAGGCTTTCAGCCCATTTCTTGTGCACGCGAGACCTCTCCTCTTCTCAAATCATGTATAAGCCCATAATTGGGTTTTAATATATAAACCCAATAAAGACTCTTGTATTTTTCTTATGTGGGACAACACCTTTTGTTTTAAAAAACCATTGTTTATAACAATCCCCCACATTTTTCAAAAGAAGGTTGTATTCAAATTTTGTATTTAAAACACTTTGTTTGGAATATGGGATAAGGTGTTAATGCCTTAAGTTTGGTGTTCAATGAACTATGCACCAAACATAGATGAATAATATTTAACTTACAGAGTATTGGTGAAGCTTATAGCTTATATGAACTAGAGTACTCTTAATTGTAAATTAAAGACCTTATCATCAGCACCACACATCATACCTCATTGCTCAACATCGTCAAGGCATGACAGCCGCTGCGGTTTGATTATTTTATAAGTGCTCTAGAAATCTCGCTATACCATTTCATGGAGCGTCCCACTCCACACTTATATAGGTGATTTCATCAAGTACACACTGCATTTATATGTACCACTCATAAGGGATATGAAATCATTAAAATATTACTCATCCTCTAAAATTATGCATTCTAGCACCAAAACCACACCATAGGAAGAGACAATTTTGTTGGTGCTAGCATGATTTAGCAAGTGACTAGTTATTACCCATATGAACCTTCTTTATGGGATCTCCAATTGTAACACCCTGAAATAAACCCTAGTCGTTTTTAAACATAATTAAGGTATATTATAAGTGCATTTTGAAATTTTTCGTAATTATTATTTGGCTAAGTGAGAAATTTTCGAAACCCAAAATTTGTACAAGATACAAGGGCAAAAGTGGAATTTGTCAAAACATAATATAAAAGTCATAAGGTAAGAAGATTATGGGCTAAAGTGGAAATAGCATAACTTGTGGTGCAAATAGAATGAAGTTGAATGACCAAAGTGCAATAAAAGGGAAAATTAGAAACAAAAAGGGGAGAAGATCAAGTTGGTCTCTCATTTTGGAGAGAGCCCCTACGTGAAGAAGAAGAGAGGAGAAGAGAAGAAGTAGAGGAAGAAGAAGAAGAAGAAGATGAAAGGTATGGATTATTGGACTTTTGGACTTTTGTATGGATTTCTATGGATGAGCATGGATATTAGTTTGTTTATTTTCTAGGGTTTAGTTAGGAATTCTTCCTAACCCTAGATTTGTTGAATGTTGGGTTGGTAAAACCCTAGTTTGTATAAGATGAATATGGAATCCTTCCTATTTCTATGGTTTTATATGGATTGTTAGGTTCAGATAGATTTCAAGTAACTTTCATGGGATTCTTGATTCATTGTCAGGTTTGGTTATAAGAAGTTCTAAACCACCATTACAAGTGTTTATGGAGTTGTTTTTGGTGGATTCCATGGTGGGTTTTGATGTAGGGATGGGATTGAGGAGGTTAGGTAGGAAGAAAAGTGAGTGAGAGATGACAAAATCATTTCCGGGCAATAATTACATTCAAAGACGTAGATTAAATGGGTGGTACCGGTACCTATAGTTAGAGGCAAAGTGGTACCGGGTAATTAATCAAAGTGGAGACCTGACACCCATTACCGTAAAAGGGTTGGTACAAAAATCGATCTAAGTGGCACGCACCATGTTCTCAGCCTTGGATTTTTGTACCCTTGTATCATAAGCCCCAAATCTTAATTTCTGATAATATAGGAGCCCTAATAAATAACTAATGGGGGTTCAAATAAGAATGGAACTAAGTGAAAAACACACCGTACCTCACCGACTCGACGAGTTTGATGTTGGCAAACTTAATGCCCTTATGATAAGATAGTAAGTTCCTAAACACATATAATTGTAAGACTGTTTAAGACCGGATATTGAATGACACGACACCCCATTACGCAAGGCATGTATAGTACTTCGTACTCGTTAGTGTGACGGCACTCTGACCGTGTTTCCGCACATTTAGTACTTCGGTACTCTCCGACAGTGCTACCACACCGCTAGTGCTAGGCACTCATGCTTTGTGCTACGGCACCTCAAGATCGCACATACCTACGACACCTCCGCGCTCTTCCTAAAAGCTTAAATGAGGATCGTCAAATTCACTTCTGACTTTACATAGTCAATGGAAATAATTCCATCTTTTAACAGTTGTTTCACGACCTCATGTTTTAAACGAATGTTTATGTTTTTCCCATTAAATGCTTTATTCTTTGCGATTGATATTATTGCTTGGCAATCACAATGCATAGACATCGAAGGTGTGTCATCGTGATTCCCAAAGGAATTCTGATTAGAAGTTCCTTAACCACTCGCCTTCTTACTCCCTGCATTCAAGAGTTATAAACTCTTGACTCCATGGTAGAAGTAGTAATGAGAGTTTGTTTAGATGATTTCCAAGCAACAACACCACCTCCCAAAGTAAAGACATAACCGCTTGTATATTTTATTTCATCTAAATAAGAAATCCAGTTAACATCGCTATATCCTTCCAACACAGCGGGAAATCCACTATATAGGATATCATAGTTCATGGTACCCCTTAAGTATTTTATTAGTCTATCTAATGCACTTCAGTGATCATTATTGAGATTATGTGTATATCTACTTAATCTACACACTGCATATGCTATGTCTGGTCAAGAAAAGTTCATCAAATGCATTAGAATATGTGCATACTCAGCTTGGCCCACAAGATCACCTCGATTTTTCATTAAATGGGTGTTAGCATCATAAGGGGTACTCACAGGTTTGGCATCGAAATGTCCAAACCTCTTGAGTATTTTCTCAACATAATGTTCTTGTGATAGCATTATACTATCACTCATCTTTGTGATCTTCACACCCAAAATTACCTTAGTTTCACCCATATCTTTCATGTCAAACTGTGAAGCTATAACTCTCTTGGTACGATGTACCACACTCAGGCTAGTGCCAAAGATCAACATATCATCTACATACAATGCAATAATTACACATTCTTTTTTTGTACACTTTGTATATTCACATTTATCTACTTCAACAGATGAAAATCCGTTTTTCAACAAAACATTATCAAATTTCTCATGCCACTGTTTAGATGCTTGTTTTAAACCATATCGAGACTTGTTTAATTTGCGAACTTTATGTTCTTGTCCAAGTGTAATACAACCTTCAGGTTTTAACATGTAGATTTCTTCCTCTAAGTCTCTATTTAAAAAACTGTTTTAACATCCATTTTATGGATAAAAAGTCTATGAATAGAAGCCAAAGCAATCAAAATATGAATGAAAGAAATCCTAGTAACATGAGCAAATGTATCAAAATAGTCAACATTTTGTCTTTATGAAAAACCTTTGGCTACTAACCTAGCTTTATATTTTTCAATAAAACCATATGACAAATATTTTCTTTTAAAAATCCACTGTAACTGGCCAGGTTTTGCTCCCCATGTAAATCGACTCAATCTTTCATGTTTGATTTTTTAAAATAGAGTCAAGCTCAGTTTTAATGGCTTCTTTCCAAAGTAATGATTTAGAGGAATAAATCTCTTCAAAATAAGAGGATGGTTCATTTTCAACTAAGAAAGTTTAAAAATCATCTCCAAATGAAACCTCTTTTCTTTTTCTCTTACTCCGTCTCAACTCATCATGAGAGCTTTTCATATCATCCATAGTAGTGGGCACATGCTCATTATATGAGTTTTTCTATATCATCCACAATTGTGGTGTATGAGAAATTTTAGAAAGTGGGAAAATGTAAGTTCCAAAAAATTCGCATTTTTGTCTCGACAATAGTGTTGCTTTCTAGAATATCACTTTTCAAAACCAGAAAATCTATAAGTCGCACTATTAGCATACCCACAAACATGCAAACCGTAAGTCTTTGATAATATTCCTTCCTCTCTTTTAAGACTGTGTAACATAAACTTGGTAAAGACAATTCGCACACTTTCAAATATTTAAGGTTAGGTGCATGACCTTTCCATAACTCATATGTGTCTAACAGCTTGCAGGAAATTCTATTTTATAGATGACAGTAAACAATATTTCACCTCATAAATTATTAAGTGTCACACCAATAAGTAGATAATTCATCATCCCTTTAAGAGTCCTATTATTTCTTTCAGCAACTCCATTTGACTCAGGTGAATAAGGAGGAGTCACTTCATGAATTATTCTTTCCTTTTCATAATAATCATTTAAAGGGATGTATTTGCCCCCTCTATCAGATCTAATCCTTTTGATTTTCCTATCGAGTTGATTTTCTACTTTAGCTTTATAGCTTCAGAATATGTCAAATGTTTCATCCTTATTTCTAATTAAGTAAACTCTAGTGAACCTAGAATAATCATTAATGAAGGTCACATAGAAATTCTTACCTCCTCATGTCATACTTTGTTTTAAATCTCCTAGATCAAAATGAATAAGTTCTAATAGTTTTGTTTCTCTAGTCACTTAGCCACATGTTTTTCTAGTTGGATTAGAAGTGGCACATATTTAGCATATACTTAAGCCTAAATAATCAATTTTATTGATAAGGCCTAGAGTTTGCATTTTCTGAACATATCCACTACTCACATGTCCTAATCTAGCATGTCATATATCATAAGAATCAACCAAGTAAGCAGAAGAAGAAGCATCTCCATTTATAATTTCAGAGATACTGTGTAACGCCCCAAAAATACTCTAGAATTTTTATAATAGTTTTATTATATATTCCATGTATAAATTGAGCCAAACTTGGGTTTTTCCAGAAAAACTGATAAATTGTTAAATAATGAAATGTGAAATGAATATGTGAGCATATGATTAATTATTATATGCTAAAATGAGAATTGATTGAACCCGAAAATAAACCCAAGTGAAAAAAGGCAAAATTGGGAATGTGTAAATAAGGACCTAAGGGTAAAATGATAACTTAAATGCGAATGTGAAATAAATAATAAATGAAAGCGAAATGAAAACCAATAAGTGAGAAAATTGCCAAAAATGAGAAATGGATTTATTGAAGTGCCAAACATGGCCTTATAGTGGATAAGTGGTTTTAGACCACATTTGGTCTTAGAGACCTCCCACAAAGTGCAAAAACGTTTTTGAGAGCAAAGAGGGAGAGAAGAGCTAGGGTTTTGGGGAATAGATGGAGATTTGTGTGAATCCCTCCATGTTTATGCAAGATCTTGCAAGGAGGAAGGAAGAAGAAAGCTAAGGCTTCAAGTGCAAAGTGATTTCAAGGTATTACCAAACCCTAGATTTCTTTAAATGATATTTGGTTTAGAAAAACTCTAATTCATTCATGGGTTTTGCTCATGGTTGGTTTAGGATGATATTAAAATGCCTTTGGGAGAGTTTTCCATAATTCGTGTTGGGTTTTTGAGAATTTTTGGTGAAAAATCGCGAAAAGGAAAGAACCAGAAAGCTAGGCATCATGGGCCCCTTCGTCGTAGCGAAGGGTGGCCTTGCTGCGGCGAGGCCGAGGGCCAAAAAGGCCACCCTCGAGTTCGCTGCAGCGAAGCCTTGCTTCGCCGCGACAAAGACACTATTCATAGTGGGAAATTTTTTTTTTTCCCCCAAAAGTCATGTATTCGTGCATCGATAGTTTGGGGACCCTAATAAATGATCAATGAGGGTCCAAATAAGAATGAAATTAAGTGAAAAACGTACGGTACCTCGCCGCCTCGACGAAGCGATTCCTTAAGTGTGATTAGTACTAGTTCACTAAATATGATGTGTGTAAATTGCTAGGGATCGGTGAGGATCATCTAACTTAGGACTGAGATTGAAGTCAAGGCAAAAAGAAAGAGAAAGATTGGTTTGTTCTATATTCTCCTATTCTTGTTTCAATATTTGAAAATGTTTATTCTAAACGTATAAGACAAGCATATTGATTTGATTTAATTGATCAGGAAACGTTTTCGCATACGAAATAAGTACGATTATTGAAAATGTATTGTTTATACAAATGTACATATTGTACTATATTTTGATATAAATGATTTGAACACCCTTAATAGAATGTTAACCGTTTAATTCGCATTAAAGATAGATTGGTATACCAATAAGGGTCAAATTAGCAGTACTGCGAACAAATGTATTGATGTGTCACTCCGATCAGCAGCCCAATGGGACAATATCAGTAGTGTTCACTGATTGATTTTTAATAACCAGTCAATGTACTCTAGTGGGACTCTGTGACTGTATTATAAAAAATGTTTTATACCGGCCTCATACCCAAATGGGACCGTGCTTCTAAGATTCCGATATCCTATATAATTTTAAAACATAGGTTAAATTTATATACAGGATCAAGTGATTTGATATCATACATTGAAATTGAAAAACATGATTACAAATTGAAATGAAAGTGTATGTTTGGGATGATCAATGAACCATAAATGATTGTTTATGAAATTGTATATGTATTGTATTGACATTGATCATCCAAAAAGATTTGAAAGTATTGTTTAGCAAAATTGTATGAATTGACTTAAACAGAAACTGAAGAATGGAATTGTATAGAACCACTAAGTATGAAAATGTTTAGCGTATTGTTTTTATTAATGCGTAGGTACCGAAAGGATTGAAAGATTGAAAGCTGACCTGTCGAGGAGCCTCGTAGTCATAAAGAAAGAATTATGGAGGTTCGACATTTGCATTCACTCCATTTCTTTTGCACACATATTTTGTAAAACAATTAACTTTGAACATCCATTTTGTAAACCATTTTGAAAAGGCTTGGAACGCCTTCATTGTAAATGTATTTTGTTAAATGTTATGGGCCTATTGAATTTGTAAATGTTTATGGGCTTGCCCCAAAATGAAACCGTTTCCGCAAACATTTGAGAAAGAAAATGCTTCTGCGTAATTGATGATTCTAAAATGAAATAACATAAATAAAATGTTTTGAGAAAAAGAAAATACTCTGGGCTTGATCCGAAATCAATAAGCCGAGGTTTTGTGTCATACATTTTTAGAAAAAAAAGAAAATTTAAATATAAAGGTAAATAAAAATAATTAACTAGGCGTCCCTGGGGTTTCGGTCCGGATCCACCAACCGGGTTGGGTCGAGCTCAGGGGTCGCTCATACTGAGTACAAAGAGCCCTTGATTACAAAACCCTTTTCCCACAAAGATATTATTTTTTGTCATTACAATCATGTCAGATTCAAATGACACTTTAACCCCCACCTTTCCCAATAAATCAACTTAAACTAAATTTGCTCTAATATTGGGAACATGCAGCAGCACATCACTCAAGGCTAGAGTCTTTCCCAAAGTGAGCTTCAACATGACTTTGCCTTTTCCCAGAACCTAAGCAGTGTAAGAGTCACCAAGGTAGACAACCTTTTTGTCATCTCCTACTGGAGAGGCGAGGTACAATTCTGTTTCGCACAAATATGCCTGTTAAAAATTGAAGTCTACCACCCACCTGAATTGGTTACCACATTAGCTTGTGATACAACAACAATTATTATGTCATCTTCTTCGACCAAGTTGGTTTTAGGAGGATTTCCACTGTTTCCAGTTTTTACTCTCTTTCTACACTAGGGGCATGATGGCTGGGTTTGCCACAAACATAACAAGTACCTTTCTTTTTTAAAGTATGAGGGTTATAAATTTTGGGTTTGTTATTAGAGTTTTTAAATTTATGTTTGTACCTTTTTGTGTCGATTTGGACTAAGTTTGCCTTGGTCGTCACTCCATGCATATCGAGAGTGGAGTAAATTTGTTCCAGCCGCTTGTACTCGGGCCGCAGAAGACCTCAACTCAGATGTCCTGAAATGGCCTACATAGGTGTGAGAAACAGGAATTAGTGGTGTAGTAGCAAATGGTGGGAGAGTTGCAGTGGAAGGAATTGTAGTTGGAGGAGCTGTTGTAGTACCGGGCGACAGGCGTGGGTCGTTGTATCTGCTTCCTAATCAAATTTGGTAACGCCTTCCTTACCAAGGTGTGAGAGGGGACGCCACATGGGACTAGGACTTGTTAAGCTAATTTTCCAACATTGGTGGACCCATTTAAAAAACAAGATATCATAATTAACATGACTTGTAATTCTATCACAACATCAGAGGGTGTTTAAATGTTCTTGCATAAACCCCCTGAGTCTTCATTTGCTTCAGATTTCAGCACAAAGCCCCACTATTACAAAATTTTACATTTCAAAACAAAGTCAAAAACCTACATCAGGTGGACTCCTAATGCTATGTTGGCCCTGGCGAATGCCGGATGTCTCTAACAACCTCTTCAGTGCCTATATGGATGAAACACCCATGCTAAGCTTATAGCTTAGTGAGAAAACATATAACATATATGACCATGCAGTGGTCCGCAATTCTGATATACATATAACAAAATTCATATATCAGAATATTCACATCTCCGTAAGAGTTCATAACAGAAATCTTGTAACAAAAGGAATCTATAGGTACACTACAGAACATAACTGAGATATATCTTAACATCAGAATTGATTACTTTTGTTTTCATATAATTATTTCCATATATCATCTTATTCAGATACACAACATATAAGTATTTGCCTGCATAGACTGATAACAATAAATGAGAGGGACATAACACAATACGTACCTGAAGGTACAATACAGTATTGAATAAGTCTTGAAGCCACAAAGCGAGGATGTATGCGCCCACGTAATAGAAGTTTCGTAGCCTTTATCACGGGAGTGTCGTAACGACAGGCAGAGAATGCGAGGCACTAAACAAAGATGCGTGCGCGCGTAGCAGTATCGTAGCTAACACCAAGAGTGTCGTAGCACTAATCAAAGGTGCATATTCATTCACTATTCAGTCTTAGGAAGACATACAATTATATGTATTACTGAGCTTGTTATATTGTTCTTAATCACATTTTTGTACTTATATAATGCTAGCAAATGGAAAGCGAAACAAAATCTGCCCCAACGAGGGTCGTGGTGATTCAAAACATTTTTCCTTATAACTTGTGTCTGAGTATGGACACTTTCATTCACTTGTTAGGATCTACATTACTCGATTGAAGGTTTCTAAATTAACGAAGATAAGAACAAAACGGGACTTGAGTTTGCCTAGGCGTAAAGGGACCCTCGCCTGGCGGTCTCTCAAGGCGGAGCAATCCATGTTGGCGTAGCAAGGTAATGAATTTGGGGCTCCAGTCGCTGGCGAAGCACTCCTTCACCTAGGTAAAGCTCCTCGCGAATCAAGCAGTTATGCAGTGGAATTTTGGCCATTTCCACAAATTGAGATTTCCAACGAAACAAACCTCAGCGAACTTAAACCAACCAAAACCACATTTATGGAAAGTTATGGCTTTTCATAACACAACCCTAGACAAAGAGGAAGTTATGATAGTTTCCTAACAAAAGTTCCATACTAGATTTTCATACCTTGCTTTTCTTGAAACCTTCAAAACCAAGCCCTCATTTTCTTCACTTCTTCCTTTCCTTTCCTTTACTTGATCAAATAAAATTCAAGAAATGGAGAATAGCAAACCAAAGTTGGTTTTCTACCAAAACCGTAGCCCTAGCTCTCTTTCAACAAAAAAAAAAAGAGAACTTATCCATATTCTAGAAGACCATGTTTGGTCTTATCCCCTTTTTGGGCTAATTCTTTAGCCCTTATATTTTAGTCTTTCATCTTGCTTTCATTTGCGAATCAATTTATCATATTTCTACTTTAACATATAATCTTCTTAACTTATGTCCTTTAAGACCTTAATTTGACAATTACCATTTTACCCTTAGCACTTAAATTTCCAAAAAATACATTTTGACTTTTATTTTACCATTAAACTGTAATAAACTACTATGATATAATTTGGGGTGTTACAAAATTGTTGGAACAAATTCCTAAGATTGTTAGAAAAAATTGTAGGCTGCAGAGGTTGGAAACATAAGATGACAGCAGAAAGCAATAGGCTCATTGCAAACCTTGTGATGGGAAGTCGATTGCGGCGGTGACAGTCGTTGTAAGCGTGACTCGATTCCGCGACAACGGTAGCGAAAAGCAATAGGGATTGGTGGTGAACCTGGTAGGTTGGAGAGAACAAAATAGGCTAAGGCGTGTATTAAACACTGTCCTTAGGAATTTGATTCCCCGGTATACAACAATTCTTCAAATTTGAGGATGAATTATGGGTCAAGAACAGTAGAGATTGTGGGTACCATGGGCTTGGGCCCAACTACTCCCTCTAACAGGTCCCAACCGACTAAGGACCACAGGATGATGGCCCAGTCTACGGGCCCAATCTTTCTCATTTACAAATCAGGTTCAAACATACATCCCCTACCGGGTAGGGCATATATCGCCTAGACATTGTCTCTCATGGCCGGTCAACCTCTTTGAAAAGGCATCCGGATGACCTCTCTGAACTTAACAAGTGTAAGGCGCGCACATAACCACCCTCAGGGTGGTCAAACATTCCTTGGAACAGAAAATGCGGACGACTTAGCTATCTAAAAGGAAAAATAGGTCATAACGCACAGAAAAAGGGCCACCTTCCCCTACCGTTTTGGAAGGAGATCATCTACTTTCCATGGAAATAGGATCATCTCTCTTCTAGATAAAAGGAGGAAGTAACACAAGAAAAAGGTACGAGATTCCATACTGAAAAAGGGGGCGTTTACACTGTTCAGGCTAACAAATATAACTTAAGCATCGGAGAGGCGACGGGCACACCACCGCCGTTTTCTTGTTTGATTTGCAAGCATTCGCTAGCCAATTCATGCTTCGACGATTCAGTGATTTAGAAAGTTCAAGAGACTACAATTGGTGTAAATGCACATTAGGAAGCGCCCGAGCAAAAAGAAATCATAGGCGATACCACGAGCTTAGGTGCGCCCCGATCCCTAGTGATCTCCCATTCCCCGAAGCTTTGGTAATTCCCAATCATTCCATTGAACCGTTGGAGTTCAGCGCCCGTGACACAGCAATCCGGCGAACGGCTGGCTGGTCCGGTTTCTTGACATCAGATAGGCGACGGGAGAATAGGCCAAACGGTGGCGGTGCTGTTCCTTGTGACCGCTCTGTGAGGAGAATGAAAGCTTGCGAACCCATACGGAGACTAGCAAGGTGAAGACTCGCGAGAAAACTATCCATCTTACCCCTAACTCATTGAATAAAGTAAAGCCCATCCTTATGGGAGAAAGTGATCCCCCAACAAACGATGAATTATCTTTTAGCGACTCAGCTCCTTGGTATTCACCGCTAGAACAATGCGGAAAGTTGAATCGAAGGCCCAGCCGATCCAGTGGTCGTCGATCGCGCGCCCCGTCGAATGCAGGCGTGACAGACGCCATTCGAATTGGCCCCGAATATGTGCTGTCTAGCTCGGGGGAATTATAAAGCTCCTCAGAGTTTCGCCATACTTACCGCCCATTCGAAATTGCTTGGAATCCGGTGGATTTCTTTCCTCTTTGTTCGAGGCAGGATATCTTTATCCTCACCCTAATTACATATTTTAAGTTACGAGCCCCGTGACCGTTATATCGTCATTTGCTATATCTCGATATCTCTCTTATTGCCGTCTGACCGTATCTTTGCATTTTAACCAAACAATGATTCTTAGCGCAAGAAATGATTGCCTCTTGTGCAAGGTATTCCCGGCTAGCCTGAAGGGGCCCACTCTAGCTTGGTTCCACAAACTCTCGAGAGGATCTATAAACTCATTCAGCGAACTATGGGCAGCGTTCATTTCCCAATACTTATGTTGGTCCAAGCGAGAGAAAAGGAAATATCGATTCGCTCGAGTCATCCTCAAAATTGGAAAGATAAGATCTATAAGGATTTCACCATGATTTAGCAGTCGTTTAACAAATTGATATTTACAACATGGACGCAGACCCGCAGAACTTTTGAATAAGCTTCGGGCCGACTACCCCTTTCTTTCAGTCTCAATCCACGGATCCACGCCTGATGGAAGGAATTGTATCGGCGGGCGGGGCAAGTATTCCACCTTTGGAGGATAACATCAGGGTTGCTTCCGGGACCGGTAGTGATAAGCGCTCGGGAACAACAAACCGGCGCAAGGCGTCAGAACATAAAAGAAGCGAAGCAAGAATCAAAGCGCTCCCAGAGCGGTCGGAGAAAAAAGAGCCCAGTTCACCCTCTCGGCATCTCTGTAGCTGGCACCTCTCTCATCTGGGATCACCCAGATTTTTAAATAGCCTCCTGATGAGCGAATCGGGACCAACGCAATCGATCCACGAGATGCGATTACCCACGGGGACCACGACCATGAAACCAACCACGCCAAAGCCTAAAGTTCTGGTAGAAAATTGATCTGGGATAGGCACCTTAGAAGTACATTCGGGAGCAGCGCCAGGCAGCTGCCCCGCGACCTCTGAGCAATTGTTGGCACGAACACCCATCGTTGGCCACCATCAGCCGTATTGGAGGCATGGTCGATGACGATGCTCCAGTCAACGGCAGAGAGAAGAAGAATGCTCACTTCGGCCTCGATGAACACGGATAACACCATCGGTACCGGAGAAGCGGGCGCGGTTTAGGTTGATGGCCCCATATCCTTTCCACCTATAAACGACCAGGGTCATCACTCCTCATTATGATGCGCTTATACTTACTTTGTGTAATATGATTTTGATGTGCCGCAGGTCGCGATCTTGGCGGTGCGGGCGGTTGTTGCGCAACCGACCTTCCAGCGGTCGAAAGTCAGCTTGATCATCTCGGTTAATTTGGCGAGTTTTGTTTGGGTTCAACGAGGCCACCACACTAACGATGGGCAATATTGTTCTTTCTGTCAAGGCAGGGCCGGTAACAAAGCAAGTATTGTTCTCAGTGGTTGAGGAATTGGGACCTTACAATGCTATCGTGGGTTGGGCTTGGTTACACGCTATGAATGCGGTCCTCTGACCTACCACGAACTATCGGTTATACGATTGCGTCCAAGACAAGTCGACATCAGTGTAGCGATTAAATTTGCCGTCAGTGTTATCGATTATCAGTGCGAGGGGAGGTGTAGAAAAAGGCGAATCCTCAATGACCCAGGAGATTCCACCTTCGAATAGCAATCATAGATACACTGCGGCGCATTTGTGGAAAATAGGGAGGAGTTGGCGGTAGATTCTATGGAGTCTATACTCATTAGTGGGCTCGGTAAGTGCACCTATGTTAGTTCCCTTCTGTCCGAAGAGGAAAGGGCACGATTGTAGCAAATACTATAAGCTAACGCCGATGTATTCGCTTGGACCCATTAAGATATGATAGGATTAAGCCTCATGCATGCTTCCCACCAGCTAAATGTTGTCTCATCGCCCGGACTGTCGAGCCCGAGTAAGGCGCTCAACGATGAGTCAAACTCATTAGATTTTTTAATCCCATTTTCTGAGTTTATAATGAGAATAATGATGGTGTACGAGAAGCGATAATTGACTCAAATTCCAATTTGCGAGGAAAATCTATTGAAAAATCAAAATTTTAACCAAAAATCATAAGAAATCGGCTGCGTAGAATTGAAGTGGCCCCGGAATTTAAATCGCGGCGGGGAAGCCTAGTTTCCAACAATTTCAGATCCACGACATCAACAAATTTGGCTTTGAAGAAGAAAGCTGAAGGAATGAACAAGTGAAGTCGTGACTTGAAGAAGAAGTTGAGATAAGAATGACTTAGTCGAGGTTAAAGAAGCGATCGAATGAAGAAGTTCTGTATCGCTGACATCATTGCGATGTCGCGACACAAGAGATAAATGATGTCGCAATACCGCCATGAGGTCGCGACGAGGATACCATCCACAAAGCCCGCAAGAACAACCTTCTCAAGTAAAAGAAATTATAGCTAATTTTGAAAGAAAGGACTTGATGTCGCGACCTTAGCGATAATGAAGAATCACACAAGGTCGCACGAAACTCCAAATCGAGACGGCTTGATTAATTGATAAAGAAGCGGACATGATGTGCGACACCGCCGAGATCGCGGCGAATTGGGATTTAAGCGATGAACGCTGGTGTGTGCCGAATAAATTCACGACCAGATTTTCAAGAGCGAACATAAATTATGACGGTGATTGAAGAGATAGCGACATCGACCCGAATCGAGAAGATGTCGCAGCGTCATTGGCCGAATCCACGACATCGATTACAAGGAAAGAAGATTCGTGACATCATTTAGCGGTCGCGACATCGAATCGAGTGTTAAAAGGCAAGTCGCGACGGAGTAAAAGCTTATGCGACGAGCGAGCGGAAAAACTAAGTCGCGACGTATAATTGAAACCAGCGACATCAAAGCGGCTCATAAGCGAGAACGCATTGGAAGTCGCGGCGTGTAAGAAGGTCGGCGACCTCAGGAAACAACTCACATGCGGTCGAAATTAGCGACAATAAAAATTACGCGGCATCAAGTCAAGGTCGCGACACACCGTGATCGACGCGGAAACAAATGGGCGATTATTTTGAAACCCACACGAAGTGCATCGAGATTCAGGGCCCGACTTCGAAGCCATAAATAGCGGTACGCTCTGGAAGGCGGCTCTTGGCGGCTCGGAAACGAGAATGCGGGTAGCGAAGGCTCGTGTATTTTAATTTTCTTTTTCTTTTCTTTGTTTCTTAGCTGTTATTTTAGATTAGATTAGAATAGATTGTTATTTCATTTGAATTTACGGATACGGATGTTAGTTATTGAAGTTGAAGTTGAATACGAGAATGTTATTTTCTTCAAATTAATGCTGGTTCGTTTGAAGTCGAGCAAATTTTGAATTAGACTTCAGTTTAGTTCTGATAGTTCTTGATCGAGGGAGCTATGGGTTAGTGTAATGAAGTAATTTAGAAACCCGGCTTAGTTGAATTTACTCTGTTATTTACGATTTATCTTTCTGTGAAATTTATGAGTCTGAACTTGAGTCTTGAATACAACTGGTTTTGCTTATTTTATGCTCGATCTAAATACAGTGTAATCTATGCATAATAAGTTGTTTTAATACTCCCGATTTCCGGGGAGGCCCTGCGAGGTGACACAGAGAAAGGTTTTAGTCTTTATATAGACTTGAATTTTTTTATTATTCTGCGTTTTGAATTTTTAGTTCTAGTCATGATTTGTTAAATTTACTAGGTTAGTATTAGATTAATTTAATCCTTTTTGGAATTGTTACAATATGCGAGATGAAGAATCAAATGGCTCGAGCGGTAGGAACATGAAGCTTGGGGACTTCTCGGCCTTCCACGAGACGAGCAAATTGAAAAGGGGAGTAATTTTCTCCTACGCAATTTTGCTTGAAAATTGAATAGAATAATATTTGAATTGATGTGTGGGAATGATTAAATGGATGCTAAGGTAATGCAATTAATGGAGTGAAATGCATACGATCATCACTTGAGACCACAGCCAGCGAAAGAGTAAAACGCTCCGCCCCTCGGCCAGCTATCAAGTCATCCGGACGGGGTAGATAATCTTACGAGGGTTAGGTTTTATCGGAGAGGGTGGTGCACAGAATGGCTTGCGATGTGGTAGTTCCTAAGAAAGAAGTAATTGAGTATCGTAGATTATCACGAATCCTCGATGTAGCATTATCTAAGAACAGCTTTCCTTTACCGTATCGTCGGTCGTTAGCGCATCGGTAGGGCATGGCATGTTGTCCTTCCTCGATGCATTTAGAGTACCATCAAATCCCGGTACACTTTGATCGAGAGAAAACATCTTTTATCACCCTTTGACTCTTTGCTATAATGCCATTCGAGTGCAAAGAATCACAAGACCACCTACGAGAGACTAAATAACTAAAATGTTTGACCCTTTGCTGGAAAACTATGGAAGTATATATCGATGACATGTTAGTAAAATCTAAGGAGCGCCCGGATCACACTACACATCCAGGCATTCGAGCTCCTCAAGGCATATGGCATGAAACTTAACCCTACAAAGTGTGCATTCGGGATCAGTGTTGGTCGATTCCTAAGATTCATGATGACTCAGGGAGGAATGAAGGCTAACGCCCGCGACTTGAGCTGTTTTAGAATCTTGGCTCTGGCTCGGAAGGAGTCTGACAATGATCGGGCGGTTGGCGCCACAGGCGGTTTATTTCCAGTTCACGAGACCGCTAAAGCCATTTTTGTCACCTTAAAGGGAAACCAATGGCCGGATGGAACAAGAAGTGTGATCGGGCTTTCACCGGATCAAGCGATGCCAATGACCACCTCGATTCTGCTGATCGGGCCTTTGGCGAGACCTTTTCATTATGTTGGCAATCAGAGAGTAGCGATAAGTGCGCCTATTCAAAGAAATAGCGACATAAAGCGAAGCGAAGCCGGTGTTCTTAAATCGGCAAATCACTAGTGACGTTGAAACCAGTACTTCAGTCACATGGCGAGTAGTATAGCCCTCGAATAGCGACTAAGAAAATCCGCCCATATTTCGAGCACACCCATTTGTAGTGATAACAGAGCCACCTCCTCTCGAGCACACTCCATAAGCGACTTCTACAGTAGAATGGCTCAGTAAAGCGTCGAACTAAGCGAGCGCGACATCCAGTATAAGCCATGGCTATAAAAAAAAGGGCAGGTGTTAGTCGACTTCATAGCAGAAATCCCCTAGTCTAAAACACACCCCGAGAACTCGAATTGGTGAACTCTTAATGTAGACGGGGCGTCGAGACAAACTGGAGCAGGAATTGGTCTACAATTGAAATCCCCAACCGAGAAAAGAATCGAACAAGCAGTCCGGTTAGGCTTCAACGCCTCTAACAATGAGTTAGAATATGAAGCCCTCTTATCCAGAATTGAACTAGATGCTGCCATATCTGCCGACAAGCTCTTAATTCAGAGTGACTCCCAATTAGTCGTCGAGCAAGTCAACGAGGAATTTGAATCCCGAACCACCGAATGGCAAAATATGTCTCCCGGTAAAACAACACTTGGGTAGTTTTTCGAGTATGAAGCCCGAAACATGTACACAAGGACTACAATGATCGCGGATGCCTTAGCCCGCGGTGGCGCTTCTCTACGATAAGCAAAACAATATTCTGCCCATCTGTGCTCGATCGTTTTCTCTATCGCTCCCTCCTAAATGGCTTGAGTAGAGGAGGTCCTCCCCTCATGGATGGACCCCATAATACACTACATTAGCATGGGGGAACTCCTTAGTGAGAAGGATAAAACCCACAAGGTGCAAGTCCAGTTAGCTAGATTTTCCTTGATCGATGGGCAATTGTTCAAAAGATCTCTGGGCGGTCCGTATTTGAAATGCTTGACGCCCGAATAGGGCCATTATGTGTTGGCTGAACTGCATGAGGGAATATGTGGGAATCATCCAGGTGGTAGAACATTGGCACACAGGGCTCACACTCAAGGGTACTATTGGCAGGCCATGAAGCCAATCTTGCTAATTATACAAAACTGACCGTTGCCAGCGGCTAATCATCCTGAAATCACGGTGCAAGACTTGATCTCCGTCTTGATGCATGGCCCTTTGCGATGGGGATTGATATAATCCGGTCGTGCCCCACTGGCTCGAAAAATTGTGTTGATGGGCGATTATTTCGATGAATGTGAAATCGAGGCCTTCTCATCGATTAAAGACAGGGACGTTACTCATTTTATTTGGAAAAATATCGTTTGTCGTTTCGGCGTCCCTAGATCAACTGTATCTGACAACGGTCCCCAATTCGACGGCCGGGTTTATCGAAACTTATGTCAGGAATTGAAAATAAAAAATTTGTATTCCACCCCTCGGTATCTGCAAAGCAATGGATTAGAAGAAGCCTCCAATAAAATTCTGTTAGTAATACGAAAAAGCAGTTAGATTCATTTAAAGGTAAATGGTGGATAACTTCTAGTACTTTAGGCTTACGGAACTCTTTGCTGTAGATCTCGTTATATCCCCGCTGCGATTACTTATGGGATGGAAGCTATAATCCCTATAGAAATTGGCATGCCTACCATCCAGACAGATATGCCCGAACAGGAAAATGCAGAGTTAGTAATCAAGGACTTGGACACGGTCGATGAACTACGAGTCGCGCGGTCGTGCGTCCACGACCTTTGCACGACAAATTATTACAACAAGCGGGTAAAGCCGGGATGTTCCCTCTGGGAGACTAGTCACAAGAAAGGTATTGAAAATCATGACCTTGGCCGGAAAGTTCCTTAAGCCCAGGAAGGACTAATATCTCGTAACCTGGTAGCGAATCGGATCTTAAGCTTTGGAAACGATCTTGATGGAACCCTTGTACCTAGAATGTGGAATGCCATACATCTTAAAAGGTATTATCAATAAAGGATGACTTGATATTTACTCATATTTTTGTCCATTTTCTTCTCGTATAAGGTGAACATAAAAGCCCGGATAGCGCAATAAAAGACCTATCCAACCTAGTATAGATAACATCTAACTGAGTGCAGCGACGCTGAATCTCGGGGTCGTTGACAACCTGTCGGCCGCGGAGAACATGTGTCTCATCATGAGACCCTTAATGAGTAAAAATGGCAACTTGGTATACATCAATACTCACAAAATCTAACCAACTATATTACAATAGTTCAGAGTTAATCACATCACTCTTATCTGAACATATATTAAAATTTAGAATTCTAATACATGTTTCTGAAATAATCAATCAAAGCCACGTATCGGCTTTCTTCTCAATCGGCCTCTAATGAGCGTCGTCTTCCCGACTTGATCCTGTACGAAATAATGTTCCTCGATAGGGTGGCGATGTGGTGGAGATTATCGCCATAGGTTACTCCGGCCTAAGTGCACATCACATTAGTTCAACCTGAAACACATTCGAAGCAAATACATGATCCTCTTTCGAATATCTACGTGATATGGATGAGAATGTATTACAGCGCTCCCGTGTCTGAGCGCCGCTCCTCATGCATGCCTAAAGCCCGAGTGAGAGAAAAACAACATTTTTCAAAACCTGATATTTTTGTTCTCAAAGTACTCTGAGGTTTCGGTAAATCTGATAGACTGACCCTCAGAGGCGAATTTGTTGGATAACTCTCGAAACAATTCATGGGCTCCTCAGGCGTGAATTGTTGGACAATCTCAACTTAGATTCTTCGGAAAATCTTTATTGAAATTCCTTTATAACCGTTTCCTTTTTTATTTTCTAACCCATGTATCATGTGACTCCACGCTGCCATTACAGATTGCCGATGCGTATGGAATGCATTAATACTATTTCGAACAATTCATATTAATATATAAATCGTGCATATACTAATCGAATTTATCCAATTCCAATGGCTCACACACAATTATATTTCATATAATTCAAGCATCATATTAACACATTAGCATGCATTAACATCTCATTTTCCACACAATTCAAGCCATTCATTTTAAGCAAATTTTATGCAAGTAACACATGGACATTTTAGTCAATAATGACAAATTTGTTTTATGATCCCAAATCTTGTGCTTTGTCCACAGACAGTACCCTTCCCTTCATCAAAATGGCCTAAGCACGAAACACAGCATATTGTTCATCCACAGTAATAACATTGCAAACCATTTCTCATGAATGATCTTAGTCCAAACAAACAATTAATTGTTTTTTAATAATAATTACTAAGCGAAGCGATGCATTGTCAGTAGGCAATATATCACCAAGCATCGGTTACACTTTGTGGAACCGAGAATCCATGGTCATTTCCGGCATCACACACACAAAATACATTTGCATGTTATTTAACATCAAGCAAAACACACAAATGTAACCCAAGCCACCCAGGCATTAAGTGGACTATCAAGCGTGTGTAATTTCAATGATTAGGTCGAGTTTGGGGTGATCGAAGCCGCTCCCCTCACGGTCTTATATCATCCAAAGCATTAACAAAGCTCTTAAAAATGGATTAAATCAAGTAGGAGAAAACCCCTACCTCCCGGAGTTGTCGAAACTCCACAAAGCGGGAGTACTCATCGTGGCCTTATAGTGGAAGCAAGCTTTCTTCTTGCCTCGAGAGCACTGATCAAATCGCAGAATTCTAGAGATAGGTAGGCTTCTCTCTCTAAAATCCCACTATTTTCTCTCTCCAACGGTTTGCTCTTTCCCCCTCTCTCTTCTCTCTCTGACCCATTTTGCAGTTGAATTGGTCGAGACTTGTCGATACCACATTATCCCGACTCTAAGTGGTTAATGGGATTACACCATATCCGCTGTCAATCTCTTTTGAGATTTTAGCACGAATGGCGTGATGCGTATTATGCCATGTAGGCCCCACTTGAGCTCAATGTTTGACTAACTCTACACATGACACGTGGCACCTCTTGAGCCTCTCAAAATGTGCCAAGCGTCCCGTACTACCCCAGTTGCCTCGAAAAACATGAAAATTCCGATTGTCTCATAATTTGACAAAATTCGCTGATAGTAGCTAGATTTGCAGGGGCGTTCAACGATGAAGTCCATTTCATCGTCAAAGATCTAGAAAATTTCCAGTTTTGACCAAATTACCATTTTACCATTTTAGAAAGTGAAGGTTTTCTCCAGGTTCACATGGTCCATAAAAGCCGGATATTGTGATAAAAAGACTGTAGGCCAGTATAGATAACATCTAGTTGGTCACGCAAAAGCCGGATAGAGCGTGGTAGTAGCCTGCTCCGGTCAGGTTTGATAACATCTAAGCTGGTCCACATAGCCGGATAGTGCAACACAATTGTGGCTATCCGGCCCAATAATGGTTAACTCTTAGTTGGCTCATCATTGAGTAGAGATGATCGTGTGGCTAAGCCTAGTTGGCTGCCCATCTCGCCATTAGGCTCAAATGAAGACAACTATGTCACACATGCTTAGGTCGACACACTTCGTAAACGAAGGAAGAGGTCTTGCGGAATGTCGAGATACGGCCAAAAGAAGCGAAGTAAAGATTGGGCAGGGGGCGCGAAGTTTAAACCCCAGCCCTCGGCGCATTATTAGATTCCTGATCAGGCTCTAGTTAGAGGCTCGGCGGGATATCTATCCATCCAACTTGACTAAGGACTCTTGGCGAGGGGTTCCTCCTAATAATTCTGTGGCAGGAAGGTCGGAGGAAGCCTTGGGAGGCATCGGGGTTAATAAAACTCTGGGGTAGCGGCTTTGTGTGCTCAGGCATCCGGTGGGATCATGGGCACCTCCAACGTATATTATGCATTCCAGCAGTAGTGCCATAGTCAAGATCACCGCTGCCATCAAATTCCTCAGCTAAGCTTTCCGCTGTAAGGTCATCTTTGCACAGTCTCTAAGAGCTCTTCCTTACTATCTCGGCTCGCAGTGCAACGATCGCTAAATACATTAGATGGCGAATTCTCCTTCTCTGTCAGAAGCCAGGCTTACGCGACAACGAGTAACTGAATAAAGTGAGGTCGGACTCCGCCTGCCGAGGACGCCTCTGACGAATAGGCATATTGGACTCGGGCGCTCAATTCCATACATTGCCGACGCGCCACATTTTGCATCGATCCTCGGTAGCGCCATTCTTGCTTCATTCACCGCGCCATTGCCGCTTCAATTGCCGTCCCATGCTCCAAGCAAGATCCTCTATACCTCGGCCCGAGCCGCCCTATCCACAACCTCTTTAGCCTCCAGCTCCCAACTTCGGGCATTCAACTAAGCCTCCTTCAAAGAGGCGTTCAAGACCTCCTGATCGGAAAGCCTCGACTGAACATACAGCCGAAGCTTCTCTGCATCCCTTAGCCGAAGTTGGAATTCATGATGCTAGAGGGCCATATTCTGGATGGCAGTGATTGCCTCCAAAGAAGCATATTAAGAATACGACAGGATTTGATACCAACACTTTTTATGAATATTACTACCTTACTGGTTTACTACTGGACGAGTTCCGGTTGCGAACTTGCATCCCATCCTATCTGGCCAAGATCCTCTTTATAATAATAAGGGACCGTAATGGAATAATTCTTCTTCCCGCACACCGTCCCTGATATAGGCATCCGCAGCCGTTTCCTGATACAAATCATCCACGATCACGCAGATTCATTTCTAGCTAAAGGGCTTCCTACTATGATGTTTCGATGTCTTTCTGGCCAACACCGCTATTTCCTCCATCGCAGAGTCGGGCCGCTTGGGAAAATAAGCACCAAGAAGATTCGACCGAAGCAATCCACCCTTTGCGCCGTTCGCAGCTCGGGCATGTCCGACCGCTTTCAAATCCCATCGAGGATGGATCACCGCAGGCGCGACCGTGAGTGACTCCTCGTTCCCCTCGCAGCAACACCCGACCGATCTACATTTGACCCTATCTCAGCGTGCTCTAGAATGATAATCGCCGATCTCCGAACTCCTATCCAGGTAGTCGATTCGATTTTTTCGCCCGACGCCTCTTAGAACTCTCCGCCGCCTCGCTTTCCCCGGCAGCATGCTGGGTTGCCACTCGTCATCTCTTCCTCCTCCTCCTCTTCTTCTTCCAAATCCGAAGGCCGACTAGATTCAGGACGAACTCATGGAACAAAATCTTTTCACTGGGCCCGAGCGCTTATCGCCGGGCCACTTCCTTTAATATTTAGTACTCCTGGGTGTGAATCGGTCCCTTCTAGCGAAGGCCGAGGTCGCCTTTCGCCCGACCAGCGGTTGAGCAGACAAACCCCACCAGAGGCAAATGATCCCAACGAGGTCCGGGACACTAGTTCCCGACTCGATGTTTCAGCACCCAGATCCCTGGATAAAGACACACCGTCGACGATTAAATGTAAGTGAGTCAAGAATGAAATGTTCGTCCACTATTTAAGGCAATGAGGGATAATCTAAGGTCAGAGGGGGAGCCGGGTTCCGTCTCACATCGGCTAGGCTCTTTAAAGTGAGAAGAACCTCATAATGGCGCTCCTGCTCAGAAATCTCCAATAGACGGCGGATTTTCTCAAGGCTTGCCTTTTCCACCTAGTGTACCAACCTACCCCTCCGGTTTTTCCCTACACCAATAATCCACAATCAATTACACATAAAAGTATACACACACATCGTTAAACTCAACCTACCCCCTACACACACCTGGGAAAGATTATGACCGGTTAACATCAAATGGAAGCCCAAGGGAACCCGGTCTCAAATATCAAGGCCCTTTACCGCTGGCACCCTTCGCCTCCACCTTAGGTAAATCGAGGAGTCCATTAACAAATTGTACAAGAACTCTGAAGCCGACATGGATCCTACCACCTCATACAAATTCCTCGGCGGAATGCAACAAATCCCAAATCCAACGAAAGGTCAAGTCAGTATAAGAGGTTTAGTACATCAGATCCGATTAGAATCGAATGGGGTGTTGGGATGGACGGTGCGTTTCCAAGGTGCTCGTGGAAATGCAAAACCGCTTTGACAATGGCAGTACGGTGGAAGTGAAGCTTGGTCGCAAGGTGCTCCCGAGTAAAAACACCATTGCGTTTCACCCATACCGACTCATCCGCCTCCATCAATTTGAGGTCGATGTTATCGCGGACATCGAATAGGGTCTCAACTCCTCCAATCGCTAGGATGATGATACCGGCTGCAAGGTGTCCCCTAGGTAGGTTCGTCATGACTGCCTGACCGGTGGAAGTCGCTTTCCACTTCCTCGCCATTCTACAAGCGGCACTGGCAAAGGAGGGCGAAAACCCAAAGTCAGCCCCAAGCCATATACCAAACTGGTAAGAAGGCAAAATCGCCAAGTCAGAGCAAGGATCACCCGGACCTAAAAGGTTCTAAACATTCACTCTCCCCGGAACTTCCTACAGCCGGAAACTGGCCACTAACCAAGATTCAACACGACAGGAGGGAAACAGAACTTACCTGTGAAATGAAAGTTAAGCAAGCGTCTGGAAAACCGGCTCGTAAAAGAACGTAGAATCACACCAAAGATATCCAGCCGTAAACCCTTTTGAACGAAGAAAGCTAGTAAAAAACAAATGTGACAGAACAGAGAAGGCGAAAACTCAATGATGGTCGCCATATACCAAACACCCAGCTCGCGGATGCATTCGCAAATGCACCTACGACTTCCATCACATCCACGCTAATTTGAATTTCAAGACGATTCGCCTATTAGGCACAATTAATAAACATAATAAACTCAGGCCCATGCGCCCCCTTAGTAGACGAAATGAGTGCCGACCCACTATGTTATTCCTAGATCAACCAATATCAATCAAAGCATGTCAAATACCATAGCCTTTGGCCATAAGAATAAGCCCTTGTCGCTAGCCAGGAATTAGAAAAGCAGGGGGACAATGCATGTAAGTACTCAGGAAATTTCAGGAGATATAAATTCATTAATCATGCCAAAAGACGTTCGCAATTACACGACATTGTTATTTTTTACAAAGTGATCATACTATTACTACATGATCCATCCGCATCAAATACAAAGCTTAAACAAAAGCAATTATGGGCGCGAAGTCCGAAAACGAGGAAAAAAGCAGAAGCTGAAGAAGAAAGGTCCTATGGAAGTGGAAAGGAACGAGAAGAACCCTGCTTCTTTGAGAGGGGGTGTCCTTGGATGCAGAGGATTCCATTCGAGTTTTAGAATTACCTAAGGGCCAACAAGAACAAGGATATTCACTGACTCCGCTCAATCCTTGCAATCTTCGATCTGGTTCATGCATGCGAACCACGTTCCAATCGTCTTTCGTAATCATCCTTCATTCAGCAAACACTCCAAGTCTAACTCCCGCCAACACCTAACCGACCTTCTCCACTGAAAGACTAGGGATTACCAGTGGCACAAAGGAATCCGCCACCCATCGAACCTTTTATAGAGACCCCAAGCCCTAAGGGTATCCCAAGTGACCACAGCAAATGCGAATCCAAAAAGTTAGTAAATTCATGTTGGAACATACCAACATTGTTTGTCCGTTGTTCCCCATACTAGGCTAGTTGAATACGTTTTCTTTTTTCCCGTCGAGGATAACAGCCCTCCCCAGCAAGAAAAAGGGGGGCATTGTGGGTACCATGGGCTTGGGCCAAACTACTCCCGCTAACAGGCCCCCGCCGACTAAGGACCATAGGATGATGGTCAGTCTACGGGCTCAATCGTTCTCATTTAAAAATCAGGTCCAAACATACATCCCCTACCGGGTAGGGCATATACCGCCTAGACATTGTCTCTCCTGGCCGGTTAACCTCTTTAAAAAGGCATTCGAATGACCTCTCTGAACTTAAACAAATGTAAGGTGCGCGCATAACCACCCTGAGGATGGTTAAACATTCCTTGGAATAGAAAATGCGGACGACTTGGCTATCTAAAAGCAGTGAATGCAGGTCGCAACGCACGTAGTAAAGGGCCACCTTCCCCTTCCGTTTTGGAAGGAGATCATCTACTTTCCATGGAAATAGGATCATCTCTCTTTTGGATAAAAGGAGGAAGTAACACAAGAAAAAGGTATGAGATTCCACACTAAAAAAAATGAACGTTTTCACTGTTCAGGCTAACAAATCTAACTTAAGCATCGGAGAGGCGGCGGGCACACCACCATTGTTTTCTTGTTTGTTTTGCAGGCATTCGCTAGCCGGTTCATGCTTCGATGATTCAGTGATTCAGAAAGTTTAGGATACTACAGAGATGAAGATGAATATTCCAAGTTGCTGAAGGAAGGTGGAGATAGAAAAGGTGTCCTGTAACATCAGGCTTTCGGCCCATTTCTTATGCCCACGAGGCCTCCCCTCTTCTCAAGTCATGTCTAATCCCATAATTAGGTTTTAGTATATAAATCCAATAAAGACTCTTGTCTTTTTTTCATGTGGGACAACACCTTTTATTTTGAAAAACCATTATTTATAACAATACATTTTAAAAAAAAAACATTTTGATCAATCAAGATAGAGATTAAAAACATTAGAAAACAATACCTTTGACCAAATTCTTCTTAATTTGATTCCACGTGGTGAAGAAGATGCTTAAAGTATCCAAAAGTTTCATATTTCTCTCCTCTCTCTTTGATAGTGGAAGATGGCTAAGGTCATGTTTGTTTTTTTATTTAATGTGGAATAAAACTTTTTTCAGCTTAATACTAAATAGTGCTTAATAGTATTAAGTGTTAAATTATTTATTTTTTTACAATTGGGTAGTAAGTACCGTTAGCTCTCCTCCTTGTTTGGTAAGGGTAGTGTTTTCTGTTTTGAAAGATGACTTTTTTCTTAATAGAAAAAGTCAAATATTTTAGTTTTTTCTATTTAGATTTTTTTTTATAAATTTCAATAATAAGTCATGAAAAAAGTTAAAAAACAAATATGTTGAATGTTAAAAACTAAATAGTTTTCACCAAAAAGTCAAAAAACAAACGGCACTTAACTTAAAAGTGATTGAAACATTAACTCCCAAAAGGATATTTACAAGTTTCCTAACTAGACTTAAGTGATTTGAGCTTACGAAAGAGTTTATATCGAGCTCAAATGGGGTCTTAATTGATTAATTAGCCTTATAGGATTGTTTAATTAATCAATCACCTTAATCCAAAAAGTTTGTTCACTAATCACTGTGCAACCTTATATGTCACCAAAACGCCCTTCTATACAGAATTGAACCTAAAATCAATCCAATCGTCATAAATAATGTCATCAAGTTATATGTGTTAATCAAAAGTGATTGAACAACATAATCAATCAAATTATATGAAGAAAATACTGTAATCTACATAATACTGTACCATTGTTAAGAAATCGAAAAACCGGAAATGGAAATATTGCCCTTCTAAACCCTCAAAATAATTTGATGGTGATTTTCTCCGTATTTTCAGTAGGCTTTCTAGGGACCCAAAATGTGCAAAGGTTCTTCTTTATATGGAGACCAAAGCATCACAAAGTCTTTCCTCAAGAGCGTAAGGTTGGGGAAAGGTGTTATGGTAGATTCAAAATTTAAAATTAAATGTTCATGGATCACACTCTAACATTCTCCCACTTGATCCATATAGTTCAACACCTATCATAAGAGCAAACTAAATATATAAATCATGGCGATAGGTCCTCTTATAGTGAGTAGTATCTTCCATGTATTACAATATATCAAGTTCCTCAACACAAACCCTTAAACTTAATGAATAAACCATATGTTTATTCAAGGTCCAAACTTAATGATATTTCAAATTAATAATAATAATCAAATGTACAAAACCATATAAGAAATATCAGGATCGACAAGAGTTTTATTTAAAATAATGAATGTAATGCGACAATTAAAATTACATCAGGAACCAAGTCCCATTTGTACTACATGATCCTTAAAATACTTAGTGGCATGCCTTTAGTTAAAGGATCGACAATCATCACTCAAGCACGTGTTCAATGACCACTTTCATTTCTTTCTAACACGTTCCTCTTATGGCTAAGTACTTAATGTCGATATGTTACTTCGGGATTTCCGCTATTGTTCTAGCTACAATACCAAGAACTAAGTTATCACAAGACAACTTCAATGGCCTAGATATAGAATCCAATAATTCTAAGCCCAGATATGAAACTCTTTAATCATACACCATGCGAGCTAGCTCAAACAAAGATACGAACTCAGTCTTCCATAGCGAAGTGGCAAAATAAGGTCCGTTTTCGCACTTCTCCAAGACGCCCCATCAGCCTAGCTTGAAAATACAACCAGACGCTGGATTTTCGAGAATCAACACAAACAAAGAAAGTCCGCATCGCAACTAATCACCTAAACTATATGTTCGCTCTATACATAAGCATGTAACTTTGTTCCTTGAAGGTATCTCATCACCTTCTTTGCAAACCCAGCGGGTCAATACCGGATTACTCGATATCTTCCTAATACTCCAACAAAGAATGCAATGTCGTCCGCAGCAGACTTGAGATACATTAGGCTTCCAACAAATTAAGTATATGGAATGTTCTTCATGTGTTCCTGCCTCCAAATCATTTTTGGGGCACCGATTCAAATCAATCTGCCACCTTCAAATGGGTGCTACACTGGTGAACAATTTTTCATGTTAAATCTCTCTTAAAACTTTATTGATACAGTCTCTTGAGACAAACCCAAAATGCCTTCAAGATCTTCCCTATGGATCTTAATGCCACGACATAAGATGTCTCACCCATATCCTTCATATCAAATTTCTTTGAGAGAAATTGTTTCACCTCATATAACAAACCTTATCATTGGTTGCAAGCAGAATATCATCCACATATAACACAAGAAAACAAATCTTACTCCCACTGACCTGATATATACATTGATCCATGATATTTTCTTCAAAACCGAATGACGTAATGACTTCATGGAATTTCAAATACCATCAAGTGATGTTTGTTTTAACCATATATGGATTTCTGTTTGCAAACTAAATGCTCACCTTCACTAGAGGAGAACTGCTGTTTCATGTAAACCTCTTCCTCTAGGATTACCATTAAGGAATGTCAAGCTTACATCCATTCGATGTAAATCAAAGTCAAAAATGGGCAACTAATGCCATGATTATTCGAAAAGAATCTTTCTGGGGACACAGAGAAAAGGTCTCCGTGTAGTCTGATTCCTTCCCTTTGATTGAATCCTTTGGCAACGAAGTCTGGCCTTATGTCTCTCAATGTTGCCCAATGAGTCTTTCTTTGTTTTAAAGACCCATTTACATCCGCTACAATGGCTTTACACCATCGTGCAACTCCAACGAGATCCCAACTCTGCTAGATGCCATAGAATTGATCTCGTCTTTCATGGCACTGTACCACGAGTTAGATTCCTTAGAACTCATGGCTTGTGAAAACGTTTCTGGATCATTTTCGGCTCCAATGTTATAGTCCAATTCTTGTAAATACACTATATAATCATTAGGAATTGCTAATTTCCTAACTCTTGTAGATCTTCTTAATGTTGCTTCATCATTCTCTTGAGGAATTTGTTGATCAACTTGTTGCTCAATTGGTTGTTCAACAATTTCTTGAATTTCTTCATTTGCAACTTGATCCACAGGATCAATATTAGCAATATGTGGAATTTCAGAAATGGTCTCACACTCCTGGGTTGTACTCGAGGGGCGTGAACGACAATCAATCTATCACTAACCAGGCCGACCTTCATAATGATCCTTCTAAACAATGTCCGAAACTCGATCACCCCACCGATTAGTCATTCAAGAAATTTCGCATTTCTTGATTCCACAATCCTAGTGTCGCGGAGATGGACACAAAAATCTATACCCCTTGGACCTTTCAAAGATATCCAATGAAATACCCATCGATGGTCCTCGGGCCCACTTTCTTTCTTGTGGGTTATAAATTTTACAGACGGCACCCCTTAAACGCAGATATGTCGCAAACTCGGTTTCCAACCTTGAATGACTCAAAGGCGCTCTTAGAGACAAATTCTCGTTGGAACCTCGATTAATATATACACAATGCCTTTTAGAGTTTCAAACACAAGAATTGAGGTAGTTTTTGTATTAATTCTCATAATTCCTTACCATGTCCATTAAAGTTCGTTTCTTCTTCACACACCATTCTAACTGGAGAACTGCATAGCGCATCAAGCAACAATCCCATTTTCTTGAAGAAACTTCGCAATGCACCAGGAGCTTCTGGCCCATCTCTCTCATTTAACGATAGTACTCTCCTAATTTTATCCATCTTAACATCTTAATATGTTTTTCAAAGATTCTCTACTTTCAAATTTTAAAAAACTTTAAAGGCGCCTAAAGCTTCATCCTTTGAACGGCAAGTAGAGACACATATATATCGTGAATAATCATCTATGAAGGTGATAAAGTATTTCGGACTATTTGCATCCATGTCGCACAACAAATGTCGTATGTATAATCTCTAATAGGTTTGTGCTCCTTCGCACCTCTTTTAGACTTGTCGGGTTTGCTCGCCTCTAATGCAATTCACAAGTCTCGAAATCAAAGAAAATCCAAAAGAGGCAATTTCCATCATTAACCAATTTCTTTATTCTTTCAATGGAGATGTGTCCCAATCTTCTAGTACATAACATAGAGGATTCCTCATTCATAACACATCTTTTAATCCGCCAGTGAATATGGCTTAGAATTTATAAGTACATCATTTTGTAATCGACAGGAAAGACCATCGACAATGTGTACCATAACCAATAATCTCAGATTTATTGATAAATCAAACTGTGAATCCGAAAAGCTAAAGGAAAACCCTAGTGCGTACAAGTCTTGAAATTGAACAATTCATAGAGAAACTTGGAACATAAAATGTCTTTTCCACCCTAAATGAAACCGCTATCACAAGGTCGCAAGGCCAATAGCTTCCACACGTGAACTCATCTTGTCAGCTCGAATAGATGCATTGCTCACTTCCCACTCCAGCTCTAGTTCTCAGATACACCAGAAGGTATTTGAAATAATGGATTGTAGAACCAGATCAATTCACCATGTGTTATGATTAACATTAACTATATTAGGATTCATAACATACAAAAGAAAATTGAGTAATCTTCTTATCAAGCCGCATCTTAGCTCTGCAGTCCTTCTTCATGTGTCCCTTCTTCTTACATGTAAAAAACATTCTTTGACTCCTTCTTATGCCTACTGAATAGGAATCTTTCCCTTTCTTTTAGCTTGATCCTTTCTTTTCTTTCCAAAGGTGGTCAAGTTAACCATTTCGCTCTCTTCCATCATCAACCTTCCCTCATCTTGCACACACATGGTCAACAATTCATTAATCGACCATTTATCCTTATGTGTGTTGTAAGAGATTTTGAATGGACTGTATTGTTAGGGCAAAGTGTTCGATATATAATGAACAAACTAGGAAAGTGTCTAACATGGTAACTTCTAATGTCCGGGCTGGGCCGCTATATCCCCTACGCGCATGATATGATCACGCACTCCTCTTGTCCCTATGAGCTCATGGATGAAAATTGCATAATTAAGGTACTTGCAAGAGCTTTGTCGAAGTTTCAAAACCGTCACTACGGCTTTCGAAGTGGTTCGACTTAGTAATTGCTCTAAGGAAACTGACGAATACCACAGATATCTTAGTCTTTATGAACATCACTGAGAGGCGATTAGACCTCTCCCACTTATCATAAAGACATACAAATCTTTCAAGAAGGTTTGCTCATAATGGATCAAAGTTCCTCTTCCTTATAGCATAGTCAATATCCATCCATCCCAAATTGCAAGAACTCTTTCCTTCCATACCTTATATAGTTATCACCTCAATTCGAATATCACACTTAAAATCGAAATATTCGCAGTTGAATAACTGCAAATATTAAATACACATGTTTAATGATCAAATATTGAGGCAAAGATACAATGCTATGTTTTACCAATGTAAATCATGCTTTAAAAAACATAAACCTAGTGACATAAAACCCGTCAGGCTAAAAGTCTTACCTCACAGGGACAACAGATCATTTTATGACAAGACTACCAAACCATGTTCCTTTTCCTAATCTCCGTGGGTAAATTAGAAAATATGATTTGATAATTCATCCTAATTAATCATACAAATGTAATAAAAATTCCAAAGGGGATGAGATTTATCACAATCCAGGATTAATTACAATTAATGTAATCAAATGTGATCTAAAACTTTAATATATAATTTTAACTAATTAAGGATATGTGGCTATTCCCTAATTAATTAAAAATTATATCGATCACTGAACATTATTGCAAAAACTTTAAGCAATTTAAACAATAAGATTATCATTTAATTAATTTTGTATGTAAAACTATACACATACAAATAATCACAATGACAATAAATTTAATATATAGGAAATTTAATTTCATATTCTAACATTATCGCAAAAACTTTAAGCACTTATACAATAAGACATCATTTAATTAATTTTGTATGTAAAACTATACACATACAAATAATCACAATGACAATAAATTTAATATATAGGAAATTTAATTCCCATATTCTATATATCCAGCCATAAATCTCTATAAAAGAAACCAATGTAAAATGAGTAACAAATTAACACCTAGCTTGGTGGTAGTCCTGTAAAACAAGTTTCGAACCCGTGACCATCACATGTGATAAGTTTACAAGTGCTCTACCCTCCAAGCTGTTACACTACATTCCTTTTCTATTTTATTTTAGCGTCCAAATTATTTGCTTTGCTTAATACATAGTTCCCAGTTCAATCCACATAAAGAGCCTTGAAATATTATCGCTGCCCGCACCAAATTCCCAAATTTCCACCATATTGGCAAGGCAAAGCCCAATCCCACCACATAAGAGCCTCTCGAGGGTCCACCCCATTCCATATAGCCTGCCAAATTCGCTTAGCTCCAATTAAATTGGGGCAGTGCCAAAGCCCAACCAGAAGTACACCATGTTCTAAATCATGGCCCAAACAAATTATGTTGTCTCAACTCTTCAATCAGAAACTCCTAGCTTTTGCTACTCAGAAAAACCAATTTTTTTAAGTCATCTTTCGTACTACCATGAGAACCACATTGAAGACCTTCATCCTAAACAAAAGACGAATTTCATGTACTTGATATCATTTAAAACACAAACACATCAAAATTATTATGAAATAGTTTCAATGTATTAAACCATAAAATGTCAAACCAAAATATCTAAAGATTCGAAATCATTGATCGCATTGCAAATTTTCAAGAATATAAAATTTGCAATAAACACGTATAAAGGCGTAGATATGTCGCTCTCCGATACCAAATGTTAATCGTGCGATTGAACAACATAATCAATCAAATTATGCTGAAGAAAATACCGTAATCTACATACCTCCAAATTATCATGTTAAATCGAGAAAATCGAAAAGGAAATATTTTGCTCTAAACCCTTCTCAAAATAATTTGATGGTGATTTTCTCTCGTATTTTTTTGAGTAGGCTTAGTGGACCCAAAAATGTGCAAATGCCTTCTTTCTTTATAATGGCACTGTGCCATCACGTGTCTTCAAGAGTTGCAAGGGTCGTAAAGGTGTTGCTAGAGACTCAAAATTTAAAAATTCAAATGTTCATATGGGATCACACTTAACAATATGAACTCATCCATAACCATCACGAATAATATTCCAATACTTCTATAAATAACAATAAGATGAAAATTAGTTTAAACCTACTATCAACTACATGTAGACTCCTTATAAATTGGTGTTTATGATCTAACAAGAAAGTAGCTGTCACTAATCAAAATTATCTCTTAAATCTTGAGTTACAAGTCCATTCTATTATAATCACTGACATATGTAAACTACAAAAAGCAAATGTCAAAGTTCCATTAAAAGAAATGTTATGACAATAGCCCTTTAGAATATATGTCATTTGAATTTCTCATGGCACATCATCTCATCCTTGTATTTGGGCATAGCCCCATAGACATAAGCAATTGTCGAGCCATGTAAAATATTGTATATGTTGTTACTTTCCTAGATTTATCTTATATATGTTATGCACACATTTCATCCAACATGCAAGTTTGAACTCGCATGATCCTAATACCAAAAATTATGTCCAAGAACACAATCATGTATGTCAATAGTATCTAATAGTCTCTACACGATTCCCTAAATTTATGAACTGATCACTATGGACTATTTATTAATGACTAAGGAACACATGATTTGATTCTCAATGCAACTCTAAATACACTTCAAGTCATTTACAATGTAAAATATATAAACATGTATGCTCATATAACCAATTTATGCATATTGAATCATAAGTAAGAAACAAGAACATAAATAAAATTTACAGAATGAATCTCAATTTATTACACCATGTATATTTTATAAAGCTCAATCCCAACAACATGACTATATATATATATATATATATATATATATATATATATATATATAGCTTCTATTCACTTTGCTTTACATTGTTGTAATATTCTGTTATTGGATTCGAACCTAAAATCTCTCAAAAACCCATTTAAGTCAAACCTTAAGGACCATTTAAACTTTATATTGATAAGTTAAAATAAATAAAATTGGTTTAAAGTATCAAATAAAATTACTTTTTCATGCTAGAAAAAATGGAATTCAAAAGTCAAATATTTATGATAATTAGAAATTTAATTATAATATTTAGTTGTATAACCAACTCTGGATTTGAATTAAATTAAAAAATTGAAATTAAGATATCTTGATTTGTTATTTAGTTTTATTCAAATAATTGATAATGATTGTTCATTCAATTTTATTACTAAATAACATTTCTATATTTATTTGAATTTTTAATTAAATTTATTTTATAATTTTAATTTATAAGTATGAATGATTACTGAAAATTATCTGTATTGGACACGTAAAATATTTTTCTATAAATTTAATTTTTTTTTAATTTCAATTTCATATTAGTATATGTAGGAATTTAAGTTTAATTCGTTTCATTTAAAAATTTATTAATTAAGTTATTTTTTTCAATTTTCTAACAAAAAAAAAAAGACATTCATTTGATTGACCATTTATTAAAAAAATTTAAAATCGTAATGAATTAGGCTGGGGCAGAGAGCCAGAGACCACTTTGCGCTTTAATCAGAGTTCACTTGGGCTTTTAAGCAGAGACCACTTCGGCTTGGGCCTTTTCTTTTGCTGTCGGGCCCAGCAATTTTTGAACTTTCAAGCCCTATGCACATATCAACGATAAGTTAATATCAATGTAATAAATTTTATAAAATAAGTAAATATTTCCAATTGATATAAATTAAAAGAAAAAAAAAAGCTCATCATGCCCAATTGATATAAAATAAGTAAATATTTCCAATTGATATAAATTTTAAATAGGCATGACATAGAAAGGAGAATGATCCTGGATTTGATTTCAAAGGGGGACATTTTACTATATTATAACTAAAAATGTTTAACGGCCAAAAAATACAAATTACAAAAAATTGTTTTAACTTTTATTTATTTATTTTTAAATTAAATTTGTTCTTCTTAATTATTTTCCATATTATGATTATTTGTTTAAAATGGACAAAAAGTATAAACAACTAAAATCAATAAATAAAAAAGATGAAATTATGAAAAAGGAATTAAAATAAAATTAATTCCTATATGTCAAAGCCTTCAATTGATTTTGATAAACTCAATATCCTCTTAAAATTGAAAGTTTATGTGGTATAGTAGTTTGGTGAATCATGACAATTGATAATGTTAGATCATAATTGGCTATAGGTCTTATCCAATATGTTATATATAAGACAAAGCCCATTATGGAAAACTCATCCTAACTATCAAAGTACATAATGTCTTCGAATAGAAGATAGTTGCTGGGTTTGAAATTGTCTATATCTTCATCTTCGAGGTTCTATAAGAAAATGACTATATCAGAGATCGAGTTTAATAAAGATTTGATGGTTTAAACATGAAGCCCTTGAAGAACTGGTATGGTTCGACAAAGGCAAATTTGAGCAATACCGAATGTGTTAGTCTTAGAGAGTCCAAACTAAGGTCAGGATTGACGTGGAAGGCAAGGTAGTTTTGGAACCTTAGAGGCCAAGGTACTTGAAGAGCAAGGTACCGATGAGCCTTGGATCGTTTTTAGCAAGTAGATAAAGATCAAATCAAGAAGACCCAATCATCAAAGTAATCAAACTATAATTAAAAACAAATCAGGTTTCTATTCTAAAGAGGATACTTGGGCACCATGTTTCCTTATTCCGATGGATAACTTAAAGGAAAGTTAAAAAAATAGGAAGTAATGTTGAATTCATATTAGGACAATGATCCAACTTTACTAAGACTTCCAAAACCGAATTACAAGTGCTATAAATTCAAGCCTTTGGAAGTTGCTCATCACGGATTTTAGGAGTAGAGCTTGAAGAAGACAAACGAAGTCCAAATGTGGTTAAAGTGTTGGGTTTTGGGCTCCCTTCCTATGTGGAGTAAAAGCCCAACATTGTGAGGGCCCACTTGTCTCACTTATTTAAGTGGAGAGAGGGGTCGGGATTAGGCACAAGAGAACGCGCTTCATTTCATGGTAATGATACGAAAGAAAGAGAGCAGAAGGGGGAAAAGAAAAGCTTTGTGATTTCGCACATCCACTGGGTGGACTGCTTTTCAGATTACAACTGCAAATTCGCTCACCGCTGGATCGGGCCAGATTTGGACAACAGGTTCGGAAAACGTGACACTTCATTCTGTACGGTTGATCGTCAATATATCTGGAGTTGTGGAGATAAGTGCTTCGCAACTTATATTCTCAGTCTTTCTTTTTCTTCTCTTATTTTGCACGGGCATGGTGTTTGATTCTAGATTGTTGGCCATACATTACGCAAGACTTATTGGAAACTCTCACTTATTGATCATAGCGAGTTTATTTCTTTCTATTCCTGATCCACCGTGGTTTTTTACCCTACTTTAAGGGTTTTCCAATGCTAAACAAATTGTGTTCTTGTGGTGCTATTGATTTCTCGTTTTACTTATATTTTATTGGTCCTCCTTACAAGTTCTGCAAGTAAAGGAACACTGTGCTACCTTTTGCTCATATTCGGGGCTTGTTATTGTGTCGTCTGCTTTTCCCCATTTATGCGGTATCGTGAGCCAAGTCATACTTTCATTGTTTTCACTTGCTTGAAAGATGGAGGCACATATGAAAATGGTATCTTTGAATGGAGCAAACTATCACTATTGGAAGGGTAAGATGAAGGACTTGCTATTTGTGAAGAATACGCATATTCCTCGTCTCGCACGTGGGGTTCGAGTCCATGTCCGACGTAAGAGCTGGTTTTGAGTAATGAGCCACAGATGCTGCTTTATCAAGCGACTTTGTAGATGAACCTATTTATAATCTTATTGCTCATGAGACACATGCAAGAACTATGTATAAAACACTGAGTCCTCAGATGCTTCTTAATCAGTGGAGCAACAAATTGTACTTGTCAAGAATCTCTGGTCGAATCAAGACAAGGATGGAACTCCATTTATCGAGCACTCTGAGTAGAATTCCTCAAGTACGCCAGGATCGGGCTGTCACTGTGCACAAGTTTGATGATGATGTGTTGGGACTATTTATTAATAACTCTACCCGATTCGTGGGAGACATTTCGAGTTTCCATGATTAGTGCCGCCCAATGGCATTGTTCCTTGCAAATGGCAAAGACCAAAGGTTTTAATGAAGAGATGAGAAGGAAGGCGCAAGGTATTTCTACTCATATTCGCAGGTGCTTGTTACTAAAATAGGGAGAAGCCAAAGGAGTCAAAGGTGGTAGAGACAAGAGCGTGTGGAGCAAGTCCAGATCTCTAAGATAAGAATACTGGAGCCATTATTGTCACAAAAATAGGGCACATCCAAAGGAACTGCTTGCGGAAGAAAGAGAGTAAAGACAAAAGGGGTGTTGCAAAGAGGAAGGATCATGATGATCGTGAATGTGTGACTACCGCTACCAAGGATGATCTTGTTATTCTCCATGACCCTAATTCACTTAATTTTGTATCCGATGAGAGCACATAATTGATAGTGGTGCTATTAATCGATGTTACACCCAGAAGGAGTTCTTTCACATCTTACACTGTGTGATTTCCGGGCTTTGAAGATGGGTAATGATGGCGTATCCAAGGGTTATTGGGTCAGATGTCCGTTTGCAAACCAACATGGGAATACAGTTGCTACTAAGAGGAGTCAAACATGCTCCAGATGTCCGCTTTAATTTGATCTCTCGTAAGTGTGCATTTCATGATGTCAAGGTTATGATAACCACTTTAGTTCGGGAAAGTGGAAACTCAAAAGGTAACTTAGAAGCTGCGGGCAAAAGGGCGTAAGAGTTCAAAGTTGCATTGACAAAAAGCTTTGGTTGCTAGGTGACAAAGGTGAATGCTATGGATATAGAGGTTCTTGCGGGCAATCAAGACTTAGTCATATCAGTGAGAAGGGGTTGAATTGTCTAGCAAAGAAGGACATGCTTCCGGGTTTGAAGAATGTAGATTTGGAGAAATGTTCTCATTGCATGATTGGTAAGCAAACCAGAGTATCCTTCAAGAAGCATCCTCCCTCGAGAAAATCTGACTTGCTTGAATTGGTGCATTCAGATGTTTGTGGCCCTTTGAAGGTGAAATCCTTTAGTGGTGCACTTTATTTGAGCAAGCATTTATTGACGATTATTCCAGAAAACTTTGGGTCTATGCTTTGAAGTCAAAAGACCAAGTGTTGGAAAAGTTCAAAGAGTTTCATGCCTCAGTTGAGAGGCAGCCAGGCAAGAAGCTGAAATGCATCCATACTGACAATGGTGGTGAGTATTGTGGACCTCGACATCTACCGTAGCGCATGGCATTGCACATGAGAAGACTCCTCCCAAAACTCCTCAAATTAATGGTTTGGCAGAGAGGATGAATGTGACATTGATCGAGAGCGAGGTGTACGCCTCAAGCCAAGTTACCCAAGCACTTCGTGAGGCACCGCATACGCGGTGCACGTGATCGAATCTTAGTCCTCAGCCGCTGCTTTGAAGAGGAGGTGCCAAACAAAATTGGTTTGGCAAGAATGAAGTATGATCACTTAAGGGTTTTGGCCGCAAAGAGTTTCAGGCATGTTCCAAAGGATGATCCAAGTTGATGCAAAGTCAAGGCAATGCATATTCATTGGCTATGGTGAGGATGAATTTGGTTACAGGTTCTATGATCCTATTGAGAAGAAGCTTGTTAAAAGCCGTGATGTGAAATTCATGGAAGATCAAACCATCGAAGACATTGATAAGATGGAGAAGTCTACACCTGCGGAATATAATGGCGTGGCTGATTTGAATCGTTCACCATTTATTCAGAATCTAAATACCGATGCTCACGATGTTGGTGATCGCGAACCCGCATACGGCGGCAAGATGTCTCGCCGATGATGACGAAGAGGAGCATGACATGTCACAAGATGAAAAACTGAGCGATGCTACCGGAACCACCTCAAGTTCAACTCAGAGGTCCAACGGGAGAGACAACCTCTAGGAGGTATTCTCCCGATGAGTATGTGATTCTAATGATGATGAAGAACCCGAAAGTGCTTTGCATGAGGCCACGGTCGCGAAGAAAAGAAAAAGTGGTCGATGCAATGAAGGATGAGATGCAATCCTTACATGATAATCACACTTTTGATTTAGTGAAGCTGCCTAAAGGTAAGAGGGCCTTGGATAACAGGTGGATCTATAGGGTGAAGCATGAAAGTAACACTATGTCTCCGAGGTATAAAGCCAGATTAGTGGTGAAGGGCTTTAGTCAAAGGAAGGGTGTTGATTTTAATGAGATTTTCTCCCCTGTGGTAAAAATGTCATCCATTAGAACTGTGTTGAGTTTGGCTGCTACTCTTGATTTGGAGGTAGAGCAAATGGATGTGAAAACCGCTTTCTTCATGGTGATTTGGAAGAAGAGATCTATATGAAGCAACCTCGATGGGCTCTATGTCATAAAGAAGACTATGTGTAGGCTAAAGAGCCTATATATTGGAAGGTGCCCGAGGCAAAGTGGTACAAGAAGTTTGAGTCTATTATGTGAGCAAGGCTACATGAAGACTACTTCACCACGTCTTTGTCGAAAAGTTTTCTAATGATGACTTCATTATCCTCGTTATTATATGTTGGGATGACATGCTTATTGTCAAAAATGTTTCCATGATTGACAAAGTTAAAGAGCTACAATTTGGGAAAGTCATTTGCTATGAAGGACATGGGAGCTGCTAAAAAGATTCTTGGTATAAGAATCATCCGTGACAGAAAGGAGAAAAAGTTGTGGCTGTCACAAGAACACTACATTAAAAGAGTGTTGCAGAGATTCCACATGGAAAAAGGCCAAGGTAGTGCTAATTCTCTTGCTACTCATTTTATGCCGTAGTTCTAAACAAAGTCCATCAAATGAAGATGAGAAATTAGTATATGCAATATTCCTATGCATCTCACGGGAAGTTTGATGTATGCAATGGTGTGCACAAGACCGTGACATAGCACATGCCGTTAGTACGGCAAGTAGATTTTGGTCAAACCTGTGCATAGCATCGAATGTCAGAAATGATTTCGAGGTATCTTCGAGTAATCGCACGTGATGCTTTGTTTTGGTGATGATAAGCCTACTGGTGGATACCGACTTCGTATATATCGAGACATTGATTCCGTGGAAGTCCACTTCGGGTTATATGATTAAATTCAGGAGCCGTGGATCGCAAATTGTGCCAGAGGCGCCAGAGCTTTGTCTACTACAGAGGCGTAATTTATCGCTTATTACCAAAGCATGCAAGGAGTTGCTATGGGTGAAGAAATTCTGCGGTGAGCTTGGTGTTGTTCAAGATAAATATCTACTATTTCAGGGATAGTCGTAGCATATTTATTCGTAAGAACTCAACCTTTCATTCAAGGTCTAAGCACACACATGAGGTATCATCGATACGGATGCTTTGGATGCTAAGTTGTTAGAGCTGGCTAAAATTCATAATCGATGATAATGGTGCCGATATGATGACTAAGGCATTACCAAGAGGAAGTTTGAAGTTTGTCGTGAGATCGCCGGCTTGGCTGGCCATCTCCACATAGCTGTGAGGGGAGATTTGTTTGGTTTTGCCCCTTCCTATGGAGTAAACCCAACATTGTGAGGGCCCACTTGTCTCACTGCGAAGTGGAGAGGGGTCAGATTAGGGCACAAGAGGAGTGTGCTCATTTTGTGAGAAATATAATAAAGAAAAGAGAGAGAAGAGGAAAAGAAAGCTTTAGATTTTCGCGACATCCACCAGGACTGCTTCGATTACAACTTCAGATTCGTTCACCGTTGGATCGGACTGATTTTTGGATAGCAGGTTCGGAAAACGTGATACTTCATTCTGTACGGTTGGATCGTCAATACGATATCTGAGCAGGGAGATAAGTGCTTCGCAGTTTATATTCTGCTTTTGGGGTCTTTCTTTTTTCTTCTTATTTTGCATTGGAAGCATTGGTGTTTGATTCTAGATTGTTGGCTATAACACATTTTTAATAAGACTTATTGAAACTCTTTGTACCTCTAACATCATAGTGGAGCTATTTCTTTTTGGCCCTGGACGACTGTGGTTTTTACTCCTTACTTTAAGGGGTTTTCCACGTTAAACAAATCACAGCTCATGCTATCGATTGCTACGCTTATATTTTTATCTCCCATCTCCCCATAAGCTCTGCAAGTAAAGTGAATTTAATCGCGCTACCTTTAATTGTTATTCACTTGTTATTGTGTTGGCCGGTTTTCCCCTATCATAAAGAATGCGTATTGCAGATACCCGGTTGACGTATTAATGTTAAAAGTCTTTCACCTTTGATAAAAGATGACGTTTGAATTTATTCATTTTATTTATGTAATGTGGATATGGGTGTGAGATGCTTTTGAGATGGGAATGAAAGGCGTTCATTCTGAATTCCACTATGAGTGATTAGGTTAAAGAAAGGACGTGGGCAAAGGGGGAGTCTTGTACCACATAAGACTAATTGTAACTTTGAATCAAATCAGTGGAAATCTTTGCATCTGGGCATAGCCCTATGAATGTAGACAATTACCGAATCATTTAAAATATTGTGTGTTATTACTTTCCTACATATATCTTATATTTGATTTACACACACTTCGTCCCACATACAAGTTTGGACTCATTGCACAGAAGTTTGAACAATCACATAGTCCAAGGAACTATGTCCAAAAACACACAATCATATATGTCAGTGGTATCTATTAATAAATTTATTGATTCAAGTTATTAATACAATCATAGAAACATAAAATTAAAAATGTTAAGAACTTTAAAGGATGACACAATATCTAAGTTAATAACAAAAATGATCGACTAAAGGTCTACACATTTGATAATAAAAAAATACTTAAAATACCTAAGATTCTAGTATACAACATCCTAACGAACACGATTTGATCTATCGACTTATCATCAACTTTCATTACAGAACCATTAATAAGCTAACCATCAATAACACAACTACTTGTAGTAACAAGTCGACGACAAAACACGACACAATAATTCGGCAACAAAAATACAAAAAAAATAAAGGAAAAACAAAGACAAACTCATATCGATATGGAATAAACCATTTTATTGAAAAACCTGTTCTGAGAAAATTTGATTTATTCAGATTTTAAGCCACAATTTACTAAAAATCACCCTTCATCTCTAACAAATAAGGGTCTGGCGTAAAAACAAATGGGCTGATCTACTGTGGTTTTCAGAGAAAATTCTCTTTGCCTTTTCCATTCAATCAGAGAACAAACGCCATCGAAGTTTTTTTTACACCATGTATATTTTATAAAGCTCAATCCCAACAACATAAGGATACCTATATTGCAATATACCTTGGACAAGCAAGCTCAAAGAGACAAACAAGAACTTGTCCTCTCAAGCTTCACCAATGAATTGTCACTGACCATATATATATATATATATATATATATATATACTCGATTTCAAGGACTGTTTGATCCTTATATTGATCAATTAAAATAAATAAAATTGGTTTAAAGTTTTAAATAAAATTACTTTTTCATGCTAGAAAAAAAATGGAAATTCAAAAGTCAAATATCTATGATGATTAGAAATTTGATATTTACCTGTATAAACAACTCTCGATTTCAATTAAATTAAAAAATTGAAATTAAGATCTAGTTTTATTCAAATAATTGATAATGGTTGTTCATTCAATTTTTATTACTAAATAACATTTCTATAATTTATTTAATTTTTAATTAAATTTATTTTATAATTTTAATTTATAAGTATGAATGATTTAATGAAATTATCTGTATTGACAAGTAAAATATTTTTCATAAAATACTTTATTTTTTTTTATTTCAATTTCACATTAGTATATAGAATTGAAGTTTAATTCGTTTCATTTAAAATTTTATTAATTAATTATTATTTTTACAATTTTATAAAAAAAAAAAAAAAAAAAAGACATTCATTTGATTGACTTACCATTTATTAAAAAATTTTAAATCCTAATGAATTAGGTTTGGGCAGAGACCACTTGGGCTTTAAGCCGAGATCACTTGGGCTTTTTAAGCAGAGACTACTTAGGCTTGGGCCTTTTTCTTGGGCCGTCGGGCCGAGCAAATTTTGTGTGTTTTAAAAATACATGCGGAATCGTTACAACTCTACTCAAATATCAACGATAAGCTAACATCATTACAATGTAATAAATTTTATAAAAATAAATAAATATTTCCAATGATATAAATTACAAAAAAAAAGGCTCATAACGCTAACATAGCTAGAATATTCAATATTTAAATGTGATAAGACATAAGAATGTGAGAGTCCTGTATTCAAAACTTAGTTTATTTAGCTTTATTATAACAGAATTCAAAACAAGTACTGTCAAAAATAAAATTACAAAAATTTTCTAACTTTCCATTTTTTATATTTATTTTTAAATTAAATTTTTGTTTTATTAATTATGTTCCATATTATCAATTTTGTTTAAATGTATATAAAAATAAACAATTAAAGCTAACCATATAGATGAGACATAAGATATCTCATACTTTACTAATTCGCTTTCAGCTCAGAGCCATGAATTGCATCAAGGTTGATACAGAGAGTTTTAATTTACCATCCTAGTGGTCACTCTTGACTTATATGAAGTTTAGTTTGTGTGTAGTACCTCATGATCTGATAAAAAAAAATATAAACAAGTAAAATAAATAAATAAATAAAATGAAATTATGAAAAGGAATTAAAATAAAATTAATTATGTTTTCATTGAAACTATAATTTTATTTTAAATAAATAAAAATTCATATGTTTAGTCAAATAAAGGTTAGAACTAGGTAAGTTTTTTTTTTTTTTTGAAAAAGATAAATTTAATAATTCAAGTTAGCAATATAATCGATATAAATATATAATCAAAAGTATTAAAAACTTTAGATGATGACGCAATATTCGAGTTAATAAAAAAATTATTGAATCAAGACCTACACATTTGATAATCCAAAAATATCTAAAATACTTAAGATTTCAAATCTGTAGCATATTAACAAATAATTGATCTGATGACTTATCAGATCGAACTTTGTCATTTGAACTATAAACAAAAAAACTCACGAAAAAGCTAATCGTCGATGACACAACTACTTATAACAACATGTCGACGACGAAAACATGAATAAACAAATAATAACCAAAGACAAATCTAGATTAGTGTGGAAGAAACCACTTTATTGAAAAATAAAACTCAAATATAAAGATAAAAACAATATAAAGGTTGATTTCTGATTAAGAATGAAAAATAAATAAATAAATAAATAAATCACCCCTTCAAGAAGGACCTAGAGCTAGGTAAGTTTTCATTTCCTATAAAAACTTGAAAGATTTCACAATGATTTCTAACTATTAACTAACACATTAAATAAAATTAAAAAGGTCAAAAGTGGTACTTAAAAAAATAAAAATAAAGAAAACGTATCATGTTGATCAACCAAATAAATTAGTTGGATTTTACGAGAGAAGAGAATCGGAAGGTCTTTTAAATTTTTTAATGATGTTAATATTTGAATGCATGTTTATTGAATTATTTTATAAAAATACGAATTATTTTATAATAAATTTTTAATGATTTGTATTTTTATTAATACTATTTTTAAGTCTCTAATCTTAATAAAGTATCTCATTCCATATCAAATCAGAGAGAAGTTTTTGACATCATATCAGTATGAACTGCAATCTTATTATAAGTGTATTTCAACATTGTGAGGTTATGTTCTAAGAATTTAAAAAATGTGAAAAACAAAATTAATTATCTTTCCTTTTCAAATTTAATTTAATTTATTTTTTCTTCTATTCTTCCTCTATATTTGATTCCACTTGCATTTTCTTTTAAATTTTTTAAGAACGAAAACATAACCTTAGGAAATCACTTCCAAATTGAATTATTTCTAACACAATACAAGGAACCAACGCTTACAAGGAAATACTAAGCCAATGTAGAGACTAAGGCCTTGTTTGATTCATGTCTTTTAAATTTATCTTATGTTCTTAAAAATAAAAAGAATAAAAATAATATGAAGAATATAAAAAATACAGAAAATATTAAATTCAAATAACAAAAGCAGTTTTCAGAAAACATCAAAATAGTGTTTTCTATGTTTTCAAAATTTGTTTTCAATAACAGTTTTAAAAAACATGAATCAAACAAGCCCTAAGGTTGCATTTTTTTTTCTTTTTTTTGGCTTTTGTTCTAAAAGCGATTAGTTTTCAAACTTCAAATTGTTTATTTTTTTTACTTTTTTCAGTGATCATCCATCATGCTTATCTCATGTGATAAAGCACCCAACGTTTAAAAAATACAAGGCATATGGAGGAGAGAGGTCCCGGGTTTAAGTCATAGTGGAACAATTTACTAAATTGTAACTAAAGTGTTTAATTGTAAAAAAAAAAAAACCTTTTTCAATGACTTATTGCTGAATTTTTTAAAATTTTTGCTGAACAATAAATGCCAAAATATTTGTTTGTTTTTTTTATTTAAAAAAAATATATTTTTAAACTTTTAAAATGAAAGAATGAAAAAATCATGCTTTATGATCAAATTGAAACTTTCATGATTTGTTTTTATGCTAATTAGATAAAACACTTATATTTTAAAATTTTATAAAATTTATTTCCCCAAAATTTGAATAAAATTTAAAAAATTGATTTCTTTATTTTCTTCATTGGTATATAGGATAAATATTTTATTTAAAATTAAATTTCTCAAAATTTCATAAAATGTTCATTTTTAGATTATATTATATATGTATTTAATGTGTAATTGAGTATAAAAATGTTATCTTGATATTTTATTTTTAAAAAGTAACTTTACAAAAAATAATTATTTATTAGAAATACGTTATAATATTAATTATATTATACAAACATCAAATCAATATTTTTATTTATCATAAGAATAATGTTAAATTATCATCATGCAAATAAATATTAAATTAAACTATCTTTTTAATACACTAAGATGTTAAAATGGGGATTTTTAGTCTATAAATTAAGATGTTCATGCAACAATGGTGATAAAGATTATAGAAATAAATCAAGAAGATGACACACAAATTTTATGTGGTTTGATAATATGATTACATTCACGGAGATGACAATTTAAACTTTCACTATCACTGAAATAAGGTTATATAAGAGGGTATTTATACACTAATACGATCAATTTACAAAATATCACATTCCTAAATTCTTATCACTAGATCGCCTGCATTCACTAAAGCCGGCCAGAACATTTGAAACAAAAAAGCAAGACGATGGTAGTGTTCCGTCGCCCCTCCGGTGGCAAAGTTAGCCTTTTTCTCGAAGTCTTGGAACTTAGAGTAGCGACTATCTCGATTCGTAATTCAGACCTTTTGCCACACTTCATTTTTATTATGAGTAAAGAGGATCCGCTTTTTTGAGAGTTTCTGACGATTTCTTCCTATAATGTTGGGAAGATACCTTATTTCGACGACTTATTCTTCCTTTATGTAACTACTCCCAATAACCGCTAAGAGAACTTTCCTATTTCTTTGTCGAAACGACGTCACTCACGTGCGAACTCACGCCAGTAATGTGGAGAGCCTAGCTGGCAACTCGGCTTGGTAGAGCTGCCAATCGAAAGTAAGCGCCAATTTAAAGGTCCGCCATGAGATACTCTAGCGCCCGAGCAGAGTGATCGCTGCCGCTCATACCGGGCCGACTGGCCTTTTTCCTTTGAGACTCTTAAGTTAGCCTATTGATATGGTGCTGGGCTTGGGCCCAAGGTACCCACAAATACCAATATACATTGGATCATACTGTTGCTATGATTTGCTCACCTCCTGCATTTGCTTAGCCTTTTCACTCTCAATATGAGCTACATACTACAACAAAAAACAAATAATTTAATACTTAATAGAAATCAAGTATTAGAAAAAAAACCAATGTTTTATAACGGACAAGACGACTGAATCGAAAAAGCTTAACGGCCACGCGAAGCAATAACCGACGATTGAAACTGTGATTAAACGATCGTAGCCGCCATCGATCGATAAATTCGACTACCTAGTTCATTTAATTTAAAAATACCGAAAAACAAACAGCAGAAATACTTAATACTATATTTAGAACAAAAGTTATATTCAACATCAAGTAAAAAACAAAAGCCACCTAACTTTTTTCGTATCGATTACTCAAAGTAATTACCCATATTTTGAGACAATAGCCTATTTTGTACTATGTATTAGCAATTTCTTTATGTACTTCAAAAGAAAAAAAAAAAACTTATTCTCTTGTAGTGTTAAATGTCTCACAAACTTTAGCTTTTTATTCGATAGGAAGAGCTACAGTAAGTTCGAACTTATATAAACTTGAGTTTTTTATCGTTAAATTTGGGATTCTTATCACTTTTTAAAGTAAAGTTTATAAAAATGATATCAAAATATTTTGATCAAATAACTGAAAAGCTTGAGCTTATATAAGCTTCAGCCTAACCTTATACGATAAGGACCATACTGTTCACATGCAACATACGTGATCCATACTCTCTACACAGGAATATAGGATGCTTGGGTATACTATTTTTTTTTTTTTTTAATTATAAAAAAGTCTAGAAAAATGCCCTAAAATCGGGAAAATTATTTTTAGGCTTCCAGAAAATTTGGAAACCCATCAAAGCACTAAAATAGGATACATTATTATGCATCCCAATGGTCATTGTCACATACTAAAAAAAAATGCATTCAGCACACGGATAGGAATAAAATAGGATAAAGCAAAATAAATTAAATCAAAACTAAAAGTCTAATACTGTAAAAGAATATATAAATCATAAAAGCAACATAGGTTTTATCTTGATTTATTATTTTAGTTTTATTCAAATAATTGATAATGGTTGGTTATTCAATTTTTATTACTAAATAACATTTCTATAATTTATTTAATTTTAATTAAATTTATTTGAGTAATTTGAATTGCATAGAATTATTTACTGAAATTATCTTTATTAACACGTAAAATATTTCATAAAATAATATTTTTTTTTAATTTCAATTTCAATATTAGTATATGTAGGAATTGGAAGCTTAATCTGTTTCATTTAAAATTTTATTAATTAACTTTTTTTTACAATTTTTTTAACAAAAAAAAAAAGATATTCATTTGATTTACCATTTATTAAAAAATTTTAAATCCTAATGAATTAGGCTTGGGCAGAGACCACTTGGGCTTTAAGCCGAGATCACTTGGGCTTTAAGCAGAGACTACGAAGCCAGCAATAGGTAATGGGCCTAGCAAATTTTGTGTGTTTTAAACATACATAATCGTTACAACTTAACAACATCAACGATAAGCTAATATCATTACAATGTAATAAATTTTATAAAATAAATAAATATTTCCAATTGATATAAATTACAAAAAAAAAAAAGGTTCATCATGCTTAGCTCATATGATGTAAGATCAATGATAAATAAAGAAGATGTGAATTTATGACCTCGATTCGAAACCTATGTGACAATTTTCTATATCAGAATTCAAAAGTTGCGATGTCAAAATAAAATACAAAAATTTCTAACTTTCTTTTTTTTATATTTATTTTTAAATTAAATTTAATTATTTTCCATATTATCAATTTTTGTTTAAAATGTATATAAAATATAAACAATTAAAGCACATAATATGTATATGAGATGATTAGGATCTCTTATAGCTTAACCGATGGTATTGAGTTCTCGAGTTTGGAATGCATCACATGCAGAAGTAATTTACCACCCTAGCGGTCACTTCGACTATATGGTGACAGCTGGATATTAATAACTTAAAGACAGATTACATGCAAGCATTTGACTTCAAGACACTCTCATGATCTCGTCAGATCCGATTAAAAAAGTATAAACAAGTAAAATCAATAAAATAAAATAAAAGGAATTATGAAAAGGAATTAAAATAAAATTAATTATGTTTTTATTGAAACTATAACTTTATTTTAAATAAATAGAAATTCATATGTTTAGTCAAATAAAGGTTAGAACTAGGTAAGTTTTTTTTTTTTGAAAAAAGATAAATTTGTTGATTCAGGTTAGCAATATAATCGATAAAAACATATAATAAAAAATACTAAAAATTTTAGAGGATAACGCAACATCCAGGTTAATAATAAAATGATCGACTCAAGACCTACACATTTGATAATCAAAAAATGTCTAAAATAATTATGACTTCAAATCAAGAAGATATTAACGAATGCGCTTGATCCGATGACTCATTGACAATCCTCATTATCCAACTACCAACTAAAATCTCACGGTGTTGCTTAATCAAATTACACAACTACTCACAACAACATATCAATGACAAAAACATGAATAAACAAAGAAAAATCAAAGGCAAATCTAGATTAGTGTGGAAGAAACCACTTTATTGAAAAATAAAACTCAAATATAAGGATAAAAACGATATAAGGGTTGATTTCTGACAAAGAATAACAAAAATAAATAAATAAATCACCCATTCAAGAAGGACCTAGAGCTAGGTAAGTTTTCATTTCCTATAAAAACTTGAAAGATTTCACAATGATTTCTAACTAAGTAACTAACACTTTAAATAAAATTAAAAAGGTCAAAAGTGGCACTTTTTTTTTTTTGTTAATGATGCTTGAGCTGTTGGAATTGTTGGACCTAGCCTCGTTGACTCGGGATTGGCGATCGCCGCTGCCTCCAATGCCTAAGTTAGTTCCTTTTGGTGGAAGAGAAAGATCAACTAATAGTACAGAAATTGAATGCGCGCATCTTTCACCGATGTGTGAATCGATATTTATAACGGATGATTACAGAATCCTTCATTTGATTAATAGATATGTATATGTTTTCTGGCATGAGGGATTTTTTCCTTATTGTTAACCGATTAATACGATAATCGATTTAACAATTATTAGAAATATCCTACTTCCCTAATTGGTGAGATTTAATTGTGCGCTGTAAGACTTTCTTTAATAATGGTTCTTTAGATGTTTACGCCACCGCTTCTCGCATGGGATGAACTGGTCCGGCCCTGCCTTCGCGGTTTGGGCCCATGTGGTGGGCCGAGCTCTTTTACGCCTTCATCGGGCCCGCTTTATCTCTTTTAAGCCTCGACATTTGGGCTGGTTCGCTCCGTCGCTTTACAAGGTTTTAAACCCAATTAGTTACCCTCCCCAGCTCCATGGCTAAAGCGGGCGAAAGGGCAACATTGTTTCATGGATCGAAGGATCTCCACGTGGCTACTCGGGGATGGTTTGATTGGGGCTATGTCGAGGTCAAATGTCTTGTGATAATGACGACTTTTCGATTTTCGCGCCCAATTCTGCTATCGCCTCTATTGCCTTTAGGGACATCCGCGCTACTTCAGATTCTCTCGTTTCGAGTCCTCTTTCGTGGTTTGATTTTCCTTCTCGAAACATCCTTGTCCGTTGCTCATAATTGCTTTTGGCCGCCTTGCCCCGAGGATCGCTGGTTTTCTTCCTCGTAGCTCAAGACGCTCTCCTTCTTCTTCTTTAGCTCGCCTCGCTTTCGGTCATGGATGTGTTTGAGCCTCTTTGTCATTCTTTTCGCTTTTCTTTATCTTTGTCCATTCATGCGTGCTTCTTTAGGTCCACAGCTCGCTTTGGCTTGCATATAAGAGGCACCGCTAAGGTCCGACCAACAGTAGTGGTGGGTCTGATGGTCTCCTCGTTGCAGCCGTTAGGGCTCCATTGGTGGGTCATCCCCCTATGCCTGACAAGGATAAAGAGAGGATTAGTGAGATCAGGTATCCCACCGGATCGGAATATCTTAGGGCTACCGTGAGGTGTTCGATGGGGCGGCCCTAGTCAGTCAAGCCTTCCTTGGCGCGGAAATTTCTACCGCTATAGGACCTACGGTTGGTATCCATGTTTGGCGCCCAGATTTTCTCACCTCTTACGTCGTCTATGTTCCTAAGATGGTTTGCTTTTTTGAGGCGGCCTTTAAAAATGGTCTCTCGCTTCCCTTTACACCCTTTCTTCAAGTGCGTCCTTCAGCACTTCAACGTATGCCCAACCCAGCTTTCCCCCAACTTCTAGGGCGTTTTGGTTGGCCTCCTTGTTGTTTTCAGGGATAAAGGCTTAGGGGTTCCCAGCCTAGCTCTATTACTAGACCTTTTCAGTGTAAAAGAGTCCGCGGAAGGTTTCTTATACATTTCTAAGCGGTCCAGCTCTAGGTTGATTATTTCCGACATGCCAACATCCCATAAATTTTGGAAGGAACGCTATTTTTTTGTTAGTGGCCGTAATTGAAAAACTGAGTTACTAGGCTCCTGGGCTGTTATGCCTTCTTGAGCAGTTAAGCTCTTAAAACTGAGCTACTTGGCTCCTTGACTATTGTGCCTTCTGAGCTGTTTGAGCTCTCCAAACTTGAGCTACCGGGGCTCCTAGGCTACAAGGCCTTCCTTGAGCAGTTAAGCTCTGAAAAGTGAGCTACTGCCCCGGGCTGCAGGCCTCTTTGAACTGGGCTAAAATGGTTCTTTTGAAATTATTGTGTCACATGGCTCTTTAATATCCCTTCCCTCGGGAAAGCGCACGCAGCTTTAATGTAGGTTTGTGGGGAATCGGTGCAGATCGCGTGAATTCCCCAGGCGTCCGGGCTTCTTTATAAATAACTGCCTTCCTTTGTGAGTTATATTCTGCTCCCATTTTTCTTCCTGCCTTCGATAGTGTCTGGGTTCGTAAGTGATGTAGGTTCAAGGTTCGATTGTCACTACGCGACGTCAGTTTGGAGGTCATGGGTCGGCGCTAGGTTCCTCTGCTCTGCTGTTTGTGGAAGTTGTGTTTTTCCCTAGTTTCCCCCCTATGGGGGTTGTGTTTTTCCCTAGTCCTGCCCATTGAAGGAACTAGATTGGGGAACGTATTCGAAGGGGGAGGTATGCTTCAGAGGGAAAACTTTTAAGTCCCGCTTCCATTATTCCTGACCTCCCCCATTTTCTCCCTATCCCCCCTTTTCTCTTTCTCCTTCTCCTTCCTTTTCTTTTTCTCCTTTTCTTTCTCTTTCTCCTTTTCTCTTTCTCATTTTCTTTCTCTTTCTCTTTCTCCTTTTCTTTCTCTTTCTTGTGGTTTTGCCTTGACTGGGTGTTGGTCGATGTGAAGAACAACTCTAATGATTGTAATTTTTTTTTAGATGCGAAGAACGACCTTTTTGATTGTAATTTTCTGAGATGTAAAGAAAGATTTTGTAATCCTCTGAGGTGATTGTAGTTTTCCTGAAATGAAATTTTGTATTTATGTTATGTGACTTTTCAGAGCTTCTACCAATCGAGCTCCTTGCTTTCTCTTTTCTTTCTTTTTCCTTATGGGTTTTTCTTTTTGAGTAGTAGGAACTCACTGCGGCGCTTGTCTCTAAGCAGCAGGAACGACTCATGGATCGTGGTCCTCCGTGTTAATTGTAACTCCTTTGAAATAAAGAACAATCTTTTGCAAAACATGCGCTTTTTGCACCCCGGACCTTTCCGAGACGAGCTCCTTGCTTTATCATTATAACTTATTTTTTGACCCACCATAATGTCGACTAAAAATGAACATCGGGGCTATTATTTAAAATCAAAGCGTTGAGATGCTATTAAAGACTACATTCCAAGGTCTTATTGGTAGAACGGTTTGAGGTGTTCAGCGTTCCATGAGTGGGGTAGGGTTTTCCTTCTATACATTTGGGCTCGTGGTTACCAAGGTCGGACTATACGGGATACGATATGGGGCCCTTCGGTCAGGTCGAGTTTCCCATGTGTGGGGTCTTCTCTTGCTAGCAGAAGTTTCTTTAGAACGGTCGCCCGAGTTATGGTGCAGGTTTGACCCTTCCCGATCATAGTATCTTGTCGTCTTTTACGCGATAGTCCTCGATACCCTTCGGGACACAATTTCACCTTTTCTTAGGAGATCGAGTTTAGGCGAAGAACCTCCTCATTTGTGTTGGTGCGCGAGGAGTTTCAATCCTTGGGCTTAATCTCAGGCCTCGACCGAGCCTCTTTGCTTGGTCTGCGAGGCTAGAGCGAGTGGGGTCTCTTGAGTTGTTAACTTGCGCGTAGTTCTGTGTGCCCATAACACCTCGGGGAGGGTATTCTATACATCTTCCTTTAGATCTTTAATTTAGTCTTGAGTCTTTGCCTTGAGAGTCCTTATAGTGACCTGCCTTTGCCCATTGGTATGGATAAGTGGGGATGGTGATGGTTCTTAATTCGAGGCTCGGCGAGGAACCCCGAACTTAGGATTGTGGTATTTCCCATTGTATCACCATGGCGAGGGACCTTGGGATCCGGCTAATATTATAGAATCTTTAGACGAGTTACGTACCTTTTTGTTACACGTGATTGTTGCTAAGGGTTCGGCCTCACATTGTAACAGTAAAGTAGTCACGGCCCGCGATGATAAATTTGCATTGGCCTTCGATGGGTAGAGTCCGTATATCTAGCCCCCATTCTTTGAAAGGCCGGGGGGTTGTGATTGACGTCAGTGGGTCAGACGGGAGATGAGAGATCTTGGCATGCTCTTAGTGAGCTTTGCATTTTGACCGGTTAATTTGCGTCAGCCAGGCATTGTGGACGTTAATACCACAGCGAGTTTTCTTGCTAAGGTCAGAACTCGGAGTGTGGTTGCCACGAGCACCTTGATGTACCTCCTGAGTATGTGTTGTTTGGCTTCTTCCCTCGCGCCCAAGAATGGGCGTGAAGCCTCGTTTATAAAGATGTCCCTCGATGGTGTGGGAAGTGAATCTTGTCGACCTTGCTCTGAGTTTTGATGCCTCCTTTGGGTCGCTTGGCAATGTTCCTTTTACTAAGTAATCCCAGATGGGGTCCATCCATTCCGGTCGGACATCCTGAGGACTATACATTGTCGATGTATTGGGGGTTCACCGGGAAGTGCTCGACATGTGTCGATGCACTGAGTCTTCTGTGAGAAATTTGTTGCGATTTGCGAGCGTCATTTCGAGTTCTGCGCTCTTGGTACATGTTTGACCCGAACTGTAATATGAAGTTTTTGAAACTCTGGCACCTTCTTGAGGTACGGGATCATCTTACTTCTACGGCACGTAGGTCTTATCTATTTTACTACCGATTGCAGATCCTTGCTCACTTCCATCTTATTAGCTTCCATGGAGTGGGTGAAGTTAAGCCCACCTACCATAGCTGACCTCATATTCGGCCTCATTATTGGGGCTTGAATGAGAATGAGCCGCGTATTCCACATCTATCCGTGCAGAGAGGTCGGGGATGGGACACCGCCAGCCTGCGCCAAGGCATTAGGCGGCCCGATCCGCGGATAACCTCCATATGGGAGGTCGGGCGTTGGATTGGGTAGCCGCTGGGCTGCGCTGGGGTGAGATTCCATGATGAATCTGCCCTTTTATTCGCATCCTTGGCTTGTATATGATGCTTCGAACTCACACTCGACTCTATGGCCCACTTTATCGATCTTACAGGGTTTTACGACTTGTGTAGTATTTGCCGTAGGATATTAGTTGGGACCTCGATGGTATGAGCTTGGAAGTAAGGTAGGAGCTTTCTGGCTGTGGTTACCAGCGCTAGGATCAACTTCTCCATCTTCGGATACCTCTGCATCGCCTTCTCCTCTCGAGCTGTTTCTGATAGTGGCCCCGGTACATTGCACCGCGCTATCCGTTCTACAACCGGGCGGCATTAGTTGAGTGAACAACCATGTAGGAGGATTAGGGAGTTCTCCCTCGGAAGGGCTTACTAGAACGAGGGGAGAGCTCAGGTAGGTTTTGAGCGACGTAAATGCTTCCTTGTAGTGTGCATCCCATTGGAAGGCCTTTTTCAGAACCTGAAAGAAAGGTTGGCATTTGTCGGCCCAGCCTTGGACAGGCTTGTGACTCGGTATGACTATTCTTTGTTGGGCGTTGAATGTCATGTAATGTTTTGAAGGTGGTAGCATGTCGAACCACGACCTTTATCTTATGCAGGTTTCTTGTTCCTCATTTATTGACTATAGAGCGAGAACTTCGAGGCGGAGACTCTCTTAAGAGTCGCATTTGGTGGGTTAACTTCATATTATAGCTCTTCGGGGACTTGGGTCTCGGCTGGGTGGGTTATGTGGGCCTAGAGCCCCTTGGCCCGATTTTTACCCGATATGCCGTACATATATACATAGCTTAGATGCTCCGATTTGCCAGAACGTCTTTGTTCCTGACCTTTGGTTGGTGGCTCCTGAATTCTTGATACACGAAGGTGTCATCACCGATAAATGATGGGTTTCTTGCCGATAACGAATGAGTCTTCTCTTGGTCATTCAGGATCCATCTTGATAGGTTGTAGAAATTTAGAGAAGGCGTCCGTGAGAATTTGAGGAGTTCATGTGGTAGTGGTGTCATTTATGAGGTCGGTCGGAAGTAGAGGAATTTATCTTGGCATTAGGCCACTACATTGATATCACATGGTCGATCTGAGTGCCATTTTAGTTTGCTTTTGAGTAACGTGGCTAACTTGGCTCACAATATTCTACACTGCCTCTCACTGTGCATGCAGCGGAGGAAGCTTGCGAGCCTCTTCGTGTCGCCTTATGCCTTTACGGGGCGAGCTCCTTCTTTGCTTGGCGGCGAAGGACGGACTAGCGTTGACTCTGGCAGGTGATTACTACAGTGGGTCGCCATGTCTTCCTGCTTCCGAGGGCGAACACCTCAGGTGCTGGGTGGATGAGAGGCCGTGCCTTTAGCCGAGCAAACCTGTGTAGATGAGGTGTTTTTGGTTGGTCGTCGAGTGTACATGCTCTGGTTCTTACGAGGCGCGGTCGGGTGCTTTACCTGCGTCTCGTATGTTGAGCTCGATCCGTGTAGATGTTGTGCATTTTTGTTTCGTGATCTTGAGTAGCATCACGGCTGCGCAGCGGTTCCTCGAACCATTCCTACTCCATTCTTTGTTAGAGATTTGATAGCCACAACCATGATGAAACCAGGTGGTGGTGGTACTTTTCAGTCATGACCTTTTGAAGCCACCCTAACGTGAAGAGATGCCCCCACCCGTCGGATCGAGTAACCGATTTCTTTCCTTAGTTGGATCGGAGTCACGCATGCGGTGTCCGTGATCCTATGGAACCTCCTGATATTTGGTATCTACATTTTGTTTGGTGACTTCATGCGAGATGGCAGTCCTGCCGAGATTTTTCATGTGCGCCGTGGGACCACCATGACTCTGGGTTATCGGGGGTTTGGGTGGGGTGAATCATTCAGCTGCGGCTCAGTGAGGGGTGGTCACTGAGGCGGGTCTCGGCGTTTCCCTCCCACCTCTTTAGGGATCACTCTCTATTTTCTCTGTTCCTCTTGAGGGATGCATCACTGCCTCTTGGGGGCTTTGTTCCCAGTTCTTATATTCCTCTTCTCCTTTTGAGGTGAAGGTTCCTTTGTGGATAGAGGTTCTTCACTTTAGTTTATGTCACTTCTCTTTGTTTTTGGTGAGCACCTCGGCCATGCTTGCTGAGAGGGTTCTTTGAGATAGAGAACATCTTGTCAACTATTTCACCCACAGCCTGAGTAGACGGTGATAGCGAACTTCTGTCGGAATATCTCGCTTTGTGGCTGGGGTGAATCTGCGAGACATATGACCTCGGGCTCTCCTGCGGAGGTTACGCTTTATGGTCGGAAAGGTGATAACAGCCTGCTGTGTCACACAGCTGCGATAAAGTGGGAGACGAATGCGATGGAGAGCTATGTGAATGATGAGATTTAAGATGGCGGAAGTCTGTTAAACGAGGCCAATGCTGGGCCCTTTAGTATGATAGTGAAGGCTCTGCATCGTATGGGGTCCAGATATTCGTGCAGCTCTATCTAGTTCTTATATGTATTGTGGTGATCTATGGGTCTTTCGTTCCATCGAACATTTCGATCTACGACATTCGAATTTGCCTAAGAGGAAGTGCAAAGACTCCCAACCAGAACGATCTCCGCTTTGTCAAACCAGCTGAATGAGACCGGAGCTCGCCTTTTATCGCTTCCTATATGGATCGGTCTCATTGATGTCCCCGAACCTTCGCTCCTACGACCGCTTCTCAGTTCTCCGCGATAAAGGATGGGCCTATTGCCTCTGGCTGTCCCTACCATACCTCTCTTCATTGCGATTCTCTCGGCGCTGTGCGGTCATGCCTCTACCGCTAGTTTCTCCTTTCTCCATCTCGCTTCTCGAGGAGGGTCGTAGGTGTTGCCGTTTCTTCTGGGGTAATGGTGTTTCGCCTTCGGGCCCGCTGCACTCTCCCGGGGCGCGATTGACCTGGTCCAACTCTCTCACAAACGCTGGCTTATGAGATCAGCTTCGCCCATCCGTCTGCATTGTCGCAGAGTTTCTAGTGTGCCTCCGAGAGGCCTGGGCTTATCTACGCTACCTTGTCGCCTGCATCCTCGGGGATTACAGTGTGTCTCATGCTTCAGGTTCGAGTCGATACATCAATCATCAGAGACCAACTTTTTTTTTTTTTTTTGTAAAGGAACCCGCTGCTCCCACAAACGGCCAAACCGACGATGTTTTTTCAATCAATCATCGCTCTGGTTTGAAATTGCTCACCAAATCACGACTCTGGATGTCGCCTCGCAAAATAAGAACAAAAAGGAATGGTCAGACGCCCGCCGCTCCGATACCTAAGGCCGGCCTTTTGGTGGAAGAGAAAATATCAACCGCTAGGTGTAAATCGACGCGCATCTTTCAATCGGTCAAGGACTCGATATTTATAATTACGATCACGATAACTTTCCTACTGGATGATGATACTCGATATTTCTCCTATCAGTGAAGGATTTTCTTTCCTTATTGTTAACCGATTAATAAGTGATAATTGATGAACAATTATTATGTAATATCCTACTTCCTAATCGCATGCGGATTTAACAGTGGGCTGATACTTTTATTTCATACGTTCTTCGATGTTTACGCCACCTGCTTTCTCAAACCGGATGAACCGTCCTTGGCCCTGGGCCTTCATTTTAAATATATGGTGGGCCGAGCTTTACGCCTTTATCGGTTCGACATTTAGGCTTGTGTTCTGGACCTGTGCGCCTATTGTTTTAAACCCAATCATTGGTAAAATAAAGAAAACGTACCATATTGATCAACCAAATAAATTAGTTGGATTTTACGAGAGGAGAATCGGAAGGTCTGTTAAATTTTTTAATGATGTTAATATTTGAATGCATGTTTGTTGAATTATTTTATAATAAAATTTTAATGATTTGTATTTTTATTAATACTATTTTAAGTCTCTAATCTTAATAAAGTATCTCATTCCATATCAGAGAGAAATTTTTGACATCATATCAGTATGAACTGCAATCTTATTATAAGTGTATTTCAACATTGTGAGGTTATGTTCTAAGAATTTAAAAAATGTGAAAGACAAAATTAATTATCTTTCCTTTTCAAATTTAATTTAATTTTTCTTCTATTCTTTCTCTATATTTTATTCCACTTGCATTTTCTTTCAAATTTTCTAAGATAGAAAATCGCTTCCATTTTGACTTATTTCTAACCAAGTTGTAAATATCCGATATATTTGCTCGACATGATACCGATAATCGATAATTGTTTGAGAAAAAAATCGGTAAAAAATCGGTAATATCGGTGATATATCGCATATATATCGGCTTTAAACTAATATATCGTGGAAATATCGGGTCTGTGGTACACGATGCGTTGGGCTTTAATTTTTCGTAAAATATCGCTTATACCTGGGATATATCTGCGATATATCCTGATATATCCCCGTATACTCACGATATATCTAGGATATATCGAAATATATTCAAACGACGATTAAACTCGACTTAATCAAACTAAGATAGATCATCCACGCTTTAAAGCACTTATATTTTAAAATTTTTATAAAAATTTATTTTCCCAAAATTTGAATAAAATTAAAAATTTGATTTCTTTATTTTTCTTCATTGGTATATAGGATAAATATTTTTATTTAAAAATTAATTTTCTCAAAAATTTCATAAAATGTTCATTTTTAGATTATATTATATATGTATTTAATGTGTCTAACGAGGATAAAAAATGTTATCTTGATGTTTTATTTTTAAAAAGCAACTTTACAAAAAATAATTATTTATTAGAAATATGTTATAATATTAATTATATTATACAAACATCATATAAATATTTTCATTTATCAAAAGAATAATGTTAAATTATAATCATGCAAATAAATATTAAATTAAACTATCTTTTTAATACACTAAGATGTTAAAATGGTGATTTTTAGTCTATAAATTAAGATGTTCATGCAACAATGGTGATAAAGATTATAGAAAGAAATCAAGAAGATGATCAAGAAGATGACACACAAATTTTACGTGGTTCGACAGACTTAAACTTTCACTATTACTGAAATAAGGTTATATAGGATGATATTTATAATAACTATGAATATGATCAATTTACAAAAATACCCCTATATATTGGACCATACCGTTGCTATGATTTGCTCACTTTCTGCATTTGTTTAGCCCTTTCACTCTCAATATGAGCCACATACTATAACAAAAAACAAATAATTTAATACTTAATAGAAATCAAGTATTAGAAAAAACCAACGCTTTATAACCTGACCGACGACAAATCGAAAAGTTACCTGGCTCACCGGCTTAAGGCCGAACTCCACTTGGCCGAACGCGACAACCTGGATTTAAAAAGCGTCACTGATCGACAGTCCGACCAGCTAATTCAGTCTGATTTTAAAATACTAAAGAAAAAAAAACAGGTAAATGCTTAATACAATATTCAAAACAAAAGTTATATTCAATATCAAGTAAAAAAACAAACGTCACCTAACTTTTTTCATATCGATTACCCAAAGTAATTACCCATATTTTGAAACAATAGCCTATTTTGTACTATGTATTAGCAATTTCTCCATGTTATAACTTATTCTCTTGATTACTTCAAATTAAAAAAAAAAAAATCTCTTGTAGTGTTAAAGGTCTCACAAACTTTAGCCTTTTATTCGATAGGAAAGAGTTATATATAGTAAGTTCGAACTTATATAAACTTTAGTTTTTAATCGTTAAATTTAAATTGTTATCAATTTTTAGAATAAAGTTCATAAAAAATATACTAAAATATTTTGATGCAATGATCGAAAAGCTTGAGCTTATATAAACTTCTATGAAACCTTATTCGATAAGGACCACATTGTTCACATGCAACGTACGTGATCCATGGTCTCTACACATCAAAGCACTGACACCTACCACTAATTTCAAGCCTACATTATTATGCATCCCAATGGTCATTGTCTCATTCTAAAAAAAAAAAAAATGCAACAGAAAAGAGAGAAAATTTCAGCACATGGATAGGAATAAAATAGGATAAAGCAAAATAAATTAAATCAAAACTAAAAGTGTGATACTGTAAAATAATATATAAATCGTAAAAGCAACATAGGAATATAATAAGCTTTGTTCAAATGAATAACCAATAACATGCTTCTCAAAATAAAAAAGCAAATGAATAAGTATAACTGATAATAAAACCAAAAACACTCTTCTAAGACAAATATTCAGGGTGAATGCTAGGTTGACCCATCTAGATAATAGGAAAATTAATAAAAAATAAATAAAGTAATAAAAAATTATCTAAAGCATGGTAATACAGTGAAGAAAGTGAGGAGAAAGCAAGAACAATCTTGCTAAATTAATTGAAGTCAAGTTTGACACAATTTTCTGTAGTCTCCTCATTTTTCCTTTTCATTTTTCTACTTTTTTTTTTCTTTCTTCCATACCAGCCACCTCTCTTTCTTTCTTTTTCTCAAGAAAAAAAAATCCCTCTTCTCTCTCTAACTATTTTTTGGGGCCAGAAGCCAGCCAAGTGTAGCATCTAGGGAGCCACAAAAATCAAATAAATTTATAAATTTGTTATAAATCATGATATTGATGAGTCTTGTCGCAAACTAAAATAAATTCAAAAAAATATTATCAAAATAGTTTGAAAAAAAAACTGTCCAAAATACTGCTTCTTACCATGTTGGAAATTCATTTAAATTAATGCTATACTAACTGATTATATTACGGTATAAACTTAAAAAAAATTAATATCATAATTATTGACTATAATATTGCTTATGTGTATGTTGATGTAGTCCAAATATATTATTTTAAACATTATTTTGATTTTCAATTTATATTTATAATTTTTTTAAAATAACTTATTTTTATCCAAAACTCTATATTCATGTTAAATCCAATTCTTAAAATTTGGTTTGACAAAAAATTCGGAGTTTGAACTACCTCTACGTAATTTGTTCCTCATTTATTTATTTAAAACTCCATGACATAGTTTATTTGATTTGTTTTACTTTACACTTACATGTGTGAGCTGTCAGTTAAGATTTATAAAAAATGGTATTTATATTAACCTCAAATCTTAAACCTTAAGCTTACAAGAGAGTTGCTTCTTTAACAAAATAAGAACGTTTTCTCACATTTTCCCGAATATTTTCTAAGTACCCAAACATTGCCTTCGAAATTTGTTTGAGAATGAAGTTCCCACAATGGAATCACAAGGCCCTTACCTTATTGGTTCACAATCATGCTGCCATCCCACATGATCAAGCGATGCATTCTAAAAGAACTATATTTTTTACTTTATCTTTATATATAAAGGTTTTGAAGTAAAAATCATCCTTTAAAAGTTCTCTATTTTAACATCTAAAGTATAACATGAACAATGCATTTGGTTTGAGATTTACTATTTATGTATCTAAATATAGAGATGATAGAGCTTACATCTTAATAAGCATTATTCTCATTACTTTATTATAGCATCATTTTTCATTATTTCCATTATCATAATAATAAAAGACTATTTAATTATATTTTTATTTTGATATACTTATATTTATTATTCATTATTTTATTAATATTGAATTACTTTTTCATATATAATATTGTAAAATGATTTAATATATTGATTTTGTAGTATTAATTTATTTTCTTTAATAATTTAAATTTTTCTAAATAAATAAATTTAATTTTTTATTAAAATTATTTTTTTGATAATGATATAAATATACATTTTTTATTATTTTCATTTATATTGAAAATAAAGATTATTGGTTGGAGTTGGATAATAAAACATTAAGATTTTTAATTAATTAACTAATATGGATGGTGATGGAGGTGATTTTATCATCTTATTAGTTTTTATATCAGATTCTTTATTATCTTGCAATGTATTTTTAGTATATAACTTATTAATATTATTTTATTTTCTAATATAATAATAGATGTTTTATAATATAATATTTATATTTAAAATGTATTTTTGTGTTTTTAATATATTTTATTTATTATAATTTTCATTTATATTTAAATATAAATAAAATTATTTTATATATATTATATTTTTAAAATATTTTAATTTTAAAAAATAAATGTTTGAAAAATAAATAGTGATTAGAGTTAAAAATATAGATTATTTTTTAAAGTTAAATCTCTAAAATACAAGCTCTATTATCTCCAAATATAAAAATAATAATAAATTAAAGGGAAAAATTAGAGACTTCATTTTGAAGATGGTAGGACAGAGACCCAAAAGGGACCATTTTTATATTTTTACTTTTAGGAGCCAAGACAAGGCAATGCTATCTCTTTCCTTTTTAGCAGGTTTCTAGAGAAAACAATTTTTCTGACATTGATTTGACAAATTGAGACATCTCCATTATTATGGAGCACATTCCTTAGGACATTAACATGCGGATCGTCTACAGAGGTTAGAAACAACTATAAAAACTTATAAATACATATATATATATATATATATATATATATATATATATATATATATATATATATATATATATATATATAAATATTCGATAATTGTATTTATGAATATATAAAATATCGATGTATATTTTTATAAAAATATCAAAAAATAAAATTATATAAAATTTAAGGAAAATATTTAAATTTTTTTAAAAATGTCAAAATAAATAAAATACATATATTAGAGTTAATTAATATTAAAGAAGATATATATCAAATCAAATAATGTAACATAGATAATGAAAAAATCAAATATTAGATATTATAATACAAAAGATATATCAACTAAATAATATGATAATAGAAATTAATTATATTTATTTATTAACAAATAAAAATTTATTTTTATTTTTAACTTCATTTATTTTTAGTTAAAACATATTTAATCAAATCTAAAATAAGAAATAGATTATTTTAATATTTATAGAAAATATTTATATACATGTTAGATTTCTTAAATTTGATAGTTGTGATGTGAATATTATTACATTGATATTAATTTATAATTAAATTTTAGCTTAATATTTTATATTATCAAATTAATTTAATTTTTAATTTTGAAATATGAAATGATTCTTGAAAAAAATAAACGTTGGATAACGTTAAATTAATAATGTAAAAATAACGTGAATAGAAGATCATATAAGTTTTATTTGCACCTTATATAATGATGTTTATTGGTTTGTGGAGTAGCGATGGCAACCTATAGTTTGCACCTTATATAATGATGTTTATCGGGTTTGGTGGAGTATGACGGCAAACCTATAGTTTTCGCCCAAATTCAAACGGAGCCTATAGAATTTTTTGATGTTTTTTGCCCAAAAGAAAGTAAAGTCGAACACGCTTAAATCTAAAATCGAGAAATATCGGTGAAAAACTGGTAAATCGCCGATATTTCGGTGATTTGCCCGAAATTTGATCAAATCGACTATCGGTGGAGGATATTGTGTCGACCTCCACCGATAACCGAAATATCGGCGATATTTTGCCGATATTTCCTGAAATTTTGTTCCCGGGTTAGAAGGGCTCCTACATGCATTTGTCGTTTATGTTAACCTTTTTTTTATTGGGGGTGAGATAAGAGGTTGGGGTTTTGGTTCTTTGGTACGGTATATTTAGGATATATGAATATTTTTATAAGTGGATCATATTAATTAGCATTAATATAAATATCTTTTTATGTAATCATATTTATATGATAGTGAAAAGTTTGAGTTACCTTTTTTTTATATAGGCGTATTATTGAATTACGTAAAATCTGTTTGTTTTCTCTTTCTTTTTTTACTTCGATTTTTATTATTTTTGTCACACGAATCACAACTGCATTCAATAAATTCTTATAGTTTTATGAAGAACCAATTCAATCTTTAGGGCTTGTTTTCAAAAATTGTTATTGAGAGAAGATTTTAAAAACACATATAATATACCATTTTTGTGTTCCACGGAAACATTATGTTGTTTGTGTTTTTAAGAATAGAAAATGGAATAGATTGTTTGTGTTTTCCATGTTATACTAAATCAGGAACAGCAAAGAGGAGAACTGGTACTGGTAGAGAGGAAAATAGGATGAAGAAGATCCCTTTTTTCAAAGCTAACATTTGATTTTATGCAAGAATGCAGGCTGATCGTAACATTTAATAAAAATTAAATTCAGAGATATAGCGCGCTTGAATTCAAATGTAAACTATGAATTCAAACACAAAACTGGACTTATAGGAGTTAATAAAATAATTCTATTATAACATGCACAAAACTATTCGACTAATTCAAAATACAAAACTCATTGCTTTATATTTAAACACTATTACTTTGATTCAAAGAAAACCTTTTGTATTTATTGCCATTTTATGACTTCAAAACCGATTTGATTTTAAAGGCTCAAAACTTGTGTTTTTTATTCGTGCTTTACAAATTAAATTAATTCTGAGCAAAAACCGAATGTGTCCCCTATTATACACGCGCAGTGGAAATCCACCGATTTGCACTGACTCAAGCCACCCATTCCCAGCACAGGCCTTCCATTTTCTCAATCCACGATAGTTCATAAATCTGGCTTTTAATATATAAACTAAAAAAACCTTGTCTTGTTCCATATCATGACACAACTTTTGTTTTTGTTTTTATTGAAAAACCTATTGTTTACAAATAACTTCACATTTTTCAAAAGAAAGAAAAACTTTTAGATTTAAAACATATTGTCTGAATATGGAAGAAGGTGTTAATGCCTTAAGTTTATGTTCAATGAACCATGAACCAAACATAGATGAATAAGGTTTTAACTACAAAGCTTTGTGAAGCTTGTAGTTTCGACATGAAACCAGAGTACTCTTAATTGTAAATTGTAGACCTTATCATCGCCACATCCACACATCACGATTCTCATTGCTCAACGCCAAACAGGCTCGATTAGCCATGCGCGTGCCCGATTAATTCATAAGCGCCTAGAAATCTTGCCATAATTTCATAGGAGCGGCCCCACTCCACACTATATAGGTGATTTCATCAAATACATACCGCATTTATATGTGTACCACCCATAAGGGATATGAAATCATTAAGAATATTAATCAACCTCTCAAATTATGCATTCTAGCACCATAATCACATACCATAGAAATGGACCATTTTTGTCGGTGCTAGCAGGATTAACAGGCGACTTGTTATTACCCATATGAACCTTCATGTGGATCTCCAATCACAAAGCGTCAGGTTTCCATCACCGTTAATCTCATATCGCTTAAGTCTCATTCCACTCGATGTTTCCAAAATTAATTTTCTTCTCAAAGGCTTAGTCAGGATCGCCATATTCACTTCTCGACTTTACATAATCAATGGAAATGATTCCATCTTTCAAATACCGCTTAATTACCTCATGTCTTGCACGAATATGTCCGTTTTCCCATTAAACGCTTATTCTCAAGGACGATATCACGTCATAATCATTAATGCATAGACAATCAAGGTGTTGGTCGATTCCAAATGAATTCCCGATAGGAAGCTCTCAATCCACTCGCCTTCTTTACCCGCATTCAAGAGCTATAAACTCGATTCTATGGTGCGTGGGGTTAAGGAATGAGAGTTTGTTTAGATGATTTCCAAGCTACAACACCACCTCCCAAAGTAAAGACATAACCGCTCGTTGATTTTATCTCATCTGAATCAGAGATCCAGGTAGCATCGTTGTATCCTTCCAACACAACGGGAAATCCACTATATAAGATACCATAGTTCAAGGTACCCCTAAGTATTTCATTAGTCTAGCTAATGCACTCCAATGATCATTATTGGGATTATGTGTATTTCTACTTAATCTACACACCGCATATGCTATGTGTCGTTTAGAAAGTTCATTAAATGCATCACTCTAATAATCGTGTGATACTCGGGCCACCTACGTGATCACCTCTATTTTTCATTAAATTAGTGTTTCAGATTTATAGGTACTCATTGTGCTCGCATCAAATGACCGAACCTTCTGGTATTTTCAACATAATGTTCTTGTGATAGCATTATATCATCACTCCATCCTTATGATTTTCACACCCAAAATGACCTTAGCTTCACTCCATATCTTTTATGTCAAACCGTGAAGTTAGAAATCTCGGTACTATAAAAATTATACTGTGCTAGTGCCAAAGATCAACATATCATCTACATACAATGCAATGATTACATATTCTTTCCCGTACACTTTGTATATACACATTTATCCACTTTCAATGTATAAAAACTGCTTTTCAACAAAGCATTATCAAATTTCTTATTTCATTGTTTAGGTGTTTGTTTTAAACCATATAGAGACTTTTGTTTAATTTTAAACTTTTATGTTCTTTTCCGTGTAATAATAAAATTTCTTCGTCGTAATATGTAAATTTCTTCATCTAAGTCCCCATTTAAAAGGCCGTTTTAACATCCATTTGATGGATAAAAAGTTTATGAATTGAAGCCAAAGCAATTAAAATACGAATGGAAGAGATCCTAGTAACAGAGCAAATGTATCAAAATAACATTATTTGTTTTGTGAAAAACCCTTGGCTACTAACCTAGCTTTGTATTTTTCAATGGAACCATCTGGAAAGTATTTTCTTTTGAAAATCCACTTGTAATCAATGGGTTTTGCTCCTGAAGGTAAATCAACTAACTCCCATGTTTTATTATTTAAAATAGAGTCAAGCTTAATTTTAATGGCTTCTTTCCAAAGTACGCGGCCGAAGAAATCTCTTCAAAATAAGATGATGTGTCATTTTCAATTATAAGTATAAAATATTCCAAAATAAACCCTTTTCTTCTGCCTCTTACCCTTTTCAACTCATCATGAGAGCTTTCCATATCATCCACATTTAGTGGGCACATGCTCATCATATGATTTTTCAAGATCCACAATTGTGTGTATGAGAAATTTGTTCGAAAGTGGGGAAAATTTGTTCAAAAATTCGGCATTTTTTTGTCTCACACAAGGTTGCTTTCTAGAACATCACTTTTCAAAACTAGAAATCTATAAGCTGCACTATTACTAGCATACCCAATAAACATGCAATCAGAAGTCTTTGACCCTATTTTCCTTTTTTTTTTTAGGATCAGGTAACATAACCTTGGCAAGACACCCCCACACTTTCAAATATTTAAGGTTAGGTTCATGACCTTTCCATAACTCATGTGGTATTTTACCGCTTTCTTTGTATGGAATTCTATTTTGTAGATGACATGTGGTAGAGAATGGTTTACCCCCACGTATTGTTAGGTGTTGAAGCACTAACAAGTAGAGAATTCATCATTTCTTTAAGAGTCATATTTTTCCTTTCAACAACTCCATTTGACTCGGGTGAATAAGGAGGAGTCACTTCATGAATTATTTCTGTAACACCCCGAAATATACCCTAGTCGTTTTCGACATGTTTAGGGTATTTTGTAAGCCTAATTTGAATGTTTCGTAAGTTAAATGCGAAACATGGAAACGAGAGACCCGGAAAGTTACAAAACTTAAGGACAAAATTGTAAATTGTCCAAAAAGGGGCCTAAAAGACATGGATTAAGAAGATTGGGGGCCAAAATACAATTTGGGAACTTGGAATACAAATAGTCAAACATGGAGGGACCTTGCAAATAAAGAAAGTTAACCCAAAATGGGTTTTATTTGGAGGGCCAAACATGGCCTTAGCAAACATGGGTTTTAAAAAGACCAAAGTTGGTTCATTTGGGAGGAGAAAAAATGTGAAGGAGGAAGAGAAGAGGGAAGAGGAAGAAGATGAGGACAAGATCAAGCCAACAAGGTATGGAACTCGATTTTTGTATGGAAACCACTGGAAAAGACTGATTAGACGATCACGACTTTAAGGCTTGATATGGTTAATACTTGCCTCTAAATCTGTGGTTTTGATAGAATTGCATCCTAACCTTAGATTTCTTTGAAATTAAGGTTGGTAAAACCCACAAGGAACAAGATAAGCATGGAACTTCCCTTCGTTGTTGGATTCATGGTTAAATGAAAGGAAATCGAAGTTAGTGGTTTAGAACAAACCCTAACAAATCTTGGTATTGCTCAGATATGGGTCATAACCTATATTAGAATGATTTTTGGAGGACCCATGAAAGAAGTTTGAAGAAAGATATGAAATTGAAAGATGAATTGAATAGAAAAGAGATCCCAAGGTGAATTTGAAATGGTTTTTGATGTGTGTTTGAAGGTGTGAGTTGATTTGGGTATCAAAATATGGAAAAATGGGTGAAAAAACACACATTCTTGCATTTTCTAGTGATGTGTACCGAGACATCTCAACATGTACCAAGACACTTTGTGTTCCTGGTCATTGGCCAATGTGTACCGAGATACATTAGGTGTACCGTACACCCCGCTTTGCTTTTCCCTGCTCGACTAGTTTTATTTCTTTGCCATAACTTTCTACTTCTTATCCGACGGAGTCTGATTCATGGCCAATTAAAATAGACTTCAAGTGAGAACCAAACCTAAAGAAATAGATATCGTCGCTCTAAGTGGTCCAAAAATTCACTCAAACAGGGGGCCATGTGCAAGCCAATTCCTCGCGATCGCTTGAACATAGAGAACTGCGGTCGCTTCTGGACGAACTCAGTTCCGTGATCCGAATCAAGTGATTCCAGTTGAATAGAACCCTTAACACCTTAAATTTAAAGGAGTACAAATAACCAGTGTCAAATATGGAGTCAAGGCACTGGAAAATGAGTATTTCAAACTGTCCCTGCAAAATCGTAATCGACTACTGGGTATGAAAATGCCATAACTTGAGTTCGACGATCCGACTGGATTGATTTGAATTCTTGCAAAGTAGATTCATAGAAGAATAATAATACATGAATAAGGTGTGATTACATGCTCATCATACCTTACCAATACATGGAATACGATCTGTCATGAACGCATAATGTGGCTAAAATGCCCTATTATAAAATAGTAAGTTACTGAACTCATATAATTGTAAAACTACCTAAGACCGCTTATTAACCGACATAGCACTCATGTTCGATTAGTACTTCAAGATTCTCGTTAGTAATCCCAAGACTTTGATTAGTACTTCTAAGACTTCGTTAAGGTTCTAAGACCCCGATTAGTTCTAAGCATTCCGATTAGCGCTACGGCACTCCCGTCCCGTTATGCCAATATGACTCACTGATAAGGCTAATGACACTCCCGTCCCGATTAGTGCTACCAAGACTTCGCATCAGATAAGATTCAGAGGGCATCATCAGGTCGTGGTCTTACCCATTCCGCACTACCGGGGTCTAGGAAGTCAAAACAATATATGATAAGACTCGAATGCAGAATAAGAGTAAAGATCCGACGTACCTCAGATTCGCTCGTAGTACCCACGTACTTGCCTCCGAATAAATCTCAGAAGACTCCACGCAAAGACTCAGATTTCATCAAGTTCCGTAGTACCCAAAGTACCCCAGATCCGATTAAACTCGCAGTACCCCACTGTGTACCCGTATTTGATTAAGTCTCCGTCTCAGATCCGATTAAGTTCCGTGGCACCCACGCGTACTCCCGTATCCGATAAGTTCCGTAGCACTCCATGGGAACTCCGCATCAAGAGAAAAATAAGTATATTTGAGCACCCACTCTGCAATTCAGACAAGAACATAAGTATAAGTTCTCAGAAGTACTCTCACTTCGTACTCTCGTGAATGCAAAATAAGTATATGTATCTCTATGATCTCGCACTGCGACGGACTAATGTCCATACTGATATGTATCCGTGATACGTCCGATCCGACTCAGATATGATTAGTTCCGACTTATTGTACCTACGGGTACCTTCGCACAAGGATAAGATCCGTAAGATAAGTATATGCTCCGTAAGACTAGTATAAGTTCCGTAAGACAAGTATAAATTCTGTAATACATGTATGAGATCTGAAATACATGTATAAGTTCTGTAATACAAGTATAAGTTCCGTAAGACCAAGATTTACTGCAGAACAAGATAAAGATACGGCACCAAAGATAAGTTTTGTAGTACTTTACTTCGTACTTCCGTATAAGGGTGTTTCGCATCACCCGCATATGTTCCATTCCGTAGCACTACTGGTACCTCCGAACAAGTGTAAACCCGTAGGATAAGTATAAGTCTGTGAATTCCTACCTGAGTCCAATGTACCTAAGTCCGTTATAAGTTCGAATAAGGATAAGCCCTCAGAACTCCTACGGGAGTCCCGACAAACATAAGTCCTGTTAAGTATAAGTTCACAAGTGATAAGTTCTTGTGAACTCCTACTGAGTCTTCAATAAACATAAGTTTGTTATAAGCATAAGTTCTCGCAGGTAATAAGATCCGTAACTCCTACTTCCGAGATCCGAATGTTTAAGCCCGTTATGTTGCTAAGATTGTGATAAGCTCATAATATAAACGCATGAAATTTATATTATCTGTTTTTGTTTTACGCGTTAAATGTGTATATGTGCATAAGACATATGTTTCACTAAGTTTAAAACTTAGCACGGGTTTTAACCGTGTAGGTACTGTGAGAAGACATCCAAGACTTCCGCATACAACCGGGCCAACACACTTGTGCGGTTCACTACATGTAGGTTCCGTGGCTCGAGTTGTAAATGTAAAAGCATAGTTTTGTATTCGTAAATGGGACTCGGGAGAATGTGTATAGATTTTGATGGACACCACTCCGGTGGTAGTTCTTGATATGAAATGATATTTTAATTTGTTATATGACGCGCCATACCCACAGTACCCAGCCGGGCTTTTAAAAAAAAAAAAAAAAAAAAATTAGGTAAAGAGTCCCAGTCCTGAGTCTCGCACCCCGAACTCGGTTCGGATCCGCCAATCGGGTCGGACCAGGAATTCGGGGCGTGACAATTTCTTCCTTTTCACAATAATCATTTAAAGGGATGTATTCACCCCCTCTATCAGATCTAATCCTTTTGAGATTTATGTTTGTACCTTTTTGTGTCGGTTTGGACCAGGTTTGCCTTGGTCGACATCTGCTTCGCTTTGGCTACCTTTTGTTCTTTCATATTTGTGATTCTCTATAATGATGTGAGTGATTAGATCACCCAAAGGATAATTGCTTTGTTTGTGCTTCAATCGTTGTTTGTACTACCCATGAGTCATAGTTTCATCAACAACCTCTACAAACTGCTCGTAGCTCTATTTTTTTCAGCCTTGGGCCTCCAACAATTTATGGTACTCATCGATTCGAGTTTTATGTCTTCATGGTCGACTATCTCCCATTTATAGTAGTTTCACAACAAATTTCTGCTCGCCCACATCCTCTACTGCGGTATTTTTTTAGCATTGAATCCCATATAATCTTTGCTTCCTGAGAAGTAATGCGACATCAAATAATCTGCATTAGGGATAAACGTAGTTAGGATGGTATGTCGACAAACCTAATTCGCATACGTCCACTCCGGGCCACAGCGCTGGGCTTCAAGAATCCACGCCACTCCATGATATCGAGAGCGGAGGAACCGTTTTGCCAAATAATATAATTTTGGCGAAAAGACCTCAATTCTGTAGATGTCCGAAAATGGCCTTCGCATAAAGGTGGAGAGCAGAACCGGTGGTATAGTATTGATCAAAGGAGTTGCGACCGATGCCGGAGTGATGCAATGGGCGTAACTGCAAATAGACGATTGTATAAAGGGAAGCTGTTGGAGCATTTGTTTCCATGATCAAAGTGGATCAAATAAATTCCTAAGATTGTTATATAAATATCAATCTAAGAAGAATAGATAAATGATGTGTATTGCAGAATTAATGAGGATGATAAGTAAAGAAAGAAGAAAGATGATTAGTAGAGAAGAGAAGTTGTATACAGGAATAGCAACCGGCCAGGTGGAGCAACAAAGAAGTTGTGTGGTGTGGAGAAAAGCAAAGAAGGTAAATAAGTAACTGTGCTCGTAAACAATAATCGAGACGCAAGTGGATCTAAGAACCAGACTGGAGACCGAGGTGTGTATAACACTGTCTCTTAGGGAATTTATTTCTCAGATCCAACAATTCCTTCGACCGAGAGGTCTCGATCGTGAACAGAAGGGAGGAGAACTGTACTGTAGAGAGGAAAATAGACGTAAGAAGATCCCTTTTTCAAAGCTAACATTTGATTTTATAGTAACAAGAGTTTAATCGTAGCATTTAATAAAATTAAATGAGAAAGAGTACAGTTTGAATTCAAATGTAAATCGTTATGAATTCAAACACAAAACGGATTTTATAGGAGTTAATAAAATAATTATATTATAACATGCACAAAACGGATTCCGACTTTGTTTTATATTTAAGCACTATTACTTTGATTCAAAGAAAACCTTTTGGTATTTATTGCCATTTTATGACTTCAAAACCGATTTGATTTTAAAGGCTCAAAACTCAGGTTTTTTTTTATTCAAAGTTTTGACAAATTCAATTAATTCGAGCAAAACCGAATGTCCCCAAATATACATCGCTGCAGGAAGAATTCACCGATTTGTGACCGGATCAAGCCACCCATTCTCCTCGTACGCGCGAGGCCTCCCTTTCTCGTATAAGCCCATAAATGGGGTTTTAATATATAAACTAAAAACTCGGTTTTGTTCCATGTGGGACACAACTTTTTGTTTTTGTTTTTATTGAAAAACCTATTGTTTACAACAAGTTATAATGAGCATTAACGCAAAATTCTTCGAGGAAGACTATGTAAACAATTTCAAGCCCAAGAGTAAGGTAATTCGAGGAGCTGACCACCTCAAGAATCGCCTAAACCACCCGACCTCGGACCCCATCAGGCCATTGTTTCCAAGGCGTGTTCAACGTAGGGAAATGAAAATATACCAAGGTGAACAAGCACTCCAGTGAAACCAATAGTAGAACAATGTGTAGATATACAAGGGAACAAAACAAACTTAAAATCAAATTCAAAATGATCAAGAGGATCTTCTTGTAGAACCACAACAACTAGTGGAGCTTCGGCGTAGTGGGAGAACGACATGCAAGCCATCGAGATATCTCTTGTTGAGCGAATCGTACCAAATTATAACCATTGATAGCGAAGAGCATCCCGTAAATTACAAAGAAGCATTAGAGGATGTTGATGCACGGAGTGGCTCAAAGCCATGGACCGTGAGATGAGTTCATGACTTTAACTCGGGCCCCATCTCACAGAGGCACCCAAAGGGGTAAAACCTATAGGTGTGATCTCAAGTAAAGGAGAAAAAGATTCACTCAGATGGGAAGGTGAAACTCTTCAAGCTAGATTGGTGGCAAAAAGGTTATACCCAAAAGAGGGGATAGATTATGAAGAAACCTTTCGCAGCTACGCTTAAATCCATCCCGATTCTTTTAGCTATAGCCGGCAAGTCTAGATTACGAGATTTGGCAGATGGATGTCAAAACAAGATTTTTAAATGGCGCTTTAGAAGAGATCTACATGCAAAGAACCGTAAGGATTCATAGCTGAGGGCAAGAACACATGGTATGGGTGCCAAAGGTCCATTTATGGATTAAAGCAAGCATCCGTAACATGGAACATTAGGTCGACTGCCATAATCTGCATTTGCCTTTGAGAAAAGTCCCGATGAACCTCGGTTTACAAAAGGATCCAAGGTACAAAAGTAGTTTTCCTAGTCCTTTAATGCAGATGATGTTTTACTAATCTGAACGACATGTAGGTGTTATCAAGTGTGAAAATGTATGGCCACAAAAGCACCTGATATGAAAGATTCGTGGGTAGTTCAACTATATTCTCGAATCAAACTTCTACGAGACTGAAGAATAAGGTGTCAGGTATTTATCTCAAGCTTTATATATAGATAAAATTTGAAGCTAGGTTCAAGATGGAAATTCCAAGAAGTGAACTTTACCCTTCGTGCATGGAGTTCATCTTCTATGAAAGAATCACCAAAAAACTCTTGAGTAGAAAGAACGTATGAGTATGATACCTTTTGTTTCGGCAGTAGGTAGTCTCATGTATGCCATGTTATATACCAGGCTAGATATCTGCTATGCAATGGGAGTTTATTTGTGTTTTTTTAGAACAAGACAAATGTGTTATTATATTTTCTGAGTTTAATTTTAATACAATATAAGGTATTCTATATTATCAGGCACACTCGATATTTTTATGATAAGGTTCATTAATTGTAGAGTATATAATCATATGAATACGTCTATAGAAGACATGACTATGTGTTCTCATAATTAATGAATAAGGTCACAATATTAAACAAAGTTTCATGCTTTTATTTAGACCGCAATATTTTATGAAATAATTTGTCTGGTTATTATAAAATATTGGTGCAAATTATGCTTACTATTAGGATCAAAGTGAGATTTATTTAAAGTTAAATTTCAGAAAAGGAAACAAATCTCAAGCAATATTTCATTATTATTCTTCAATCCTGCAGTTTATTATAGATAGGTATTTAAATGATTATTGTTCTTTGAGTTGTCAATAAGTGAGGTCTATTTAAACGACTAATATCTTGATAATTTGGGAGCAAGATTATTTAATTGCCGGTATTTATGAAATAAACAATATGGAATTTGTATGAAATATCCTCTTAATATGTTTCAGTACTTGGATGTTATGAAGTCACTGGCTAGTGCATTTTATCCATTAGAGAAACTGATAAATCAAGAGAATAAATAATTGATTGATTGATATAAAATCTTATCAATTAATTATTGATATTTTACAGTGAGAAAAATAATATTAATATTTAATATTAATCTCTGAGTTCAATTCGGGGCTTTTAGTGGAATAGCACGGATTGTATAATTGCTTAGCAATTATGAGGAGCCCGATTAATGATAACCAAGGATCTCCAAACTAGCCTTGGTGATAAATGCACAATACGATATCACAACTTACAAAGAAGAACCCTGACTTGTTTTTATAACAAGTGAGAGATTTGGATTTCTTTTTTGTTGATGGGCAAGAAGTCCAAGTCGTTTAAACACTGTATCAGTTCACACTGACTTAGACCCTAAGGTGTGGAGGCCTAAATGGCTATTAAGATTCTAGTGGCTCAGACTCTATAAATGTGAGTAAAGATAATACAACCCTGTATTATAATCCGAATTAGTTTTTAGAGAATAGCAAGAGAAAAGAAATAATTTCTTAAATATCCAAAGTCACCACATCGCCGCTTTATCACCTCGAGGATACGGAAGATTCATGGTTTTTATGCATACTTCGTAAATCCATAAGGTACGATCTGACTAGTTATATTAGTTTAGTAATTAAATTGAATATTTTAAATCACATGATGATTCTTACTTCTCGCTGATTATTCATACAGTGGCAATTAGGGAGCCACAAAAATCAAATAAATTTATAAATTTGTTATAAATGATGATATTGATGAGTCTTGTCGCAATCTAAAATAAAATTTAAAAAATATTATCAAAATAGTTTGAAAAAAAAATTGTCCAAAATACTGCTTCTTACCATGTTGGGAATTCATTTAAGTTAATGCTATACTAACCGATTTATATTACGGTATTAACTTTAAAAAAACTAATATCATAATTATTAATTATATTATAATGTGTATGTTGATGTGGTCCAAATATATTATTTTAAAACATTATTTTTATTTCCAATCTATATTTATAATTTTTTTTTAAATAACTTATTTTTATCCAAAACTCTATATTCAAGTTAAATCCAATTCTTAAAATTTGGTTTGACAAAAAATTCGGAGTTTGAACTATCTCTTTATAATTTGTTTCTCATTTATTTATTTAAAACTCCATGGTCTATTTGATTTTTTTTACTTTCCACTTACATGTGTGAGCTCGCACTTAAGATTTATAAAAAATGATATTTATATTAACCTCAAATCCTAAACGCTTAAACTTAAAGGAGAGTTGCCTTTTTAACAAAATAAGAACGTTTTCTCACATTTTCCGACATTTCTGGCACCCAAACATTGCCTCAAAGCTGGTTTGAGAATGATGTTCCCACTGTGGAATCACAAGGCCCTTACCTTATTGGTTCACAATCATGCTGCCATCCCACACGATCAAGCGATGCATTCTAAAAGAACTATATTTTTTACTTTATCTTTATTTATAAAGGTTTTGAAGTAAAAATCATACTTTGGTGTTCTTATTTTGATTCTAAAATAGAGATAGCGAATAATGCATCCTCTATATTTGAAGATCACTATTTATATATCTAAATATAAAGATGATAGAGCTTTTACATCTTAATGCTACTATTCTCATATTATTTTATTATTCTAGCATCATTTTTCTTTCATTATTTTATTATCATAATAATAAATAATTATTTTAATTATATTTTATTTTTGATATACTTATATTTATTATTCATTATTTTATTAATATTGAATTACTTTTCATATATAATATTGTAAAATGATTTTAATATATTGATTTTGTAGTATTAATTTATTTTTAATAATTTAAATTTTTTCTTAAAATAAATAAATTTAATTTTTTTATTAAAATTATTTTTTTGATAATGATATAAATACATTTTTATTATTTTCATTTATATTGAAAATAAAGATTATTGGTTGAGCTGAATAATAAAACATTAAGATTTTGAATTAATTAATTCAATATGATGGTGATGGAGGTGATTTATCATCTTTTACTAGTTTTTATATTGTATCTTTATTATTTCATAATGTATTTTTAGTATGTAACTTTTTTATGAATATTGTTTTATTTTCATATAATAATACATGTTTTATAATATAATATTTATTAGTTTAAAATGTATTTTTAGGTTTTTAATATATTTTATTTAATATAATTTCTATTTATATTTAAATATAAATAAAATTATTTTATATATTATATTTTTAAAATATTTTAATTTTAAAAAATGAATGTTTGTAAAATAAATAGTGATTTAGAGTTAAAAATATAGATTATTTTTTAAAGTTAAATCTCTAAAATATAAGCTCTATTATCTCCAAATATAAAAATAATAATAATTTAAAGGGAAAATTAGAGACTTCATTTTGAAGATGGTAGACAGAGACCCAAAAAGGGACCATTTTTTATATTTTGTTTTTAGGAGCCAAGACAAAGGGCACGTGCTATCTCTTTCCTTTTTAGCAGGTTTCTAGAGAAAACAATTTTTCTGACATTGATTTGACAAATTGAGACATCTCCATTATTATGGGGCACAGTCCTTAGGACATTAACATGTGGATCGTATAGAGAGGTTAGAAGGGCTCATACATGCATTTGTCGTTTATGTTAACCGTTTTCTATTGGGATTTGGGGGTGAGATAAGACTTAAGAGGTTGGGGTTTGCTTCCCAGGTACGGTATATTCAGGATATATGAATATTTTTATAAGTGGATCATATTAATTAGCGTTAATATAAATATATAATTATATTAAAAGTTTGAGTTATCGTTTTTTTTATATAAGCATCGAATTACGTAAAATCTGTTTTTTCCTTTTTTTTTTACTTTGATTTTTATTATTTTTGTTGCTCAAATCACAACTGCATTCAATAAATTCTCATAGTTTTATGAAGAACCAATTCAATCTTTAGGACTTGTTTTCGAAAATTATTATTAAGAGAAGATTTTAAAAACACATATAATATACCATTTTCGTGTTCTACGAGAACATTATGTTGTTTGTGTTTTTAAGAATAGAAAATGGAATAGATTGTTTGTGTTTTCCATGGTATACTTATTTTTCAAAAAAAAAATAGTTATAAAAACTTGTAACCAAGATAATTTTTTGGTTGCAAAAAAATTGAAATATTCTTGATTGGACTACATAAAGATTATTAGGTTATTTTGGTACTCAAGTTTTAGAGTGTGCTAACTTTTTTAAAAAGAAACTTAACTCGATGGAAAAAGGCAGCACTTTTTTTCGACTTATATTCTAAAATTCATCCTCATAATAGATAAGTGCTTAAAATGAGGGAAAGCCCTCATGCAGAAAAAAACAATAAAATATGATTTCAATGCAAATCGATGGATTTACTCCCGTGCATGAATACCATGAGACATATTTGATTTTGCTCCAAATTATTTCTTGATTTTTTTGCGTAAATAAAAACCTTGGTTTTTAGTTGTTTAAAAATAAAAAAGGGTTGGTTGTTTCTCCCCAACATATATATATATATTTTATTAATTCCTAAAAGTCGAATTTTGCTTTCAATTTTCATTAATTCCCAATGGCCATTTGTTTGAATTTCAAACTAATCGGTTACAAGTTAATTAGACCTCTTCCTCTTTGATGTTCCTGTTCCAGAGAACTCTATGAAGAACTATTGAATTCTGAGTAATAAAATTCCTAAGGACAGTGTTCTACAAACATTGTTTAACACAATAAGTATAATATTTATACTTGCTTTTAGCCTTTCTAGCTCATTTTTGCCCTTAGTTTGTGTAGAATATGTGCTTTTGACTTTCTTTTTTGTTTTTATGTTTTTAAAGGTTGTCTAAATGCCCTGCACCTTTTGAAGGTCTTTGGATGCTTAGGAGCACAACCATGGTCGGGCCGAAGACTTACGCTAAAGCCACTTACAAGCGGAGCCAAATTTCAAAGCAATTCACCCAAGCCTACTAAAATCTTGTTCTTCCTCTCTCCTCAACCTAAGGAGTGGTTCCCCAATGTGATTGAGGACTTTCAAAGTTGTGGGGATGGTCACTTGAGGTTTTATGTGTCAATGGAAGGTTCCATGCACCTAAGGAGTGAAGTTATGCAGAAATGGAGAAGCTGAGTACCTAGATCGGATATTTGAGTACGTGTACTAAAGCTACTGGGGCAGTGTAAAGGTGAGTATAGGTAATTCAATGTCATAGCGCCACTACTACGTGAAGCATCCAGATCGAAGCCGAAGACCAAATTCCGGTGCTCGAGATTCAATCGAAAGTGTATCGAGAATTATGATATTTGCGGCAAGGGCACGATTGTCTCTTTGCTCCCCGTCAGGTAGTTGCTCGGGATGGGGCTATTGTAGTTCTCCGATGCTTGAGTTTTGGGACTGCTTCTAGTTAGGTTTCTACTTTAATTAGGGTTTTCTCTCTTTTTCTAGGGTTTTTTGCAATTTCTATTTTGCATAGCTCATATTTTTGTTTGTTCTTGTAGTTAATCATTTGTAATTTAGGCTGTAGCTTGTTTTTTTACTTAATGTCGAATAGAACTTTTGTTTCCATCGTCAACAAGTACTTAATAGCATTAAGTATTATTGTTTGTTTTTTAACATTGCAGCGAATAGATGACAACTGGAAGAATTATTTCTCGGTTCTCGTCCCTCGCTCAGCTTCTTAATGTGACGAGTTTGGTTTAATCAGAATCGGTTTTTAAATGTGGTTGTGTTTACTTTCTCAAATATGAGATGGGCCCTGGGATGTGTTCATGTATTATTACTTCGCCTCTCGATTATATTTTAAAATAATTTTTTATTACTTATTTTATACTTTAATATAAATAATAATAATAATAAGAATGTTTTTTAATAAATAATTTATAAAAATTCATAATATTTTTATTTTTTATGAAATATATTAATTTTAATATAATAAAAAAAACAAATTAAAAAAAATTTAAATAAAAAATATAAACAAAAATCAAATATAAACTAGGGCGGGTTTGAGTAATTTTCTCCCATCCTCCTCGCCTGTTTAATTTTTTAAACGGCATGTTCTTTGTGACCAAAAAATAAATGAATGGACGGATCGGGCCGCCCAATCCCAAACCCTTCCGTTGTCATCCCTATTAATGTTTATTGTTAGCCCTTCTTCTTATTGGGCAACAATAGAGTTTTTCTTATTTTAGTAAAAAATGGCTTTTTCTGAATAGAAAAAGCCAAATATTTTCACTTTTTCTATTCAGAACTTTTTTAAAAAATTTCAAAGAATAAACAGTAAATGAACAAATGCCTTAACGTTTAAACTATTCAAATTTTCAAAGATTAAGTCAAAAACAAACACCACCTTACTAAGTCAGCAATTTATAGCTTCACCTCTAAACTTGTTTTATTCAGCTTACATCAATCTATATACTGGTTTCTTCTTCTACCTTCATTTATCAGTTTTTGCATTTATTAGACATTTCCTAGCATTAATGGAGTTCTAAACCTCCAAGGTAAGATTCGAACAGTGGAAACTCATCACCAACAAAGGTAACAACATTCTCTCACCCCTTGTGTTTCAATGGAAGTTGTATAATATTAAATACTCACTACATTCTCTCTAAATGTTTGGTTTGACATATTCTTGACAATGTGTGAACAAGAGAGTCTTGGTACACATTGTGCTTGAACCTAAATGCATGCTAAGTGTTTGTATAAATTTTCTAAGTGAGTATTTGGCATCATTCTCCTATCATTATTTTGTAAAAAGCTTTTAAAGTCATATCTTCCATCAAAGACCATTTCTCAATGGATCCTAGATGAGAATATAAGTGAGAGATGCTTGTTACCTAGTTGTGGATGAGTGAAAACCATAGAATCTTATCACTCGTCTTTCTTGTGGATAATATAATCTTAAATCAATCGGTGACCAAATCAAACAATCAAACCCCCCCATGATTTACTTTATTTTTGCATATTCATTGAATATCAATACCTAAAGATCCTTATAGAACCTCACTCCTTATGGTGATGACCTGTGGACTTCCCATATAATTATTATATTTGACGATATTGAGTTCCAACGCTTGAGAACATATTGAGTACATCGTAGAAGGCAAAAGCAAACACGTCTCGGTTACTTAATTTATTTCTATAATATGTATATCCATATTTCTACTGCTACTGGTGATTTATGTTGTTGCTGTCGATTTCTACTGCTGCAGTTGATTCTTCTTATTCAAAACAACCAGCGTGCACAACATCAAGTAGAACGAAGAGAATAAAATAGAAAGAAAAAGTGAAAAGAAAGGAAAAAACCTGACGAAAATAAAAATAGGTTTAAATTAATGAATTGTTTTTGTATATTTACTTAGGAATTAGGATTGTATTTGATTATGGAAAAGTAATAAAGAAAGAAAAAAATGGTAAAAATGATTTTTTATATTTGATTGTTTAAGGCATAGGAAAATGGCCTCAGGTGAAGTTTTAGTATTAACAGTTTACAACCTTAAAATTAAAATGTATTAAAAAAAATTGATTGTTTAATTAAAAATCTCAAATGAACTTAAAATTAAAATGTACTAAAAAAAATTGATTGCTTAATTAAAAATCTCAAATGAATCAAATATACAAAAAAATTACGTAGAAAACTTTCATATTATTAAATTATTTCATTTTTATATTGATGATTTAAAATAAATAAAATTGGTTTAAATAGCAAGTAAAAATATTTTGTATGATCAAACACTATTTTATTTTTCTTCATTTTTTTCCTTTTACTTTTCCTTCATTTTTTTTTTTGTATTTTTCCTCAAAATTTCCTCGAACCAAATAAAGCCTAAATTTATTTCATTTGAATTTCTAAATAATTTTAACTATATTAAAAATATATATATTTAAAGTGAAAATAAACATATAAAAAAAAACAAAGTTCTTTAGTATTTTTTTTTCCTTAATACCTTTTTCGAACAAACATAACCTTATTTAGAGGTTGTAATTTAAGCCCAACCAATTGAGCTAACCCGATCAACCTGAAATTAGGCTAGATTGCGTTATAAATTTATAAGCTCGAAAAAATAGGGCCAAATTTGATACGGCTCGACCACCAATTGTTTTGGATTTATAAGGCAAATTACCTCGGCCTGTTCGGATTTAAGACCGGACCGAACCGCTATATTTTTTACCCAAAAAAATTAGGCTAAATTTGACCTAGCCTAATATTGTCCAGCCCGACCTGACCCAGCCCAGCCTGACCCAGCCCAACCTAACCCGTCCGCCTGATTTATCATCTCTAACTTTCTTACTTTATTGACTCGGTCACGTTGGCTTTCCGTTTAAAAATAAAAGTAATTGTCTCACAAAATTTATTTATTATTTTAATGGTAGATGGTCGTGACGGAATGATTCCAGAATTTAAATAAAAGGAGAAGGTGCTTTTCATCATTTCCATGCCTTTTTCTAGCCATTCTTCATTATTCTTTCGGGCCCCATCCATCCACTCCTTTTTTTTTTTTTTTTTGACATCCTCATCCACTTTTTTTTTAATACATTTTATTTTTAAGGTAATAAATTGTTCTTATGAAGACCCAAATCTAAAAACTATTATGAAAGAAACTTAATTATTATTAAGAGAGTTAAGGTATATAGATATACCAATACAAGGGCAAAAAGGGAAAAGTATTGAGACAATAAAAGAAATCCTAAATATACTCTAATACGATTCCTCAAGATTGTGGGCCAAAGACAATACCAATCTTGTTACATAGGGAAAGGAGGCGAGACTGAGAGAAGCGGTTTGGGGCGAAGGCATCAAAGAAGTTACCACCAATAGAGATATGAGCCAACAACACTGTATGATCAACCAGTCAATAACAAAGTTCGAGATAATCAATCGCAAAGTGTTTCATGCGAATGGAAAACAAGTGACAAGATGAGATAAATGACACCTGTCAGTCTCGAGAATAGAGTAGGATGGGACTACACTGGGACAAGAAACTCTGACAACAACAACTTCACCCATTGCAATTCAGCAGCAGCAGCAGCAGTAATGACACGATGCTCAACCTTAGTAAGACTACAATAAAATTGCTTTGTAGAACTCCCTGAGATCGGATAACATCATGAATATGAGAAAACACCTACGGAGGTATGATCATCTTCACACAATCAAATCTCCGCAGCAAGAGAAACCATGCAATGTTTGAGGAGTGTATAAGAAGCGGATCTGCGAGGATGCAAATGCATTAAGATAACGAAGCAGACGTTTGACCGCTACCCAATGGTGTTCAGACGACACGTGCATGAATTGGGAGAGTTTGTTCATAGCAAAGGAGATATCCGACCGAGTCATCCGGAGATGTTAGAGGCCACCGATCACTTGACGATACATGGTGGAATTGACTGGAGTAATACCATCATTAGCAGTCAGGGAAGTATCCATGACAAGCGGTGTGGAGACAAGTTTGGAGCCGAGCATGTTATGTTTGCTCAGAAGATCAATGACATACTTTTGTTGAGATAGTAGAAGGCTTGAGGAGGTAGCCAGAACCTCAACTCCACAGAAGTAAGACAGTGGCCCGAGATCCTTGGTGGAGAATGTAGAGTTAAGTTACCGAATAATGGTGTCAACAAGTGAGGGGTCACTACTTGTAATAATCATATCATCAACATAGACTAGGAAGTAGATAAGTGTAGTGCTGCAGGAATAGACAAAGAGAGACGAGTCTGCACGAGATGTAACAAAGCCGAGAGAGAGTAAGAAAGTGCGTATCTCCTGGTACCAAGCTCGGGGAGCTTTTTAGCCATAAAAAACCTTGTGAGCTTGGGTAGACATGATGTGGATACTCGGCGTTGCGCATACCTTGCGGCTACGCCAAATAGACCTCCTCGGTGAGATGCTCGTTGAGAAAGACATTATTAACATCAAGTTGGCGAGTCCTCCACTTGCAATAGAGTGCAATGCTAAGAACAGTACGAACAGTGATGATATTTATTACATGACTAAAAGTCTCGTGAAAGTTAATACCCGGTTGTTGGTGAAAGCCTTTAACAACAGGCCGAGCCTTATACTGTGCAATAGAGCCATCATAATGTTTTTGATGCGAAACACTCATTGGTTGCCCACTATATTCTACCTCGAGCTCGGAGGGAGAGACCAACGAAGTGCTAATGAAGGAGGTGGATCATGGGCAATGATAGTGGCTAAGTTTTGATGTTAAGCTTATTGATCTGATACAAGAGACTTAATTATTATTGATAGAGTTGAGGCATATAAATATATCAATATAAGTGCAAAAAGGGAAAAGCATGGAGACAATAAAAGGAATCCTAAATATACTCTAATACACTAAAAAGAATCCTAAAATACTCTAATAAGAACCCCCTCCCTATACCCTTTTACCTATTTAAAACGGTGTACATTGAGGTGATGAATTCTTATCAAACAAAGCTCTAATATTGTGATGAATTACAAATTTTCTTAAAGTTGTGTTTGGTTTTTGGGAAGTATTAAAGAAAGAAAAAAAATTAATGATTAGGTATTTGCGAGTGAGGGTATCACGAATCAACAAAATTTATACCTAAATTCCTCTTCTGCTGGCAGCCTTTATCTAACGATATCGTCGCTCTAGGTTGAACATAGGGATGAGTTTTCTTCGCACAAATGATTAACAGTTGAGGCTAAAATGGTGAATTCAAATTGGATTTTTGGGTTTTGGTAAAAACAGTGGGTTGAATGTTTGGAAACTGAAAATGAAATGAAATAAAATGTAAAATAGAACTCCTTGAAGTGTTAGGTCACTGGGGTCGGATTCCTAGGGCAACTAAGGGTTTCCAGGGTCATTTCCCCGCGTTAGAAAGGATGACCTATAGTAATTTCCCGAATCGGATCTTCATTTAGCTATAAAAATTGGCCCTTAATAAATATCCTTTGAAAAATGGCATCCACTGGCCATTAGTACTCTTGGTCATTAAAACACAAGTCACTAATGAGCCTAAAAGCTTACTAAGTAATAATCATTCAAGGTGACTAAAAAGGGATCAAAACCTAAAGTTATGATAACAGTAACGGCAGTGGATACCTGTGTGAAAAACATGGAACCTTTAGTTGCCTTCAAATCCTGCACCCAACAACCTTCTCCTTCAAGGAGGAAGGGTTTCTAGCCACTCATCCTCCAAGTTGTCATCATTGGAGGGTGTTTGGCTAGTGAGAAAGGAAGAAAGTGAGGAAAATGAGGGAAAACACAAATGCAAGAGCGGGAACTCTTTGAAAGGTTCCCGCCAGAAGTTCCTATTCATCAACCAAAAAAGGTCTCCATACAGTGTCTTTATGCAGGGCTTGCATAGCCAAACCCCCTTTACAAAATGCAGCCAAACAAATACTATTACAATGGGGGCAAATTAGGAGAAAACAAAAGAAGGCGACAGAGAAGTCAAAAGTCAAGCGGGGAAACATGAACAGTGGCTGGAAACTTGAACAATGCATAGAAAATATATAGCAAATTCGCGAGTTGTGAAAATTAGCATGAAATTTGCGGGTTACAAAAAATTTCGCAAATCACGCCCAGAATTTCACGCATCCCTTTTCTTCTACTTTTGTTCCCTCTTTCATCTGGTTTTGATGCACTGTCTTGGTTAAGCGCTCGGATTCTTCATGCTTGGATTGACTCAATAATTTTTGTATAAATAGCTTGCAAAAACTACAAAATTAGCCACAAAATGCGATCGGTAGAATAGCAGGGACCTTAGTGTGCCAATTGGGTTAATTATGCTGATTAGTACACAAAAAGTGCTCAAAACCTATAATAAACAGGGTTCAAAATAGCACTTTTTGAGCACTAATCAATTAAGAAAAATGATTTTCTTATATTTGGTAGTCTAAATAATTTTAAAAAAATAAAATAAAACTTCTATTTGGAAATGCTAGCCGCCCGCCCCTCCCTTAACTCTATTCTCTCTTTAAGACATTTGTTAGTTAGAGTTGATAGATGATTTTTTTTTTTTTTTTGTTATTCTTAACATGAAATCACTCATTCCATCACTATCTTTCCTAGATCCAGGTTTTTTTTTTTCCAATAAAATTGATTCTTTCACAACAATATGGGTTTGCCTTTTTTATTTCTTTGTGTTTTTATTGTTCATATGTTGCGACGTGTTTTGTCGCTGATTTTTGTGGTGAATAGTTGTGTTATTGACGGTTAGCTTCTTCGTGAGTTTTCACATTGGAAGTTCATATTCGATTCGACAGCGTCATCAAATCAAATTATATTATTCAGTATGCTGCAAATATGAAATCTTAGGTATTTTAGACATTTTTGGATTATTAAATGTGTAGAGCTTGAACTGATCATTTTTTATATTAACCTATATGTTGTATCATTTTCTAAAGTTTTTAACACTTTTGATTATATGTTGGATTGTATTGCTAACCTAGATCAATAAATTTATCTATTTAAAAAAACAACTCTTTTTAAAATAAAATCATATATAAATAAAATTATTTGGAAATTTACATATTATTAAATTATTTAATATTTATATTGATGAATTAAAATTTAAAAAATATGGTTTGATTAAGAAAATAAAATATGATTAACCACATAAATGGTGTCTCAACTTTTCAAAAAAATTTTTTTATTGTGTATTGATTTTTTCAATCAAATGTCCGAACTCTTAATTTTTGTTCAATTAAGTGCTTTCCGATTGGTCAAACCTTATTAAGATGTTAAATCAGTAAAAATTGGATCCACGGGGTATTCCACATTATGTAAAATAATGAAATAACTAAAATGACCTTTAATTATGTGAAATGACAATACTGTTATTTTCTCTTTAGGGTGTTTATTATTTATTTGTTACAATACAAAAATTGATAAAATTGACCAGTATAAAATTTAGATGAAAACAAATATTTTAATTATTTTTGTTATATAATTTTAAAAATAATTTTAATATCTAATGTTTTATTGTAATAAAAAAATTTAATGTTTTATTTATAATTATTTTTGTTTTTATATATATGTATGGTAGCCAATTTTATCAATTTTTTTTAATGTAGCAAATAGATAGTAAAAACCATAATAGGAAAAAAAAATTGCCATTTCATCTAATTAAATGTCCTTTAAATAATTTCATTATTTTTATATGATTTGAAATGTCACGTTGATATTTTTTTTATTGATTCAACGTTCTAATAAGCGTTGACTAAGCAGAAAACATTTCATTGAATAAAAATTACGAGTTTAGACTCTTAATAAAATAAAATACAATTAACTCTAGCCTCAGTTTCTCTCAAGTTCTTATCTGCTAGCATTTTTTCTTTAAAGTAATGAGAGGTGATTTTTGTCGATTCTTGGTCTTAAATCACCCTTTTATACATCTTTACATCATTTTTATTCTCCAATGAAGTGTTTATTCCACGAAGGATTTCATTTGTTTTTTTCGTGTTTTAGTCTTCGTCTTGATGTAGTATGTGGTTAGCGTCGTCTTGGTGTAGCGTGTGATAGTCATCGTCTTGGTACGACGTTTGTTTGTCGTCGTCGTGGTACGACATTTATTTGTGTGATGATGATTCAGACGAGCAAAGTATATCCGATTAACAATAAGAAATAAAATCAATGGTAGTCAATATGTTGCAAAACTTGAATAATAGATATTCTAGTTCTAATTGTAATATCAAATTTGTATGTTCAACTATAGGCTATGAGTCGATTCATTATGCTATTTATCTGGATGTTGTTTAATTATCTATGTTTTTAGTGATTTTGATTATATGTTTTTATCGATGTGCTGCTAGTTTGAATCAATAAAATTATTTTTTTCTTCGAAAAAAAAAAACAATTGAAATATTTTAATTCTAGTTTTATTTTCCCTCATTTTTTCTAAATCAAATAAATGGTTATCAATATGTTACAAAACTGAAATCATGTGTATTTTAGTTTGAATAATAATATCAAATGTACATGCCTAACTATCAATTGTATGAACTGATTTATTATGTTATTAATCTAAATATTGTTTCATGTTTATAGTTTTTATCGATTTTGATTATATATATATTTTATCGATGTATTGATAGTTTGAATCAATAAAATTATTTTTTTCTTAAAAAAAATACAATCAAGACATCAAAAATAGAAAAATAAAAAAATTGAAACCATAATTATAGTTTTATTTTTCTTTAATTTTTTATGATATATTTTTTTCTCATTATCTCTTTCTTGTATTCCTCCCCCGCTACAAATTCTTTTCGGGCTTAAAAGTTTTAATTTATAAAAATTTAATTTAATATATATAGTGTCTTTTTAAAACCAATATCATATTGTTTACTTAGTTATCGCTTTAACTAAAGTCTTTAGTTATGAAAAAGGAAAAATCAATATAATATCATGACACTTGCCTGTCTGGCCACCTTTTTAAAAATGATTCTTAATTAATTTATATTATTTACATTTTCAATTTTAATTTCTTTCAATAGGTCGGCAGGACAGTGACAGATGACACTTGCCACCTTTTTAATAGTGATTTATTTATATTATTTACACTTTCAATTTTAATAATTAAATAATTAAATGTGACATGTGATGTGATACATTTATTTTAAATGTTTTATTTTAAATTTCTTAAAAAACTTTCCATTTAAGTTTTGACAACTCGATCTTCTTGTCCCGGATACTTGTCTCACTCGTTTATCATTTAGGTGTTGTTATTGAATACGTTTCTACATTTATTGAATTATTATCTGAAGTACCATACCTTATATACTATGTATATTAAGGAAATTGCTTTTTAATTTTTTTTTGAAAAGCTTTTTTTTTTTTTAAATAAAGAAATTCATCTTCAAAGGGTCATAATAGAAGTATATAGAAATGATTATAAAACTATTTAATAAAAAATAAAGCTGAATTCATCCGTTTGGATTGAATAAGATTAATTGTTATTGATTCAGAGTTCAAACTTTTTTACCCTATCGAATGTATTAAACTAAGCTTCAAAGAAAATGAACCCAAAAGATTTATATTATTATATAAAAATATTTTAAATTTAAGAATCTTACAAAAATTCTTTTATTTATATATGTTTGATGGCATAAAATTAGGGATGGGCAAACCATGACATAAAATAAAAATCGATTTATCAGTTTTTGATTTGTTATTTATATAAACAAAAAACTCATTTGTTCGGTTAATCATATATTGACTTTTCGGTTAAACATAATTAAAAAATAAATTTACAATTTCTTAATCATTTATTAAAGTTCAAATTATAATAATTATTATAAATACAATAAAAAATATAAAAATAAAAAATTAATACAATTTATTCATTTACAATTTTATGACACTTATCTATTTATAAGACTTTCACAAATAATATATAAAACGTATCACATTAGATATTTAATCATGATTTTTTTTAATAAATCACGTGTTTTAACAATTTTAATAAAAAAAAATCAAAAGAAATCATAACTTATATACTATGATTTATAGAAAAATCATATATAAATATATTCGATTGGTTAATCGAAATCACGATTCTTATATTTTGTAAATCAAAACCTAAATTTAAATCAAAATTTATATAAAACAAAAACTAAAATCAAACAATTAGGCTCGATTAATCTATATATATATATATTTATTTATTTTTTTGCAACGTTTTTTTTTTTGATTTGGTTTTGATTTGATTTTCGATTCATTCCGTTTCGTAAGTTTTTTTTTTGTGTATCGTACATAAAATTTTATGAATAAAAATGTTTTTATAAACGGGTACATCTGTGATAAAACTTTATATCACATCACATTCAATCATCCAAATAAAAAGTGTTTTTGGAAAACAATTATTTCTGTTTCTGAAAAAAAAAAGGGCATAAAAAGACTTAAACAGAAGGTTGCTTTTTAAAGAAAGTTGTTTGGTAATAAATTAATAATCAATTAAGGGCGTGATGATGGAAGAAGCTGGCATGCTGGACCAGGCCAACAGAGTCGTCGCATTCAAGAGGATCCGTCTCGAAAATGGAAATTCATTAATATAAAAAAAACACAAAGCGAATATAAAGACGTCTCTTACTTTTCTATACTTTCTCAAGAGAATGTTTTTCAAAATACCATATAGTTTTAAAAAGAAAAAAATTAGTATTAAAATCTTGAATTTTATAATTTTTGTATTCAAATTCAGAATAAAAAAATTTATTTTTTAAATATAGTAATTTTTGGTTTTATATATCTAATAAGACTTCGAATCTTTGCTATATCTAATATAATATGACGAAATGACGTCGTTTTAATGTTAGAACTATAATTAAAATGAAATTTAAGGATATAAAAACAAAATTAAAAAAAATTGATATATTTAAAAAATAAGGTTTTTGGTCAGAATTTAAATACAAAAATTGTGAAAGTTAAAGATTTTAAAACTAATTTCCGCTTTTATAAATAATTCCATTTATCAACTTCTTTATTTTTCATTGAAACAAAAACATTGAAAGTCATGTTTATTTATTTATTTTTATTGAAATTGGAAGCACAATTTCATTATTCTAAACCTTTTTTGAAAAGAGTGAATTTATTTATTCAAATTAGTAGTACAATTTATAGAACACACAAAATAAAAAATACTTAAAACTTTAGAGGATGACACAATATCCATATTAATAGCAAAAATATTTGCTCAAGGTCTTCATATTTGATAGTCCAATAATATATAAAATACCTAAGATTCTAGATATCTGACATGATCTTTATGACTAAATCGAGATCGAAACTTCTTATCGAGCTAAACCGCGAAAACCACGAAAGCTGGTATCATCAAAATAACTACTGCATTTTGCTTAGTCGGTCACCTGTAGCAATGCTTAATAAGTTAACGACAAACAACATGAAAATATTAGGGCATATTTGTTTATAGTATTCGAAAATTGTTTTTTATTTTAAAAAATAAGAAAAACATATAAAACATGTTTGATTTTTTTTTTTTTTGAAAAACACAAAAAAAAAAATTAAATTTAGAAAACGAGAACACTTTTCAAAAACTGGTATTAAGCCTTTATTTTTTGTGTAATATTTAAAAAAACATTATTTTAAAAAAATTGATTAAATAACCTCAAATAATCCAAAATTTGTAAATATAAACTTTTCATGTTTTTTTCTTGATAAATAACTCATTTTGGACAAAAATACTGATTGTCATTTTATGTATTTATATTTGTTTGGTAAAAATGAGTTATTTAACATTTTAAGAAAATAATGAAAGTATTTTTGCCAAGATAATATCAAACATTCTTGGAAGATTTTGTTTTTTTTTTGAGAAATATTAATTTGGAATTACAAAAATGTAGAAATAAAAGTTTTGAATCCTAACCCCTCATTTTCTTATACCCGGCTTAACGCTCTAAACCAATTAAGCTATACATGGCAAAATTGATTAAGGGTTAGATTTTTAAAATTAACTTTTTTTATAAGATATTATAATCAAATCACCCTATTTTTAAAGCCATATTTAAATGTTAATTTATTTAATAATAAGGGTAGCATTTAAAAAAGTAATCTGGTCCAATGCCGCTGGCGTTCTCATCTCTCCTCTTTAGTCTCGTTTCTTTCTTCCCGCACATGCTTGGGTAGAGACGTCTGTGGACTCTGCTGAGGAAAATACCAAACGATGAATAAATGATGGGAAGTGTCGGACAACGGAGAGGGCGAAATATTTGGACTCTTAAATGCATAATATATATTCTCAGAGTCGTGAGATAAAGTTGGTCGACCAGGCGCCTCCATTCAACCATTAAATCACTGGTCGCTACCAAAAAAACAAAAATGCGTATTTTCAATTAATGGGTTTGGATTTACGCCCTTAAAAGCATTGATCCTCACCGAGATTCCGTATCTCTATTCTCTATCAATCACGACTTTCTCGTCAGTTTTGTTTTTTCTCTGTAAGTGCATTGAACTCGTTCCCAATTTTCTTACTAGTTATCTTTGATATTTGAATATTCCGATTTGTTGGGGGTGAGGTTGGTTGGGGGGAGTGACGTAACTGCTTATGTTTCAAGTGAGCAGTCAAGGTGAAGACTGTTTCATCTTTTAAGCTCCGCAGCTCCGCAACCATAGTCCGCAGCCATCTACCAAGTGCAGATCTGGACTGCGCTTTACATTATTTATTATTGTCGGTCCCTGAATCTTGATTTTCGGGTTCCGATCAGCAGTGTTTGAAGAAATGGCGGAAGAGCAGCAGCGGGAGCCGCTGTTGAAGAAGAAGAAGGTTTATTATGCGGATTGCTCAGGGTGTAGAGTGGAGCAGCATAAAGAGAGCCGTCGGGGTTTACCCATTAGGGAGCTTCTTTCTATATGGACTGTTGTGCTATGTACTGGTAAGTAGTATCTTTTTCTTTGATGATCTCAGATGCCTTTTTCTGTCTATGTTCTATGGGTGGTTTTTTTTTAAGTGGGTGTCCAACCAGTGTACGCACGCCTTCGACTACTTCCATAGATCCTAAATGTTAATGGCCGAATCTAAATCCTCCTGTGGACTTACGAGACTAGAATCGTTGACAATTGGGATCAACTCGGCATTTTCTCCTCCTATTTTCTGGGTCGATGTGTGCGTGTCCAATCCAGCTTTCATACACTTGGAACTAATCCCCGGTTCTGAAGTTAATGGCCGAGCAAATCCTGATAGGACTCAATAGGCGACCATTGGTGATCAAACCGGCATTTTCTGCTCTTATTTTCTCTCTCTTTCTATGTATATATATATATATATATATATATATATATATATATATATATATATATATAACATGAAAAGACACACCAGTATTGGGGACCAAACCAGGCATTTTTTACTCCTATTTTCTGGGTCAAGTAAATCCTTTGAGGGCAATTCAATCGTTTACCAGAGCAAACTCAAGACCGAACCAATCAAGCCAAGCTAACCTCAAGTTCCGTTTTTTTTTTTTTCTTCATATTATTTCTTATATGGGTTTCTCATTGCTTTCTTGGTTTCGGAGTTTAAAATGTAGAAGAGATAGCTGAAGGAGTGTAACGTTATGCGAAAATGGGTACATTTTATCAACTAAGAAAAATAATTTAAAATATTTGGTCATAGTTTTATTTTTAGGCAAAGTTAATTTCATGAACGGGGTGCTGAAAGGAGGAAAGCAGAATCATGGGTAGGTACACGTACAACTGAGTTGAATTTCTAATCGTTGATTAGAAAGAAAAACTATTCTGGAAGAAATGGAGCAGAAGCAATTAGAAGAGGTAGGAAAAAAACAAACCTTTAACATGACATATATTTTCTGGAGTGTTTTTCTTTTTTCTTTTTGGTTACAACTTGGTGCGGTTTCCAGTTCCTGAGCGGCTCTGCTTAAAGATGATTTGAGGGTCCAATTTAGTCTGGAGAGAATATGTGTGAGGCTGCCAATATGATTTCCAGGCCATTAATGAGATTGAAAATTCTTCTTTCTGGCCATTTGTTGGTAAATAATGGTCTAATTGTTAGGTGTTCTTGAGTCTTCTCAATCCCAAAAACTAGTTCATAAGATGAGGTTTTCGCTACGTTTATAAACTCATCGACAACCCTTTCCATGTCGATGTGGGATAACCCAATAATCTCTTCCTCACACATCGGGCCTTGGAGATCGAGGAGTGACAACCCGGTTTTAAGTGAGAATTTGAGACTTGTTATTAACTGAGCTTTGATACTAGTGTTAGATGATCTTGGACCTTCTCAATTCTAAAAGTTAGCTCATGAGATGAGGTTTCACCCTTAACATAAGCTACGCCGTCATGGCCCCACTTGCAACCCAGTATGGGATAATACAGCTGGCCCAATAATGCTCTTATAAGGAATCTGGGGGTGGGTGAGGTGGTCTGAGCCTTGGACCAGCTGTACCGACTTCCAAGTTTTATGGAATTAGTGAGAGGTATGGACAAGCTAGCCAGGCTATTATTGGTGTTAGATGCAAGATAAGTGGACAAAATTTCCTCTGCCTCTGAGAGCGAAGAGAGTATGACATTTCATTGGTGAATGCTCCTTTTTCTTACTGGTCTGGTTAATAGCACGTGAACATGATGAGTACTATCAACATATTTATGTTCAAAATCTTTAGCCATTTAAAGATCATCTTAGCCATAATGTACCACTTCAGGAGTAACCATGGTTTACCACTTAAGCCATACATACAATCTCTAACATCTCTTTTCTGCTTTTGCCTTTTCAGCGTTGCCAATATCATCCCTTTTTCCGTTCCTTTATTTCATGGTGAGTTTATTTTAAGATCATAATTATTTATCTTCTTCCTGCTTGTTCTGTGCATGAATTAAGAAGATGGTGATTTATTCTTCATAAATGACTGATTTACATTAGTTTGAAGGGGTTTAATTTTGTCTTTTACTAGTAAAAATCTACAGCTCTATTCTTAGTTTTCAAAGTGATCCCACAAAGAAAAGACCAAGCTGTCAGAACACTAAAGAAAGCAACATATCAGAACACATAGTTGTTCAAATGAGATAGTGAATAGATGCTTTAGTGGGTGTTTATATTTTTTACCATTTGTGGGATTAATATTCTCAAAATGTTAAGATCTTTTTCAATTATATAATAATTTGAAATCTCATGTCCGTCTGCATCTTCACATTAGCTGGTATGCAAGATATTAATAACATTTAGATTTTAGACCACGTGTAAGCAAGCAGTGCCTGACAATGCCATTTTTGTTGGCGTGTATGCTCCTGTGCTTTTCCTTGTTTACAGTAAATAAACCCTGGATTCAACATAACATCCAACTTCCATAATTATTTGATTCCATATTATTTCATAGTAATAACATCATTTGTTTTTTTTCTGGATAAATATACTAATAATCACTGTCTATTTTTAAAGAAGACTTCTTTTGTTTTTACTTCTTTTCTATTTGCAGATTAGACTTCCAGCAAAAAGAGGAAGACATTGGTTACTATGCTGGTTATTCCAAGATGCTTTAGAGATTTAAATGTCCATGTTACTGAAAGTGTACATCCATAAGATAGACTCATATTAGTTCTGAAAATATTTGTCTTATATTAATTCATTATTATAGAAGGTTCTGTATTTATGTTTGAAGAGCATTGACATCTGTTGCCTAAGTGGGTAGCTGATTGATAAGGGCCGAAACTTGTTGAATGATGTTACTCTGAGATTTATGTTAGTACCCAGATTAGCTCTTGAATACCTGCTTGGAATTTTCTGCAGTCGATATTGCTACTTGTTCAAGATTAATTCCATGTTTTACCAAATAATCTTGCTTGTTTGGTTTTCAGGGTTATTTTCTAACACTCTTTTCGGTCTCAGTACAACTTCTGATGGCCGTCTCTGCAAGTGGTTTCTTCTTGGAAGTTTTGAAATGGCTTACTGGGGCCACCATACTGCTCATTGCAACAATTTTTGAATTCTGAATCGTTTTAGTTTAGTTTAATGGTTTAGTTAACTGCTCATCAGGCTCCATTTTCAAATCTCTTCTACAATCAGGCCTAATGCAGTTGAAATTTTCCAGAGGAACACCAAGCCAGGACTGTCAATATGAGTTTGTATTTATTTTGTCAACAGTTCAATAGTACTGTGTACCACCTTTGGTTTATGATAAGGATATTACTTTTGATTTAGTTTAGTACAGCTTGGGGCATAGGATTGATCATTGACCAGCTTTGGGAGGTTTCCCCTTTCCCCAGGTAAATTTTTTCTTATCGTCTTGTGTTGAAAAAAATGATCTCGGAGAAATACACTTCAAAAGAGTAACTAACAAACCAAAAGTAAAAGTCTCAACAATTTCAAAATTAGAATTTGAAGAAGAGTTTGAGAATTCAGACTAAAAAAGATACCTATAAGAAATGGATCATAAGGAGCTTAAGAAATGTCTAAATTTGTTGGTATTGATGGAGTTGCTGCTGCTCTTTCTCACATTTTATGGAGTTTTTACTTTTTGTTTATCGAGCACTTCTTATATTTTGTAATCTTTTTTATTTCATCTGATGTGATTACGGCAACTCTGAGTGGTTTCATAATTCAGCTCAGTAGTAAAGTATCCAAATATATTCTAAGAGAATCTCTGATTAGCGTAAGTGTCCCTTTGCCTCTCAACAGGTCAGATGCCATTTTGAGTCCTTACCCATCAATTTTCTAGCTATGTTTAGAATTTGAGTATTATGATGATCCAAAACATGCTCCTATGATGCAGATTTGCTACCTCTGCCCTGCTTGTTTATATCGATTTATGCAATGATTGTGACCATTGCTTGTTGTTGGCTTCCAAAGTAGAGTTTCATGGGACAAGATTTTTCTCATTAGTTCCTGAAGTAGCATTTCAAACCTTCTCCTTTCCTTCAATCTGCTTAATGCTTAGGTTTTATCCTCTTGGGTGAGAAACAGAAAGTCTGAAACTTATGCTTATTATAGTGCTCATATATGTAACTGCCTACTGGTGGAGGGTGTTTTATGATAGCATTGCTTCCATTTCTATTTCCCAATTCCACGTCTAAGATTCCGGATTTGTAAGTGCAGGAATCATTGCACACGCACAATGAAGCCAACAAACCAACAGAAGACTCATATGATGCTTTGGAATCTGCAACTTGTGGATCTACTGCAAAAGAAAAAGAACAAGAAAGTGAACCAACTTCTACTGGAAACCTCTTTAAGAATTGGCCTTTGATGTCTTCTATCATTGTCTATTGTGTTTTTTCACTACATGATATGGCTTATACAGAGGTATGCCTTAACCCAATTTTCAGTTTCTGGAATGTCTTAAACTACACTGGCTGAGTTGAAATCTTCTCCAGTAACATATATTAGTTGATGATTGGTCTTAGAAATAATTCATAGTTTGGACCCATTGTTCATTCCCTTTGTTATCTGATGTGCAAAAGCATTGATGGATAAATAAAACATTCAGAGTTGTTTTCGTGACTATGACCGCCAAAGGCGCCTTCAGTAATCAGTACTGCCACCTCACAATACCACATTTGTCATAACCAGGTTTTCACACAAATGACAGATGGCATTAGTTGCCCATCGGTTTTACTTAATTAAGAAAGTAAATTTTGCGATAAGCTGCATTAAATGTTTTCATTAGTAGCTCAGTTTGTATATTGGTTCGTTCTAAGTCCACATCAGGCTTTTTTCCTTGGCTTGCCAATGGTAGTTTATAGAGCAGGAATTTGAAAAAAAGAAACACTCCTAGTTTGATTTGATCTTTGATGTCAAATCTAATTAATGCGTATCTATATCTGGTAAACTAAATTTTATTTGTAGATATTCTTCGCAGTGGGCTGTGAGTCCTAGGAATATTTGGGGTTTGAGCTACTCAACTGATGATGTCGGTATTGTTCTTGCGATCCTCAGGTATAATTAGTTATCTTAGTTATCCACTTTTTGTTATCAAACATGCTTTGAAAGTTTCACTTCAGCTTTGCAATCACTGAGGCTTGGGAAACACATTTATGAACCAAACTCTTTCTGGTCCTTTTCTTGATTATGAGATATATTACACCCATACAAATTCCATTGTGTAGAGGAGCAGAGCCCTATTTCTTTGATAGATAGTAAGATTAAAGTTGCTTCTGTTCCTACTGTGCTTAAATCTAAGTGAGAAAGAAGGAAACGGAAAAAGATTGTTAAATTGCTCTTCCTTCATATTTTGCATTATTCCATGTTAGCAGAAATCGGGATTTTTGAGTTACTGACTGTGCATTTGATATGTATGGCTTGGCCTTTAATCTTCCAACTTTCTCTATAATTCATCTGTGGAGAGAATATGGGGCCTTGCAAAGATCTGCCAAATTGCTGGTGTATGTTCACACCTTGTGACATTCAGTAACCCCCTTCTTCCACATTTTCATGTTTTTCACTTATTTTAAATTTTTTTCCACGTATTGCTGCCAATTTGTAGGTCTTGTCCATCATTGTGTTGCAAGCTTACCTTAGTAGCCACGCTTCCGGGTTCACCCTCCATTGGTGTTGAAAATTGTGCATCTGTCATAAAGAATGGCTTATCTGTAAGCACTACAACTTGAAGTTTATCTTCCTAATGTAGAGACTAAAAGAGTAGTAATATGAAAGGAAAAACATATTCATCACTATGTTTTTGTATGGTCTAATTCTATACAAGTCCTAATATAATAGTTTCCTCCTGCTGCTGTTCCATTGTCTCCTAATTTATTCCTCTCAAACTTCCTCAAGGTCGTGATCAGGTATCCATTATAACTGGTACGTTCATTCTGCAAAACAGAGCTGGTAATTTTCTCATATTTCTTATTATTATTTGAATTTTCTTCTAAGATTTGTGAAGTTTAAAGTTTTGCAATATCAGTGTATTGATATGACCGAATATTGTAACGACAGGAAGGAATACCAGAGAGGAACTGCTAATGGTACTTTCTATGACTGCCATGTCTCTTTCAAAGCACTTTGGTCCTGCTGGAGAGGCACAATGTAAGCATCATTTTAATCTCTTAAAGAACAAACTAAGAGTTGCTAAAATGTAATAATGTCTGTGTGATAGTAAAGTTTTTGGCTTATAGAATTATGTTGAGACATACGATCCATTGAATGTGTTTTTAAAAAACATATTTCTCTCGAAATCTTCAAGATAGATACTTTGGTTGGAATACTAGGATACTGATATTGTAAGAATTCTGCATCGGGCTGAAGTAAGATAGCTAATCAAGGGTATCATAGATCTTAATTTGATTAAAATTTCAAATTAAGTTGCTTAATACATTTGCATGGCATACATGGAAATTGATCTGTTTTTGGGCTATGGTTATTCATGATGTTGTTGGTATTTGCAGCTTTTCTTGGGCAATAAAGTTTACAGGATGCTTCCCAGGTATAATTCTACATTCAGGAAGTGTCCTTTCACCTCAGATCATCCACCTGAAAAAAACCATAAAAGTAAATCTAGTAGATGATGTCATTCATTCAAATTCCAGAAGTAGATGCATTGAGGCTGTGAGTCTGCATATTTACTCACAAGCAGTAAAAAGTTTATCTTCAGACAAAAATGTTCGAAGTGTAATAAAATGACCAAATGGTTCTGAAATTGCACAAATAATTCCAACAAACAAACTGTTAAAAAACATCATAAAACTATAAAAGCAACCCTACTTTTGAACAAGCCCGATTGAAGTCATAAACCACAATCAATATCTACTATGACTAAGTTCTTAAAAACTTAAAAATCTGGATTTGTCTTAATAAAGAGGCTGATGGCTAATTTTTTTTTCTGGGAAATATCTTTACATCTAAGCTCTTCAAATTTGGTAACCAGATGGTTTTCTTAATCCTGAATGTAATGAGGGAACTGGAGTGTTTAGTGGAGATCTGGGCTTATTTTTAGCTCTAATCCAGTCTGATTCTCTAGACTGTTAGTTGTCGCCCTGGCGCATTCCTTGGTGGCAGTTTGATCCATTATAGGGCAGGATGATATGTTAGGTGATCCTGTAGGAAACCTTTCAGGAGATAGATCAGCAACAAATGTCCTGTATTCATTGAATTTTGTTGAGCGGTCAATTATTGTCTACCTGCATATTGTACTACATATGTGGTTGCTGGTTAACAAGAAGCTGGTGATTCATTTTTTCAGTTTCTGATAAAAAAAAGAAGAAAAAAGCTAGTGATTCTTGGTAGCATCAGGAATTTTTATTCCGAATTTCATGTATGCATAATGAAAGTTATTGAAGATTAATGTTACTGGATTGGTACAGCTTGATAGATTAATAAGTTTTTTGGAGTTTATTTAGATTAAAGCTTGATTCTAGTAATAAGGAAAAGAAAAAAAAGATAAGGAAAATTATGTTTATATTTATTTTCCAATGAAAAATTAAAAAAAAAGTTAAATATAGATAAAATTAGGAAAATTATTATTAAAAACAAGAACTTTTATGACTTATGCATTTAAATCATGAACAAAAAACTTTTTATTTAAATATAGCAACTTTTATTTTAATGGTAGTTGTAGCCCAAACAAGACTCTGAACATTTATCTTGCTCAACATGACACGATGAAACGATGCAGTTTTGATGATTGTTTGAGTTATTCGAGGTTATAACTATAATTAAAATGAAAATTGTTATATTTAAAAATAAGTTTTTGTTATGATTTAAATAAAAGTCATGAAAGTTTAGGGGCTTTTAATTGTAATTTTCCTATAAAATTACTTTAAAAACATACCTATTTTCAAATTATTTAAATCAATGCCAAGAAGATCAAATTTCTAGAATTTTGAACAAATGGATCAATCGAAAAAGGATTTACAAAAATGGTAAATAAATATAGATCTCATTGTTCAAACATGCTTTGAAAAATGTATATTGTTCATTTTGTCATACACAGTATGACATGAAGTGTTTTTTTTTTTTTTTTTTCTAATTTATATTCACTTTACATATTGTATTGTAGTATTATGTTTTTATAGAGATTCAAATCTTGAAACTCCTATATTACATCCCAGCCATTTACCGTAAGTCAAACTTTGGAAATATGAGGATTTATTGTGAGACAATAATTAAAATTTGTGATTTATTGAGTGTTCAATAATTAGAGACACTTATTTTTAAATGATTTTAAATTGACCTTAAGTTAAATAATGCTTAAGTTTCTTACTTAAAACTTGTTACATGTTTTCTTTGAGACTTGACACAAGTGCTAATAAGAGGGTAACAAGATGGATTCCTTGTAAGAAAAAAAAAACAAAAAAAATACTATAATGCCAAAAGTGAATAGAAGTAAAAAAAAAAAAAATTATGTTTTTTACTTAAGTGTTAAGCAGGAATTTTTATTTAACAATCTCTTTTATTTTAACTAACATTTATATTGTTAAAAGAACAGTTGAAAATAACATATATATTTTAACTAACATTTAACTAACATTACAATTGAAAATAAAAGAACAGTTTTCAATTTAATGTTTTTATGTTTTATAACATATTTTAGTTGTTCTCGCTGTATTTTTTTAGCAATTACTTCAAAAAATAAAGGAAACTGGAAGAATGATTGAAATCCAAGCTTTATAGATGAAATTTGTTTCAAAATATTATTTGAAAAACGCTGATAAACAATAAATATTTCTTGCACTTTAAATAATTTTGATAATTAAACACTTAGTTAAGATAGTAAATCGTCCTACACTGATTTTAACCAAACCCCTCCCTTCCTACTCAGATTTTGAAACGCAAGATTGCACTACAAAAAGTTAGGTATGATGGACAATCTCTAATAAATTTTTGTCTAAAAATATCATATAACTATATTTAAAGATGGATTTCCAAAAAGATTATAATAAGCAAATCTCTTTGTTCTTTTAAAATTCCACGGACTTATTAGCTTTTAACATTGTTGATCCAAAAATACCATGCCCAGTTGATGAAATTTTCATTTTTACTTTTATAGTAAAAAAGGATTATCAAACAAGATTTTTTAAAGGGGTTCAAGAATAGACAATTTACTACCTTAAAACTATGTACTAAAAAAAAGCAATACAATTTTAATTTTAAAACCTAAAACTAAAAAATATAGAACCAAACAATATTTCAGTGACTATTTTTCTTTATGTACAATTAGAAGAAAAAACAAAAATATTTTCTTTTGACAGGTATTTACTTTGCACTATATCATAGTATTTTTTTATTTCTCAAGGCCATTTTTCTACTAAACAATCCTGCATTCCTCCTCCCTCTACGTCACCGGTTTTAACTATTCGAGCTATCTTATCGATGTAAATATGTTGAACAATTGTGAAGCTTTTAATTTTGAATCGCAAAGGGTCTGTGGGGAGCAGTATAAAAGTTAAAAGAAAGAAGATATTTACCAAAATTTAAAAACTTGTTAGATAAGATGTTTACTATTTATTTTACTTCTATTCATTTTACATTATATTGTTATAGTATTATGTTGTTATAAAGGATCGAGCCTTTAGATCTCTTGTTTACTTGTCCTCCTCTTCCACTTGAGCTAAGGACATATTTATAATCTTCTTAAACATCCCAATGTGAATAATTCTGAGCATTTTTGAAAAAAAACAAAGATTCTGAATCATAATAGATGACAAACAATTTCTTTTATTTATTTATTGGTAAAACCCACATAAAACTCAAATAGGCAAATACTTCCACCATTCCCATCCATCTTATGCTCTACCTTCCTCATGACCCGTAGTAGGGTTTCTTCAAGGGAGGTGGTCTTTCTTCTTTTCGAGAGAGGATTGTCTTCCTCTCAATAGACGCTATTATTTCATTTCATTGAACAGAGAGAGCTCAAAGAAATTCATTTGGATGTAAATGATGCAGAAGAGAAGTAGATCTGAACATGGCAGAAGCCAACAACTTCATCACTGTCCCATTGAATTTGTCGTTTCTAAGATAGATTGTCGTATTAGTGATCGATTAAGAGATTTTTCCCTTCCCACTGGTGAAATTGGTGTGGGAAGAACCTACATATTTGACTTATAACTCTGGCTGGAATGGTAGAGGTGGAGATAAAAATTTGATTCTTGATAAGCTGAACAATGGATTCATTGGTTTCTTGATTTATGTGAGATTGGACAGTGGAGTTACAGGATTACAATGCTCATTTTAGGGCTTGTTTGTTAGAGTAGACATTGCATATGTAAAATGTTTTACTGAGTATGGATAGATGTGATTCCTACTCCTATAAACTTTAAGTATTATTGTGCAATATTTCTCAACGATTATGATGGCAAAGAGATCCATTACCTATGGGATTATTAGTAATATTTCCAAAAGATTATAAATTAAAAGGAAAATTATGATGATGGGCGTGAGATATGATAAATTTGAAGGATGTTACCACAGAAGAAAAATCACATTTATTATTGAAGACCAAATGAAAATGGTATATTTCGTTGGAAAATAATTCTATAGCAATAAGATTATTGTGTAATATTTCCAAAGATATTAAAGTGAAGAAACATTATGACATAAAAGGGTTAAAGATCATAAACTCATAGATTATTGTATATGTATATCCAAAAGACTTGTTATCAAGTGAAGAAACATTGTGATGATAGAAGTCAACTTAGGTATTTGTATCAATGTGTCATCATAATTTTCATAAATGTAATTTTATCTCAAATGAGATTATCTTTATATTGCTTTTGTTTTTCTTGCAATCAACAGATTTGATTTAGATTTTGGAATGTAATACAATGGATTTATGCATTTTAATTATTAATACCCAATCACTTAATGCTCATCGCACAAGGTGAGAGATGCCACACGGATCGAGACTTCTAACCCATCTTTCTTACATTGATGGACCCATTTCAAATCATGTTGAATATCATATTAATGAGAAATCAGAAATATCACACTTAGTGGTATTTAAAGGTTTTTGTACATAAATTCTTTGTGTTCCCATTATTTCACTACACAAGTTTCAATTTTATTACAAAATTATTATATTTACATTTGCAAAGCAAAGCAAAAGAGACCTCGTAAAAGACTCTTTAATCTTTGTGTTGTGGCGAATGCGGAATGTCTCTGACGACCTCTTCGGTACCTACACAGATGAAACACCCGTATTAAGCTTATAGTTTAGTGGGAAAACATATGACATATATGACCACATGCAGTGGTCCTCAATTACAGTATACATATAACATAATTTGCATATCAGAATACTCAATCTCCTATAGGAGTACATAACAAAAATCTTGTACAGAGGGTATTCGTAGATACACTATGTAATTAACCAATATCGGATTTCTTAAGTAATTAATCTATATCGTATTATCTCGCATTCTTATCATATAAACGTCACCGTAAAAAACCGAAAATAACGTATGAGAGGGACATAACACAATAGGTACCGGGCGTACCAGATAAGATCGAATGTGCTGCGTCGGGCTACCACTGCAGGCTTGCCTGTAATGTATGGTGTCGAGCACAAAATAAGCAGAGTTTTTACAACATTGATGTAGAGAGTGTTGTCACACTAATAAGAGGTGCCTATTCATTCATTCTTAAGCAGACATACAATTATAAGTGTTTCAGAGCATTTTATTTTTCTTACTCATATTCTTGTACTTGGATAACATACGCAAATAAGGGCAAGAAACCAAAGTCTACCCAAGCGAGGTTCAAAACATTTTACATATAACTTGTATACAGATACGAACCCTTTCATTCACTTATTAGGATCTTACATTAATCCAATTGATGGTTTCTAGACTAATAAAGATGTGAATAAAATAGGACTCCAGAAGTTCCTCTCATCAGGTGAAGACCTTCACCGAGGCGAGGCGTAAATGGGCAATTTTGGGGCTTTTGCCCGCCTAGAGATGCGAGATCATCTCATGCAAATTAGGTTTTTTTTCCTTTCACCGAAAAACTTCCTTCCAAAACAAAATCCATTAAAAACAAAACTAATAAACCGACTTAAACAACCAAAACTACCTTTATAATGAGTTCGGGTTTTCCTAACATAAACATCATCAAAGAAAGAGTTACGATAGTTTCCTAACTAACAAATATGAAAGTTTCAAACCTGGATTTCTTGAACTTCCCAACCAAGCCTTTCTTCTTGCTTCAGACAAGGATGGATCTCCCAAAAGATGAGAAAAATCACCAAATGGCTCTCTCCTCCTCAACCATACCCAAAGCCTCCAAACACCAAATGAGATATTTTTCCCTATCTTAAGGCCATGTTTAGCTTGGGTGGATTTGGGCTTAATTTTTCCTCAGATCTTTAGTCCTTTTCTTGGCCCAATTTGCAAATCAATTTATCACAATTCCTACAATAGCATATAATCCTTTTATCTTATGTCCCTTGGGTCCTTACTTTGTAAAATTACCATATTACCCTTTTTCACACTTAGCTCTTAATTTCCGAAAAATGCAAATCTAACTTATATTATACCCTACACACGCCAGAAACTACACAGATAATTTAGCCATATAACTTTGTCTTTGCAATATTGCAATATCATCTTCAATAATTGATCAATATTTTTTTCCATTCTATTAAATTTAAATATGATTTTTTTTATTTATATTCCATTTCTTGGAAATTTTAATGACATAAAAGCTATACTAGAATAAATTCTAGTGTGTATCCACATACGGAAATGTCACGATATATCGTCGACATTTCGGGTGTCGGGCCTTCCCGACACGATATCTGTAAACGAAAGTCGAATAAAGGAAAAATCGAAAAATATCGGCCAAAATCGCTGATATATCATTGATTTACTGATATATCAACGACAATATCGAATAGCTAGCAACGCATGGAACAAACACGCTTGTTGATAAAATACGCGCTTTGATCGGAGAGACAATAATATCTAAGATATACAACACGATCCGCGGCTGTAATTGTTTGATTACTACGGAAGGCCGAGATTTCATTCGTTTAAAAACTTCCAACAGCCTAGTCAGCGGATCCGGGATGGTTGTGAGTTCAACCCGGCCGATCCAACGCCGATTTCAACTCCTTGATTCCAATGGTCATATTTTATATGATATGATTTTGACATTTGATCGATCTAATGGTCAGAATTGATTTCTAACAACTAGATCAAGATCTAACGGTCAAATTTGATCCAAAATCAAATCCAACGACCATAATTCATTTTTAAAGGGTTTTTGTCCAAAAAATTGTGACACCCCTATCCCGGGGGTCCCGTTGACAACCCATTAACCTGCAAAAACCTGTGGATAACGAGTGTCCCGATATCACACTCATTTGTCTCATGTATTGAGACCCATTCCTGCATATTTAAATCCCACATATACAAAAATATATGATATACTATTTAATCAATAAATTCATTTAACAACTTTATACAACAAAAGGTATATGATAAGCCATTTCAATATAATACATGACAGAAACAAAATAAAACAAAGCCTCATCCTCGTTTCATCCCGCATGCTAACTGACATACGACACTGCGATCGGACTGCATTTAAAAGGTAAAATACTTTGATATGATGGTGGATTTTGATTATTTGACTCGACGAATGGTTAAAATTGATTTAACAACTAGATCAAGATTTAATCTGGCCAAATTTGATCCAAAATCAAACTAACGACTGCACCATTTTTAAAGGGTTTTTGTCCAAAAAATTGTGACACCCCATCCCGGGGGTCCTGTTGACAACCGGTTAACATGCAAAAACCTGTGGATATCAAGTGTCCCGATATCACACTGATTTGTCTCATGTATTGAGACCCATTCTTGCATATTTAATTCCCACATATACAAAAATATATGATAGACTGAATCATCACCCATCACAAGCCATTTCAATATAATATGACAAAACCAAAACAAAACAAAGCCTCATCTGGCTCTCATCCCGCATGCGGTCCCATATGCGGTTAGACACCCGCACCTGACCCCGTACCGCCGAGGTCCCATGACGAGGTGAGTAAAGCCAATTAGAGAATTTAACTTCGCGCGCTACTCTCATCTTAAGCGCATACAATGCGAAACGGTCGACAACAAACACACATCCAAGTCAATGTCCATCAATGTCATATGTCATGAATGAAATGTCATCACGCCATATCCCAGCCACTAATCGACTTCACACATGCATATGTCGGTTAAAACCGCCACTCAGATACTAATGACCCATGTGATCGGTACTCTCACCGAATTTTATTACTCCAATGCAAAGCAATGGGCAACCAACTCGAAGTCAACTGTGAACGCCTCGCCCCAAGAGTATTTTTCTCGCACAGCATACCCATACCGTAGGGCGAGTACGAGCACAAAGTGTTACATCAGAATATCCCGAGATGAAATTCAGGGAAATTATAAAACGAGACCCGAATTTATATTGAAGCCAAGTAGTAAATATGTAATTTACTACTTAAGGACCTAATGAGCGGTCATAAAAGGAAAAGACTAGGGGTTAATATAGTATGAAATGTTTAAAAAGGAAATGTAAATAGAAGAAGCAGGGATTCAAGGCAATTTAGAGAAAGTTGGAATAGAAATAGAAGAGAGATGGGGGACCAAGAGTAATTAGAGGAAAAATTAACCCAAATATTTTGGAAGGCCAAAATGTGGTCTTAGCAAAACATGGATTTAAAGTAGACCAAAATTGGTCCCATTTCGAGAGGAGAATAAAACGTGAAGGGGAAAAGAAGAGAAGAGGAAGAGGAAGCCTAAGAAGAGAAGAAGAGAAGGAGGGAGAGATCAAGCCAAGGTATGGAACTTTGGATTTTGTGTATGGAAACTAATCTTTGATTATGGATTCAAGGAGATTTAGCATGGATTTCCGGGTTTGTATGATGATTATCTTATCTCTAAATCTGTGGTTTTTATGTAATTGTATCCTAAACTTAGATTTCTTGAAATTAAGGTTGGTTAAACCTAATAAGGAACAAGATATGAATCCTCCTTTGTTGTTGATTCATGGTTAAATGGAAGGAAATCGAGTTAGGGTTTAGAACAAACTCCACAAATCTTATGCTTGGTTTCAGAGCATGGGTCATAACTCATATTACAAATGGTATCGGGAGAAATTCATGGAAAGGTTTGAAAGAAGATAAGTAAAGGAAAGAGGATTTGAATAGAAAAGAGATGTCAAGATGAATATGAAATGGTTTTGAAGTGTATATGGACTATAGGAGTTGAATTGATGGAAAAATATGGAAAAATGCGTAAAAGCCCACATTCCGGCATTGAGCAAATTTCGGTAATGCGAAATGCTTGCTTTCTATTTCGACTTGGGCCAGATTTTAGCCATAACTGGGCTTCATTTCTTATCCGATTTGAGTGATTCAAGTTGCTAATTAAACTAGGGACTTAAGGAGAACCAAAACATCCATAAATAGGCATTGGCTGAATTTGGATTCTATGTGGCAAAAATTCATTCAAAGTAGGCCATGTTCAAGCCAAATTCTGTTTAGTTTCTTGAACATAGATTAGCCTTATTGTTTCGACGTGACCGTGAGTTTCGTTCGACTGGGGTGATTCCAATTGAGAAGAACCCGTAGCACCTTAGCTTCAAAAAGAGTATAAAGAACCGTTGTCAACATGAGCCAAGACATTGAAAATGGGTATAAAACAGTCCCGATGTGTAACTCCAGAATGACTAGTTTGGCATGAAATGCTATAACTTGAATTTGATGAGTCACTGGATCGATTCCAATTCCAAGAAAATGTATCTACATAGAATAAGACATAGTGAATGAAACACAGATAAGGATTAATAAATTATTAAGCACGTTAGCTTGTGGTTTTCTTGGAAAAAGGTGAAAAGACTATCCACTAAACTGAATCACTTTAGCAAGTGCTGGATCAGCGCGACCATGAACAAAAACTAATATTTTGAAATTGAAGTTTTAGCCAGAATGATTTTAATGTGAAAAAGGAAAAGATTAAGATAAATGTTTATATATGGATATCCATAAGAATGTAGTAAATGTATTTTGAAGAAAGGAGTGAATGATTTTAATGTTAAAATGAAAAGTTTAATGTAAATGTTTATATATGTATGCATATGTTACATTAAGTTTAAAAAATGTGTAAAGAAATGCATAAATGTATAAACGACAAAGTAGGCGCTTTGTTCGATTTATAAACGATTCAAGAAATGTTTTATCGACTGCTACCCTAACCCCTACGATCATACTTTAATCGATATCTACGGCGACCTTAAGCTTGCATGATTTCAGAGGGTAAAGTTATGTTACCAACCGATGAGTAACAGTATTTGTAAAGAATATCCTTTACACGCTGGAGCATAAGTATAGGTCTGACACCCTTCGTGACCACTCCGGTGCCCTTCAGTGGCTCCATCAGTCCATTAATCTCTTCGCACCACGTGCCCTCTCAAAGGGTCCCACTCTCACGTAACATCATGCCTCCTCTAGTGATTTTCTTTCGCTCCGTAGAGATCGAACCTGTGACTGTGGTTTAAGGTCCACCATGTGAGCATCTCTACTACTAACCGGAGCCATTACCGCTGGGAGCAGAGGATGCTCCCACAGCCTTTTGCTCAGCCCAGTCTCACGAGGCGAGCAATGGGCCCAGGAAAGGGCGACGACATTCGCAGTGACCCACCGAAGGGCACCTCGGTCACGAGCAGGACCCCACAAGGCGCCTTTACTGTGGGTCCACACCCTTCGTGACCACGTATGCCCTCTTCAGGCGCCCACTCGCGTGGTCCACCCTTCGTGACCACCGGGTGCCCTTCGTGTGGCCCCACTCACAGGAATATCATGCCTCCCTAGGCATTTCTTTCGCCTCCGTAGGTAGACTCGAACCTGTGACTGTGGGCTTAAGGTCCAATGAGCATCTCATTAATAATCGAAATGCAGAGGCCAACATGGCATCAGTAGATGCCGATCGGATTAAAGACCCTAGTCCTTGCTCAATCTCCTATGCTGAAGGAACTCAGCGGAATCGAGATATCCCATGAAGGGGACCCACCCGGGCTGTACTGGAAAATACGAGAAGCGCCGCGACCCCACAATAAAAGCGCTTTATCATGGGTCTACACCCTTCGTGACCACTCGGTGCCCTTCAGTGGCCTATACCGGGTCCACCCTTCGTAACCACAAGGCTCTGTGCAAATCCCACTACGTGAATACTGCGCTCCCTGTGCATTTTCTTTCGCTCCGTATCAACCCGTGACTGTGGGCTTAAGGTCCACCGGAGCATCTCTACTACCAACTCGAGCTAGTACCCGGGTTATGGGCGGACTTACAAGGCCACCGAAGGGCACCCCGCACACGGCACATGTGACTCTACATGCTATGACTGAACCTTGCGCAAAGCGTGAGCTCCGCCGCAGAAGGGTTATGACTGAATGACCGTTCCTCACCGCCGCATTCTAAATCGTCTGTTTATTCCCTGCCCATCGAAAAGCAAAGAAGCGAAAGAAAGAAAGAAAGAAAGAAAGAAAGTTAATGCATAAAAGTTGATTTAATTATATAAGTATTTATTACTTTGATATATACTGGAAATGTTATAAAGATTTCAGAAATAAAGAAAGAAAGAAAGAAAGAAAGAAAGAAAGAAAGAAAGTTAATGCATAAAGTGATTTTGAATTATATAAGTATTTATTACTTTGATATATACTGAAAATGTTATAAAGATTTCAGAAGAAAGAAAGAAAGAAGAAAGTTAATGCATAAAAGGATTTTGAATTATATAAGCATTTATTACTTTGATATATACTGAAAATGTTATCTTAAATGAAATGTACACTCACTGAACTCCTTTAACTCATTCTTTTCCATATGTTTTAAGAAATCTTTCGCGACCTTACGCGCGCGCCCTGCAGAAGATCCCCCAAGCGCAAAGGAGTCTAGCTTCTAACAGGAGACGATGTCTGTGAACTGCATTGTAGAAATATTTTGCATATTTTATATGTTGAATATTTTGTCATGTATATATGCATATATGTATATATTTTGAAAATGAATAACGTAGGCGGTCGGCTTAAGTCCGGCTCAAGCCCAATCTTTTGATACAAAAAAAAAATGTGCATGGAATTGGAGAAGGTTTGAATGTTTTGATGATTTGAAGTGAATAAAAGTATATGTGTATATATTGTGTTTGGTTGGGTTGTGGACGAGGAGAGTCCTAAAACTTAAGTCAGAAATTGAGAATTGAAAGATTAGCAAGTATTTTTAAAATGTTTTCACAAAGTTATTGTAAATTGGGAAATCAAAAAATGTGAGAAACTTCCGCCAATTTTTCGAAAATCCAAGTGTTTGAAAAAGAAAAGCAAAGAAAAAAAAAAATTTTACCACTTCGCTTCCGCATTATTTTCTAAAGATATGTTAAGGATTGTAAAGGGGTTCGTTCCATGGATTTTATTTGACTGTTTTAAGGAAAAGTTTCTATATCCATCAAGTAGCGTCGAGGTCCCCGCTCACGGCGCTAATCTTTCGCCGATCCTTCAACGTGGTATCAAAGCCACTAGCTTTGAAAATGTTATAAAGATTTGAAAATTTTATTTTCATATGATTGTTTTAAGGTTTTATTTAAATTGTATAAATTATTTATGGATTTAAAATCATATATGCATTACATGACATATTAAATTTTAATTATTAAAATGGGTCGCCGAGCTCGACCCGCCCACCAGAGAGCCCGAGGCATTAGTACCACCACCCGAGGAACATGCTGATGAGTCTCGCATATGTTCCTCCAACCACAAGATACAGTGACCCTATGCCTCTCGTATCACGAACGACAGTGGTCGCCACCGCCCCGAGGTCGGGAGGATGTGATGGCATGTAGAGGAGATGGCTCGGCCTTTACCCACTACGCTACGACAAAATTCGAGAGCCTGTGAGCTTCGACAGAGAGGGGGCGAAAGCCAGGGGCACCTGAATCCGCGATGGATCGGGAGACCCTAAAAGGCTTCGCCATGGTTAGAGGAAACGAGCTGGTCTACCAGTGATGCAAGGTATGCATTTAAGCAGATGGTCACTTTTTCCGCCTTTCTCCTACTGACAGAGCATTAGAGTGGTGAGGGCGCTCAGGAGACGCCTGCAGGGAGGTCCTGGGTACAAACTCAAGGAAGAGTTTACGATAAGTTTGTTCCACCACACAGATGCGAAGGCCGAGGAGTTTTTAGGGCTAGAGCAGGGACACTCCGTGATGTATCGAGCGGCGCTTCTAAGCCTCGCGATATGTCCCATTTATCAAGGATGACTAAGTTTCTGAAGACCAAGAGGTTTGGTCAGAGGTCTTAGTCCAAATGAATAGACCACAAGAGGCCACAAAGAGAGCCACTACGCACTACCGCCAAGAGAGGCCGCAGCTAGGCCTAGAGGAGCACGGGGTTGAAATCCCAGGCTACGCCCAGTCAAGGACAGAAACGGAGTGGGTCGACGTGGGTGGAGGTTCCGTGAAGGGGCCCAAGAGGAGGAAAGACACAAAGGGATCTGGGTGGCAAGAAAGGCCCAACCAAGGCACGCCTAGCCAGGTTCAATGAGGCTACGACAGTGGGCCCCAAGGGTCCAGCCGTGAGCGTGCTCGTTGTGGGAAGAATCATTACAGGAGTGCAGACTGGGTACCACAGCTGCTTTAAGTGTGATACCGGACACTTCTCCAAAGAGTGCCCGATTGTTTCGGGCAAGTGGATCAGAGGAACAAAGCAGACAGAGGCGCTTTAGTGTCGGGTAGAGAGGTCGTGTGGTCGAGTCAAGAGAGAGGCTCCGTAGAGGCCCCACTACATTTACTAGATCCTCTGAGGGGACCACAGTAGAGGTCGCCCATCCAGAGACAGATTGCTGACGACCCCCAGACACAAGCTGTGGTGTTTCAGCCACCAAGAGGCGTGATGTAAAGACCGTGAGGTCATGACGTACCATCCAAGCTTTGATAGTGATGCTTTTGTGTCTCGATAGATCCGGTGCCACTCACCGGGGTTTATTTATGCGTAAATTTATCGCACAAGTGAAACATGTAGATACAAACCCCATAGATCGTAGTATGGTAGTCCCCTTCCTAGCAGAGATTCACTTATGCTGCATGCAGTATATACGGGTCAGAGGCCATCGAGGGCCATGAGCTTGGCGGCCAATTTGGTATCAGTTGACGTCCAGATCGATGTGAGATTGTGGATGGACTGGTTGCCTCGACATCACGCCACCATGGATTGCTTCGTGAAATAAGTTAAGTTATGTGTAATCAGGAACCAAAGATTACTTGTGGGGTAAGGAAGATATTGTCTTCGAGTATGATGTCCGTGATGATGGTCGAAGATGCTCCAAAGTCATATCCTGGTATCTAGCCTATGCGCTTGAGGTGAGATGATGATATGAGATCGAAGACATTCCAGAAGCTGGGAGAATTTCCGCATGATCTTCCGTGATTACCCCAGACAGAGATTGATTTTCAGATCGAAAGCACCCGATGTAACCGATTAGAGCGCCTTGCAGATGACCCCCGTAGAATCGAAAAAGAACTTAAAGTGCAGATGGAAGAAATGGGTCAACAAGGGTTCGCAGATCGAGCACATCTCCTCGGGGGAGCACCTGCTTTATTTTAGAAGAAGAAGGACTAAGCATGCGATTATAAAATGATTACAGAGTCAATAAGGTAACAATACGCAATCGATCCCTTCTCGAGAATCGAAGGATCTTTGGATCGGGCCATGTGAGCCAAGGTATTCTCCAAGATCGATTCGAGGTCGCTATCATCACCGAGAGTTCATGATTTAGGATGTTCAGACAAAGATTCGTAACATGGTACTGGCATCAGAGTTTCCTAAACATGCCATTCGATCTCTACATGCCCCAAATAAGCCGGCTGATCTCACGAACAGGATTTTCAGCCTTACTTGGGACAATACCAGGATCGTGGTTTATCGACGATATATCGATCTATTCAAAAAGGAGAAGAAATACGCAGCACTCGAGGATAACTCCGCAAACACACGTGAACACTAAGATATGCTAAACTTAGTAAAGGCGTCGGGCCACCGACAAAGGTCGCTTGGGGGACACATAGCGCTCCGCAGAGGGGTCCCAGTGATCCGTATAGTCGGTTATACGAATTGGAAACCTCCTACGAGTGTTACGTAGGATAAGGAGTTTTCCTGGTCTGCGTATTACCGTAAGTCTACCGAGGGATTCAAGATAGCCGCACCTTGACTAGGACTGACGAGGAAAGAGGAACCATTTTTATGGTCGAGGCTCACGCCAGAGTTTCGATGATCCAAAAAGGAGATTGACTCAGCCTCAAAGATTTCACTTCCATCGCAAGGTGATGGCTTCATAGCAGGTCGATGCCCCAGGTAAGGCCTGTTTCCAGTCGTATTAACGCACGACAAGGTGGGATTGTATTTTTGTGCAATTGAAGAAGCATGAATGCACTATCCTACACATGACCTGAAGCAAAAATGTGAGTATTTTGGCTCTCATGATATGGAGGCATTATTTATAATGAGTGCCTCAGAGATTTTAAGCAAATCATAAGAAATTGCAAGATCTCGTTACTTGGTATGAACCTAATACTAGACAGAGGGAGATGGATTGAATCGATCAAGGATTGCGAATGTACTATCAATATCATCCTCGGAAAGGTGAACGTGGTAGCGTATGCTCTTAGTAGAAGACCATGAGTTCCCTATCGCACTCGGAAAATGTGCATCTTCCTCGACCTACTAATCGGTGGTCCTGGGTGTGACCTGAACCACAGATTCGGAGCACCGTTAGCCACATTTCATGCACGTCTCCGTATTGATAGATGTGGATTACAGAGAGCTTCGATTCAAGATCCACGATGGTGGTTGAGAGGTGAAGGAGTCCAAGTGTTCCAGACTCTATCACTGGGAGGAGATGTTGGCACAGTAACATGCACAGGTCATGGGCCTTAATGCGATGAGGAGAGAGATTAGCGGAGGAAGCCCATTCCTCCGCTTATGCTAAGTGCATCCCGGAAGCACAAAGATGTATCATACCCTAAAGGAACACCATCTGAGGATGGGTATATGAAGAGGATAATGGCAGAAGTCTGCCTCTAAATGTCTCATGTCGCCAGGTGAAAGTTTAACATCAGAATCCTCACAGACTTTGCATACGCTCCCGATCCCTCAAAGGAAATGGAGAGAATCACCAGATTTTGGTGGTAGGACTTCCATGTCACGTGAGTGGCCACGCATAATGACATGGTGATCGTGAGACCGACGAAATCAGCCCATTTCTCCCCATCGTGAATGTTGATTCATCGTGGATAAGTCGCCCACCATACGCTAGAGAGATTATCGACCGCATGGTACGCTGGGCCGATTGCTTCGCATAGATCCCAGTTTACCTCACGATTTCAGCCCAAGCTTATTGCACGCCCTTAGCACTAAACTCGCATTTCGCACGGCTTCATCCACGCATCGGGATGGCCAACTGAGAGGACTATACAGATTTCAGAGGTGATGCGCTAGTGGCATGTGTTATGGAGTCAGCGAGCCGACACCCATCATCTACCACTGATGGAGTTTGCATACAATAATAGTTATCGCATCAAGATTGGTATGGCCCCCATGGTACTTTTTACTGACGGAATGTTTAACTCCAAACGCTGACGAGGTAGCGGAAGGAAATTAGTAGTCCTGAATTGTCCAAGGATCTTGTGATAAGATCAGTTATAAGGGATGGACTGAAATTTCACAAGACTCCGACATAAAAGTTATGCTGACAATCGCCGTCTGGGACCTAGAGTTCGAGGTGGGGACACGGTATTTTGAGGATTTCCCCATGGAAGCGGCGTACTAAGATCTGGGAAACGTGGAAAGCCGAGTCCACTGTGATATCGGGCCATACTGTGATTGTTGAGAGGATTGAGAGGTGGCATATCGATTGGGAAATGCTTATCCGACTCCTCGACGCATTCACGATGTTTTCCATGTTTCTATGTCTCAAGTATATACTGCACCCTTCACATGTATCGACAGAGCAAACAAGTGGAACATAGGAGAACTTAACATACGAAGAGGAACCAAAGCAAACTTAGGACCGTCGAGAGCAAGTTCTCATGAATAAGACTATTCCTACCAGAAGGTATTGTGGAGGAGTCATGGCCATCAGAGGAAGCTACTTGGGAACCAGAGGCCCAGATGCACCATCAGTACCCTCAATTATTTTCGAATGAGATATTCCTTCTTTCGAGTTTAGTTTATCTTACTCGAAGGACGAAATGTTCTAAGGTGGGAGGATTTTGTAACGCCCCGTCCCGAGAGAGCGTGACAAGACACGTACATCGTAGTGGGCGTATACGAAAGACTAAGTGTTACATCAGAATATCCCGGGAGTATTTAAATTAGAAATTATAAAAAGAGAGACTCGGAATTTATAATAAAGCCAAGGGTAAATATGTAATTTACCACTTGAGGACCTAGTGGTCATAAAAGGAAAAGACTAGGGGTTAATATATGAAATGTTTAAAAAGGAAATGTAAATAGAAGAAGTTATGGGATTCAAGGCAATTAGAGAAAGTTGGAATAGAAATAGAAGAGAGATGGGGACCAAGATGCAATGAGAGAAAAATAACCTAAAATACTTTGAAGGCCAAACAAGGCCTTAGCAAAACATGGGATTTAAAGACCAAAATTCCACCTCATTTTGAGAGGAGAACAAAAACGTGAAAGGGAAAGGAAGAGGAAGCAGGGAAAGAGAAGCTGCTAAGAGAAGAAGAGTATGAGGGAGATTAAGCCAAGGTATTGAACTTTGGATTTTTAAAGTTTAGAAACTAACCTTGATTATGGATTCTATGAGATTTAGCATGATTTTTGGGTTTGTATGATGATTATTCCCTATTCTAAATCTATGGTTTTTAAGTAGAATTGTATCCTAAACTTAGATTTGAAATTAAGGTCAAGTTAAACCCACAAGGAACAAGATAAGTGCATGGAATCCTCCCTCATAAGTTGGATTCATGGTTAAATGGAAGGAAATTGAGTTAGGCTTAGGAACAAACCTTAACAAATCTTGGTGCTTGGTTTGTATATGGGCCATAACTCATATTACAATGGTATCGAGAAATTCATGGAAAGTGGTTTTGAAAGAAGATATAAAGGAAAGAGGATTTGAATAGAAAAGAGATGTCAAGATGAATATGAAATGGTTTTGAAGTGTATATGGACTATAGAGTTGAATTGATGGAAAATATGGAAAATGCAGAAAAGCCCACATTCCGTACTTGTTACTCCAGACAGAAACGCTATCGTTTCACTCGCTTTTCGATTTAGCCATAACTTGCTCATTTCTATCCACTTTGAAGTGATTCAAGGGCTAATTAAACTAGACTTCAAGGAGAACCAAACATCCATAAATAGGCATTGTCGAATTCTGATTCTATGTGGCAAAAATTCATTCAAAGTGAAAGGCCATGTTCAAGCCAAATTCGCCCGCTGAATACAGATTAGCCCTATTGTTTCGACGTATCGTGAGTTTCGGGTGTCTCGATTTTGGTGATTCCAATTGAAGAACCCGTGAGCACCTTAGCTTCAAAAGAGTATAAAGAACCAGTGTCAAATATGGAATCAAGACATGAAAATGGGCATGTGGAAATGAAATTCCGATGTGTAAAATCTGGTGAAATGACTGGGCTTAAGTATGAAATGCCATAACTTGAATTTGATGAGTTTAATTGGATTGATTCCAATTCCTAAGTAAAATAGATTCATATAGGCAAGAATATAGGAACGAGTGTGTATGGTGGATTAAATGGAAATTATGGTTAATGCAGTCGTGGTTTTCTGAAAAGGTGAAAAAGACATCCAATTTTAAACTGAATTCGACTTTGAAGCAAGCTGATCGAATGACCAGAGTGTAAAACTAATATTTTGAAAATTGAGTTTTAAAGGTAAATGATTTTAATGTGGAAAGGAAAAGATTAAGATAAATGTTTATATGGTGGATATCCATAAGAATGTAGTAAAATGTATTTCTCAAGAAAGGAGGAATGATTTTAATGTTAAAATGAAAAGCTTAATGTAAATGTTTATATATGTATGCATATGTGTTAAGGCATTATGGAAGTTTAAAATGTCTAAAGAAAATCGTATAATGGTAAACGACAGCAAAGGTTTTAAATGGATTTATAAATGTATTTGGAAGAAATGTTTTACTGACACCCAACTCTATGACTCATATGACCGATATCTACGAGGTACCTGCTGTAAGGATTTAGAGTGGTAAAGTTATAGTTAATAACCGAGGGAGGGAAATAGGTGTTTAGAGTAATATCCTGCACGCGATAAGGTGCTATGACTGAACCCTAGTGCAGCGTGAGTCTGGCCGCTGTAGTGGTTATAACTGAATGAGACTGCCTCACCGTCGCATCTTAAATCGTAGGTGTGTTTAGTTCTCGGGTTCCATCGAAAGAAAGAAAGAAATAAAGAAAGTTAATGCATAAAAGTGATTTTGAATTATATATTTATTATTTGATATAATTAAATGTTATAAAGATTTCGTAAATAAAGAAAGAAAAAAAGAAAGAAAGTTAATGCATAAAGTGATTTTGAATTATATAAGTATTTATTACTTTGATATATACTGAAAATGTTATAAAGATTTCAGAAAGAAAGAAAGAAAGAAAAAAAGAAAGAAAGAAAGAAAGAAAGTTAATGCATAAAGTGATTTTGAATTATATAAGTATTTATTACTATTATATACCGAAATGTTATCTTAAATGAATGTATATCACCAACTTTTAGTCATTCTTTTTCCATATGTTTTAAGAACCTTTCGTGAACCTGACAGTGCGCCGATAGATTATCTCTCACAATAGTCTAGTCATCGAGGAGACGACGTCTGTGAACTGTATTGTAGAAATATTTTGCATATTTTATATGTTGAATATTTTGTCATGTATATATGCATATATGTATATATTTTGAAAAGGAATTACGTAGGCGGCGGTTGGTCCGCTCTGTCCAATTTTTGATACAAAAAAAAAAAGTGCAAGAATTAAACAGCGTTTAGTTGTTTTGATGATTTATGAATAAAAGTATGTGTATATTGTGTTTGATCGGGTTGTGAACGGCGAGTCATCCTAAAACTAAGGAGAAATTGAGAATTGAAAGATTAGCAGCTTTAAATGTTTTCTGTGTTTTTGTAAATTGGGAAAGTCCGAAACAGAAAGAAACTCGTCAATTTTTCGAAAATCCAAGTGTTTCGAAAAGAAAAGCAAAGAAAAAAAAATTTTACCACTGCCTCCGCATTATTTTCTAAAGATATGCTAAGGATTGTGCTGGGTTCGCTCCATGATTTTATTTGACTGCTTTAAGGAAAAGTTTCTATATCTATTGGAGGCCGAGGTCCTCGGAACATGAGGTTAATTCGTTGGGATCCTTCAAATCCAGATCTCATCACACCAAGTCTATGTGGATAAACATGACCGTGTGTCTTTTCGGGTAAACGTAACTTTTCTGATCATACCGCAGTGTCTCTCTTACACCCATGTTCTAGGCTTTTCACTGAGGGGGTTAACGGTCCCCTTCTTACTCCGCCCAACACACATTGTTTATATTTATTTATGTTTTAAACCGTGAGACATCTATCGACGTCAGTCAGCACAGCTCACTACCCATTCATCAACAATGATAATGGGTGACAACACCCATGCACACACACCCAACATAATGCGATGTCCTTGTGCATATGCATTGCTAATGCCACTACAGGTTCTCATGTTACATGTATGATGCACACTACATGGAACATTCTACTCAATCGTACTTTATGCCAAGTATCATGTAAACATATATAATTCACATCCATTATGTTAATACATTTAAATACACATATATTAACATATCTTACACCTATTCAGCATGTTATTAAATTGCCAGCAATAACACACAAAAACACATAAAGTAACCATTCTCGACCATAATAAAAAAATCTGGACTTAGTCTAGAAATTTTAGTCTCTGTTTTAACGGCTAAAAATTTAGCCACAAACTCGCTCGAAACTATCTCGAAAAAAACAGCTCACTATAAAATCCATAACAAGCCATCCCGGGATTGATCACCCATGGCTACTGGGTAGCCGCCCTTAACACCGAACATATATATTTTTACCAATTTATCAATTTTACCGCTCGACAAAGATCCCCAATCAAAACCAATCTCAAACCCGCTACGCATCTGGCCCGAAACCGCTACAAAGTCCAACATGCATTTTCCGCTAGCCCCGCACCAAAATCGCCCGACACCGACCAAAACCCGGATCCCGATTGTCCAAAACAGCTCCCATGGCCAAAACTCGCCCCTATGGTCGGGTCACTACACGGCCATTTACGCCTTAAATGAAAGATCCGAGTAGGAGAAACCCCACCTGAGCCGCAGAAAGTACCGATCCTTCCGCTTCTGGTACCTACCGCAGCTCTCGCCGAAAGTAGACTAACTTTAATTCTTGGCACTAACTCCAACCATTTAACACCCATAAAAAAAAAAATTGGACAACTTTGTTTTTTTCTCTCTCCTTTCTCTTTCTCTCTCCTCTCCTCATGCTCACTCTCCTTACTGCCCGTTTTTCCTCCCTTTTTATTCCCTTGTTTGTTTCCCTTCTCCTCTTTGTTCCATCCTCATCTCCTTTTATTTCTTCCGCCCTTTCCCATTTTCTTTTGTCACTTATTCTTTCTTCTTTTCCTATTCTATTTCTCTTCTCATTGGGAGCAACATCGACCGTATATCAAAGGAGGAAACTTCCTTCATCGGGCTTCATTCCATTTGTGTGGCCATCGTTTTTCCTTTCATTTTTCCTTTATTTTTATTCCCTTTTATGACATCATACAACATTTATTTAATAGTTGTTTCACACCTTCGTTTAACCATTCGCTATGTCACTCTCGTGTGCCATGTGACATCCCCTAATTACACCACGTATCATCTCCGAACATACCCGCCAGCTGACCATGAGGTGATATTATAAGCTAAATGGAAAATTTCGGGAAATAAAAGGGAGACACCTGAATTAATTCAAAGCTAAGGGTAAATATGTAATTTACTACTTGAGGACCTATTAATAAGTAAAAGTGAAAGATTAGGGGTTAATGTTTAAAATGTTTGAAATGAAATGTAAATAGAGGGAGCAGAAGGAAGAAAATAGAAAAGATGGAATAGAAATAGGAGAGAAATGGGGGACCAAATGCAATTATAAACTTAAAGCAAATGGATTTTTTACTCGCCAAACAAGGCCTTAGCAAACATGGGGATTTAAAGACCAAAATTGGTCTCATTTGGGGTAAGAAGAAACCAGAGAGAGAGAAAGAGGAAAAGAGAGAAGATAAGTAAGAAAAAGCAAGAAGGTTACAGAAGTAATATAAGGAGGATGATTCAAGCAAAGCCAAACTAAGGTATGGAACTAATTCTGGTATAGATCATATGGAGTTTGAAAGGATTATTAGTTGTCTCCAAACCTAGGTTTGTTAGGGTTTCATTTCTAAACCAATAATGATGGAAAGTAAGGTGAATAAAACCTAAAGAGTATGCAAAGCATGTAATCCTCCCTTTAAGGATGAATTCATGGTTAATAGTAGTAAATGAGTTAGGCTTAGGAACAAACCCTAACTAATCATCATGATTGGGTTGTGTATGGATAATAACCCATATTAGAGTAGGTTTGAGAGTAATTTAGGATAAATTGTTCAAAGAAAATAAGTATTGAAAGAGGAAATTGAGTAGAAAAGAGTTTACAAGAGACATATGGGAGTGGTCTTGAAGCAGAGTTGAAATGGGGATCAAAAATATGGAAAAAAGGTGAGAAACACCCATTCTGGGCATTCTGAATGTCTTCTACTGGTAGCTAAGTCTACCGGTAGAACTGATCTCCGGTCATTTTGGCCAAGTTCTACCAAGAGGGAAGTTAAGTTCACCCAGAACTTGTTCGCTTTCCTGCTCCCACCGCTTTTATTTGGCCATAACTTGCCTTACTTTTATCCGATTTGGAGGATTCATGGCCACTTAAAATAGACTTAAGGAGAACAAACATATTTAATAAGTATCTCCAAATTCGACTCTATGGTCTAAAATTACTCTCAGCGGGGCCATGTTCAAGTCACCCTGCATCCATTGAATACAGAGTAGTCCGAGTTGTTTCGATTTAACTTGAGTCTCTGTCTTTAATTGGTGATTCCAGCTGAATTGGAACCTCTAGCACCTTAGCTTAAATAAGGCCAAGGACATATTGTCAAAATATGAAGTTAAGACCCCGAAAATGATAATAATAAACTATCTGAAAATTCATAATGACTAAGGGGTGGCCGCATCGCCATAACTTTAGTTTGGATGATCCGGATGGATTTGATTCCACCCCAAATAAAACTAGATTCATAAAAGAATGAGAATATATGAATGAGGTGTGATTCATATAGACATCATACTTCATAAGGTGAAGTGCTATATGTAATAGCCATGAAACAAGGAAAATATAGAAATGCAATATGAATAGATGAGTTCATAAACATGAATATGATATGAGACAGGATATGTCATGTAATGATAGGTATAAGTTATAAGATATGATAAGATATGATAGCCTACAGTACCCGAATGATAGGCACATATGAATATAAGAGTATACAATGTGAACATATGATTGTCATGCATAAACAAATAGATGGAACATGATAGAAATATAGAAAGTATGAATAGATAAAGACATGACAGGAATATCGCAGAAATGATAGGACTATATGATAGTTATACCCCGAAATGAATAAATGGAACATGCTAGGAACACATGATAGGAATATGTAAATGCTAAGACCAATAGAGATAAGCAAAAAGATGACAAAGAGAAATGAGTACATGCATGAATGATAGGTACATGTATGAATATATGAATGAGTAAAAGTATACATGATAGGAATATAGAAAGTACAAGAATAGTTAAATCATGATAGAAATGTATAAATGTTATAATGCATTAATCGATATAACGAATAATAATGATAAAGATATATATGACTACATGAATACAAGAGTGCATAGATGCATTCATGAAATATGATGGCTAAAATTAAACGAGTAGAAAAAGATATGACTATATAATATAGAGATGTGGCGAGAACCGTAATATAAAACTACGATATGAGAAACCAATACGCAGTAAAAGTAATGATAAGATATATGCATAAGCACTATGATAACAATAGTTATTCATGCTTATGAGATATGTACGTAAAATGTAATAAAGTCGATTGTCCGCTTAGGAACCTCGGGTAGAGGGATAGATAGGCATGCCTAGGGAAGATACGCTTGTCGCGAAAGATATTCATGCACGTATATCGCACTCCGTTGGGTCGGCGATATAGATCCCGTTTGATCGTGGCCCCCGCATGGGTCACTACCACAATAGATGTGAGATCAATCGCTCGCACAAAGGATAGTACCTTCGGTACCGAGCAGCATATGACATAGGTCATCGCCTTCCTCAAAGACAAAGGATGATACCTTCGGCATTAATGCACAGAGATCACAAGCCAGACAAAGGATAGTACCTTCTGCACAATATACTGTGATCCGCTTCTAAGGTATTTGCGCATATGAAACCAAAAAGGAAATGATATGTGGCAGAACATATGACATGATATGAGAAGCATAAAGATCGCTTATGCGATGAAAGTATAGACAGAATAAAAACAAGAAGTAATGTAATTAGATGACAGTTGTATAAGATAGTAGCATATGGACAGTACAAAGGTATAAGAGAAAGCCATATGAAAAGTACCAGAAAACAAGATAGGAAATGAAAACAAGACATGAATATAGTATATAGAAAGTACAAAGTATAGAACACAAAAAGGATATGAACAAGTAAAGTACAAAAAGTAGATAAAAGAGAAAGGTATATGAAAAGTATAGTACATGGAAAGTATCATATGAAAGCAAACAAAAGTATCGTATATGAAAAGTATAAGAATGTAGATAAACGTACAGGATAGTATAAGATAGGTTATATGAAAGTATAAAGTGATACATGCAATGTATCACGAACATGAAAGGAAATGAACATAATAAGTATAGGATATGTAAAGTATAGAACAGAATACGGCACAAGATAGATAAAAAAGATATGTCAAAGACATAGAATATGTACCGAAAGAGATTGACATGCACAGAAATGTAGAGATGATAAGTAATTAAAGTTATATAAATGTGGCGATAGATAATATGCATATGTATAAGCTTGTGACAATAATATTGGTGGAGTTGTCCATGCTTATGTTCCCACTTGCCGCAAAGCTTAGCACTAGTGTTCAACTTGCAGGTACGTAAGGTAAGACAAGGATAGAGGATGTGACATTCCACACGCAAAGAAGGCCGACTCAGAGATATGTGCTCACCAAATACGCCTAACTCTATGTGTTTGTAATAGAAATTTTAAATGTATAGGTAAATGGACTCAGATATGTGTATAATGTAGGATGGACACTAATTCAAGTGGTGTCTTGTATATGTACAAATGATTGCTTATTACCGAATTGTTTCACACTAATATACATTGGTATAGCTCGGGAGTAAGAACATGTCAATGAGAGTCCCAGTAAAGTATATAGTATAGTATAGATAGCATCACGCCTCGACTTCTACCGATCCGCTAATCTGTCGGCCGATCGGGGCTGCGTGACACACCATGTGTCATTTCGACATCCTACGCCGAAAAACACGAATCCAGACCACCGAATCCGACGAACCCGAACGTGGTAGCTAGATTTCATAAGACGATTTCAACGAAGAAGTCCGTTTCGTCATTCGAGATCTAGAAAAATTCCGGTTTTTAGCCTGTACTATTTGGGTAAAATTACCGTTTTGCCATTTTTCAAAAAAAATGAAATTTTATCAGGTTTTACAAAAATGGCTAGTTTGACTAAAAAAAGAAACATCTATAAATAACCCTAAAATCACTAGTTTTTCATATCAAACACATCCATTCTCTCTCAAACAATTCTTGATTTGTGCAAGTCTTGGAGAATTATATTTTGGTCTATTTTTGGTGTTTAAGTCTTCCATTTAATACATAATTTGTGGAACTAAGGTATGTTTCTATGTTAATTAATTTTTTTTTTTACATTTGTGCAATTTAGTAATTAATTTAAGTTTATATTTAGGTTAAGATTGTTTATGTTTAGATTAAGATTTAATTTAAGTTTATATTTAGATTAAGATTTAATTTAAGTTTATATTTTGATATTAAGGTTTAATTTAAGTCCATTTAGATTAAGATTATGAATATGAAATATGAACATATATTATGTATATTTATTGTTAACAATGTAAAAACACATTTTTTAACTTATGAGAATTAATGTAACTTTATATTTAGATTGAGATTATAAATATGAATATGAAACTTGTTAATTAATGTGGTGAAATATGAACATATATTATGTATATTTAGATATTTAATATAACTTTAGACTTAGATTACTATTATGAATATGAAATATAATAAATTGTTAATTAATGTAAAAACACATTTTCTTTAACTTATGAGAATTAATGTAACTTTATATTTAGATTGAGATTATGAATATGAAATATGAAAATTTGTTAATTAATGTATCAAACATGAACTTATATTATGTATATTTAGATATTTAATATAACTTTAGACTTAGATTACAATTATGAATATGAAATATAATAAATTGTTAATTGATGTAAAAACACATTTTCTTTTAACTTATGAGAATTAATGTAACTTTTATATTTAGATTGAGATTATGAATATGAAATATGAAAATTTGTTAATTAATGTATCAAACATGAACATATATTATATATATTTAGATATTAATATAACTTTAGACTTAGATTACGATTATGAATATGAAATATAATAAATTGTTAATTAATATAAAAACACATTTTCTTAACTTATGAGAATTAATGCAACTTTATATTTAGATTGAGATTATGAATATGAAATATGAAATTTTTTTAATTAATGTATCAACATGAAGATATATTATATGACAGAGATATTTAATATAATCTTTACACTTAGATTACGATTATAAATATGAAATACAATAAATTCTTAATTAATGTAAAAACACATTTTCTTTAACTTATGAGAATTAATGCAACTTTATATTTAGATTGAGATTATGAATATAAATTGATTACAATTATTGAAGTTTATATGATGGATAGTGGAAGTGGAATCAATAATGGACAGGATCCCGCTGAACATTGCACACCTATTTCCAAGTGAACAAAATATACTATACACTCTTGTGGTATGGTGATTAAAAGTGGTTGAATTACTTGATTTAAATTTCACTTATCACATATAGATCCCCACTCAAATAGCAAGAAGTGTCCTAATGTGCCTCCCGATGAAAGAAACGAGACAAACTTTAGTTGACAGAATGTGCCAAAGCGAAGAAAGGCAAATATCAAGAAATTGAAATGAAAGAAGACGCAATGAGTGGTAGCCATGCATCTCTTTGATGGGATGATGATGAGAGAAGAGTAAGGAGGAGGATGAGTCTACATGATCCCAATGACATGAACCCTGACGAGCGAGCTGACTATCGAGCAGCATGTCGTGCATCCAAAGCTAGTGAATGAAATCGACAACAAGAAGAAGGGTTTATGAGAGGTAAAAGAAAATTTTGTTCATTATTATAGTATAAATGGATTTACAAACATTTTTAATATATATAATTGTAATAGGTGAGCCTTCACAATCATCTAACCGATCCAAAGGCGCATAAATATCTCAAAGTGTGAGACACCGATCCATCAGCCACCCCTTGGCTTCATCATTATACAAATCTTCGACAGTAAGGAAAAAAAGTATTAAAAATATTTTTAAAGGAGGTGCAATCAAAGAAGCGATGAGCCGATTAATCAGTAAATTCTTCATATATGAGAGCGTTGCGCCTCACAAAACAAACTCTTACCACTTCAAAAACATGATTGTTGGTGCACAACAAGCTGGCATGTGAAAATTAGTTTTCAATTTCTAATAACATTATTATCTTACATTATAATTGCAAACCATATAATTATTTACTTTCACTTGTAGGCATGGGAATAGAGCCACCCTCTTCATATAAAATCAAAACAAATATTTGGATATGGAGTATAAAGACATGGAAGATTATGTGAATCTCCAAAGGAGAAATGGAATATTCATGGCACAATTATGTGTGGTGGATGGATCGGTCCCACGTAATTAAGCATCATTAATTTCATGATATATTGTAAAGGAAACATAATTTTTCTTAAGTTTGTTGATGCATTAGATAATATCAAAGACAACAAATACATTTATGGTTGTTGAAGGACCTGATAAAGGAAGTTGGTGAAGCAAATGTTGTGCAAATTGTTATAGGCAATGGATTAGCAATCATGAATGCTAGGAAATTGTTAATGAAGAAGTACAATTTATATTGGACTTCATGTGCAACACATTGCATCGACCTTATAATTGAAGATATTGGTAAACGAGAAAGTGTTTTGACTCTGATTACCCGTGCACGAAAAGATCACCAACTTCATCTATAATCATGGTCAAGTTGCTTGCAACAATGAGAAAGCTCATGTAGATATCAGGCATTCAAGGGCATCAAGATTTGCGACAAATTACATCGTCTTAGCTAGTCTTCCAAAAAAGAGGGCTGATTTGAAGAAGATCTTTATTAGTGATGAATGGGCTTCTCATAAGCTTAGTCATACGACTGTTGGACGTGAGGTTGAAGGACTCATGTTTAATCATCCATATTAGGAGAAGGTCTCTAACTTAATGTCAATCTATGAGGTGCTATGTACAGTTCTTCGCATTGTTGATTATGAAATCGTCCCAACAATGCCATTTGTGTATGAGTTGATTTGAGTAATGAAGCAAAATTTACATGCACTCAAAGCTAAAGAATGGGTAAAAATCACGTGCATCCTCGGGATAAACTCTCAAACATCTTCTTCATACAATGTAACTATTCAATATCATAATAACTTTAATGCTATTATTTCTTCCTCTTTTATCACATACCAATTCTAAATCACTTTTGTAGCATATTATCTTAACTAAGATTTCCCAATATAGACCGGGTTGGGTTAGACTCGAGCTACCCAAGTCGTTCATGAAGTATTTGGAAAATTATCTTCTACATCAGAGGTCTTGGTAATATTAGAAACGAGGTACATCAATATGTTATATTTCTAATTAATTGATTCAATTTATTCGTTATACTCTATATACATATATTGATTTGATGTCTATTTTAAATTCACAACTTATAATATTTCGAGATGCCAAAAAGGACGTTATGGATCGTTAAAGAATAGCATCAAGAGATTTAATGGTTCCTAAAGGAGTGTTGTTTCATTAAAAGTTTAAAAGTAGCAAGTCCAATACCATGTTATTATTAGATTTTGAATATTAGTAATTTTTATTGCAAATCGAATGATGGTTTATGTATGAAAACCATGTCCCACATCGGTGAATTCCGTCTTTTAAGGTTCTTTCCCTAATCGCATCATCTTCAACATGTGAGAGAAATCGATATTACTTACTATGATCCATATAAACAAAGAACGGCTAGCTTACCCTACCCAAATACCACTTTTTTTTTTACTACAACATGAAACTAAAGATACGAGATGTGCAAGCAGAGACCGATAAAGTTGTTGAAAAAGATTATCTTGATTTACTCGACATTTCAAATGAAGCTTGGTGAGTTAAGAGGATAATCAATTATTCTAACGGGTTAATTCTCCCCATTTAGATGATGAAATGGAAATCCCGATCCACGAATCACGTGACATGTTCGAGAAGCAAGTGTTGATGTTTGATCGTTTTATCCGGAAAAGTTCATAGTGAAAGTTTCAAATAAGACATTGAGGCTCATTCTCGCACTGTCATCGACCTTCGATTCACAAGTGTCGAGCATGGGGAGACCTGCTTTGGTCGGGTACTCTACTACAGGCTATGATGGCTCAAGAGAAGAGGGGACCAATGATGGTATTTATACTAGAAATGATGGTTGGGATAATCCAGATCGACAACAAAGTGAATATCTATTGAGTCTATTCACCGATGAAGATGATTTCACACATGCTACATAAGATGAAGACCACGGTCTCGAAATGGGCCCATGTATCGAGTCATCGAAAGCCACATAGAGGTCATGCTGTTATTGAACATTTGCCACAACACGTTGAGGATTCTTTTTTCTAGCTTAGTTTTGAGTCCATATCGACACTCAATACAAATGATTCATCCAATGATGCCAACGCTTCCTCCTTACAAACGAGTTACACAAATTTCTTCACATCCTCTTCGCGCTCCATCGTGAAGGAACATTAACTATCTCATGATCCACAAAATGTCATTCCAAATTCCATATCAAATGCAACTAGGATTTCAACAAGCACAGGAGTTAATCCCGAATTTCCTATCCATGGAGAAAGGCCAGAAAGACAAGTGAAGACATTTACGCACGATACGCTCGATCCTATAATCAATATTATCTAACACTATCGTTTTCACCAAGATGGATCCCTTCGCCAAATGTCAGAATGGATTACATCGACTTCATTCGGAGCTAAACAAATCAAATATAATCATTTATTGCTTTCAAATGAATAAAAAGAGATGACTCAAACTGAAAAGAGACGACTAAATTCAGCCAACGTTCACATAGCCATATTAGACAATCAATTATCCTAAAATTTAAGGTTATAAGATTTAGGGTCAATACGAATATCAAGTTTTAACCGCCTTTATTTTTGCATTAAAATTGTGTTTTCAAAATACGATTTCATTATTTTATATTAAAATCATACTCAAGCATTCGACATCCACGTGTTACTACATGCCATAAATTTGGAAATATTAGGGCATGTTTGTTTATAGTATTCAAAAATTGTTTTTTATTTTGAAAAATAAGAAAAACACATAGAATATATTTGGTTCATATTATTTTGTTTTTGTTTTAAAAAACACAAAAAACACAAAAAATACTAAATTTAGAAAATGAAAACAATTTTTAAAAAGGGGACTAAGCCTTTATTTTTTGTGTAATATTTAAAAAAATATTATTTAAAAAAAATATTTAGTTAAATAACCTCAAATAATCTAAATTTTGTAAATCTAAACTTGTCATGTTTTTTTCTTTACTTAATAAATCTATTTTGACAAACAATTTCCATTGTCATATATATTTATATTTATTTGCAAAAGAGTTATTTAACTTATTTTAAAAGAAAAACAATAAAGATATTTTTATCGAAATGATATCAAACATTCATGAAAGATTTTCTTTTTTGAGAACTATTAATTTGAAATTATATTATAGCAATTCTTGCTCTTGAAAAGTTTTAAACGTAATTCCCTCATTTCCTTTTACCCGGTTTAACGCTTTAAACCAATTAAACCATACCTGGTAAAATTGATTAAGGGTTAGATTTTTAAAATTCACTTTTTTTTATAAGATATTTTAATCAAATCAATTCTATTTTTGAAGCCATATTTAAATGTTATTTTATTTAATAATAAAGCAGCATTTGAAAGTCATCTGGTCAAATGCCGCTGGCGTTCTCATCTCTCCTCTTTTCCTCTCGTTTCTTTCTTCCCGCATGCTTGGGTAGAGACGTCTGTGACTCTGACGAGGAAAATACCAAACGATGGATAAATGATGGGAAGTGTCGGATAACAGAGAGGACGAAATATTTGGACTCTTAAATGCATAATATATTTCTCAGAGTCGTGAGATAAAGTTGGTCGACCAGGCACCTCCATTCAACCATTAAATCACTGATCGATACCAAAAAAAAAGAAAAAAAAAGAAAAAAAAAGAAAAAGCCTATTTTCAATTAATGGGTTTGGATTTACGCCCTTAAATGCATTGATCCTCACCGAGATTCCGTATCTCTATTCTCTATCAATCACGACTTTCTGGGCAGTTTTGTTTTTTCTCTGTAAGTGCATTGAACTCGTTCCCAATTTTTTTACTAGTTATCTTTGATATTTGAATATTCCTGATTTGTTGGGGTGAGGTTGGTGGGGGAGGACGTAACTGCTTATGTTTCCTCATGAGCAGTCAAGAATTGAAGACTGTTTCATCTTTTTAAGCTCCGCAGCTCCATAGTCCATAGCCATCTGCAAAGTGCGAATCTGGACTGCGCTTTTACATTATTTATTTATTGTCGGTCGGAATCTTGATCTTCTGGGTTCCGATCAGCGGCGGTGTTTGAGGAAATGGCGGAAGAGCAGCAGCGGGAGCCGCTGTTGAAGAAGAAGAAGGTTTATTATGCGGATTGCTCAGGGTGTAGAGTGGAGCAGCATAAAGAGAGCAGTCGGGGTTTACCTCCTGTCGATTAGGAGCTTCTTTCTATATGGACTGTTGTGCTGTACTGGTAAGTAGTATTTTTCTTGATGATCGATGCCTTTTCTTCTCCCCATGTTCTGGGTCGGTTTTTTTTTTTTTAAGTGGGTGTCCAACCAGTTTACGCACGCCTTCGACTACTTCCATAGATCCTAAATGTTAATGACCGAATCTAAATCCTCCTGTGGACTTGACGAGACTAGAATCGGTGACAATTGGGATTAACTCGGCATTTTCTCCTCCTATTTTCTGGGTCGATGTGTGCGTGTCCAATCCAGCTTTCATACACTTGGAACTAATCCGCGATTCCCAGTTAATGCCGAGCAAACTGATAGACTCCAATAGGCGACCACAGGATCAAACCGGCATATATATACACACTGAAGTGACCTTGAAAAACGCAACCATTCGGGACCAAACCAGACATTTTTTGCTCCTATTTTCTGGGTCAAGTAAATCCTTTGAGGGCAATTCAATCGTTTACCAGAGCAAACTCAAGACCGAGCCAATCAAGCCAAGCTAACCTCAAGTTCCGGTTTTTTTTTTTTTTTTTTTTCATATTATTTTTTATTTGGGTTTCTCATTGCTTTCTTGGTTTCGGAGTTTAAAATGTAGAAGAGATGGCTGACGGAGTGTAACGTTATGCGAAAATGGGTACATTTTATCAACTAAGAAAAATAATTTAAAATATTTGGTCATAGTTTTATTTTTAAGCAATGTTAGTTTCATGAACGGGGTGCTGAAAGGAGGAAAGCAGAATCATGGGTAGGTACACGTACAACTGAGTTGAATTTCTAATCGTTGATTAGAAGAAAAACTATTCTGGAAGAAATGGAGCAGAAGCAATTAGAAGAGGTAGGAAAAAAACAAACCTTTAACATGACATATATTTTCTGGAGTGTTTTTCTTTTTTCTTTTTGGTTACAACTTGGTGCGGTTTTTGGCCTCCCGAAAGCGGCTCTGCTTAAAGATGATTTGAGGGTCCACCTAGTCTGAGAGAAAATGTGTGAGGCTGCCAATATGATTTCCAGGCCACACGATTGGAAAATTCCTATTTTCCGCCATTTGTTGCAAATTAATTTGTCTGACCATGAAATGCTTCAGCCTAATCCTTAAAAACTAGCGGCTTTATAGCTTTTTCCTCACACTATAAACTCATCACCAACCTTTCCACAACTCCATGCAGATAACCTAATAATCTCCTTCACAATACTCCAGCCTTGGGCCTAAGGAGCGATAACCCAAATTCTTCCGTGAATCGAGACTATGATAACCTAGACTTTGGATATGCCAAGGTGTGATCTCGATCTTTAATCCCAAAAACAATTTCTACGACGCGACAGTCCCAACCCTGTGTGTGGGTCCTGGCTGACCACCACAACTCATGGAAGGCAGGAATTGCCTGGGTGACCCGACATTTCACGAAAATCCGGGTAGCCTCCTTCAGGACGGTGAGCTCTACCCAAATACAAAATCGCATATCCCTGTCTCCAAATGTGCCGCAGAATATAATCCAATATATCCAATTACATGAGTAATACTCGCCACTGGGGCCCATAAACAATACTCAATATACATACCAACTACGAATCCAACTATATACCCACAGTTACAAGAGTTAATATGTTTTTACCTACACAACATATATCAAACTTATAGAGTTCTAATACATGTTTAAATCAGAACCAAAGTCATAACTCCTAAGCTCTAATCCTCGGGCCCTGTGACGAGTCATCCCCGCATGCTCCCGCATCATGAAAATAACATCCTCGACAAATGAGCTAATGCCCGCATGGAACCCGCCCCAGCGGCCACTTCTCCACCTAAGTGCAGCAATGTTCCAACAAACATACATTCAAACAAACGCATCCTACTGGAACGCCTACACGACCAACCTGCATCCCGAGTCCTCATCGACTTCCCTCCCACACTCGCCTAAGCTCAGACAGAGAATTCATTTGTTTTATTTGATCAGGACAACCTCATGTGTATATATCAATTTGGCCAGCCCGACGATTGATATTATTTGTTTGTGAACTACTCCTCCGATGAATATCAATCAAGTAACTCCGATTTATCATATTTTTAATTCGACTACCCTCCGATAATTAATATTTTAGACAACCTTCCGAACTATTTTCTTAGATCATCTCAAGCACTCACTCCTATGGGCCTCTAGGGTGTTCTGAAAGGTATATGGAAATGCATATATGCTAATTCCACATAGTTTGTTCAATATGTAAATATATAAACATGCATATATTACAAAAATTTTAATTCACATAATCAGCTGCCATGTAAATTAATTAATTCATACATCAAAATTAACTCACTTGCTATCGATCAAATACGAGCAATTCTACTTAATTACTAATTAACATATATTTTCAAAATTATATTTTTGAGAATGATCGCTTCGTGAATGCTGAAACCTTCAATACTATTCCCTAAAAATCACAAATCATCTGGCTCACTTAGTGAACCTGCTCACTACCATTTCCTACTTTTAATCCAATCAATACATGATTAACACATGAATGCACACTTAAATCAACCTAATGTACCGTGGAGGCCACGTGTCGCTTCCATTTCGTTCCAAAAATTATATCAATTCGTCCAAAGTTTCGGGACCGATCGATTCGCTCACTTCGCCCTATTCAACTCAAACATTCGTGAAACACTTAAACGGCACAAACTCGCAGGAAACCCCTACCTCTTGAGTCTATTCAAAACTCACTAAATCCGGCATATCTACGATAGCCCTCTCCGCAGAGCCCTTCTTGTCCCGAAGATCGCGACGGCCTGATCGTCAGATTTCAGAGAGAAGTTCTCTTTCTCCTCTAAACTCTCGAATCATTTACCACGCATCCCTCGCCTGCTCGCCTACTTTTCGCTTTCTTTGGTCACTTAAATCTGGGGGAAGATCACACCGCTCCCTTTCGCTTTATTATCATTTAATCAATTTTATTTCGACACTCTCTTTCACTAAGACATACAAGACTATCTCTACAACATTCGCATTTCCTCTTACTCATACCATCACGGTACATGAGTACTGTTATATGACTTCGTCGCATCGGAAAATCGCTTTACTTAGCACTAAACGCCGACACCGAACGTGTAAATCTCGACCGTTCTGACCGACGAAATTTCTACGCAGCAAATAGATTTCACGAGACGATTCCAACGGGGCAATCCATTTTGTCATCCGAGATCTAGAGAATAAATTACTTGATTTTTAACCAAATTAACAATTTTGTAATCAAATTACGACATTGTCATTTTTCCGTGAATCGAATTTTCTGCCTTATATTCTTCCTCTTAAAAGGAATTTCGTCCCAATTCGACAATTACAATCTATCACGCTGTGATGCAATTCGTGCATTCTACTACGTACGATACAAATATTTAAACGAACGATCAAAACCACATACAAGCACTTCATTCCAACAAGTATGATAGGCCGCCCCGCATCGTTGTCTCTCGCTAGCCTCCCACGCACCCTCCACTCCATACAGTCTACAGTACCCTCACTAAATTTCACGGCCTCATGTCGCAAACCCGATCACGACTCATCAACACGCACACCGTCCCCTCGAACGTCCCATCCGCGGTCGCAACCCTAACTGGCCCCAATTCGCGCCACATGAGCCGGATCCGGAGTATATTCGAGCACGGACGTGAAACACCTCGCGGACACCCGACATGTCGGGCTGCAATGCTAACCTAAGACGCAATCTGCCTACCCTCCGAGTATCTCGAAGGTCCATCGAACCTCGACGAGCAACCTTCATGCTCACTAACCCGACCACTCCCCTTTGTGCATCACCTTCAAGAAGACGGATCCTCAACCCCTCGAACTCCCTAAGGGTCGACGCCACACATCCGCATAGCTCTTCTCCCCGCCGGCCCTGCCGAGAAGACGCCGCTGCTTCAAGCTTACCTTCCCTTGAGGTGTCTTGATCAAACTGTGACTGATGGAGCTCTCTCCCCACCCCTGGCCCAACACAATGGCGACTGCACGGCCTCCCACAAGGCAAGGCTCCCCATACACTGCAAGATCCGTGATACTCGCCCGATAACTGCTTGTCAGAGCACTCCACTGGCGGCAAATGCCCTCCAACCGCCCCATGATCCAGTGATTTACGCCGTAGCACGCCCTCTAATACCCGTGATAGTTTTCCGGGATCGACCATCCGTCCCGAGGGTGAAACGCCTATACTCATAGTCACCAGGCCCATGCCTTCGAAACTCTTCCAAAAGTGCGCCTCAGAACTCGGGTCCCTATCCGACACTATGGATACCGGTACCCATGTAGCTTCCGACTATCCTTCACGAATGTACAACCCGCACAATCTCTCCAAAGGAGAAGGTCATCCAGACGGCCAGAAATGCCGATTTCGCGGTTTGGCCCACTATCACCCATACCGCATGCTTCGTTCAAGGTCTCGCGGGCGCTGGTCACAGTTCCATCGCGACGCGTTCGACTTCCACTCACACTTCCACGGTCGGCTTAGCCCTCGCCGGCCGGCGGCTCTCTTTAACTTGTCGATACGTGAGACATCGCCGAACAAAGTCCCCTACGTGTCTCTTCATCCCACTCCATTAGTAATCGGCTTACCTAAGATCCCGTACATCTGCCACCCGGATGCACGGCAATAGAAGCAATGAAACCCCCGAGAATCTCCTCTCTCTAAATCGATCAACCTGTGAACCTCTACCTGGTCCCTCATATCAAGACTACCATCCGTGAACTGGCCCAACCTCACACCAGCACCGACCGTACCGTCCCCGATGGACACTATCTCCGCGTCCCGCCACCCAACTCAATCACCGCTTCACAGAGATCTGCAGCCACTAAACTCCTACAGGCCCTCGAAATCTTTCCAACAGAACAAAATCGCTCCCACGGCCTGGAGCAACCGCCACTCCTTAGTTTATATCGCACCGCTCCTCGACTTCCGAACAGTGCATCACCACTACATTCGTCTCACGGATGGTAATGCAAAGTGAAGTCATAATCCTCTAGAACCCATCCATCTCAAGGTCAGCTTCATATCGAGGTCCCGCCGCAAGTGGAAAATATACTTCCCGACTTTACGGTCCCCGAGTACACCTCAACTCGCCAGATATAAGTACAAGCTAAATCTTCAAGGCGAAGATCACGCCGCCAACTCCACGCGCCGCAAGGGTAATTTCGTCGTGGATTCTTTAACCCGACGAGAACCATAAGCCACTACCTCCTGGACGCATCGTAACACATCCTAATCCGCCTCGAGGCATCACAATGCACCACAGACTTCGTGCCCCCGTCTGACCACGCACGTGAAATGGGTTAGTCTCCTTCAACTCCCGGAATGCCTCCTCGCACGGCCATCCTAATCAAATCACATCCTTCCGGTCAACCAAGCTTCATAGGTGCCGCTATCTCGAGAAATCCTCAATGAATTTCTTGTAATACTCAAATTAATCCTAAGAAACTACGATTCTAAGACCGGGACACTAACTCATCACCGCCTCGACCTCCAGCTCGACTAACACTCGATGCCGACACCACGTGTCTCAAAATCTCACCTTAGTAAGCCGTAACTCGCACTCACGAATCCCGCGCAGATAAACTGATGACACGCCCCAACAACCAGAAACATCCTCGGCGGATACTCATGCTCCCACCTCATCGGAGGCATCAAACGTCATCCACGACTACGGCTAAACCGATTCAAATAGTGGTCGAATATCCTATGCATGATCCATGAATGCCACGACGCATTCGCCAATCCAAAGGGCATCACCGTAAACTCAAAGTGCCCAGGCACACGCCCTAAAACTCGCCTTGTGTGGATATCTATATCCTTAACCCTCGCCTGATGGTAAACAAAGTAAGATCTATCTGAGTAAATTTCGCTCCTCTCAACTCGACGAATAAATCGGCCAATCCCTGTGAATGGTACCTCATTTCGATCGTGAACTGCTCAACTGTCTGTAATCAATGCACAACAAGTGGTCTTGTCTTTCTTCGCAAATAACCTGAGCGCCCCATGGTGAAGGCGTTCTGCCTAATGAACCCCCCTTTGGTCCAATAGCTCATGCAACTAGACTCTGAGTTCCCGCCACTCAACCCGCCATCCCACGAGTCATAGAGATGGGTGAAAAACCGTGGTGCAACCTCGATACACTAAGTCTACTACCCTCTGCGGAGGCAACCCAGATAGCTCATTCAAACATCCACATTCGCGAAACTACTCAAGGTAGACCTTACCTAGTCTCTCCTCGTCCTCTAGTAGCGCTCGCAACCTAACCCGCTTAACTCGTCTCTCGACACTGGACTCTCGTATAATCGTCCGGGGCAAAATGTCATTCTCGCCCCCTAAAAACACCACACGAGTACCGTCCCGTGATAGCGGTAACTCTCCTACGCTCACAATCGAGCAACCCACCTCGTCGCCGCTAATCCATTCCCAGATGACATCGAACTCCGACATGTCCATGATCCCCGTGTCCACCGCGGAGCAGAGTCCCCGAGACTTCCAACCCGCAATCTCGACATATCATCCCTATTCCCGCCCTAATCCTGTGGGAGAACCCACGCACAGCTGCTCCCTTCCAAGGTCTCCAACCTCTAAGCCCAACTCTCTCTCTACGGTCGTACGTCCCAACCACGGAGTCCATATCCGCAGCGAAGTCCTTACATCCCGTCTCGACGGACAACCCCCACCCATTCTAAATCTTCAACCTCGCCAAGCTCAGGGTCATGTAATCATCAACAATCGTGAGCGCCGCGGAACCTACCAATCCATCATAGTCATCGCCGCCCAAATTTCCAGGAACTCCTCAGCCTTCGTAATCTCCGCTGGAAGTATCGCACCCACGAACACCCCCGAAACTCCGCCCATGTCATCGCCCAGGTCTCAGAGGTCCTCACCATTTCCACCATACTGGCATCTCACCTCTGTACCGAACGCTAGCCTGGGCCTAATCCCGGTCGCATCGCAGGTAATCTTCATAGCCTCTAACACTTTCTGCTCGCATAAAACCAATGGTCTACCACCATCGATCTCATTCCGTGAATGTCTCTGAGGATGATACGCCCAACCTCCTGAGGTTACTGTGGATCTCTCCCGCTTCACCGCTATACCACCAGCGACGTCGTACCAATACCTACACCCTCGCAGAAAAGTCCGCCGATCAAACACCGGTGGCACTCGACCAATACCCTGACGCCCTCTACGCCCCGTCCCGTCCCTGCCAGCCATCATCACAAACTTCAATGGCACGCTCAATTTCCCACTCAGGATCAGTGGCATAAACACCGCCCGAGACACTCTTCATACATAAATCAAACAGATATACATATCATTCCTTGCATTTGCTGTGTAATGTAAGGCAATCAATTTTTGTGATTTAAATATTGTTTTCAATAAAATTTTTATTTTCGAAAATTTCATTTTTGAAAATTTTATTTTTCGAAAATTTTGTCAAATTTTATTTGATTTTTTTTAATTAAATATTAAATTTTTTTTTTTCGTTTTTTTTTTCTCCGCCATTGGAAAACACCTAAAAACATATCCATGTTTTTTTTTTCATTATTCTCCATCACATCAAATAAAACTTAGTAAAGCTTATTTATTTGATTTTTTTCATTCTCTAAGACACCAAAATAAACTTATAAAAATTTCTTATTTTCTTCACTTTTTCTTTTTCATTTCTTCCAATTAATGAAGATACACAAAAAAATATATACCTATATATTTTTTTATTTATACTAAATAAATTTTTAAAATTTATTTTAATTAATTTTCTTCTCGCTTACACTCAGAAACTCTTAGAAAATTTATTTTCTCAATTCATTTTTTTTTTTCTTTAACTTGGAAATTTTTTCTAAAAATCTCCTCAAACCCTCTCACCCAACACTAAACCTAGTGTCTAACCTTAAAATTTTATTAAAAATCTCATTATCCTACAAACCAAATAAATTGAACATAATTTATTTCATTTAGTTTCCTTCAGCTTTACTTACTGTAAAACTCTCAAAAATGTTCTAACACCTTAAAATTTTATTAAAAATTATATTTTGTCATCCAACAAACCAAATAAATTTATTACAATTTATTTCTGTATTTCCAGCCATTAATCAGAACTCCAAGATTTGTTTTCCAAATATAATAAGTGCTAATCACCTAAGTGACCTAAACATCATAACATATCACAAAACTACTATAAATATCATTCACATAACATACAACTCATGTTATACATGCAATCACACATCAAACACCATGCATGCAAAGTGGTTCTATTCCCTGCTATTTCCTAGGTAATCTCATACCTAAATCTAATAACATCGTAACACACCTAACAGGATGGATACCCAAACCCGAGTCCCTAGGTACTAAGATACCTAAGCTCGATACTGCCGTGACGCCCCAAATCTCAGCCCGCTGACTAACAACTCCGCGAACACTTCACGCGAATGCCTGGGTGAGTAACATTTCACGTAAAAACGGCGTAGTCTCTTAGGCCAGGGAGCTCTACCTGGGGCCACAAACCCGCATATCCCCGTCCCAAATAAAGGCAATATAATCCAATATATCCAATCAAGATGAGTAATACTATCACTTCAAATAATAAACAATACCACATAATATTACCAATCCATGAATCCAACTATATAACAATAGCTTACAAGAGTTAATATAAGCTTATTTTATACAACATATATCAAACTTGATAAAGAGTTCTAATACATGTTTAAATCAGAACCAAAGCCAATAACTCTACTTTCTTCTAATCCTCCTCAGCCTCTAAGACGAGCCACTCACATGCCCTCAGACCCTGTGAAATAACATCCTCGACAGGCGAGCTAATGCTCGCAGTGGAATCTGTAGCCTCTGGCCGGCTACTTCCACCTAAGAGCGTGTTCCAAAATAAACGCATTCAAGTAAACGATGATCCCATTTGAATGTCTACATGACTAACCTGCATCCCGAGTCCTCATCGACTCTCTACACTCAGCTTCAAGCCTCGTATGAGAATTGCTTTTATTTGATCGCGACAACCCTCTCATGTATATATCAATCGGGGCCGTCCACGTATCGGGACATTATTTGTTCAGGATCACCCTCCGCATGAATATCAATCAAGTAAACTGACGATCGATATTATTTGTTTGTGGACTCACCTCCGATGAATATCAATCAAGTAACCCGACGACTGATACTTTAATCTTAATCTACCCTCCGATAATTAATATTTTTAGACAACCCTAACCATTTTCTTTACTCATCTCAAGCACTCACTCCTATAGTCCTGGGGGTGTTCCAAAGCATATGGAATGCATGTATGCCAATTCCAATACAGCCTAATTCAAGGTAAATATATAACATGCATATTTACAAAAATTTTAATTCACACAATTATGTCATGTAAATTAACATTCATATAGATCAAAATTAGCCCACTGGCTAATGATCAAACACGAAAGCAATCTCTACTTGAATTACTCGAATTAACATATATTTTCAAAAATTATATTTTTTGAGAACATCATTTTGAATAGTGAATTTCTGCCATTTATTCTCGAAAAATCATACAAATCACCTGGCTCACTTAGTGAACCTGCTCACCCGCCTACTTCGCCTCAATCCAATCATCAATACATGATTAACACATGAATGCACACTTAAATCAACCTAAAATAACGTGTGGATAAACACTGGTCGCCCATTTTGGTTCAAAATTACATCAATCTCTGGCCCAAGTTTCGGGGATCGATCGACTCGCCTCCTCACTACCATTCAACTCAAACATTCAGAAACACTTAAAACGGGAATAAAACTCCAAGCAGGAGAAACCCCACCTCCTGAGTTCACAAACTCACACAAATCCGTGTCCACAGAATCCCTCTCTGCCAGAGAGCGCCTCCTTCTTGTCCCGAAGACTCCGACATCTGATCGCCTCAGATTTCTAGGGAGAAGTTCTCCTCACACGCCCGAAACCCACTCTTGTGGCATGATCATTAATTCATACCCTCAAGCCTTCAGCTTTAAGGTTTGAAGTGTGAAACGACACTAACCTTTTCTTGTAACCGGATTTCATTCCAATTACTAATCACATATTCGCAGTAAATGCGAACCTTCTAAATTCATAACAAATTCAAAATTTCATGTCGATAAAATTTACTTCTAAATATTCAAATTTCAATTATGCATGTCATCTAAAGTTCCTTAGAATATAACAATATTTGGAATCTCCCAAATCCAACTGTATACTAATAAAAAAAAAATGCTATTATCCAAGCGACTTTCTCAATTAACTTTCAAAATCCAACATTTCACATAAACAAGAACTTATTAGTTCAATATGATCCAACATAAAGTTATAATCAAATCTTAAATGGATTTGACGGTAATCCCCAACTCCAGCCATCACTCATCGCGAAAAACTAAAAGTACTCGAAAAATATGTTAATGAATGGGAGTTTTAGCTAAAAAAAGCTCAATAAGAAATACGCTTCACTGATCAAAGTTTTCAATCATATAACAATAGAGATATTTTTCATCAAACTTTGATTCAAAATAAGTTTGAAGATTAACAAAATATACTTCAAAACATTCTCACATCCATTTCAAATCGCTTTTACATCAAATGCGATCCAACAATTTCTACATCAAATTTCCGATTCAAACACTTCATATCAAATCCAAAATCAAATCCATTTAAAATATATTTTTCTCTCGTCATCAACATCAAATGGTGCTCGCTATGTGGACTTTCAAATGGGTGGTATAGCCGCAAATTATTCTTTTAAGGTGGATCGAAACCAAAAACTACTAAAGATAAGAGAATTCCTAACCAAACTTAGAGGTCAGGGTTCAAATCAATTACATTCCTCACCAAGAAATGGGGGCGGTCAACTATTATATCCCGATAAAGGTCGAACTAACTGTAGCTAAATATTTCATCTAAAAGTTCAAATTACAAAACATCATATCTCCAGCACATTTTCTTCAGAACAAATCAAATCTCAAAAGTACAACACCATACGAAACTACTCTCTCGATCCATGGATAATCAAATAAATAAACAAGTAAAACTTTTCATAAACCCAAGATTATATAATTCATTTAAAAACAATTTTCATCCTCAAATGAGTAAAAACAAACAATTTCCTTCAAAATCGCGATTAATATCCCTTACACGTATATATATACAAATACAATTTTTCTGGTGTTCAGACAATCCTTTACTCTCAAAGTGAAAGATTTCCAGTTTTCAAGGAGTTTAATTCAAGAATTTCACTCAATGAAATGTAAATATTTCTCCTAAAATAATAAGGAAGAACTATCATCATTTCTTATTTATTCTAAACTTTCCTAATTTGATATTCTTAACAATGATATTATTTTGTTCACCTCAAATATATTGACAACCTGCTCAAATGATAACTATTAATTAGGTAGTTTTACAAATTTTATAAAACTCATATTCCTTTTGATCTTATTTTAATAATTTATGTATTTTTATGCTCTTAATCCTAACTAAATCTTTTTACTAGAAAGAATAATATTAATAATATTTTATAAATTATATTATTATACAATACATATCTAAATTTCCTTTTACCTAACAAATATCATACCCGACAACAAGTATTATTAATTCGATCTTATTTCGATAATCGCTAAATAATTATTCTAATCATATTCTTATCTAATAAATTCCTCAATCCTTAATAAAATATTTATCATAAAAATATATATATATTTAATACTTATCAAATACATATATTTATACAAAAATTCACCTTTTCAAATTTATCTTATTCGTTTATTATTATTTCTTTCAAAAATTATCCTTAAATACTTTTCATTCTCATACTCAAAGTAATTCAATATGACAATTACCGAGTCCTTATTTTATTTTTATTTCTAAAGAAACTTAAAAATGGTCTAAATCACTTCTTCAGGTTTATCTAAACCGGAAGAAATTAAAGAACCTACATCAAAGAAATTCCTAGACAAATAAATGAGAAGATCTTACCTAGAAAATTTTGTTCTTCAAACCCTAGATCCGAAAGCTGTACGTCCTCTGGAATTCTACCAGCTAGAGAGAAATTCAAAGATGAATGTAAAGATTTTCTTTCTCTTATTCCAATTTATACTAGGTATATATTAGAAAAATTACTCTTTCTACTCCTATTATAGTACTAATTAATTACTAATCAATTACCATTATTATTTTCTCATAACGCTCCTTTCATTATGAATTAATTAATTACTAATCGAATTACCATTATTATTTTCTCAGAATTTATACCTATACGAATTCCTATCATTATTTTTTTTTCCTAACTTATATCTATACAAATTCTGGTGTTACATTCTCCTCCTTTTATAAAAGTTTAGTCCTCTAAACTCGACTTACCAGTCTTGGAAATAATTGAGGATGCTTTTCTCATCTCTCTAACTCCCAAGTGGCCTTCGTGATACTATGATTCCCCATAGACTTTACCAATCCTGATGAATAGCATGTCGTAGAACCTTATTCATCACATCCACAATTTGAACGGACACCTTCATAGGTCAAGTCCTCATAAATCTAAATAGGTTCCAACTCCATAACATGAGAAACATCGAAAACATATTTCCTCAAGGTCGGAACATAAACACATTATGAACCTTAGATGTGCCCGGGGCAAGGCTACTTTATACGCCAAGGTACCTACTCTCTCTAATATTTCAAACAAGCCTACAAATCGAGGACTGAGTTTTCCTTTTCTCAACAGATTTTCAACTTCAAAATATCTCAATTTAACTCAATAAGCAAATTTTAAGATAACATAATCACCAAATTCAAATACCAAATATTGTTTGGGATTAACAACATAACACTCAGGTGTACCTCGATTATCTTCCAAACTATCTTCCATCCTGGATTATCCTTTCAAGAGTCAATTACACAAGTTCATATGTTAATTTTTTCTCCATATGATCATAACACATAGGGATCGCAACTTCAAGCATAAACCTTTCTGAAGACATAATCTCATTGCTAGCTTAAAATTATTCTACAAGAAAATTTAACCAAAGGTAAGAACTCATTCGATTACTTCTTCAAGTCTAAAACAATATATCTCAACAAATACTTAACTTGCGACATTTTCCTCAATTAGTCATTAGTCTAAGTATGAAAGCTACTATCAATACTAACTTAGTACTTCGATTATTTTTTTTTTCGACGAAGTCACAATCTAAAATAAAATAAGAATTCTATTACATACTATAGAATCAAATATTTCATACATTATCAAAATCTCCTTAATATCGAGAAGCTAATCCGATAGAAAAATTATTAGACTTTATCTATAAACAAACCATCATAATGAAACATTGTCATCAACTAAGGTTCTTAGTAACCCTATCACAAAATCCATGGTAATAAGTTTTCACACTCATTTAGAAATATAAAGTAGTTGTAAAGTACTATTAGGTCTTTGATACAACCTTCCATATACGATCACACTAAACCCAAAGTCACAAATAATCTAATACCTTACTTTATATATGACCATCAAAATTTTATCTTAAATATTTAAACTTTTGCATCCTTTTAGGGTAGATCGTAAGCTTAAAGTAATAAACCTTCTTTAAAAGTTGTCTCCTTATGTCTCCATTATTTAAGACATTAAGTCTATTCCCAAATTTCAAGATCTTATTGTCTTATTAAACACAAACAATTGTTCCAAAAGTTCAACTAGTTTCAAATAAGATCTTAATTCTCCAAACAAGTTTAGTTGCACTATAATGCTCAACATAAGAACTCTAAAATCCAAATGTATGACATGGACTTGTAAACATCCCAAATCATATAATAATCGTTTGCGACAACCTTAAATGATTTACAAGGAATCAAAATTTTTTTCCATTTAAGGCGTAAATCACAAGATTCTCATTGTTTTATCAATACTGAATAATGTCATCATAATCCTTAAGTAATCAGGATTAATATTTCTCTATTTCTCGCTTAAAAATCATTTTAAGACAAAGACTTCAAATTCTCATAAACTATGGGCATCATAACAAAAAAATGTCTTCATATCTTAAGTGCAAAATCATTTTACCTAACTTCAAATCATAACAAGGTAGTTTTCTATCTTAAAATTTCAAATGTCTATAAGAGACACTTTTATGTTTCGTATGTTAACACAACATAAATCCTAATGAAAGACATCATTATGCAAAACAAATCTTTGCGAACCCAATGAAATAATCAAAATAAGAGTTGCTACCAATTTGCTCTTCAACTCGCAGTTATCCCCTATAGTTATAAGACCAATCAAACTTAACTTCTTTCTATGTCACCTGAAAATATAAGATAATCTTAGAGATCTCTAATAATTTATTCGTGGTACTACCAAATCCCAAGAAACTTCAAACTTTAATAACAACATCGATCTTTTCAAATTTCAAATTGTTTCATCACTCATCACATTGACTTAAAAGACTTAACAACAACATTTCTGTGCAAATAACCACCTTGCAAGACTTAGTTTATGCGTAATAATTTATCCACATGATTCCCTTCCAACTAAACTCAAGATAACTAAGAATATGGAAAGACAACATTTTCCCAAAACAATCAACAAAATAAAAGGTAGAAAGCCCCTTAATTCATCCTCAAAATCAAACAAAACCTTACGTTTAAGGAGTATTAAGTCAATCAATATCCTTCTTACCAATCGTCATAATATAACTTCAAACCATCATATTGTCCATAATGACATGTTCTATAGAAGTGACAACTAAATCATACTTCATCTCGATAAAAGTATATTCACTAAACCAACAAACAATACAAAGGAAAAGAGGTAGTGAACTTTAACTAGTCATCAAGAAATCATTTATCTAACATACCTTTTGTAATGTAACGCTAAGAATACTCAAACGGATATGAACCATCAACTAACATGTCACTCAACTATCCCCATACACAAACTTCAAACAAGTTCCCCGTTAAGATAATAAATCCGGGCTCGATTCCACTCTCGAAATGACTTTTGTACTCGTCACCATGAGCACCATTACTCCTATTCCTCTTCTCATGTTTCCTATAATCGTGAAGCCTTTCATTATCCTTCTCTGTAATAAGGGCCTGCCTACCACTTAAATAAAACACCCAACTTTCGTAATTGATATCTTATTCTTCAAAAAGGCTTTAGTCCATCTTGAAACTTTAATGCTTTTTCCTCCTCTCAGAATAATCAACCGTGGGGCAAAACGTGATAGTTCAAAGCAAACGAGTCTCATATCACATCACAACCCTCTTTGTTCCAAATGGACAAACTCTCCCCACCTTTTGTCAGCCGAACACCATCGTGAAAGTACTTATAAAATGCCTCCTTAAACTGCCTCCAAACACAGCCCCCTAATTCTAAAAGCCTCTTAGTCATGAGCCAATTGAATCGATCCGCCTCTCTTCGCTCAACATAACCAAGCCGTGATAAGAGGGTTTTTTTTTCGCTCCTGCACAATCACCCATAATAAAGAATTTTTTCTATCATCATAATCCAAGCCTCGTCAGCTGATTTGCGGAGGCTGGAAAATAAGGGGGACTCACTTAAAGTCACAAAGGAGCCACCCCCACTAGATAAGGATCGTCTCTTGACCATTACTCCAGCTCTGTACCGCCTCTCAAACTAATCTAGCCAAAGTCCCTAAATATCTATAAAGCCCCTTCAGTACTCATAGGGGGAGGAGGTATATCATCATTAGCCTCGACTATTTTGGAAGATGCAAGTCTCCCATGCATGGTGTTCTATAAAGCAAAAGGTATAACTAATTTAGTCATGAAGCCAAGTAAGCAAGAATTTTCAGTGGAATTGAAGGAATAAGACTAGATGAAGTTGAAAACTTAAGTTAATGCATCACTCATCTATTCCCAAAGGTAAACTAAACGAGTTCCCACTCAAGATCATAACCTATACCTTCCGATACCACTCCTGTCACGCTCGAAACCCACCTTAGCACGACTGCCAATTCACACCCCTGCCCTCTCACCGGGCTTAGCGCTAAACGACACTAACCTTTCTCAGAATCGGATTTCGCTCCAATTACCAATCACATATTTGCAGTAAACGCAAGAACCTTCTAAATTCATAAATTCTCCAAATTCAAAATTTTATGTCGATAAAATTTACTTCTAAATATTCAAATTTCAATTATGCATGTCATATAAAGTTCCTCAGAATATAACAATATTTGGAATCTCCCAAATCTAACTGTATACTAATAAAAAAAAATGCTATTATCCAAGCGACTTTCTCAATTAACTTTCAAAATCCAACATTTCACATAAACAAGAACTTATTAGTTCAATATGATCCAACATAAAGTTATAATCAAATCTTAATGATGACGAATCCCCAACCTAGCCATCACTTATCGCGAAAAACTAAAAGTACTCAAAATATGTTAATGAGACCCGAGTGAGCTAAAGCTCAGCCAAGAAATACTAATACAGCTTCATGGATCAAAAGTTTTCAATCATATAATAACAGACATTTTCATCAAAACTTTTGATTCAAAATAAGCTGGGAACATTAACAAAATACTTCAAAACATTCTCACATCCATTTCAAATCGCTTCATATCAAATGTGATCCAAACAATTTCATATCAAATTTCGATTCAAACACTTTCATATCAAATCCAAAATCAAATCCATTTAAAATATTTTCTGCCTGGTCATCAAATATCAAATGGTGCGGTTATAGGTTTGATGGGTGGCTAATGCAAATTGTTCCTTTTAAGGTGGATGGAACCAAGAAATGCTGCTAGTCTTATTAACCTCACAACCAAGCCTAAATTTGAGGTTGAATCAGTCATTCATGAAAATGTAAAGGTATTTATTATATCCCGTTGACAAGGGCCGAATAGTGTCAACACAAGTATCTCCAGATTAATGAGGGCCAATTAGTGTCAACTATTATATCCAGTTGACAAGGGCCGAACTAACTTGAGTCAAATATTTCATTCAAGTTCCAAATTACAAAACATCATATCTCACATTTTCTTTAGTAAACAAAAACAATTTCAAAGTACAGTCATACAAAACTACTTTGCGATCCATGGATAATCAAATAAATAAAACAAGTAAAACTTTTCATAAACCAAGATTATATAATTCGGTTAAAACAATTTTCATCCTCGAATGAGTAAAAACAAACAATTTTCCTTTCAAAATCTGCATTAATATCCCTTACACGTACATATATATCTGAATAATAATTTTTAAAAATTGTATTAGATCCTTACCTCAGGAGTACTCCTAAAGCTTTGAAGGAGCTAATTCGAAGAATTTCACATAATAGAATATTTCTCCTAAAATAATAAGGAAGAAACTATCATCATTACTTATTTATTCTTAAAAACTTTCCCTAATTTGATATTCTTAACAATGATATTATTTTTGTTTACCTCGAACATATTGATATTTGTTGAATGATAACTATTTGAATTAGGTAGTTTACAAATTTTATAAAACTCATATTCCTTTTTTAGATCTTATTTTAATAATTTATGTATTTTATGCTCTTAATCAAGACTAAATCTTTACTAGAAAGAAATAATATTAATAATATTTTACAAATTATATTATTACATAATACACATCTAGCCCTTTTACCTAACAAATATCATACCTGACAACAAGTATTATTAATGGATCTTATTTCCTATAATTGTTAAATAATTATTATAATCATATTTATCAATAAATTCCTGTCCTTAATAAAATATTTACTTGCCAAAATACATATATATTTAATACTTATCAAATACATATATTTATACAAAATTTAGCCTTTTCAAATTTATCCTTTGTTTTATTATTATTTTCTTTCCAAAAATTATCCTTAAATACTTTTCATTCTCACCTCAAAGTAATTAATATGACACCACCGATCCTTATTTTATTTTATTTCTAAAGAACGAGTGTAATCTAATCCCGACTTCTTCGGGGTTTATCTAAGCGAAGAAAATTAAGAACCTACATGAGAAATCTAGACAAATAAAATGAGGAAGATCTTACCTAGAAAATTTTGTTATTTAAACCTAGATCGGCCGTACGTCCTCTTGGAATTCTACCCGTCAGAGAGAAATTCAAAGATGAATAGAAAGGATTTTCTTCTCTTATTCCAATTTATACTAGGGTATCTATTAGGAAAATTACCTTTCTACCCCCCTTTCATTATAGTAATTAATTAATTACTAATTGAATTACCATTATTATTTTCATAACGTCCTTTCATTATAGTAATTAATTAATTACTAATTGAATTACCATTATTATTTTAGCAACTTATGCACATCTGGTCTGTCGTTTATTATTTCGCAAGCATCATACTCTGAATTCACAGGTGTTACACACTCTATCTTTAAAACTCTCTGAATCTGCTACTCACTGCATCCCCGCCCCCTGTTCTGCCCGTTTCTTTTCTTTTGGTCACTTAAATTTGGGGAAGACGGCCACTGTTCCTGCTTTTGCTTTATTATCATTTAATCCATTTTATTTATTAATTCTCTTCTTTCACCAGTTTTGACATTCGGCACTATCTCTGCCATTCATTTTCATCATTTCTCTACTCATACCACTTATGGTACATGAGTACTTGTTATATGTGACTTTCGTCGCATCGAAAATCGTTTTACGGCACCGCGATGCCTCGAAAGCGTGTAAATTCGACTATTTGGTCGACCCGAAATTTTAAACCTTGCTAGATTCCTTGAGGCGATTCCAACGGTGCAATCTGTTTATCATCGAGATCTAGAGAATAAATTACGGATTTTTAATCGAAATTAACAATTTATGTCGAATTACGATTTTGCCATTTTCGAAATTGGAATTTAAGGATTCTTGGAGGAAGTGCCGGAGGAGAGTTTCTATGAACATAAACTCGTCCACTAACTCCTTCCCTGATCAATATGTGATAACCCATTACACTAATAATGCTGGGAATGCAGGGAGGTAGGTGAGGTGGTGCAAGGCCTTGGACGATAGCCGCAGGCTTGAGTTTCTTGGAATTAATTGAGGTATGGACAAGCTATTGATTATTATTGGTGTTAGTCTCAGATAAGTAGATAGCAAGAATTTCCGCATCTCGAGAGCGCGGAGAAAGTATGACGTTTCATTGGTGATGTGTAGTGTGGGTCAGATGATGTTTATTTTGTGACATTTTTGCACTTAAGCCCATTAGGGCTACAACATACACTTTATTCCCAAAATGAAACTGAGGCAGGCGTAGGGATTTTTGGGAGGCGACGGTAGTTTTTGGGAGTAGAAATCGAGCCCAGTGGTGTCTTTGTAAGGCATTTTACGGAAGCGAGAAGCGAGGCGACTGGCTCTTGTCTTGTGTGTGTGTTCTGTCTGGAAAGAAAAAGTGCAGCAAGCGGGTTTGAAGAAAAATTGCAGCAAGCAGATTTTTATCTGACGCAAAAAAACCTGATTTATACGACGAGTTCGGGTGAGATCTTCATCGACTGTTTTGATTTGAAATTTGAATTTGCATATTATTTTGTCAGTATATTTGGATGATTTCATTGTTTGGGATCACCTTGTTTAGAATTAGGTTTTGTACTAAATTATTATAGTGGATATTTGGGTGGACTCAGACAAAGGTCAGTGGTTTTCCTCTTCTCACTTTGGGAGGTTTTCCGTTAAAAATTCTCTGTTTTTGTGATTATCTCTTGCGTTATTTTTCTTGGTGCATTTTATTGACTCTAACGAGGTTAAATCAACAAGGAAAATATTGGGTCTTTGTGTTTATTTCGACAAAGTGGTATGGGAGCACAGTTACATTGTCACGGGTATTGTGGATTAGTGTTAGTTTTAAAAGTAATGGAGGGAATCTTCGGAATGGTATGATTAGACTAACCTCGTCTAATTATTCTATTTGGAAACCAAGAATGGAAGATATTCTTTATTTAAGAGATTTATAATAAGCCTATTGATGGGGATAATAGTAAACCCAAAGATAATAATAGAAGGAATGGAAGATCATGCATAGAAAACGTTAGCTCTAATCGGACGATTGGGTAGACAGGTGTGTTTCATCCGTGTCTGAGGAGGCGATGCTGCGAGCTTTGGAAAAAATTAGAATCCAAAATGTGTATGAGCAGAAGAACGCGAGAATAAAGCCACTTTGATTAGAGAATTTAGTAAATGCGAAGTACAGAAATTGGTACAGTGTAGCGAGCACGCAGTGACTTTCAAGGGTTGGTAGAGGTGGTTAAATGCTATGAAGATGGTGAAGATGAGTTGCAAGCATTGTTGCACAGGTTCTTTGCCGAATGGTTGGGATACTCTGTTATCTCGCCCGGCCAACTCGGCTCTGTGGCAGATTTGCCATGGATATGAGCAAAAGACGGTTGTTTTAATGAAGAAGCCGGAAAGGAAGGAACAAGAAGGGAACTATTTGAGACCGAGGCTCTTGTCACGAAACGAGGAAGAAGTAAAAATAGAGAGAACCTAAGAATTGGTAAGTAAATCCAAAGGCGGTCGCAATCGGAGAAGAGTCACAGTGAAAGAAGAAAGTGTTATCATTGTGGTAGGAAGGGCGTATGAAAAGAAATTGTTAATAGCAGGCGGGAACAAAAGAGGCAAAAATCGGAGGAAGGTGAAATAAAAATCACAGCTGCTTTATCGACGAAGATGTAGCCAGGTTCTATTTTGGAGATGAAGAATGTTTGCACAGTACGGATAATGGTTGGTGGATTATTGATACGACCTCTTATCACGTTACTCCTAATAAGGAGTTCTTCACATCGTACGGGCGAGGGGAGACTTTAGTGCGTGAGATGGGTATTTCGCAGCTTCTCAAGATTGTGGGTATTGGTGATGTTTGCATACAGACAGACGTTGGTTGTTCATTGACTACGAGAGATGTCGCGGCATGTTCGACTTCGTCTTAATCTTATTTGCGGAGTTACGCCGGATGGAAGGATATGTGGTGCCGGTAACGGTAAATGGGCTGCAAAAGGTTCTTTAAATGTTGCTAAACGAGTTAAAGCACACTTTATAAGACGATTGTGAAAATATTGGAGATGAATTAGATACAGCGAAGATGGTTCCTCCCAGGTATGGCCTGAGTGGGTCACATGGTGAAAGGGTTACATATACACCTTGAAAAGGCTCTCATTCCTTTTACTAAAGGTAGCAGTCTTAACCCTTGTGATTATTGTTTGCTGACATCATAGAGTTTCTTTCTAAATCTTCAAAGAAAATCTAATATTTTGGAAGTGGTTTATTCGATGTTTGTGGTCCTTTGAGGTGGAGTCATGGGTGAAATAGATATTTTGTCACATTCATTGATGATGCATCAAGAAAGGTGTGGGTTTATCTGTTGAAGGCCAAAGATCAAGTGTATCAGTTTTTCCAGAAATTTCATGCCTTAGTTGAAAGAGAGACAGGAAAGTTTTTGAAGTGTCTTAAATCTTGACAATGGAAGTGAGTATACATCAAGAAGTTTAGAAACTCTTTGCTCGGCTATGGTATTAGACATGAGAGGCCGGTTCTGGTACTCCTGACCTGATGATTGTTGCGAGAGAGGATGAAACCGCACTATTGTTGAGAGGTGGTCATCTTTAAAAATGGCAAGCTACCCAGAAGTGTTTGGGGTGAAGCTATTACGTCTTGTTACTTGATAAATAGGTCTCCCTCGGTTCCTTTGGGTTTTGACATTCGAGGAGAAGGTATGGACGGGAAAAGATGTTGTTACAATCATCTTAAGGTTTTTAGGTGCAAGGCTTTTGCACATGTACCTAAAAGCGGTCGAAAGCTTGATGACAAAGCTTTTTCCATGTATCCTTGTTGTATGGAAATGAAGAGTTTGAGTGCAGTTATGGGATCCGGTGAAAAGAAGATTTTAGTAGAGATGTGATATTTTATGAAAGATCAGACCCCGATTGTGAGAAGACTGAAAGGTTAAAGCTATCGATGGTAAAGTGTTATTGATCCTACGGTTATTCATTTTCCTTTTGCCGGCGATACTATATAGATGGGAGCGAGATGACGGTGATGAAGCACCGGAGACGGTGGTTATTGATGGGATGTCGAGGGTGATGTTTGTTGAGCGGGGGCTTGACCTCCTCAACAAGTCATTTGAACCTCAAATTAGAGGACTAATAAGGAGAGTCGTCCATCATCGAAATTATCCTTCTTGGAGTATGTGTTGATTCTTGATGAGGGGCTGGAAGGAATTCGAAATGCAGGACTCATGCGAGATAAGGTAAAATTTGGATTGAAGCTATACGGAAGAAATGCATTCTTTGTTAAGAATGACGATTATGAAGTTAATTGGAACTTCAAAGTGAAGGCATTAGGAACAAATGGTTGTTCAAGTTGAAGAAAGATAGTGATGGAAAATTCTTTGAAGTACTCAGCTCGTTTGGTAGTAAAGGTTTGGGCGGAAAAGGGTATTGACTTTGATGAGATATTCTCTCCGATTGTAAGAAAATGTCTTCTCCCGAGTTGTTTGAGTTTATTTATAGTTTAGACCTCGAGCAGACGAGTTAGATGTGAAGGCGCTTTTCTTCATGGTGATTTGAATGAAGAAATTGCCTCTAACTGAGGGTTTAAAACAAGGTAAGGAGCACATGGTTTACCAAATTAAAGAAAAGTCTTTATGGTGAAGCAAAAGCGCCAAGCGTGGTACAGAAGTTTGATTCCTTTATGGTGAAGCCCACCAGTATAAGAGGACGGATCACGGATCATTGTGTTTATTTCGGGAAGTTTCTGAGATGGTAGCTTCATTCTTTTACTTTATGTTGATGATATGTTAATAGCGAGGGAATGATTCAAAATTGATTGGCAAGTTGAAAGAGAGGTTGTTCAAGTCCTTTGACATGAAGGACTTAGGGCTGCAAACAAATGTTGGGTATCACGAATTACTTGAGATAGAAAAGCCCAGAAAAGTTGTGGTTGTCACGGGAAAAGTATGTTGAGCGTGTGCTTGAAAGGTTGATATGAAGATCTTCATCGGTTAGCACCTCTAGCTAATCACTTTAAGCTTATGAAGCTTATGCCCTACTACTACGAGATGAAAAGGAAAAGATGGCCTGCATTCCTTACTCCTCGGCCAGTGGGGAGTCTTATGTATTGTATGGTTTGTACCAAGGCACGATATTTGCATCTTTGTTAGTACGGTGAGTAGATTTCTCTCAAATCGGGGGAAAGAGCATTGGGAAGCGGTGAAATGAATCTTCAAATATTTGAGGTACTTGAGGTGTGTTTGAGTTTTGGGGGTTCGAAACCGGTGTTGAGGGTTTCACGAGATGCTGATATGGCGGAGTGACCTTGATGGTAGAAAGTCGACACGGGTTTTATTCACTTTACTATTTGGGGAGGCATTTTCATGGCGATCCCAAATTCTGAAGTGTGTCGCTTTGTCTACTACTGAGGCAGAATATATAGCAGCAATGGCAGCAAAAGAGATGTTATGAATGAATTTCTCAGTGGGTTTGATCTGAAGATGAGTATGTTGTGTTTACTGTGATAGTCAATCTTATGGACTTGAGCAAGAATGCCATTACCATTCGTACAAGCACATTGATGTGAGATATCATTGGATTCACGAGATGTCATTGGAAAGAGCTTATGAAGCTTAAGAAGATTACCTGATTTTAATCCTACGATATGATGACAAAAGTTGTTACCGAAGGAAGCTTTGTCTTAAGTCGGTAGGAATGGACTCCTACTTGAATGTTAGAGTGTAATCTCCTTTATGTTGAGGTACGGAGGAGATTGTAGTGTGGAGTCAATGATGTTTATTTTAGTATTGTTTTTACTTAAGCCCATTAGAGCACACAACATCTACTTTATTCCCAAATGAGCGGGAGGCGTGTGGGATTTTTTTTGGGAGCGACCGTTTTTGGGGCCCCGAGCTCGAGGCGCCGTGGTGTCGCGTAGGCATTTTCTGGAAGCGAAGCAGAGCGACGGCTCTTGTCTTTGTGTGTGTGTTCGTGCGAGGAAAGAAAAATTGCGTGGCGGGTTTTGAAGAAAAATTGCAGCGACAGATTTTTATACGGCATAAAAAAACCTGATTTATCTGACGGAGTTGGGTGAGATCTTCATCAACATTTTTTGATTTGAGGCTAGATTACTTTATAACATTCACTTATATTTGGATGATTCTAAACATTTGGGATCACCCTTGTTTAGAATTAGTTTTGTGCCTAAATTATTATAGTGATCTTTGGGTGGACTCCAGCAAGATCCCGTGGTTTCCTCTTCTCACTTTGGGGAGGTTTTCACGTTAAAGGGTACTCTCTGTTTTTTGTGATTATCTCCTTAAGCGATTATTTTTTCTTAGCATTTATTGACTCAAACGAGGTTAAATCGTGAGGAAAATATTCGATGCTGTTTATTCCCCATGAATGCTCCTTTTTTTGACATGCAGTTAATAGCACGTATTGAACATGATGAGTCTTATCAACATATTGTTAAAATCTTTAGCCATTTAAAAATCATCTTAGCCATAATGTACCGCCCGGGAGTAACCATGGTTTTTCCTTACGTACTTACATCCATTCTCTAACATCTCTTTTACTTTTTGCCTTTTGGTGTTGCCAATATCATCCTTTTCCCGTTCCTTTATTTCATGGTGAGTTTATTTTGGAGATCCACAATTGTTATCTTCTGATTGTTCTGTACATGAATTAGGAAGATGGTGATTTAATTCTTCATTGTATTGATTTACATTAGTTTGAAGGGGGTTTAATTTTGTCTTTTACTAGTAAGAAATCTACAACTCCTACTCTAAATTTCAAGTGATCCGCAAAAGAAAAGACCAAGCTGTCAGAACACTAAAGGAAGCAACATATCAAAACACATAGTTGTTCAAATGAGATGGTGAATAGATGCTTTAGTGGGTGTTTATATTTTTTACCATTTGTGGGATTAATATTCTCAAAATGTTAAGATCTTTGTAAATTATATAATAATTTGAAATCTCATGTCCGTCTGCATCTTCACACATGAAGCGGTATTCAGATAGTAATAACATTTAGATTTAGACCTCGATATTATGCAAGAAGTGCCCTGAAACAATGTTTCATTTGTTAAATATCAAATGTCATCTCCTGTCTTTTTCATGTTCCCTGATAAATAAACCCTTGATTCAACCTCCAACTTCCATAATTATTTGGATTCCAGTCGACTCTAGTAATAACATCATTTGTTTTCTGATAAAATATACTAATAACTTGTACTGTCTATTTTGGAAGGGGGCTTCTTTGTTTTTACTTCTTTTTCTATTTGAGTGGGGACTTCCATATAGCAAAAAGAGAGGAAGACATTGGTTACTATGCTGGTTATCTGGGTGAGCTTTTTTTATATTTAAATAAGTTCCATGTTGAAAGTGTACATCCATAAGATAACTCATATTAGTTCTGAAAATATTTGTCTTAATAATTCATTAATATCATGAAGGTTCTGCATTTATGTTTGGAAGAGCATTGACATCTGTTGCCTGGGGAGTGGTGGCTGATCGATATGGCCGAAAACCTGTTATAATGATGGGCACTATATCAGTGTTAGTACCCAGATTAGTCTTTGAATACCTGCTTGAATTTTTCTGCAGTCAGATATTGCTATTTGTTCAAAAGATTTCTAATTCCATGTTTATCACCAACAATCTTGTTTGTTTGGTTTCAGGGTTATTTCAACACTCTTTTCGGTCTCAGTGTCAACTTCTGGATGGCCGTCTCTGGATTTCTTCTTGGAAGTCTGAATGGCTTACTTGAGGCCAGTGGGTATGGTCTCATACTGCAAAATTTTTTTTGAATGAATGTTTAGTTAGTTTAATGGTTTAGTTAACTGCTCATCATGCTCCATTTTCAAATTTCTTCTACAATCAGGCCTATGCAGTTGAAATTTTCCGTGAGGAACACCAAAGCAGGACTGTCAACAGTGAGTTTATTATTTATTTTTTTTGTCAGTTTCAATAGTACTGTGTACCTTTTGCTTTGGTTTATGATGGGCGATATTGCTTTGATTTGGGATTGAGTACAGCTTGGGGCATAAGTTGATCATTGGACCAGCTTTGGGTTTCCTTGCCCAGGTACCTGTTTTTCTTATCCTCTTGTGTTAAAAAAAAATGATCTCGGAGAAATACAATTTCAAAAGAGTAACTAACAAAACCAAAGTAAAAGTCTCAACAATTTCAAAGTAGAATTGAAGAAAGAGTTTGAGAATCTTAATAAAAATGATACCTATAAGAAATGGATCATTAGAAGGTGCTTAAGAAATGTCTAAATTTGTTGGTATTGATGGGTGCTGCTCTTTCTCACATTTTTGGAGTTTTACTTTTTGTTGTAATTGCTTTCTTATATTTTGTACTCTTTGTTTATTTCACCCTGAATGTGATTGGCTTATAACTCTGAGTGGTTTCATAATTCAGCCTGCAGTAAAGTATCCAAATACATTCTCTGAAGAATCTCTATTTGGAAGGTAAGCAAGTCCTTTGCCTCCTTAACGTAATGATGCCATTTTGGATCTCATTCCATCAATTTTCTATTAAGTGTTTAGAATTTGGAGTATTATGATGATCCAAAACATGTCTCTATGATGCAGATTTCCATACCTCTTGCCCTGCTTGTTTATATCGATTTATGCAATGATTGTGACCATTGCTTGTTGTTGGCTTCCAGTAAGTTTCATGTATCAAGATTTTCTCATTAGTTCCTGAAAAGTAGCATTTAAACCCTTCTCCTTTCCTTCAATCTGCTTAACAAATGCTTATTTTATCCTCTTGGGTGAGAACAGAAAGTTCGAAACTTATGTAATATAGTGCTCATATAACTGCTCATCAGTGAGGTGTTTTATAATGCATTGCTTCCATTGCTTCAATTCCACGTCTAACATCTCCAGTTAGTGCAGGAATCTGTTTACCACACACACAATGAACCAACAAACCAACAGAAGACTCATATGATGCTTTGGAATCTACAACTTGTGGATCTACTGCAAAAGAAAAGAACAGAAAGTGAACCAACTTCTACTGGAAACCTCTTTAAGAATTGGCCTTTGATGTCTTCTATCATTGTCTATTGTGTTTTTCACTACATGATATGAAGCATAGAGTGCATGCCTTAACCCAATTTCAGTTTCTGGAATATGTCTTAAACTACACTATGGCTGAGTTGAAATCTTCTCCAGTAACATATATTAGTTGATGATTGGTCTTAGAAATAATTCATAGTTTGGACCCATTTGTTTCATTCTCTTTGTTATCTGGATGTGCAAAAGCATTGATGGATAAATAAAACATTCAGAGTTGTTTCCTTTTCGTGACTTCGCAGACCGCCACAATGGCGCCTTCAGTAATCAGTACTGCCACCACAATACCACATTTGTCATAACCAGGTTTTCTACTACAAATGACAGATGCGGCATTAGTTGCCCATCGGTTTTACTTAAATTGCAGAAAGTAAATTTTACGATCTGCATTAAATGTTTTCATTATAGCTCAGTTTGTGACATTGGATTCGTTCTAAGTCCACATGGGGCTTTTCTTTCCATGCTACTAGTTTGTTACAGGAATTTGAAAAAAAGAAACACTCCTAGTTTGATTCTGATCTTTTTGATGTCAAATCTTAATCTAATTATCTATATCTGGCAACTAAATTTTATATTTTCAGATATTCTCGTTATGGGCTGTGAGTCCTAGAATATTTGGGGGTTTGAGCTACTCAACTGATGATGTCGGTATTGTTCTTGCGATCTCAGGTATACTAGTTATCTAGTTATCCACTTTTTGTTATCAAAACATGCTGGAAAAGTTTCACTCTAGCTTTGCAATCACCGAGGCTTGGGAAACACATTTATGAATCGAAACTCTTTCTTGGTCCTTTTTCTTTTGATTATGAGATATGTTATGCACCTATACAATTAGGAATTCCATTGTAGAGTGGGTGTAGCTCATTTTGATGATAGTAAGATTAAAGTTGCTTCTGTTCCTACTGTGCTTAAATTTAAAGTGAGAAAAGGAAAAACAGGAAAGAAAAGATTGTTAAATTACTCCCTTCATATTTTGCATTATTCCATGTTAGCAGAAATCGGGATTTTGAGTTACTGACTGTGCATTTGATATGTAGGTTTTGGCCTTTTAATCTTCCAATTTACTCTATATCCATCTGTGGAGAGGTTTATGGGGCCTGTAAAGATTTGCCAAATCGCTGGTGTATGTTCTCAATACCTTGTGACATTCAGTACAATCTCTTCAATTACTTTCATGTTTTTTTCACTTATTTTAATTTTTCCACTGTGTATTGCTGCCAGTTGTAGGTCTTGTCCATCATTGTGTTGTAGTTACCCTTTTATAATACGCTTTCCAGGTTCACCCTCTCACTGGTGAATTGTGCATCTGTCATGAATGTTTTATCTGTAAAAATTGAATTTACAACTGTAGTTGTTACAATACCTGTATAGAACAGAAATGTAGATGAACTCTGTCATCATAAATGTTGTCAGTGAATTTTTGTCCTAGATCTCAATAAGATCATCTTTCCTCTGATGTTATGTCTCTAACATCTCTTCTCATCATTTGCATTCTGGGGATGATTATCCATTATCTTGCAGTCATTCTAAAAGAAGCGAGTGATATTTTCTCTTCATTTACATTATTTGAATTTTCTTCCTGATTTGTGAAGTTTATGTGTTTTGCCTAAAAATTTGTAGTGCATTGATATGACCAAATATTGTAACGACAGGAGCAACACCAGAGAGGAACTGCTAATGGCATTTCTATGACTGCTATGTCTCTTTTCAAAGCACTTGGTCCTGCTGGAGGAGGCACAATGTGAGCATCATTTTAATCTCTTAAAGAACAACCAAGAACTAAAATGTAATAATGTCCGTGTGATATAAAAGCTCTTATTTATGAATTATGTTGGGCAGTGATCCATTGAATGTGTTTTTAAAACATATTTCTCTGAAATCTTCAAAGATAGATACTCTGGTTGGAATACTAGGATACTGATATTATAAGAATTCCTAATATGGGGCTGAAGTAAGATAGCTAATCAAGGGTATCATAGATCTTAATTTGATTAAAATTTCAAGTTAAGTTGTAATACATTTTGCATAGCATACATGGAAATGAGGCTGTTTGGGCTATGGTTATTCATGATGATGTTGGTATTTGCAGCTTTTCTTGGGCACAAAAGCGACAGGATGCGGCTTTCTTCCCAGGTATAATTCTACATTCAGGGGAAGTGTCCTTTCAATTTCAGATCATCCACCCTTGAAAAAACCATAAAAGTAAATTCCAGTAGATGATGCTTCATTCATTTCCAATTCTAGTGGTACATTGAGGCTGAGTCTGCATATTTACTCACATGCAGTAAAAGTTTATCTTCAGACAAAAATGTTCGAAGTGTAATAAAATGACAAATGGTTTCAGAGTACAAATAATTAACAAACAAACTGTTAAAACATCATATTAAAACTATAAAAACCACCCTACTTTTGAACAAGTCCTATCAGCTCATAGCCACAAATCAATATCTACCATGACTAGTCATAAGAAAAAACACAAGAAATCAGTTTCTGTCTTAACAAAAGGCTGATGGCTAATTTTTTCTTGTGAAATATACTTTACATCCTAAGCTCTTCAAATGGTAACAGATGGTTTCTTAATCCTGGGTGGTTGAGGGGTGGAGTGCTCATGACATTCAAGCCATTTTAGCTCCAGCCCCAGTCTGATTCCTCGCCAGACTGTTAGGCCACCGCCTCGGTATGACTCATGGTGGCATTGATTCATTATAGGGATGATGAAGTAATATGTTGGTGATCCTGTAGGAAACCTTTCAGGGAGATAGTAGATGTAACAAACCATGTCCTGTATTCAGTGAATTTTGTTGAGCGGTCAATTATTGTCTACCTGCATATTGTTCTACATATGTGGTTACTGGTTAGCAAGAAGCTGGTGATTTGTTTTTTCAGTTTCTGATACAAAAAAAAATATTAAAGCTAGTGATTCTTGGTAGCATCAGGAATTTTTATTCCGAATTTCATGTATGCATAATGAAAGTTATTGAAGATTAATGTTGCTGGATTGGTACAGCTTGATAGATTAAGGAAGTTTTTGGAGTTTTATTTAGGTTGTGTTTGATTCTAGTAATAAGGAAAGAAAAAAATGATAAGGAAAATTATGTTTTTATGTTTGGTTTTCCAATGAAAAATTTAAAAAAGTTAAATATAGATAAAATTAGGAAAATTATTATGCATTTAAATCATGAACAAAAAACTTTTTATTTAAATATAGCAACTTTTATTTTAATGGTAGTTGTAGCCCAAGCAAGGCTCTAAACATTTTATCTTGCTCGTGTGACTACGATGAAGCGATGCAGTTTGATGATTGTTTGATTGACCGAGGTTATAACTATAATTAAAATGAAAATTGATATATTTAAAAAACCGGACCATGTTAAGAATTAAATGTAAAAGTCTGAGTTTAGGCTTTTAATTGTAATTTTCTATAAAATTACTTAAAACATACCTTAAACCTAAATTATTTCAGCTTATTGCAAAGAAGATCCAAATTTCTAGAATGTGAACAAATGGATCAATTGAAAAAGGATTTACAAAAATGGTAAATAAATATAGATCTCATTGTTCAAACATGCTTCGAAAAATGTATATTGTTCATTTTGTCATACACGGTATGACATGAATTTTTTTTTCTAATTTATATTCACTTTACATATTGTATCGTAGTATTATGTTTTCATTGAGATTCAAATCTTGAAACTCCCTATAGCTACATCCCAGCTATTTACCCAAAGTCAAACTTTGGAAGTTTGAGGATTTATTGTGAGACAATTAACAAATTTGTGATTTAGTGAGTGTTCAATAAAATTTAATTCTTATTTTTAAATGATTTAAATTGACCTTAAGTTAAATAATGCTTAAGTTTCTTACTTAAAACTTATTTATATTTCTTTGGAACAAAGCATAAGTGGTAATAAGATAGTAACAAAAGATCGATTCCTTGTAAGAAAAAAAAAAAAAAAAAAATACTATAATGCCAAAGTGAATGATATAAAAAAAAAAAAATTGTTACATGTTTTTTTACTTAAGTATTACTATGGGAATTTTTATTTTAACAATCTCTTTTATTTTAACTAACATTTATGTATTAAAGACAGTTGAAAAATAACATTTATATTTTAACTAACGTTTAACTAACATTTCAATTGAAAATAAAAGACAGTTTTCTATTTAATGTTTAAATTTTTTATAACATATTTTAGTTGTTCTCGCTTTATTTTTTTTAGCAATTACTTCAAAAAATAAAGGAAACTGGAAGAATGATTGAAATCCAAGCATTATAGATGAAATTTGTTTCAAAATATTATTTGAAAAACGGTGAGAACAAGTTGAAATATTTCAAAATCTTTAATATTTTTTTGATAATTAAACACTTTAGTTACAAGGTAGTAAACTGTTCTTATTGAGATTTTAACCCGAAACCCCTCCCCTTCCTATGTCTTACATTTTTGAAATGTTAAGTATTATACCACATAAATTAGGTATGATAGACAATCTCTAATAAATTTTTGTCTAAAAATATCATATAACTATATTTTAAAATGGATTTCCAAAAAGATTATAATAAGCAAATCTCTTTGTTCTTTTAAAATTCCACGGACTTATTAGCTTTTAACATTGTTGATCCAAAAAAACACCATGCCCAGTTGGTGAAATTTTCTTTTTTACTTTTATAGTAAAAAAGGATTATCAAACAAGATTTTTAAGTAATCCCACATTTTGCTCATAGAACATTCACCGGTTAAAAAACAGGAGGGAGTTAGGGTTCTAGAATGGACAACACTACCTTAAAACTAAAATATACTAAAAAAGCAATACAATTTTAATTTTAAAATCTAAAACTAAAATATAGAGCAAACAATGGCAGTGACTATTTTTCTTTATGTACAATTAGAGAAAAAACAAAAGTATTTTCTTTAGGCATCCTTTACTGCACTATAAGTAAATTCTGTTTTACTGCCAAAATTTTATGTGGGAGCTTGATAGGCAAGCGTGATGTGTGATTTGTATAAATGATAAGCGCACGTAATGTAAGTCACATGCTAGTGTATCAGTAGTATAGTGTACCTAAGTACGGATGCCGATCCTGAGGAATGTTGACTAGGTGGTCCTATGTTATTAAGATTTAGCTCTTGTGATGTCTAACTAATGTATCAAATTAAAACTAAATCTAATTAACAGAGATCATTTGTGGCTTAGGTTTGCCTCCCCCTACATTTGATGATTATTACCTAGAGGAGATTACTATTCGATTTATTATTAATGAATTCCTCGATGACAAGGTGATCGTGCTGCATGAGATACCCTCTCTTGAGGTATATCCGCCTATCTCGCCAGTAGGGTTGGGTGCATCTATTTGGACCATAGGGCATTGATATTTAGAGCCCTTATCCTTGGCTTCGAAATGGGATAACTCTCTCTGTTGGATTTAACCAAGGGTCACTCTACTCATATCCCTCCCTTATTTCTCGATCTCGGATGTCGGTAAGATCATGTCAATGTTAATGAACATCACCATGAAAATAAACCACGAGATATAAGAGCAAATCGATATAAATCATAAATAAACTGAATAATATTCTGATTTAAACAACAATCCTACAAGCTGACGAGTTCAGCAAAACCTAAGAAATAATTCTAGAACATATCGAATTTAATACAAGCATAGTTCTATAAATCATTAATAGTTTTGAAGAGGAATACAAAAGCGAGAGTCTTTTCGATCTCTCTTGCTTGGGTTGGCTGCTTTGCGTTCTGCTCTCAGATTCCGTGACCTTCGATAATCCCAAAAATTAGGTCTCCCATTCTTTTTATAATTATGAAATAGGAATTGCGAGAATGTCGCGACGTTCCAATGTCGCGATGTTGGGTCACTCTTTGACTTTTTCTTGACTGACGATGGCGTTGCGACATCCGCGACTCACGGGCATATGGCATTCTGTACGTCGCGGCGTTATACCTAAGGATTTCCACTTATTCTTATTATTTCCATAAACTTGAACACCACCATATTCACACGCAATGCCGCCAAGATCCAAAAATCAGATATCGGGCAATAATGCACTTATTAATATATAAAATATAACTAAAACGTAGTAAGGACTCGGATATGACATGAGCATTTTAGACCCTCATCACACCCCAGAGCTTGGCTTTAGCGTGCAAGCAGAAGCGGACTCTAAACCGGACACGAGAAACTAACCTACTAAAACTCAAACGACATGATTGTGATGCACATGTGGCCAAAGGAAGGATCAAAATGGACCGACCTTTGAATCTTGCCATTTTTACAAATTTTTGGGGATCCTATCAAAGTTAATTAGACTTTTGAAGAATTAAAAGTGAACAGGTTGATTGACAGTGACTCAACTCTAGTTTTTCAATGACCTTTTCTGGCGGGTCTATGTGCGTTTAATGCATGATCTCTATATAACTCGGTTCAGTCTTTTACAGCTTGAGATTGACTCACTATTTGGAAGTCTAACTATGGAAGGATAAACGCACCATTTTATTCAACTAACCTCTGCTCATGAAAGAAAATACTAGTGCCCGTAAGTTTATGTTGAGTGTTCATGTAGCGGGGATTCGTTGGTGACTCCCCATCAGTTGGTTAAGGGCACCAGGCATTCAATTCCCCTCGAACTTCCCCTCGAACACTCAACTAAACCTAAGAGCCCTAAGCTATGGGAAACTCCCATCCTTTGTATAGCAGTAATGATCAATGACTCTGTGATTAGCTCGGGGCATTAGGCTGAAAGCCCCCTCGGACAATGCCTGAAGTTCCCGACTAGAAGCTTCCCTTATTCTATTCATATATATATATATATATATATATATATATATATATATATATATATATATATATATATATATAATTTGGAAGCTCGATGGCAATCCTCTTTACTAGTGTCCCATCACTTTAATTTAAAACGAGTTTTATTTGAACATAGTAATGGGTTAGACCCAAACATACAGAATCATATGTGTGTGGAACGGTAGACTCCTTGATAGTGGTTTCTTGAATACCCGAGTGACTCACTATGTCCCCACCTATCGACAGTAATTCCGGCGTCAGCAACCTGATCCTTTCTTGATTTATCTTTGTGTTTTCCAAAAAGATTTGAAGAAATCCAAGGAATGTGATTGAAATCCTTAGGCATCACTCACACAACTACCTAAAACAACCTTAAGACCCGAGACAAACTAAAATAGAGACTGATGGCGGCTCTTGAAATAAATGCAAGCAGACACAATCGAAGATCTTAGGCATAAACACAGCTCTAAAAACACATAAATAAGCATGGAAATAAACACACTCAAACGAAAATACAGTAGACACAAAAACAAGCCAAATCCAAGAAGAAATAAACAAAATCATAAGCCTAAATGGTTCAAGAAGAAGGGAGGAGAAACCTTAGGGTGTTTCCCTCCAAAGCAGAACCCCATTAAGAGTCTCAAACATATACATTTATAGGAAATGGAAAATGGCCCAAAAATGCGACGTTTTCTACTTAGCCTGACATTCTTCTCTGAGGAGAAGGGCAGGTGTCTTCAATCTGGATAAACCTCCTTCGCCTTGGCGAAGGTATGCCTCGCCTTAGCAAAGGTATGCCTTTGCCTCGGCAGAAAGTTCTAATTGCCTTGGTGGACAGCTTGGTTTTGCATGATGTTCCCCCTTCGCCTTGGCAAAGGTCTACTTCACCTTAGTGAATGTCCGCTTCGCCTTGGTGAATGACTTCACCTCGTGAAGGTCTATTTACTCGATGAACCACTTCACCCTCACGTAGGAAGCGTGTGAGCACAACTTCTGCTTTCTACAATTTTCAACCCATGTTTGCTTGTTTTCCTTCAATATTTGTAAACATTATGAATGAGGATTAGTGTAATATTTAAGAATTGGGGTGTGAATTCTAGCATTTAGGTGCATAAATGTAATCATGCTACAAGTACTTAACAGTTCATACTCCTCAGGTTCCACTCGTAAAATACTCAAATTCAATTCGGAGTTTATTGATTTGAACTCAAGCTCGAGTAGTTTGTCGAGTTGAGTTCGAGTATCACAATACCCGACTCGAATTACTAGCGAGGTTAATCAAGCTTTGTATGTCAAAATTTTATTTTAATGGATAATTTATTGGTATAAATTTTAAATTTATTCGAGTTTAATTGAGTTGAACTTGAGTCGAGGGATTCGAATATAATTTGAAATTTATTAATTTTGTAATTGATTTGAGATAATGAATTAGGTCGAGTAGCTCTACTATTTTTCAAATCGAGTTTCAAACATTTGAAAAAAAGCTCAATCAAATATGACCTTCGGGTTTTTTAGTCGAGTCGAGTTTGAGTTTGACTCTGTATCGACTTGATTACACCCCTGTATTGGCATAGAAAAAGGCTTCATTTGGTTCAAGGAAACTTGATTAATCATCCAGGACAAAATGATTCATTTTTGGATCCTAATTGCGATGTCAAGCTACTTCAGGTAAATATTTTAACATTGAGTTTAATCAATTTAAGATGAATATAATTATGTCATAGAAAAAATGCATAGGAATTACAAAGTGCTCAAATTCCAAAGATGACAGAATTTGAGTTTCATCCGACATATTATTGTTAACCAATTATTGTTTCATCTTTGGAATTTGAGCACTTTGCCTTTTCATGTCTCTCATTATAAAAGCTTACCAATTATTGTTTCATGTTGTTTTATCTTTAGAATTAAAATTAATTGACAAAATATTGTTCTGTGACGCCCCAAACTCGGGGGTTTCGTTGACCAAGTCAACTCGGAAATCTTACCTTAGGTAATCATTATACACAACACGATGCAAACTTTGATATCAAATGTATGGATGCGAATAACTTCGATACCACCTCGTTAGGTCCCATTCATAAGAGATCCATTTATCTGTATTTAAGTTAAAAAACATAAATTACATTTAAAACAGTCCTTAGAAGTTTGATCACGACTCTCTTACCATTATTACATACCGGAACTAGATTATTCCAAAGTTTTACAAAAAAGATTTATCAATGCCACATGTTGGCCTTCTTCATATTGCGACCTCGAATGAGCGTCGTCCATCGATGTACACCTTGCATCTGAAATGTTTTCCCATATAGGGTGAGCCACGCCCAGTAAATAATATTTCCTCTGTTTACTCAGCTGAGAATCTTGGCTTTGCGATGGTAATGTTCCATAAATTCACATTCCAAGTAAAAACATGCAATTTCTACTATGGAATCCTACATGCCATGCCATGAAATGAGATGAGACTCAATCATGTACCATGCCCCGAGTCCTTATTGACTCCCATCACACCCAAGTCTTTACTGACTCTTATCACACAATGCCAAAGCCCATGCGTGACAAAATCCATCATTTATGGATTATATCCAATGATCATTTTATAAAACAAATTCATTTGTTCTCAAACCAAAAGCTTTTTGGATGTTACACCTCAATGATCATTTATATACAAAACTCATGTGTCTTTTGAGGGCAGCAAATTTTTGGTGTCACACCACAGGTTTCGTGCGCCTAAACATTTTCATGGGCTTTCACCGTTGGAATTATGTCTAACCACAAATACCGGGTCTTTCACTCGAGGGGGTATCTATCCCTGCTTGCTATTACCCGACACAAGTTTTTTTTACCACTTTATTCAACCGTGCAACTCTGTTGGACATCGGCCCAGCGGGCAAAAACCCACCAATCAATCACCAAACATGATATTGATTATAACCATGCCTCACCATTCGATACAGTAATAGATGCGTATCTGTCTGGTCGCCGTGCATGTTATATCATGCCACATGTATAATGAATGCTACATGGACAATATAATGCAAATCAGGTGTGAAGTAGACGATCATCACTGCATATGACTTCCATACTGTTCATTCATGTCAATCCTTCAGGTGGGGTTTCTTCCATGCTTGCTCCTTGTGATCAACGACCCAGAAGTCTTGATTTGAAGAGGCTAAGGTAAGAAAACAAAACCCTAGCTTCATCTTTTGTGATTTTGATGTTGGGGAAAACCCCAAATGTGGATAAAAAGAGTTTTGTTTTGGTTGTAAATGAGTTTTGGGGTTGTGTTGGGTTGAGTTTTGAAGAGTATGGTTGGTTGGATTGGTTTTGTGTAATGTTTGTAAAAGGAAAATGTTGGGTTTTCAAAGGAAATGTTGTCAAATTTTTGTCAAAACCCTTGTTCTTGTTTTGGCTATAGATTAAGTTATAATCATCCAAATGAAGTTCGAGGTGATAAGAACCATAATAGATAGCTCTACAAATGTATAAAGGGACAGGAGCAGAGTGTAGCTCTAAGGCTCTAATCTGAGCTTAAAGGTGAGCTCGGGTAGCTCATGGGTTATGCTCTGTTTTGGGTATTGTTATAGTGGTTTGGCCATAAGTTGAGTTTCACTCATCCAAATTGAGTGATTCAAAATTCTGGGTAAAATATACTTCTAGGGGAATAATTTACCTTAAGGAAGTGTATGAAAATTGTAACCCCAAAGTGCCCGAAAATTTGTCAAAGTGGGTATGTGTTGAAGGCAGGTGCGGTGTGCTTCTGAGTGGAGTAGTCTGGATGTAAAATGCAATAACTTGAGTTTTAGTTGGAGAAGAAACCTTAAAACCATAGATTCAAATGTGTAAAAGGAACCATTACCAATTTATGGAGTTAAGACCCTGAAATTAGAATATGATCGAGTAATTAGGTAAAGTGGAGTATCTTGACCGGTTTGGCATTAAATGCGTAACTTGAGTTTAGGTGATCGAGAATGAGATGATTCAAATTCCTACTAAAAATAGACTCATAGAGATAAATTTTATTGAAGGAAGCATGAGCAAATTATGGCTCATAATGTTCCCGAAAAAGTTTTCAAAAGTGAAATTATCGGTAGACATAAACCTGGCAAAACTCTAGAATCTTTTCTTAATATGTGATTGTCATTGTATTTTGAATAGGGTGACGTGGGGAGGGCGCATTGAAGTCGAGATTCAGATGGGAATCAGCGTAGATTTTAGTTTTGTTACATCTTATTCTCATTTCAGATTTGAACCATTTGTTCTAAATGCATAAGAAAAGCATATTGAATTGTTTTAATTGATTTGAAGAAATTGATTGTAGAATGGTTCTCAATGAAAATTGCATGAGTATTGAAAATAAGATCGTTTATCTGAATGTACATATTGTCTTTGTATGTTTGCTCTATAAGATATTAGGCAGCCTCTGATTGAATGTTAGTTTAGTTCATATGAAGGATAGATTGGTATACGATAGGGGTCAAAAAATGGCGATCTTCATGACGATTGTATTGTGTGTCACTCCGATCAGCGGCCCGGTAGGTCGATATCGGTAGTGTTAAACTAATTGATTTTTATAGCGATCCAGCCAGTGGGCCGTGCTTGTGTTATAAAACCGTTTTTATGCCGTCCTGCAGCCGAACGAGACCATGTCGGTGATTTCGATATCTGTATATTGAAAAACATGGAGGTTAAATTTGTTAAGAGCGAAGCCAGGAATTGAATTAATTTGGTGTGACAAGTGGAATGAAAAGCATGATTGCGAATTGAAATGAAAGTATTGTGAAATGCATGATTTGATTATCAATGACTTATTGCATATGGAAGTATATATTTGGATTTGATCAATGAACCATAAATGATTGTATATGAATTAAGTATATGTATTGTATTGACATTGATCATCCAAAAAGATTTGAAAGTTTGCTTAGTAAAGCTGCATGATTTGATTTAAACTGAAACCGAGAATGGAATTTTATAGAACCACTAAGCATGAAAATGCTTAGGCATTAATAGTTTATCTATGCAGTGCAGATTGAACATGAGCGAAGAGGATCGAGGAGCGTCGAGTCATAAAACGAATTACAGTATGTTAAAACCTTATGCATTTACCCACGTATCTCTTTTGAACATTGATATTTTGTAAAAACAATTTCAACTCGAATTATTTATTTTGTAAATCATTTGAAAAGGCTTGATATGCCTTTATAGTAATTGTACTTTTGCATGATTGAAATGATAGGGCTTACCTTTAAAAATGTTTCCGCGTATTTGAAAGGATTTTATACCAAGCCCGAAATGTATGACTACGGCTTGTTTTGATAAATGATTTTGATAAGGTGATTGAGTGACATTAGAGCAACGCAGACTCGATTCGGACCCACCAAACAGGTCGGGCCGAGAAAGGGGTGCTACATTTTATTTTGGTATCAAAGCCAAGGTTTAGAAGGTTCTACAAAATGATTTTGAAATTTTTTTTTTATGACATGCATTGCATTTGCATATAAAGGATGACGTGACTCTGACGTGAATCTTGCTGGTCTTAATAGGACAAACATAAGTGGAATAAGTCCCCTTAGGGTCGAGGGTGGCCAAGGGAAAGTGTATAGAGATTGTCCAATCAAAATACGAGAGTATGAATTTTGGGGGATTTGATCGAATTATCCTTTAAGGAGTTTGATGTGATATTGGGGATGGACTGGTTGTCCCGACACCAAGTGATAGTTGATTGTAGAATGAAAAGAGTGACCTTAAGAACACCGAATGAGGATGAAGTAACTTTCATTGGCGAGGTCAAACCCATCTCTAATGTGATGTCAAGTAGCCACTTCTGAGAAAATGGTGTGGAAAGGATGTAAAGTCTACTTGGCTTATGTGATTGAAACGGAAAAGGTAAGGCCTAGTGTATCCGATATTCCTATAGTTAATGACTTTCCAGATGTGTTTCCGGAAGAGTTGCCAGGATTGCCTCCACGGAGGGAGATTGAGTTTGCTATCGACGTTATACCAGGTGCCACACCGACATCCATTACACCGTACCGAATGGCTCCAGCGAAGTTAAATGAATTGAAGCTTCAGTTGCAATAATTGTTAGAAAAAGGGTTTATTTGACCAAGTGTATCATCGTGGGGAGCTCCCGTGCTTTTTGTTAAGAAGAAGATGGTACACTTGACTATGTGATTATAGACAAGCGGAACAAGTTAAATTTGTGAGAATAGTATCCGTTACCCAAAATTGATGATTTGTTTGACCAGCGAAAGATGCAGTATCTTTTCAAGATTGACTTGCTATCGATATCATCGATTGAGAATTAAAGATGTGGATGTGCATAAAGCGGCGTTTCGACGCGATATGGACATTATGAGTTCATATGTGGTTGGTTTGACAAATGCTCCGACTCATGGACCTAATAGATAAAATGTTTTCCGACGATATCATGGATCGGTTGTCATAGTGTTCATAGACAACATTCTTGTGTATTCAAAAGACCGGGAAAATCATGACACACACCTTCGGGCAGTGTTATGGACTTTGAGAAAAGAGCAGTTGTATGCGAAACTGAGCAAGTGTGAGTTTTGGTTGAATGGTAACGAATCGGCGGGCACTATGTCGAAAGAAAGAATGGAGTGGATCAGAAAATAGAAGTGGTTGTCGAATGGGAGCCGCTGAAATGTTAAGTGCGTGGTTGCAGGATTGGTAGGTTTTCTGAAGATTTGTTAAGGGTTTCGATGATAGCATGCTTATTAAGCGAGGTACTCACAAATGTGAAATTTGAATGGGGTGAAGAATGTCAAAGAAGTTTTGATAATCTGAAAGCATTCTTAATCTAGAGCTCCGATTCTTACTGTTAGGCTGCGATAGGAATATGTGATCTTTAATGACGGCTTCACTAAATGGACTTGGATGTGTCCTTATGAAAGGGGGTGAAGTGGTAGCATATGCTTCAAGGAGTTGAAGCCATGAAAGAACTACCCCACGCATGATGCGGAATTAGCACTTAATTGTTTTGCGTTGAAAATTTGGAGACACTACTTGTATGGAGAAAAGTGCTTCATTTGCAGATCATAAGAGTCTTAGTATTTGCCCTTGCAGCGAGGCTTGGCGAGACAACGGAGATGGATGGAATTGATAAAGATTATGATTGCGTGATTGATTATCACGGAAAGGCGATGTAGTGGCCCGGCGGCTTTGATGAAAGACGATGCAAGCGCTTGGCGTTGAATGCTCATTTATCATTGACGGAACTGATGGTACAATAGTGAAATTGATAAGCGAGGCCAAAGTTTGTTGAATCAGTGTTAGAGGCACAAAAGAAAGATGAAAAAATTGTTTGCTATAGTAAAGTTAGATTGATAGTAAGAAATCGAGTTTCTGATAAATGAAGATGGGGTTTTGTATTATAAAGATCAGGTTTGTGTGCTGATGATAATGATTTGAGAAAACCATACTTGAAAGAAGGCACATAGTGGATCTTTGCTATCCATCGGTAACGCAGATATATCGAGATTTGAAAATGTCATTACAGTGTAATTACGGAATGAATAAGATGTCGAGTTTATGTAAAGTGTTTAGTTTTGCGAAAATAAAGAGCGAGCATCAAGTTCCTTTGGGATTATTGCGACCCTAGCCAGAGAATGCAGTGGAAATGAGGCCGTTACCATATGGATTTTGTAGTTGGGTTACCATTGACGGGAAGCATGTTTCGAGTTTGGGTCATTAGTGGATCGATTGACCAAGTTAGCTCTGCTCTACCGGTGATAGCAGGCTATTCCTTGATAAGGCTGCGGCGTATATCAGAAATGGATCCGATTGCATAGATTCAATATCCATTATTTCGAGGCCAGAGATGGGGTTTACTTCGAGATTTTGGGAGAAAATTGCGAGAGGCTTTAGGCACCTGGGCGAACTTAAGCACATTGTTCCACCATGACGGATGGTTGTCGAGGAAAAGAGTGATTCAGATTCTGAAAGATATGTTAAAGAGTTGTGTGATCGACTATGAGGGTAGTTGGGATAGACACATTCGTTTAGTAGAATTTCAAGTATTGGAATGACGCCTTACGAGGCTTTATATGGAAGAAAATGCAGAACACCCTTGTGTTGGATGGAATTGAGCGAAAAGAAAGTGATTGGCCTCGACTTGATACAAGAGACTGAAGAAAAAGTGAAAATGATTAAAGAAAGATTGAAGGTGGCCACCGATAGACATAAATCATATGCCGATATGAAAAGAAAGATGTCGATATGAGATCGACGAAAAGTGTTTTTAGAAAGTATCGTAATAGAAGAAGGTAATGAGATTTGGGAAAAGAACGGTGAGCCCTGAATTTATTAGCCCTATGAAGTGATTGAAAAAGTGGGTCCAGTGGCATACAGATTGGCTTTACCTTTTGACTTGGAAAAGATCCATAATGTTTTCCATGTCTTAATCTTTGAGTATAGATGGGACCCATCACATGTGATCTGCGAGGAGCAATTAGTTTGAGACAGTTTGACCTATGAGGAAGAACGGTGGAGATCTTGGCTAGAAGTGAAAAGATCGCGAGAACAAGAAGATTAGTTAGTCAAAGTGCTACGGAGAAACCATAAGATCGAAGAAGCCACTTGGGAAGTGAAGAAGCTTGATGCGTGATAATATCCGCAGGCGATTGTTTGACTAAGGTAAATTCCGAGGACGAAATTTTCTTAAGTGAGGAAGTTATGCGCACAAAATACCCTAAATTTTTTTAATAATTTTATTATATATTCCAAGTATAAATTTGAGCCAACTTGGGTATTTTCGGGAGTATTAAATGAATGTTGATTAAATTATTATATGGCTAAAAGCGAGTAAAATATTATATTCTAAATGAGAATTGAGGTGGACTCGGAAATTTACCCAAGTGTAAAGGCAAATTTGAAATTTGTAAAATGATACCAGGGTCCAATTGTAAAATAAGTTTATATGTCTAAGTGTAAATATGAGAGTTGAAATTGCAAATAAAAAATGAAATATAGGCTATAAAGCAAATGGGAGAAACTTAAGTCAAAGAATGCATTTTTTTTGTGGCCAAATGAAGGCCTTATGAAAATAGTGACAAGACCAAAAAAATGAGAAAATGAGAATAGGTGAATCCAGCATTGTGCCTGACTTAAATGAAAATAAAGGCAATGTAGTCCTTGGGAGCTCATTCTTGAAACGATCACGTTTTTGAGAGAAGGAGAGGAGGAAAAAGGGAGGAGAGGCTAGGGCTTGGGAAGATCAAGTTTTTAGGTGGGGTTTCTTCCCCACTTCTTGCTCACTTTGTGATCAAGCAACCCCAGAAGTGCAGTTGAAGGAGGCTAAGGTAAGAAAACAAGAACTCTAGCAATCTTTTGTGATTTTGATGTTAGGGGAAAACCCCGAATGTGGATAGAAAGAGTTTTGTTTTGGTTGTGGCGAGTTTTGGGGTTGTGTTGGGTTGAGTTTTGAAACTATTGTTGGTTGGATTGGTTTTGTGTAATGTTTGTAAAAGGGGAAATGTTTAGTTTCCCAAGAAATCTTGTCCAAAGTACAAAGCCCCTGTTCTTCTTTGGCTATATAGATTAAGTTATAATCATCCAAAGTGATTCTAATTGGTAAGAACCATAAGAAGATAGGTCTACAAATGTATAGAAGGTACCAGGAGCAAATTGTAGCTCTAAAGGCTCCCAAATGGGCTTAAGGTGAGCCGGTAGCTCACGGGGTTATCTTTCTGTTTGGTATTGGTAAGTGGTTTGGCCATAAGTTGAGTTCACTCATCCAAATTGAGTGATTAAAAATTATGGGTAAAATAGACTTCTAGGGAAATAATTTACCTGAAGGAAGTGTATGCAAATTGTAACCTCAAAGTACCTGGAAATTTGTCAAAGTGGAGCTATGTGTAAGAACAGTCTGATTATGCTTTGCAAATTGGAGTAGTCTAGATGTAAAATGCAATAACTTGAGTTTTTTGTTATCCAAATTCGATGATTTCAGTTGGAGAAGAACCCTTATAACCATAGATTCAAATGTGTAGAAGGAACCATTACCAATTTATGGAGTTAAGACCCCACGAAGTGGGAATAATGAGTAGTAGAGTGAGTTGGGCATCTTGATCAGTTTGGCATTAAAATGCGTAGCTTTAGTTTGGGTGATCAAATGAGATGATTCAAATTCCTACTAAAAATAGACTCATAGAATAAGAATTTTCTTGAAAAAAGCATGAGCAAATTATAGCTCATGTGTCCCTAGAAAAGTTTGCAAGTGAAGGGGTATCGGGTAGACATAAACCCTGACCAAAAACTCCTAGAATAACCTACTAATATGTGATTGTCATTGTATTTGAATAGGGGCTGAAGGAGAAAGCCCGCGTGGTAAATTCCGAGTCGAATCAAGCGACAATTTGGTTTGTTCTATCTTCTCTATTCGTTTCAAGATTTGAACTATTTGTTCTAAATGCATAAGAAAAGCTTGAATTGTTTTAATTGATTTGAAGAATTGATTGTGAAAATGTTTACAAATGAAAATTGCATGAGTATTGAAAATGAACCGTTTATACAAATGTACATATTATCTTTTGTATGTTACTATAAAAGATTTGAGCGCCATGAGTGGATATTAACCGTTTAGTTCGAGATGAAGGATAGATTGGGTATACCTAATAGTCAAAATAACACACATCATAACGATCAGATGATGTGTGTCACCCGACCGTGAGTCCAAATAATCAGACGGGTAGTGTTCACTAATTGATTTTTTTTTTTATAAGTAGTCACTGTTCAACGGACCGAAACTCATGCTATAAACCGTTTTATACCGCCTCAGCCCAATGGACCGCCTTGCAAGTGATTCTACATTCAGAGTATCGAAACAGCAAATGTTATGCGTAATCGAGAATTGAATTGATTTGAGATTGCATAAATTGGAATTGAAAAGCATGATTGGTAAATTGAAATGAAAAGAGTATTGTGAATGCATGACGGATTATTAATGACTGACAGATATGGAAGTACATATATTTGATTTGACTTCAATGAACCATAAAATGATTGTATATGAATTGCTATATGTATTGTATTGATATTGATCATCCAAAAGATTTGAAAGTTTGCTTAGTAAAGTCGTGCATGATTTGATTTAAATCAAGCCGAGAATAAAATTAGATAGAACCACTAAGCATGAAAATGCTTAGTGTAGTTTTATCTATGCGTACCGATCAATTTGAGCGAAAAGCAAGATCGAGAGCCGTCGAAATATAAAGAAAGAATTAAGTGAGTATGTTCCGACATATGCATTCACCCACACGCTTTTTGAACATTGATATTTTATAAAACAATTTCAACTCTAAATATCTATTTTGTAAATCATTTGAAAAAGCTTGATACGCCTTTATATAGTAATCAGACTTTGCATGAATGAAATGAAATGGGCTTACCCCTTTAAAGTTTCCACATATTTCCAAAAGGATTTTATGCCAACTAAGTGTAACGCTAATAGACGTGTTTTTTGATAAATGATTTTGATAAGGTGATTGAGTGACATTAGAGCCTCTGGACCTTTCCCTAATTCACAAACATCTAAGCATAGGGAAAGGGGTGTTACACTATGTTTGTGTTAGGAAAGCCCTAACTCATTATAATGGTGGTGTTGGTTGATTTAAGTCAGTTTTGTGGTTTGCTTTTGAATGGATTTTGTTTTGGAAGGAAGTTTTCCGTCGAAAAAGGGAAAACATGATTCATTTCAGTTTCTAGCCCGACGCTTCTTCACCTAGGTAAAGGAGTGCTTGCCTAGGCGAAGGTCGATTCACTTAGGCGAAGGTCGGTTCGCCTAGGAGAAACCAAAGCCCCAAAATTTCCAGTTTCTTCCTCGCCTCGGCGAAGGCCACTACGCCAAAGTGAAGGGAACCTATAGTCCTATTTTTATTCCCGTCTTTTGTTAATTCTAGAAACCATCAATTAGATTAATGTAGAACCCAATGTAAGTGAAAACAAAGGTCCAGATTCGTATACAAGTTATATGCAAAATGTTCTAACCTGTAGGCAAACTTGGTTTTCGCTCTTTTTTGCCTGTGGTTAACTTACACAAGAATATGAGTAAGAAAAATAGAATGCTTTGAAACACATATAATTGTATGCTTGTCGGAGATCAAATAGTGAATGAATAGGCACCTTTGATTAGTGCGATGACACTTTTGTCAACACTCTCAAGTAAAGGTGTTACGACACCTCTCGTTACGTATGTGCATGTACTATGCTTCTCGACACCTCTGGTTTAGTAAATTGCACTGCACCTTTTTTGATACCGAATGGTACTATGTCCCTCTCATTCATTATTTTCGATTTATAAAGGAAAACATTTATATGATAAGAATCTGAATAATACGATATATGAAAATAATTATACGAAATCAAGTAATCACAGTTTCGTAAAACACTTGCACCTTCAGACAAGATTTCTCGTTATGTACCCTAACAGATTGAGTATGATATGCAAATTATATTATATGTATACTGTAATTGAGGACCACTGCATGTGGTCATATTTGTCATATGTTTTCCTACTAAGCTATAAGCTTAGTACGAGTGTTTCATCCGTGTAGGTACTGAAGAGGTCATCAGAGACATCTCGCATTCGCCAGGGCCAATACAACATTAGGAGTCTTTCTAATGTAGGTCTTTGTTTTTGGAATGTAAATGTAATAATTTTGTAATAGTGGAACTTGTGTAAGTACAAGTAAATGGGACTCAAAAAATTTATGTACATGAACTTTTAAATACCACTACAATGGTAGTATTTTACAGTTTTACTATTATTATGATATTATGATTTGAAATGGGCCCACCAATGTCCGAAAGATAAGGTTAAGAAGTCCATCCTGTAGAAGGTCTCCTCCATCCACGACTCGTGAAGGAGTTACATGATCTCCACCACCAACAACCGAGATAGACACCGACCTATAGTGCCCCATGGTGCCATATGTGTGCTCGTCTGATAACTATTGTTGTAGGCGAATTCCACTAAGGGTAAATGCTCTTCCCAACTACCCTTGAGATCGTGGACGCATGCCCTTATCATGTTCTCTAAAGTCTGGATGGTTCTCTCTGACTGACCATTCGTTCGAGGATGAAAAACAGTGCTCATCATTAACCGTATCCCCATGGCTCTAAGTGGAACTCTCCCAAAATGAGTCAAATTGGATCCCGATCCGATAATGGGGATAATCGGTACCCCATGAAATCCTGACAATCTCTATATACAAACCCATGTAATTCCTCCAGAGTGAAAGTCATTAAGATAGCCAAAAAGCAGCCAACAGTGTCGGTCCACTATCACCCACACTACGTCATGCCCTCGTAATGTTCGTGGCAAGTGAGTCACAAGCCTTCGCCAAGCCCACTCAATTTAGCCACTCTAAGGGGTCGAGTGTTCCATTGGCCTCGGTGCTTAGCTTTTTACCTCGCCGACACGTGAGACATCACAAAACAAAATCTCCAACGGTTTCTTTATCCCGCTTCGCGGCCACCGTGACGAAGATCATGGTACATCTTACCCGAATGTGACCGCAAAACTGAACAATGGAACTCCGGTGATCTCCTCTCAGACTTCCGAACCTGGGAACCACAACCCGCCCCCTATACCGAAGACTACCATTTAGGAATGACCCACCTCATCATCAGACTGATCACACCCACTCTCTAATGGACAATATATTCTATGTCTGTCCTCGGGACTTGATAACTCGCTTAGTGTGGATAGCGTAGCCAATAAACTCTCTGTAAAGAACTAGGCCTGTCCTAGTTACTCGAATCAGTCCCAGCACTCTACATCTCGCCACTCCCAGAAGCCACACTAGCTAACACTCTCATTTAATTTACGCTTGAGTAAACAACTACCACATTTGCCTTACCGGATGGTAATGCGGTTTAAATCATAGCTCTTTAGAGATATTCCATCCACATGCATTGCCTCATGTTGAGGTCCCGCTGTGTAAAAATGTACTTCAGACTCTTGTGATCCCGAAAATGCCTCGAACTACTCACCGTATAGATAGTGGCGCCAAGCCTTTAAGGCAAAGACAATGGCCGCCAACTCCATGTCATGAGTAGGTAACTCATCTTGGTTCTGAACTGTTTGAACCAATAATATTCCACCTCCTGACCGCATCAAAACACATCTCAATCCGTCCTTGGAGGCATCACAATGCATTGTGTACCTTTGTCCCCTCTTTGGGACTATCCATAACAGCCCAAATTATACCATAGTAGTTTATTACATGTTTAAGGTATAATATAAGTTAAATTGGAATTTTTGGAATTTAAGTGTGAAAAAGGTTAAATTGGTAATTTGTTTTATGAGGACCCAAAGGTCATAACACAAAAAGATTGTATACTATTGTAGGAATTTAGATAATTTGAATTGCAAATTGATGGGAGATGGAGAACTAAAATGCAAGAGTCAATAATATGAGTCAAAAGAGGTATGAGACAAATAAGGCCTTATAACAAATGGGGATAAGATCAAACTTATTCTGGAATGAGACAAGTCTCCATTTTGGTTTTTGTTTGTTTTGTATTAGAGCTACGGCTTGGAAGAGAAGAAGCCATTGGGCTCTAATTGTTCAAGCAAAGAGAAGGGAAAGAAGTAGAGAAGAAATCAAGGTATAGAATATATGTATGGATTACTTGTATGGAACTTGGTATAACCTCATTGTCAGCTCAGAGAAGAACTTAATCAAAGTGTTTTTTGGGTTGTTTGAAGTTTGTTTGAGGTTGGTTTGTTTTTGGTTGAATGATTTCTGGTGAAAATGGCCAAAACTGGTCCATTTTCGGTTTTAGCACGACACCACTATGCCTAGGTGTAGGAGGCACTGAAGTAATCCAGACCCTCGAAGGCCTGACGCCTAGGGCGAACCCTACACCTAGGTGTAAGACTGCTACTTAGGCCAAGCCACACAGCTCCATTGTTCTGTACTACACTTGAATTGCTACTTTGTTTAGACTTTCAATGAAGATAATTAGGCATAAAATCGATTAATTTGAGGATCATAACAAGTGAATGAAAGGGTCCAGTTATGTATATAAATTGCTCTAAACCTTGCCTAATATTTGTTTGCGCCTATATAAACATGTGAAATGTGAATAAGAACAATATAATGCTTGGCAATATACATAATTGTATGTTTGCTTAAGACCGAATACGAATGAATAGCACCTCCCGATCAGTGCTACGATGACCTAGGCCAATGCCACGATACACTTTGTTATGTGGGCGCACACACGCTCGCCTAGTGCCACAACACTCATTGTGCTATGACACCTCTGCACGGGGCGTGCACGCTCGCTCAAAGGTGACGACACTCCCGCATTGTGCTACGAAGCACCTTTTGTTATGTTAACAATCATGCTCAGCGCGACGACATTCTGCATCAGGCTACGATACACCTTTGTTAATGCGGGTAGGCACGCTCTATTCAAGATCGTACTCATATCTGCACCATTGTGCCAGGTCCCCTATCTTGCATTATTTTCGGTCTATACAGAAAACATTTATAGTATGATAAGAATCTGAATAACGAATAAGCGTATTTTCCAAGGAATCCGCTCTGGCTTTGTAATGTACCTACGAGTAATCTTCCCAGAAAAGATCTCTCGTCTCGAACTCCTACGGAGATATGAAATCTTTTGTTATAAGAATTATGTTATATGAAAACTCAAGAGTAGAATTCTATTATGTAAACTCGATATAATCCGCTGAAAGATATATGTGGACTAATCGGTGGTCCTATCTGCTTATCTATTTCAATTAATCTATAAGCTTACACGAGTGTTTCATCCGCAGTAGTACTAAAGAGGACGCTCGAGGCACTTCGCATTCGCCAGTTAACACCGTGACAGAGTCCACCATAATGTGAGACATTCACTTCGCTTTGAAATGCAATGTAAATATTTTTGTAACAAGGGAACTGCGGTAAGCAAGGCAAATGAGGACTCAAGAATATATGTACAAGAACATTTAAACACCACTACGGTGGTAGTATTACAAGTTTTATTTCATTATGAAGTTATATATGAAATAGGCCCACTAATGTTAGAAAAGCAGGTTAAAGAGTCCCAATCCTGTGTCTCGCTCCCTCTCTTCGACCAGGAGGGGGTAAGGGCGTGACATTATAAGAATAGGAGCTATAGTAAGCCTCTTCTTCAATTCCTGGAATGCCTCCTCACACAAAAATATCTCCACTCTAAACTTGACCTCCTTCCGGGTCACCTGTCATGTGCAAATTAGTCTGGGAGAGAAGTCCTCAATGAATCTCCCATACTCCCGTTTAACTAAGAAACCAGTAACTCAAGACTGACTTGGCCTCTCCCAACTCATAACTCCGCTCAACTTTCCTGGGTCCACTGATACCCCAAGCTAATACCTGTGGCACCAAGAATCTTATTCTCGCAAGCCAAAATTCACACTTATTGAATTTGCATACAACCGATAATGCCCTTCAAGGTCTAGAGAATCCATCCTGGCGAATTTCATGATCCTCCTTAGACTTAGAGTAGATCAAGATGTCATCCACAAAAACCACAACGAACTGATCTATGCAGGGCTGGAATACCCTATGCATAAGATCCATGAATGCCGTTGGAGTATTTGTTAATCCGAATGGCATCACTGTGAACTTGAAATGCCCATATCGCGTTCGTCGTCTTAGGGATATCTGTCTCCCTAACCCTCAACGGATGGTAACCGGTGCGGAGATCTATCTTGGAATAAACTCGTGCCCCTCTCAACTGATCAAACAAATCATCAATTCTCGGCAAAGGGTACCTATTCTTGATAGTAGCCCTATTTAACTGCCAGTAATCAATACATAGCCGAAGGGTCTTATCCCTCTTCTTGGCAAACAATATTGGAGCGCCCCAAGGTGAAGTGCTCGGTCTAATAAAACCTTTGTCTAATAATTCCTGCAATTGGACCTTGAGCCCTCGGCAACCCAAGACACCCATTCTATGAGTCATAGAAATAGTGACATAACAAAGTGCAAACATAATATGAAGTCTACATCCCTATACCTGAGTAACCCTGCATCCAGAAGAATATCCTCATACTGCAAACCACCCGAGGTGGACCCAACTCTTGCCTACTTTGCCTTTAGGCTTTTGCCACCAACCTACCAACTCGCTTCACAGGCCACTTAGAGTCATACACGACTCGGGGTAAAGCGTCATGCTTATCCTCATGAAACATAACACAAACATCATCCTGTGTGTAGGCAATAATCCTCTTACGATCATAATCAATGAGGACTCGGTGTGCCGTCAACCAGTCCATCCCAAGGATGACATCAAACTCCGACATGTCCATGACCTTAAGTTCCACAATGAGCAGAATCCCTGAGATCTCCAACTCATAATCCCGGGGTATTATCCGATCAACCTCACCCTAGCTTCTAGGGAAACCCCACATGCAACGACTATTTTATGTTTCAACTCTAAGCCCAAATATTTCACATATGTTAAATGAACAAACAGATGCACTAGAATCAAACAACATTCTTGGGTTTATAAGCAAAGAGTAGAATACCCCAATAATCAACGATTCAGTAAGCCCAATCTAAGGTGTGGCCGGCATAGACACTTCGGGTCCATCGGGGTTCCTACTGGAGCTTGCCCTTGACCTTCAACCTGTTCTAGCCTATCTAGCATGTTCATAAATAGTAGGAAGGCTCAGGTAAAGACCCTTCGGGATCGAAGCATTGCTCTCCTGTACCCATAAGGTAAGGAAGAATAAACCGTGCTCAGGCATGTCCTAATCAAGGATTGACCGGGTGTCCCCGGCAACCAGGATCCATTCTCCCAGGCAATCCCGCTCCTGCCTAGGGCTGCTAAGTATTGGAAACATGCTCCTACCCCCGACTAGCCATAGCTCAAGTGTCTCCCATCTGGATGACCGATTCGCCTTACTTAAGAAATGCGACCGCCCTGAAACCTCACGGAGTAGAAGTCCTTTGTCAGGCCAGAAAAAGAGAGTTGACTCTTTCCTCTGACTGATTAAAAACCACATCCCATGCCTCGTGGTTTATCCACTTCCCTCTCTATGGCCATAGCTGTCTTGACCATTGAGTCCAAATTCGCATGAGAAGTCCCACAATTCCACTCCTCTGTGACAATTTTAGGACCATCCCCACCTTTCACTTTGGCCATATTAGCCACATAATCATCACGGTTTAGGCCAACCCAATAGAAGTTAGCCACAGATTCAAGCACCGCCATCAGTTCCTTGTTTCAGCCAGAACCCCAAGCTTTTTGTGATGTCAGGCGATGTCGGGAAGTACTTACCCATTAAGAGTTCATGAAACTCTTCCCATGTCATCACCTTCAAGTTCCTTGAGGCTTTGACCCAATCCCACCACACTTGGGATTCATCCTAGCCTCGGAATGCGCCATTTTACCTTAGTGACACCTGAGTGCGCACTCCATAGCCTTTAGACATCTTCCGACTTGTCGAATCCAATGATCATCTTCCATTGGTCTCTCATCCCCGTGCCGGAGGATGAGGCCTTAAACCCTAGAGGTTGCTTAGTCCTCCTGCCCACGCGCACTAGTCATGCATCATGTGCCACAAACACTTGCCTACGCAATAAAGAATGTAGGCACCAATAACTCCATGAAGACTCACTGGTCAAAGGCCAGCCAGGATTGGTTGCCGCTTCCATCCATCGCTCTGACGCCTTCTTCCCCTACTAGCCATCACATATGTTAGATAACAATTTCCGTCATACCGGGTATCCTAAAGAAATAGGGATCAATCATAAACTTTGAGATTTCTGTCATTGTCTAACTAGTAGTACATGTGCCAACTACTAATAGACACCAACATCCTGAACTATTCCGTTCATTTACTTTTTCCGAACCCTTAAGGTTATGTTTTCTAATCCTAGTGTTCCTCTTTTCCTATATACAATTTACCATGTATATAATTCACATAGCACAAAGCAATCAGTCATGTAACATAAACATGAAACACACAATGTATGCAATGGTCTAAACCTATGCCCATCAAGCCTCAGTAACTACATACTATAAGCATGATGCAAGCTGTGACATAAGAACACAATGAATCTAATGACCTAGACCCATATCCATTAAGCCCTAGGTAGCCGTATAACTAAGCTCTGATACTAAGTTGTGATGCCCCAAAACCTAGGGGGTCCCTGACCAAACTGTTAACCCAATGAAATAATACCTCCAGTAATCAGATAGGGATTCTAAGCTGATACAAATCAACAAATGCCCGTGGATACCGAATAACTCGATACCAATTCATTAGGTCTTATTCACTGGGATCCATTTATACATATTTAAGTTAAAAATATGCGAAATTACATTAAAAATAGTCCGTAAGAGTTCGACAAGAACTCTCACTGGTTTATTACATACCTAATTCGATTGTTCCAAAGTTTTACAAAAAAGATTTATCAAAGCCACGTGTTGGCCTTCTTCACAATTATGGCCTCGAATAAGCCGTCCATTGGTGTACACCCTGCACCTGAAATGTTTTTCCATATAGGGTGAGTTACACCCAGTAGAGAATATTTCCTATAGAGGCTACTCCCCACCTAAGTGCACATGCAATGGTCATGTTCCACAAATTCACATTTCACATTTCAAGTAAAAACATGCAATTTCTACTATGGAATCCTACATGCTATGCTATGAAATGAGATGAGACTCAATTATTTTACCATGCCCCGAGTCTCCATCGAATCCCATCACACCTGAAGCCTTGACCTAATTCTATCATCACATAATGCCAAAGTCATAAAAAGATAAAAATCCATCATTTATGATTACATCTAATGATCATTTTATAAACAAATTCATATGTTTTCAAACTAAAAGATTTTTACGTTACACCTCAATGATCATTTATATACAAACTCATGTGTCTTTTTATGGTGCCCAGACTTTTGGTTTCAAACGAGGGCTTAAATGCGCTAAACACTTTCCACGGGCTTTCCGCGTTGGAATTATGTCACAGCCACGCCATCTGAATTATTTCACGGGAAATTATCTATCCTGCTTTGCTATTACAGGTACAAGTTTTCTTTACCACTTTATTCAGCGGAGTGACTCTTGTTGGACGTCATCCCGAAGAATATCGAGCCCACACAATCAATCACCCAAGCGCGGTGTTGATTATAACAATGCATTCACACCCATTTAATCACGATGTCCCGTGTATATACAATGCAATGCGCCATTGCATGTTATATCATACCACATGTATAATAAGATACTACATGGATAATATAATCCACACCGCTCATGCAGTGTCATGGACAATCCTTCACTTACATATTACTTCCATACTACATTTCATTCATGTCGATATATTATACTGCGCATCGACATCAACATACAACATGTCATCACATGTTGAAATGACACACACACACAATCAGGCCATGTAATGGCCATTTGCACATATAAACTCATCACATGCCAATACATTAGAACACACATATTGACATGCAAACATGTCACCCCTTAGTTAAGCAATGACACTCTCAAATAAGTCATATAATGGCCTCGAAGCAAGCAAAAAAAATCATAAACCAAGCCACGAAACCGACCACAAATAGGCCATGAACATAGTCACAGGCTCGCTTAGGCATATCCTACCTTTGCCTAGGCAGATTAGAAAATTCCCAAACTTGTCGTCGGGTTCGCCTAAGCAAACACTCCCTCGCCTAGGCGGACACTCTCTCGCCTAGGCGGACCCCTTCGCCTTAGCAAACACCTCCTTCGCCTAGGCGAAGACACCTTTCTTCCTGGGGAAGCCCCCTTTCCTCGCCTAGGCGAAGCCCACGATTCCTTTAGGCGAGGGACCTTTGTCAGGGCAAACAGCCAGGCCGTTTCCCGGCCTAAAATGGAACATAAGCTAAGGTAGGAAGAATTCCTACCTCTTGGAGCGTAGATGGAACCCTAGGAAGCGTCATGGACACTTCCTAAACTTGAAACCTTTGATTTCCCGAACGTCTAAAAGCGGATCCCTGGGAAAGAATCACCTCATTTCGGTACCCATTGTAGCCCTGCGTCGATCGCGATGAACTTTTGTTCTTCGCGACGGTCCATTGAAGGAATCCCGTAGATCGTGGAGAGTAGAGAGAAGATCTTGGCCCTCCTCTTTCTCTCTTCTCTCACTCTTGCATGAACCAGTAGGAAAATGAAGTCCTTTCCTGCTCTAAGTCCCTTTTTGTCTTACAACTTAAGTCGTGGCCCACGTCGCTCCACGTGTTCACACCTTGTCCGAGTCCGTTTCTACCCCGAAACAATTTATTTCGTCTCAGTTCAAGTCCACACTATTTTCTATGAACTTAACTTAAAGTCATTTCCCAACTTTCGAGATTTTTGTAAAAATCTCGTTCCTAGAAGTTATTAGACACCCGTCACCTTGAAAAGCGTGAAAACCCTATTCTTGGAAATTAATGAGGTGTCACAGGTAACTAGATTTCGCGAGACGAATCCAATGGTGATGTTCGTTTCATCATCTGAGATCTAGAAAATTTCAAGGTTTTTCAACTTTGTATTATAGCATTGATTTACAGTTTGCAGTTTTGGAAAAAATTAGTTTTTCTGGTTTTGTATTAATCATAAGACAATGGCGAATGTTTATAATTTACAATAGTAGTTTTATATGGAGACCTTTAAATCAATTGCTTTAGTTCTCTTTGGTGTTTTATTCCATTGTCATATAAGAATTCCTCCATCCACTACTCTCATTTTCTCTCATCTTATTTTCTTTTAACCAGTTTTCCTCAAGTAAGGAGGGGTGACTTTTTGTCATTCTTGTGACGTTTGGTTTGCCGTCGGTTTGTTACGACGTGGTGTTGTTCGTCGTCTTCTTGCGACACTTTATTTGTGTGAGAGTGATTCAAATAGGCAAAATAGATTTCAACAGTTAAAGATATCAAATTATGATCGTCAGTAGATTGAAGAACTAGAGTCGTAGATATTCCAGTAATTATATTATCAAATTTCTAAGCTTTTATACCAATTTATTATGCTATTAACTTAGATATTGTTTCATTATATATGGTTTTTAGCTATTTGTATCTTGGATCTATCGATCTATTCAAGTTTCCAAATCAATAATATTATTTTCCCTTAAAAAAAAATTCTTATTTAACAAGAAATTATTATTGTATTTTTTTTAAGGATAATGTTATCCCTTAAAGCCAAAATCTTTAACAAAATTTTAGAAGTTTTATAGATTCTCTGTGAATTTTGAGGGCCAACAACACAATACGCCTTGAAATTTAAAAAATAAGGTAATTATAGTCTTATAGACTTAATGATTAGAATTACTTTTTACTCAATACTTATAAAATTACTTTTTATTCTAAGTTGTAATATTAAGTTTTTTTGAGACAAATAATATTAAGTTATTTCATTAAATATATTTAATTTACTTAATAATTTGAATTAAGTTAATGAATCATAAGTTAATTTATCAAATACCTTGCTTCCTTCGTTTATAGTTCCAAAAGAATGAAATTTTTAACCAAAAAAAAAAAAGGAAGTAATACTTAGTGGGTTACTAAAATTCTTTCCCATGCTAAACCTAAAAGGGGTACTAGTAATACTTATGTTGCTTGTAAGTAATCAAATTCTTATTTGAGAATCATGAGGCTCCGTTTGAACTCCTAAAGTAATAAAGAAAGAAAATGGAGAAGAAAATAAAAAAATAGGTTTAAATTTAATAAATTAATTATATATATGTTAATTCAAACTCATTTTATTTGTTTTGCTTTATTATATATGGACGAAGAAATTTAAAAGTATTTAAAACTTTCAATTATATAGAATTTTCTTTTATATTTTCCATGGTAAAACCAAATATGAGAAAATAATTTTTCTTAGTATTTTTTAGGTTTCAAACTAATCCTAACACTTGGCTTATTTTGATTAGGTAGCATGACCTAGTTATACCATAAATTAAAAGACTTAGGGGCTGTTTGCTTTTTTGACTTATTTTTTGAATGCAATTCGCTTTTAGAAATTAGGCAGTTTGTTTTTTCATTTGGTGGTCACTTATTTATGAATTTCTTCAAAAAACTTTTGGATAAAAAAAGCTAAAGTATTTACCTTTTTCTATTCAGAAAAAAACATCTTCCAAAGCTGAAAACGTAGTAAGTGCCTCACTACTTGTCCCCAAACAACATTTACTTTTTGAATTTACATTATTCAATTTAGGACCAACATTTTTTTTGAATTTACGCTTATTTGAACTGCGTTCATGATTCTCTTTCATTTTACGTTATTTAATTAATTGAATTTAAAATGATAGAAAAATGTCAACTACCCTATTTTTTAAAAATAATATCGAAATTAATGTAAAATATTATATTTTAATATTGATAGGAGTTTAGGTAATAAGCCTTGACCCGCTGTAGCTTGAGGAAAGCGAAGCCGGTGAAATGCAGGGCCACGTCTTGGCGGGGAAGCGATTTGTTGTGAGCGATACCATGGGCGATGTGAAAGCCATATCCTGCAAATAATAAATCCTTATCGAGTAAGAGAAGTAAGATAATTCCCCGATAACGATTTATCATAAGCAGACCAAATCTGCATGACTATTAAGGGAAGTAGGATGTCTTTAATAAGCGGCTTCCTCATTGTCATAATGATAGATGGCGATAAAATGGAAAATCTGCTGGCCAGATGGGAAGAATCATGTATCGTGCATCCGATTGGGAGCGTATCTGTCATGCGGTATCATCGTTGAAGGTGCGCGAGCGTTAAATCTCTAAAGCGATTAATCTTCTCTCGTCGAGGAAGCGGGCGGCGTCGGAGAAGCGTGACGAGGCGGCGCATGTCGATCCTCTTTGTTTCTTGTTTTTGCGAGTCGGCGTCGAGGCGTTGGATCGACCAGCCACTTGATTCGATTAAACCAGCCCGATTCCAACATGCTCATTGATCCGGTGAAAAAATGCATCATCAAATATCAAATGATAAAATAATTTATACTTTTACACAAAAATATCATATTGATAAATAATTTATTTGACAATTATTATATATATATATATATATATATATATATATATATATATATATATATATATATATATATATATATATATATATATATATATATATATATATATATATATATATATATATATATTTATTACATAAAATTGATTATTTTATATTACACATATTTATAATTATATTATAAAATTTTAATTCGATTCATATAACTATTTAAAACAACAAAGTATAAGAAAATTTTGTTTTATTAATTTTTTTAGACCATCTAATAGTACCTATTATTCAAGAAATTGTAAGGAACAACTAAGGAAAAAAAAATAAAAGAAAATAAAAAACATAGTTTTTTGAGTCAAAAAATAAAAAACATAGTTGAATCTAATATATTATTCTTATTTGTTATTTCAAACTAATTTTATTTATTTTTGATTCATTAATATAAAAGTAAATAATATAGTTTCTTTTAGCAGTTAAGGCGTTAAGATCTTGATTTTTAGTAAGATAAAATAAACAACAATATTTAATATAAATAAAATTTTAAAAAACAAACAACTCAATCTTCATACTCTTAAGTACTATTTAGCATTAAGCTAAAAAAAAATTCTATTAGTAATAAGTAAAAAAAAGAAACGGCCTTAGGGAACTATAATTGTACTCTTTTAGATTTTCTTAAAACTCTTATCTTCGAGAGCTTTCACTATAGAGTAGCAAATTTTGTTTCAACAACGTAAATTTTAATATTACTACTTAACCTTTATGTTGTTTTGAGTTCTTCCCTTTTTTATTTTTCTTTACAGGTTTTAGAGAGAAATATTTGTTAAAGACAATAAATAACATAAAAAATTTAATCTAGCATTTCCATGTTTTTCTTAAAAAAATAACCTATTTTGGATAAAAATGTCATTCTTCATTTCATGTATTTGCTTTGTTAGAGAATGAGTTAGTTTTGCAAGAAAAATAAGAATGACATTTTTGTCAAAATAAGGCCAGAAAATGATGGATGTTTAAATTTCCAAAATTAAGTTTTCAAAAGGGTTTTTAATGAAATCATCTTTTTTTAGAACTCATTGTTACCATTTTTTTTTGGTTAGATTATACAATTTAAAATTTCAAATCTTATTCCATTCATTCTGATTTTGGACGGTTTTAAATTGTATATTACTCTCCATATTGAAGACTTCTTTAGATTGTAAATTCCATTGCTTGAATCATGAATGTACCCATTAACATTTAAAAAAAAAAACCAGGGACTTGTTTGCTAATAACATTCTAAAGCATGCTTCACAATTGAAAGTAAAATAACAGTTTTCTATTTAATGTGTTAAAGCTCTTTTTATAACATATTATATAGTTGTTTTCATTTTATTTTTCAACAATTAATTCCAAAAATAAAGGAACAAATATGAAAAATAATTGAAAAAAAATTATAAATAAAATTTGTTTTAAAACAGCACAAGTTGAAATAAATCAAAATCTCTAATAAATTTTTATTCTACAAATATCATATAACTATTTTTTTATAATGGTTTCCAAAAAAAAAAACTTTTAATATGCAAATCTCTTTGCTCTTTTAAAATCCGTAAATATTATTAGCTTTTAACTTTATTGATCCAAAAAACACCATGTTCCAATTGTTGAAATGTTAAAGTTAAAAAAAGAAGCTTATGTGGCAGTTCAGGGTTTAAATAGATAGGATATAGGAAGGGGACAAGTTGGAGTATTGAGACAATTTATTACGTTATAATTAAAATATTTAGCTGTTAAAAAAAAACTTATTAAACAACATTTTAAAAAGCAATAACAATCCTATTTTTAAAAAATTCAAAACTAAAAAAAGAGTGCCTGGACATATTGGAGATCCAAGATCGAATCAAGAACATAGTATTACAATATAATATGCAAAGTAAATATATTTAAAAAAAAGAAAAAAAAGGCTTACCAAACAACATTTTTAAAAGTAATCACAATTCTAATTTTAAAACTAAAAGAACCAAACAATATCTCATTGACTAGTTTTCTATAAGTACAATTATTAAACAAATTTACTTAAAAAGTGAAAAAACAGAAATATGTTTAACAATTATTAAATTCTTAATTTTGAATTGCAAAGTATTTGTATTTGATTTAAAACTAAAAACAGCAAATTTTTTTTTTACCAAAATTAAACAAAGTGGTTGAAAATATGTTTTTTTTTTTGACATATTTTTACTTTGAATATAAATATGAAAACTCCCAATCCCACCCATTTACCATCTAAGTGTCACGGACTTATTGCATCCGTGATTGTAGCTGAAGAGCTTAATGAAGATCAAACATGTTAAAGGGTTTGAACGGAATGGTGTGAGAGTGTTTAAGAGGTGCATGCAAGTGGATCATGGATGATGCTTCTTAAGAGTTTAGGCATACCAACCCCGATTAAGTTTGGGGAGCTTGTTACTAGTTTAAGACTTGACTATAAAGAAGGGTATTGACCTATCTCGCACAAACTTGTCGGGAGTTGAAACTACTATTTTGATGAACCCGAGACAAGAAAACAGTCAGCATAAAGGCATCAAGTTGTGACGTTACAGGTTGAGTCTCATGAAAATGTCTATGTGAGACCATTGTATGAGCCGCTCCGCTACATGAACGATTAGGCCCGTGACATAAGGCAGGTGTGATAGACATATGTTCATTTTATTTTTATTTTTGAAACAATGCCCATCATCTTCTTAAACACGCCCAATGTGAATGATTCTAAGCATTTTTAGAAAACAAAAAAAAAGGAAACTGGAATATAATAAGAAAGATTAAACACTCATTTTATTAATTTATTTATTGGTAAAACGGCTTATAAAACCTGGGGCTAGGCTCCACTTCCACCATCCCCATGTTATTTTCTTTACCTTCCTCACGATCCGCCGCAGCCTTTAGTGGAGGAAGAAGCAGGTTGGAATCAGTGTTTCTTCTTTTCAAGAGATTGTCTTCCTCTCAATATACTCTATTAATTCATTTCATTGAACAGAAAGAGCTCAGAGAAATCCATTTTGACTTCAACGATGCAGAAGAGAAGTAGATCTGAACAAGCAAGGTGAGCATTGAACAATTTCACTTCAATTTTCGATACTGAATCTATGCCTAGTTTCTAAGATAACGTCGCCATATCAGTTGTTGATTAAGAGATTTTTCCCTTCCCAAATGGTGAAATTGTATGGAGAACCTGCATTTTTGAAGTATCACTCTGGCTGGAATGGCAGAGGTGGGGATCAAATTGTGATTCTTGATAGACTGATCAATGGAATCACAAGTGATTTTTGTGAGATTTGGGATGGGTGGAGTTGGTAAGATTATATTTACTCCTTTAGGATACAAGGTAGATAGGGTAGCTATGCATTTTGATTTTGGAAATGAATGCATTGGCCTGAATATAGTTAATCTTCTACCCTATCACCTCTAAGATTATTGCACAATATTTCCAAAGGATTATGGATGGCAGAGGGTTTAATTATCATCTACCTATTGGATTATTGTGCAATATTTTCAAAATACTATTATGAAGTGAAAAAGCAAATAGATATTTTTGAAGAGAAATGAGCAAATAGATTTAGATGGTGTAAGAGGAGGAATCATGTTTCATAGAAACCTATTGATAAGTTGAAGAATATATTATCGTTGAACTACCAATAAATGGTCCAAGACTCCAAATGAATTAATGATAATGAAATAAGTATTCAAAGTAACAAGGTATTCGCATATTAAAATTAGTCATCGCAAGTGGATGGAGTGACCAAAAAAAGAGCAAAGTAGATTTTAGCCTATTCTACCTTATGAAGCCTACATCCGACAACTCCCAATACGAGGTTTCACCTGTAATTTTTGTAGATTATGGCATTGAAGTGTGCTTATCTCAATTTCAATTTACAATGTAATTTAGCATTAACCCAATGAAATTATCTTCGTTGATGAGTTTTTGTTTCCTTTGCTCTGTAATTTGATGGATTTACAGTTCTTTGAATGTAAAAAGGATAAGGAGTTATTAATACCTTCTATGAATTAATGAATCTAGCAATTTCATCTCCAACTACTTGTCGGTATTAATATTTTTGCCATTTTATTAAATTTCAATATTATTTTTTACTTCAATCTGTAATTGCACTATTTCCTGTAAATTTTTAATGACACAAACGTCAAAATAAGCACATTCAAAGTGTGTATCTCAAAATAATGTGAATCAAGAAAGCTAAAATAAAAAGAAAAAGATACAAGTATTACACTTTTCTTTTTGTTTTTCTCAGTTTTTTTTTGTATCATCCCACACTCTTGTTTTCTTAAATACATTACTACATCAGGCCCCATCTTAGCATAGATAAAGGCTTCATTTGGTTGACACTAATTTGTCTCAAATTTGGAATGATTTTCATATAAACAAAATTCTACTCGTAAATGAGATTTCAATTTATTTCCAATATATAACGTATTTTGATTTTTTTTCCTATTGTTATAACATATGTCAAGAATTTTTATTTTAGACGTTAAAATAATTATTATTTTATTTTTATCATTTTTTATGTTTGTATGATTTTTATAATATTTTTATTTAGTATATAAATATTATTTTTTAGTCTTATTATTTAATTGAAAAAACCTTCAATATATATTATCTTTAATAAAAAAAAAAATTTAAAACATATGACATTTCTTAATAATACACAAAATTTGAACATAACTTAATACAAAAGATTAATCTCCTCCCACCACTCATCTCTGATCATCAGTGCTCAACCAATTTGTTTTAATCAATATGTTTAAACTATTATCAAAGAATTTGTTGCCAGAATCTAGAAAGAAAGAAAAAAAGAAAAAAAAAAGAAAGAACAAAATCTGATAAAGAATCAAATGAAGTAACTTGAATACCCAACCAATGTCGACGAAGAAGGTGAAAGAAGCATCCGTTGATTATTCAGTCTGTTGTTTATCTGAGGTCTGTATAGATCGTGGGGCTCCCAAAGATGATACACCGGGTAGGGATTCTTGGCGTTGAGTCTCAACCATGGCTTCCCTTTCCCGCTCCAATGTACCAGACTCACCGGGCTTGGGTGGGAGTGGTCAACAACTTCCCTTGGCGTTGTCACCGCCGAGACCGTACTGGTTCCACCTGTGATCAATTGGCTCGACATTCTCGACGAACACCAGCAAGAACGGTGGAAGCGAACCGAGTTCGTAGATCCTCCTCCTCTTCATTTCAATCCAATTCTCGTTCTGGGTTTGATATGTTTTTGTTTGGAAGCGGAAAGTAATAAATGTATTTTGATGGTGGGTCATACCAACCATTCTTGTTGAGGGAAATTGCCAGGAAACACCATTAAAATCTCTCCACTCGTTCAATTTTCGCTTTCCAGTGAGAGACTGGGACTATGACAATGACTGAGGAGAGCCATGGTTGGAATGAAGATGCTTGTCGTCTACCCATTGCTTGGACACGTGGTTTGGGCTATGGAAATGGTCTAACTTGAGGAAGGGTATTATAATCGGAGTAATGGACTCCAGAGACTTCGCCTTCGTTGTCTTTAGAAACGTCGCTGGAGAGGGAGGTTGAAGGTGGAGGTGGATAGAGAGGATGAGATAAAACTGAATTTTTTAAAAAAATTAAAAATTTTGAGGACGAATCATATAGTGACAAGTGGTGAGAGAGGAAGCAGAAGGAGGTGATGATCAAATTGATTTTTTTTTAAAAAAAAAATTTGATGAGCAAATAGATAATGACGCATGATATTTTTTAACTTGCTAAGTAGTTCACTTTCGATGGTAAACCAATAGGATACGGGACCTTCTTAAACTTGAGATTATTCTTAGTTAATTAGTAGGTGAGTCTAATTAAAGAATACTAGATAAGCTAAGGATTATTTCTATTAATCTCCCCAATTTTAAATAGTTATAATGTTTTCAATTATACCAACAAAATAATTTTATTTAGAAATTTATATTTCTTTTCTAGTGTTTTAATATAACATATAATATGCATTATAAGAATAATAAGAAAACCAAAAGAATTAAATAGATTCTAAGACGAGAACAAAATATTATGACAATGCGATGTAAAGAAGTATATGCTAAGCAAAATTGCTTTCCTAGAAAAAGAGCATTTTGAGATGATAAAAAAAAAGTGATGAATTGAATTGTGAAAATCAAGTATTAAAAGAAGATTGAGTCTTAGGAAAGAAGAATCACATCCTACCTCTAAAACATTTTCTTGAAGCTCACTTAGTGAGAGAAAGATTTTTCTTTCAAACCAAATAACACTTTAAAAGAAAAGACATTCAAATTTCAGAGAGGGTGGTTGGTAGTGTGGCTCTCTCTACCCTAAAAGAAAAAGGATAGATTCCATTTATAGAGGTGAAGCCTTAGATCTAAGGGCTGAAAAATGATTTCAAAAACTATGTAAGTTGGATCGATCCAGGATCGATAAAATGCTTCTTTTGAAAATAATTCATCTCTTACAAATAAGACTGAAACAAAAGCAATAAATAACTAGTAGAAAAACATTTTCGGGTTGAGGAGAATTATCGATACAATAATCAACTTTGTCCCTTAGCAATCTTCAATTCTTGAGCTTCAAAGAAAATAGTACATGAGAGATTTGAACACCAAACCAAAGGCTAGGGAACACTTAAAGGAATATAATGGTATTTACATGTACCTTTGAAAAGAAAAAGATTATTTTTACAAGAAAACAATAATGGTATCTTTGTCAAAACGAAATCAAAATTTGATGAAGGGTTAGGTTAGATTTCTGAAATTTACTTTTCAAAAAGTCTTTTAATCAAATCACCATTGTTCATTTTGTTATACACAAGATGACAAAGTGTTTTTTTATTACATTTTAATCTCAAGGTAGTAAACTTTGCTTATTATGACTAGAACCTAGAAACCCCTCCTTATACCTTATACCCGTTTGAAATGGTGAACGCTTTACCACTTGAGTTAGGTATGATGGACAAAGTGTTATATGTTAAACTTTCAAAGTTTAAGGATTTATATAGGAAAATTAACAAATTTGTGATTTACCGGGTGTTCAATAAAATTCTTATTTTTGAGTCCTTAAGAGTAGGCTTATTTTCATAAGGTGCAAGGACCTAGTTATATCATAAAGTAAAGACTTTATATTCTAAAGCTTTCACTTTGGAGTAGCAAGTTTTGTTTCAACAACATAAGGGCTTGTTTGGTTCTTATTTTTAAAAATTATTTTGTATTCTTAAAAGCAATGAGAATAAAACATGAAAACATGTTTGGTTCCTAGTTTTTTTTTTTTTTTTTTTCGTTATGAAGCAGAAAGTCTGAAAAACCTTGCTTCGGAGAACAAAGAACAATTTAAGAGAATACCAAAATTGTGTTTTTTGTGTTTTCAAAAATCGTTCTCAAGAGTAATTTTAAAAAGTAGAAACCAAACACGCCCTAAAATTTTATTTTCCTATTTTACTTGTTAACATTTATTGCTACGTTGTTTTAGGAGTCCTTTGCCCTTTTATTTTCTTTTCATTTTTATAACTCATTGTTACCAATTTTTTGGTTTATTGATAGATTAGATTATACAATTTAAAATTGCAAATCTTATTCCATTCATTCTCATTTAGGACTGTTTTAGATTGTATATTATTCCCTATTGAAGACTTCTTTAGATTGTAAATACATTGCTTGAATGTACCCATTAACATTAAAAAAAAAAAAACTGGGGATCTGTTTGCTAATTAAAAACATTCTAAAACATACTTCACAATTGAAAATAAAATAACAGTTTTCTATTTAATGTTTTAAAAGCTTTTTTTTTTATAAAATATTAAATAGATGTTTTCAAATTATTTTTTAACAATTAATTCAAAAAATAAAGGAACAAATACGAAAAATAATTGAAAAAAATATTATAAATAAATTTTGTTTTAAAACATTACTCGAAAAACGTGAAAAACAAGTTGAAATGTTTCAAAACCTCTAATAATTTGTATTCTAAACCTATCATATAACTATTTTTTTAAAATGATTTTCCAAAAAACTTATAATATGCAAATCTCTTTGCCCTTTTAAAATCCTTAAATATTACTAGCTTTCAACTTTATTGATCCAAAAAACATCATGTTCTAATTGTTCAAATTTTCTCTTAACTTTTATTGTTAAAAAAAAGGCTTATCAAACAATATTTTTAAAAGCAATCACAATTCTATTTTAAAAAATTTAAAACTAAAAAAATAGTGCCCTTTGGACCGACTCAAATAGTAAAGAGATGAGATGGACTTATGTGAGAACCAAGATTGAATCAAAACAAAACATTACAATGTAATATACAAAGTGAATAGATGTAAAAAAAAAAAAAAAGGCTTATCAAACAAATTTTTTAAAAGTAATCACAATTCTAAATTAAAAATTTTAAAACTAAAAAAAATGGAACCGGACATTATTTCATTGACTAGTTTTCTTCAAGTACAATTAGAAAAAAAAAACGGAAATATGTTTAACAATTATTAAATTCTTAATTTTGAATTGCAAAGGATTTGTATTTAATACAAAACAAAAAAAACAAAAAAGAATAATTTTGCCAAAATTAAATAAACTAGTTAAAATGGGGTTAATTACATAAATGATGTTTCAACTTTCCATTTTTTTTTATTTTATTTTGGTGTCTCAACTTTATTTGTATTCAATTAAGTGTAAATTTTTATTTTTATCTTCTACATTTTTGGTGTCACCAACTATTTTTGTTGATCAGTGTTTAAAAAACTTTTTATTTTTATTTTGATGTCTGAACTTTATTTTTGTTTAGAAACATCGCTTGAGAGAGGTGGGCTAAAGGTGGAGGTGGAGAGAGAGGATGGGATAAAATTGAATTTTTTAAAAGATTTAAAACTTTGAGGATGAATCAGATAGTGGCCAGAGAGGAATGTGAAAGGCGTGGGGATCAAATTCATTTTTTTTTTTTAAATTTGGGGGGCCAAATAGATAGTGACACATGTTATTTTTTTAGCCTACTAAGCAGGTCACTTCCAGTGGTGGACCAATAGAATATGAGACCTCATAAACCTGAGATTATTCTTAGTCAATTAGTAGGTGAGTCTAATTAAAGAATATTGGATAAACTAGGGATTATTTTTCTTAATTTCCCTAATATTAAATATTTATAATGTTTTCAATTATACCAACAAAATAATTTTATTTGGAAATTTATATTTCTTTTCTAGTGGTTTAATATAACATATAATATGCATTATAAGAATAATAAGAAAACCAAAAGAATTAAGTAGATTTTAAGACAAGAACAAAATACTATAACAATGTGATGAAAAGAAGTCTATGCTAAGGCAAAATTGCTTTCCTAGAAAAAGAGCACTTTGAGATGATGAAAAAATGTGATGAATTGAATTGTGAAAATCAAGTGCTAAAAGAAGAATTGAGTATTAGGAAAGAAAAGTCACATCCTATCTCTCAAAGATTTTCTTGAAAGCTCTAGTGAGAAGAGAAAGATTTTTTTTTTCAAACCAAACAACCTGTAAAGGAAAAGACCTTCAAATTTCAGGGAGGGTGGCCTCTCTACCCTAAAAGAAAAAAGATAAATTCTATTTATAGGGGTGAAGCCCCAAATCTAAAGTCTAGAAAATGATTTCAAAAATTGGGTAAGTTGGATTAATCTAGGATTGATAAAAAAATATAGGTAAGCAAAAAAATGCTTCGTTTGAAAACAATTCCTCTTGCAAATAAGATTGAAACAAAAGCAATGAATAATCAGTAGAAAAACATTTTTGGGTTGAGGAGAATCATCAACACAATAATGAGCTTGTCCCTTAGCAATCTTCAATTCTTGAGCTTCAAAGAAATTAGTACATGAGAGATTTGAACACCAAAGGTTAGAGAACACTTAGGGAATTTTGTCCCGATTGCCAACCTAAACTAAATACTCACAATTCAAATTTTGTAAATTTAACTCTCTCCATGTTTGTTTAAATAACTCATTATAAACAAAAATGTCATTTGTCATTTTATGTATTTACTTGTACCTTTGAAAAGAAACGGTTATTTTTACAAAAAAAACAATAAGAGTATTTTTGTTAAAACGAGGCTAAAAATTGATGAAGAGTTAGGTTAGATTTCCGAAATTTAGTTTTCAAAAGGTCTTTTAATCAAATCACCATTATTCATTTTTTTATACACAGGATGACAAAGTGTTTTTTTTTATTTATACATTTTAATCTCAAGGTAGTAAACTGTCCTTACTAGGACTCGAACCTGAAACCTCCCTCCCTACGCCCTATATCTATTTGAAACGATGAGTGTTCTACCATTTGAGTTTGACATGATGTGTAACACCCCAAAAATCCAATTAGTTGATCATCCATCGGCCGTGGAAAACTTGTGGATATCGTGTAGCTACGATGCTCTGTAGTTGTGTCCCATTTACCGAGATTCGTAATTTAACAAAAATCGGACAAAGTCTCTTTTGTATGGAGAGTTCTATCCAAAACCCAATCTGTACAATAATATAATCACATGACCCATTTAGGGTCTAATATAACACAATGACCGCATCGGGTCCATTTATGAGTAAAAATTGATCACATCGGGCCCATTTATCCACATTCATATAAAAACATGTAAGACTATATTAAAACAGTCCATATGTAAGACTCGACAAAATTCCAATTTTCTGAAAAAAGGGTAAAACGGTAATTTCTGTAAAAACCCAAAATTTTCTAGATCTCGGATGACGAAGCAGTTTCATAGTTAGGTCGTCTCGCGAAATCTGCTTCTAGAGTCGAATTTCGTCGAATTCCTAGGCGGTCGGGATTTCCGTTTTTCGAGGCGCGGGTGTCGGGTCTTAGTAAAGCGAGTTTGAAAGACATGTGGTGTGACAAAAGTCGCGTTACATGTACTCATGTGACACATGTTAAGTGAGTAGAGAAATAATGGAATGAATGGCGCAGATAGTCTTGAAGTGTCAAAAATCTAAAGAAGGGACGTGATGGGAATTAAATGAAAGTTTGTGATAATCGAAAGATGAACAATGTTCGTCTTGCCCGAAAAGACGAAAAATGGGCGTGGCTGGTTGAGATTTCTAGAGAGAGAGAAGCGCCTTCTCTCTAGATTCCAGGCAATCGGATCGTCAGTTCTGATGAGCAGAAGCAAAGTCGATCTGTGAGCTCTGGCGTGGATACTTGGGTTGGTGGAGTTAGACAACTCCAAAGCGGTGAGGATCTTTCTAACTTTGCGTTAATCTTTGGTAGAAATGTGTAAATGGTTAGAATGTTAGGGCTTGTTTTGTAGCAAGTGCAATCTCGAAAGCTTTGGGCAGAATTGGAGAAAATTCCTGTTGTGTGGTAGTGAGCGGTAACTTGGTTTCATTGTTCAAGTGAATAGTGACGTGAATTTTTGGTGTGATTTTTATGATGTTGAGTGATTCAAAATGAATTGCTCGTGTTTGTTAATTAGCTCATATGAGTTAATTTTGGTGAAATTGATTGTGAATTTACATAACATGAGTTATGTGATTTAATTATGTTAATATATATGCATGTGAATATATTAGCATGAATATGTTGGAATTAGCGTAAATCGATTCCCGCGTGCGGCTAGACGCCTGGGAATATTAGGAGTGAGTGCATGACATTAAATGAAACAAAAGCAAAAAGTTTGTGGAATTTGACAGAGATTTTCGAAAAATTGCTATAGTGGGGCGTCAAATAGATCGCCGGATGAGGACCATGAGCATTTGGAGAGTTATCAAGTGATTCGTATGGGAGGGTAGTCCCGATGGCCCTGCAGAAATTCGGTAGTGAGTTTTCGAGAACAAAAAGCTTTTTCTTTGAAAACTGGATATTTTTACTTGCATTCGGCTTAGGCATATGTTAGGGAGTTGGTGAGGACTCGAGACATGGGTTGGGCATGCAGACATTCGAGTAGGTTCATGAAATTGCTTGAATGTGATTGTTTTATGACGTGTGCGGCAGGTGGGAGTATCGAATGTAGGAAATTATCTCTATTGGGCTTTGCTCACCCTATCAAGGGATCACCATTTTCGAATTACGGGGAGTGTGAAAGAGGACGGCGTTAAAGAGGCCGCGTTTTAGAAAGCAGTTATTGGTTTGGTATTGATTTTGTATAACATGTATTAGAATTGTAAATTTTAATATATGTTGAATTAAGAGTAATGTAAAAACTCTTGAACCATGTAGTATATTTGGTTGAGATATATTTTGTGAGTATTGATGCAGGGGCCCAAGTGGCCATTATTGTATCCATATGTGGACCCTTTGTGGTCATTGTTAACTTGTTGGGACAGGTTTGTACCTTGGGTAGAGCTCCCCGTACAAAGGAGACTCTGCCCGATTTTCATGAGTGGTGTCGGGTTACCCGATATCCACGAGTATGGGTTGATGGGTTGTCAACGGACCCCCGGGTTCTGGGACGTCACACCATATGAGTTCAATTACAACTCTTTACATATTAGTACATGCCAAAAATAATTTGTTCCAAATTATTTTACAAAAACAATTTGTTCCAAATTATTTTACAACAATAATTACAAAAGTAATTATAAAAGCCACACATCAGCTTTTTTCACCCTTGCAACCCCGAATGAAAATCGTCCATCGACGCAAGTCCCGCACCTGCAGGAAATGTTTTCAGTATAGGGTGAGCCACACCCGGTAGAATGAAAAATTACTCTGGAAAATTTACTCGCACGCCCCAGGGTGCACGTCTGATGTTTACGGCTTGACAATTCACATCAACATTAAAAAAAATAAGAATATGTCAATTCTAACTTGGAATTCTACATGCCTGATTCGTGCCACAATAGGGTTGCCGGAATCAACAAAATTTATACCTAAGTTGCTCCTACTGCATAGCATAACTACTGCAGTATAGCGGCTCTAGGATCGAACACAGGGATGGGTTTTCGTCTTACAAATGACTTGTATAATGATTCAAAATGGTGAGGCTTTCATTTGGATTTTCGGATTTGCATAAAAAAAGTGTGGTTGTTATTTGTCACTAAGCTAGCGGGGCCAGTTTAAAATAAGTTGTAAAAAGACCTTGAAGTTTTGGGTCACAAGTTTGGTATGATGGGGTTGTAGAGGTGTCACCCGGGTTATTTCCCTCGCATTAGGGCAAATGACATAGTCATTTCAAAAGCCGGATCTTGTTGCTAAAAACCAACCCTTAGTAACATTCCTATTTGAACCATAGCATTTACTGAGCATTTAATGTTCTTACAGTTGAAAATAAAGCATTTAACCTACTTTCAATGGCTCGTAAATGACATCTAATGGATGTCAGTGTATCTAGCTATAAGAATACACTGAACCCTAAAGCATGCCAAGTATTGACCAAAGAAAATACATTAAATAGCATTTAAACCTAGTTTTGAAAGTTTGAAACACAAATACGCAGTACCTGCTTCATGAAAACAGAGGAACACATGCAAACCCACATCAACCAACCTAGTAACCCTCATCTTCAAGGTTTTGAGGCTTAGCAGAACATCCTTTGAGTTGTCATCCTCAAAGGGGTGTGTTTGGCAGCCTAGAAAATGAGGGAAAGAGGAGAGAAGAGAAAAAGAGAAAACGGGAACCAAAGCGAGGGCGAAGTAAATGGCTAACGTTAAAATGAAAGCTAGGTTACAAAATGTTCATATCATGGCTTATATAGCCCCACAAACATGCGAAAATACCAAACTAACCTAAATAATATGATTACATTGAGGGAAAGGGAATTAATCAAAGCAGTCGTTTGGATCACAAAGCACGATCTTCAATTTCGCTATGCACAGTAATTTTCGCTATCATAGCGAATGATAGCGAATTTTCGCTATGATAGCAAATTTTAAATTTATGATAGCGAAAATTCAGCTATAGCGAAAATTTCGCTATGATTGCGAAAATGTCGCTATCATTGCGAAATTTTCGCTATCATTGCGAAAATGCCTGCGAAATTTCCAATTCTTCTACTACTGCTTCCTGCATCCTCCAGCCTGCTATTTCTTCATCCCGGGCTTGATGAAATCGACGAGAATTCATACGAACTCGGCATAAATCAGCACAATTTCGATGCCAAGCTTGACATGGTGGTAAAGGTTTACGAGACCTGCAAAACTACCAAAAACAACCTCGAAACAAAATCAGTGGTACTATTCGGACCTGCACATGTCAATCGGCTTAATTAATATGATTAGTACGTAAAAAGCACTCAAAACCTATCTTAAATAGGACTCAAAATAGCACTTTTTGAGTACTAATCACACCCCCCAACTGACACATTGCTAGTCCCTTAGCAATGCTAAAAACAATAAAGGACATGCGGTATGCTTTTCTGAAAAGGGAAATTATTATGTTCAAAAAGTATGTACAAGTGAGGCTTTACCGTCAGTATGAAAAATTTAGACTCTGTACAAAAACAAACATGAGAGAATAATAGCCATATAGGAACAAGTTTGAGACGACATCAATTCAGGTAGTCAGCACGAACTTCCACGAATCTAAGTGTTTTAGGTAACGATTTGAACCAATAAGTTGCTAAGCTATTCCCTCCTCCCAACCAAGCTATTGCTAGGACCTTAAGCGATGACCAACCTAAATAGATTCGATTTACAATCTTATTTCTTACTTGATTGTATTGTAGGGTGCAATGCTGGCTTCGACTTCACGAGTCAGCGCTAACGGGGGTCCACCGATGACTCCCAGCAGTGGAGTTTAGGGCATCAAGTCAAAAGGATCTGTCGACCACAAACTCTTCAGGCTTCACCCCGGACTTCGAATGATTTCGAGAATCCAGCACCTACAACTCGCTAAACTCCACCCATCCACCCATGTAGCGAACACTAAGTCGGTGACTCCCAACCAGTTGGCTTAGGGCACCGGGCTTTAAAGGCTTTCGCCATATACCCCTCGGACTGTGTTCGGGTTTCAAGGTAAAGTGTCACGACTTTCCATTCTCTTTTTCTTCTTTCTTTTTCTGTTTGCTTTTTCTTTTTCATTTGGAAGACTTCATTGGTCTTCTTTTGTGGGTAACATAAACCTATTATGGGTTGTCAACGAATCTAGATGGTTTACAGAAGTAAAAAGAGGTATACGACTTCTCAACCTATTGATGGCGGTATTACCTTGTGTGTGATTAGCTAAAAAGCCCGGATGGATAAGGTTGAATACTTGAATTTCAATCAACCAAAACTTAATCATGCATGGAACTATTCTAGCATTATGGTAGCATACCGGTCTTGCCGATTTTCAACTCAAGGTAAGACAAAACCACCACAATAAAGGGGCAAAAAGAGATGCGAAAGAGAAGCAAACATTACTTTCAACACAAGTTGTTCCGGCATGGGAACGAGAAAGTTAGAGAATGGAGTGGTACCTCCTCAATCAGTGGCGGCAGGAGAAGAATCATCCCCAGCTTAGGAAGGCTGAGGTGTTGTCGGCGAAGTGGTTGATGTTGCTGCAGCTACTAACACAAAGCAAAACATGCCAATCAACTGATTACCACAATATTTTTAACAAAATAGAAGCTTAAACAAGACTAATCAATTAAATTAGTGGCTTAGAGACACTACGAGAACCCTCCCTAAATGTGTAGCACAGTAGGTCTCAGAAGAGATTCGAGGAGAATTTCCTCCACGACTACGATCTGTGCACAACATAGGGCTTCACTCTCTTGTCATTAACCTTGATCGCCTATTATCATTTGGATTAAGTAGGTCTATCAACCATGGGTGTGCTTGTTGAACGATGAATGCAGCCCGTCCACGCGCGACTTGAGCTTCCCGGAAATAGATGAGTTTAATCATACGAGGACTCGTCCCCCCTTGTTGAAATTCTTGCAAGTTATCATTTGATCATGCCATTTTTTTTATCTTTCCTTTGCAATCTTCGAGTTCAAGTAGGCATCATTTCGTATTTCCTCCAACTCATTGAGATCAAGGAATCTTTTGAGCCCGGCCCTACTTAAATCCATGTTCGGGCCGATTGCCCACCATGCTTATACTGATTTCCAATCGGAAGATGACATGCCTTGCCATAGACCAACCGATAAGGGACATTCCAAGAATCGCTTGAAAGTCAGCTCTATAGGCCCACAAAGGGAATCAAGCAATTTGAGGGACTAACTTTTGCCGGGTCGCTCACCACCTTCATTAGAATGGTCTAATCTCCTCGCTATGCTCTATTTCTGACCACTTGTTCGAGGATGGTAGTGGTAGCCACTTGTGCGAATTAACACCATATTTAGCCGCGAGGTTTTCGAAAGGTTTGTTATAGAATCAGAACCCCCATCACTAATAATGGCTTTTGGTACCCGAACCTGAAAAGATATGTTTACTTTCAAGAATTAGGTTTCATGTGGTTTGCCCTCAACCCATTTAGACACATAGTCTACTCCCACCAATATGTGGCGTATGCCCATAAGAAATAGGGAAAGGTCCCATGAAATCGATGCCCCAAACATCAAATAGCTCAACCACTAAAATTGGGTTCAAGGGCATCATATGACGGTGAGACAATTTCCCGAGCCTTTGGCATCTATCACATACTCGGCACATTTGGTGTTCTTATTTAAAAAGAGAAGGCCAGTAGAAACCAGACTGCAACACCTTCATTGTTGTCTTCAGCTGTGCGACTCTCCACAGTACTCTCATGGCAAAGGGCTTAGAATTCCCGTTGTTCTTCGTGCACACACTTTCTAATTATCCGACCGCATAATATTTAAAACAAGAAGGGCTCCCAATAATAGAATGGATCTTTTGCTAAGAAATACTTCCTATCCTCGTTTCTTTCCAATCGATGGAATTTCTCCTCGTTATGGTGAAATTGGCAATGTGAGCATACTGCGGAGCTTTCTCCAACTCGCATTAAAGATTCTTCGTGAAATTCATTACGATGGGTGGGCTAGAGTGTCATGGGCTATTGTTAATCTAGAAAGATGATTCAACATTCTACCCCTTTGTCCTTTACTTGCGTTAAATTTCGAGCAAGAACCTATCGGATAAGTCTTGCCTTGGCATTTTGTTTGGTCAGGAGATATTTCAAAGCTGAATGATCTGCAAAATGACTATCGTACTCCAACTAAGTATGCTCAAATTGGTTTGCTGGGCGACCACGCCAACAATTCTTTCTCTCAGAAAAGATAGTTCCTTGTGCTTATTCAAGGTTTTGCCAGAGCACAGACTACATGAGGTTTTCATTTTCTTGCCAAGACTGCTCCAATAGCAAGATCACTGGCATCACACATCACCCCAAAAAGGCAAACCGCCAATTGTGCTCGCATTTACTGTGTAGTGGTCAAATGGGATCATCTTCAAACCTCCGGCGCTCTTTCCTGCAAATTTAGCATCTTTCTCTAGCAGCTTATAAAGGGGCTTAGCAATCTTTGAAAAATCCTTGATGAATCTCTTGTAAAAGCCTGCATGGCCAAGGAATTGTTCAACTGCTTACATTTGTTGAGAAGGCGCTTGGGTAACAGTTCAATTTTTTGCCTTGTCAACTTCTATTCCCCGTTGGAAATAACACGCCCTCAAAGATAATCCTCAAGGTTCACCATAAACATTCTCCCACACTGACTCTTTCAATGCACCGCAGATAGCTTCGGGTGATTAGTCGACATTCTTTCAAAATCACCTCCGTATACCCGTGGATGTCATCCATGTATTATCCATTATGCACTCCACCATATCACAACATACTAAGCATACATCTCCCTGGCGTGCTGTGGGCGTCAAGAAGACCAAAGGCATCCTCCCGTAGGCATAAGTTCCAAATGGACAAGTAAAGGTGGTCTTTTCTTGACTTCTGGTGCACCCTATCCTAAAGTACCCCTAATACCCATCCAAAAGCAATAGAATGGGTGTCCAGAACTCTCAAGAAGCTCATCAATGAAGGCGTCGGAAGTGATCTTTCTTGTTACTCATCAGCCTCCGTATCTATGCATACCCTCCAACCGTATGGTAAGTCTGCAGACAATTCCTGCCCTTTCATTTTTTACGCTGGTCAAATTTCGACTGGGCACCACCGGGCTGGGCTTACCCCAAGTGCTAATGGGATATGGGGTAAATGATACCGGCCTCGCAAAGAACTCAGACTTCAATAACTACCGTATATGAGGATTCAACTCTCGTGGTCACTAACAGCCTTAGACTTCTTCTTCTAAATAAATGGTGGGTGCATTGTCGGGCCGATGCCTTTAAATCAGAAATTTTCACCCCAAAGCTTGCTTGTTCATTTTGAGGAAGTGCGTGAGTCAGTTCTCCAAGAAGTGGTCGCATGGATTTATATTACAATCGATAACACCTGTTTTCTTCGTGAACGATATTTTAATTCCACCAAGTAGGCCATCCAATCGTTGAGGTCTTTTCTCTTCACCCGCCAACAAAGGTAGTAGAATTTCTATTTTCTTTCCAGCACCCCCGCACTAGGCTCATGCATTGTCTCCCGTTGTTTCACAAGTCGCCGATAACTCCCGGGTTAACACATCTCGCACTTGTCGCCATTAGCCTCGCTCTTCAAGAATTGTATCATTACGCACTTTCACAAATAGTCTCTCCACCGGTTGCATGGGCGCCTTTTACTCAAATGGAAGATATTGAGTTCTGAAAGTCATATTCCCAAAAGTGAGTTGCATAACCCTACTTTCGCAATTTATAATGGCATTCGCGAAGCTAAGAAACGGCCTTCCCAATATGATGGGTACATGATTAGGCCCAATTGCAATCGGTTCGGTGTCAAGTATGACAAAATCCACTGGATAGTAGAATTTGTCCACTTGTATTAGAACATCCTCAATGGTCCCCTTTGGTATTTTAATGTAATCTATCGCTAGAGACACAGGATGGAAGTAGGTCAGCTTCCAAACCAAGTCGCTTGTACATGGAATATGGCGTGAGTTCACAACGAGCTCCCAAGTCTAGTAAAGGTTTTCTCTTACAATTATGCCCCGATATTAACCGAGATTGTAGGACATCCTGGTCCTTATACTTCACAGAGTCTTGCACTCAATGATAGCACTTCACCGCTTCTCTACCAAAAGGCCTTTATTCACATTCAGTTTCCTTTTTACCGCATATGTCTTTAAAAATTCGCATACGTGGGACTTTGCTTGATCATGTCAAGAAGAGGAATGTTAACCTTCACTTGCCGTAGTACCTCTAAAATTTCAGTTTGGTTAACTAAAATTTTCTTTTTTCGAAGTGCCTGTGGGAAAGGAGGGGGTACATTGGGCTTCACCTCTTCCCTTGCTGCTGGTTGTTCTTCCTCTGGTGGATCAGCCACAGTGGGAGCTGTCTTGGTTGGTGCTGGGACTGCTGGTCTTAGTTCTTTACCACTTCTCAAAGTCACTACTGCTTTGACTTCATCAATTCTTGCATTTGGATCACTGGCTGAGCCTATTTCATGCATTCCCTTAGGGTTTCTTGTGTTTAGTGAAATTTCCCTTTCGGGACCACTGCTTTGTTGGTTAGATAACTTTGGAAATCTCGGAATGCATCTTGTCCGATTTCTTGTTGAGTGGAGCTCTCTCTTGCCTCGATTTCTGATTGAGTTGGACATTGATGGCTTTCTGCTCCTCTATAAAATTTCCTCCCACCTTGCTCAAATTCAAGATGGCTTGCTCACTTGAGGAGAAGAAGGTGGAGGTTATTCTTCTTCATTGTGCTCCACGAGGCGTATCGAGGATTTAGCTTCCATGATAGGTTAGGATGATTCCTCGGTGGGGTTATAGGTGTTACCATAAGGAGTATTTGTAGGTGGCTTATTTTGACTGAACATGGGCATGCTCTTGCATTATTCACTGCGAAGGAACTCACGGACGGTGCTCCCCGGGTGGCTATTTGATTGACAATTAAAATAAATTTGGTGAGATCTGCAGCAATTCATTCAGCGCTTGCACTTCATCTTGATTTCTCGTTTCAAGCTCCTCGACCTTCGGTCAAAGTGGTCGATTTTGCTTTCATCTCAGGTGTCTTCGAAAGTGCATAGATGCCTCCCTTTGGTGGGTCGAGCCTCATTCTTTAACTCCATGGGTTTGGCTCATCCGTCCTTAGGTTCGGCCCGTATTGAAAGTCATGGCTTCATGCGGGTTCTTGCTTTCGAAAGTCCCTCCACACATGGTTTCAATGGTTGCTTCATGGTACGGAGACATCTGTCAATAAAAATGATTCACTAATATCCATGTATCAAAACCATGGTGTGGACATGCTTGATGGTCTCCATGAACCTCTCAAACAACGATAAAACTTCTCATTGTCATAAGTAGGAGTAAGTGTAGATTTGCCTCTTCGTGTTGGTCTTAGTTTGTCTTAAAGAATTTCTTCAAAATTCGAAGCGAAGATCGGCCCAATTTCTAGTGTTCTCAACCTCGATGGGGTGAGCCCGTATTTTGGCTTTGTCTTTGAGGTTAATGGGAATGCGCTAACCCCGACAAATCCATATCGGTTACACCCTCCTTAAAAGTTATGCATACTTTCTCAAAATCCTGGATGTGTGTATGGATTTTAATTTTCCATACCATGAAAAGTTGGGAGTAGGGGCACCAGATAAGGTCTCACCGCCACATCCTCAGCAGGTGGTATGATGCAGGAAGGTGCACTAACTCTGGGAGGGTGTAATGTAGTCCCTCATTATTTTGTATCTTTGTTAGTTCATAGGAGGCACGCTGGCGACTTTCTTTGTTCCTCGGGTAGAGGATCCATTTGCTCCTTTGTACTGCTTGACTTCACAACTTTGCTCCGGTGGTTGCACTAACTCTTTGCGGTCTGCACGATATTCCTCCTATCCCGATGATGCGTAAACCGTGTGACACAAAAAAGAGACAAAGCAAGAACGAAGGCTTGCCAAAAGGATTAGTGTTCATAGAAAAATGTAATAATAAAAGCATTTGCGGTGACTGCGAGTAAAAAAACTTGAAATTCTAAATAATGAAATTGAGGTTAAAGGTCACCAATACACTTGAAATGAGGATTCTGAGTACCCATCGACTCATCATCTGTAGTTTGGCACCATCCCACAGAACCTTGGCGTACATTTGATTCGTGCCATAGTAGAGTTCTTAGGAATCAACAAATTGCTGCCTAAGTTGCTCCTCTTCTTGGTAGTAACTCTTTGCTTAGTATGCGATCTAGGATTGAACACCAGGGGATGGGTTTTAAGTCTTCTGAAAGGACTTATATAATGATTGAGAAATGGTGAGGCTTTCATTTGGATTTTGGTTGCATAAAAAAAGTGTGGTTGTTGTTGTCACTAAGCTCACTTTGAAAGCGCAGTTTAAAATAAGTTGTAAAGAAGACCTTGAAGTTTGGGTCACTAGTTTGGTATGATGGGGTTGTAGAGGAATTGTCCTCGGGTTATTTCCTCGCGTAGGGCAAATGACATAAATTCATTTCCAAAACCGGATCTTTGTTTAACTTTAAAACCAACCCATAGTAACATTCCTATTTGAACCATAGCATTTCTTAGAGCATTTAATGTTCCTGTGAGTTGAAAATAAAGCATTTAACCTACACTTTCGATTGGCTCGTAAATGGCGTCCCAATGGATGTCGTGTATCTAGCTATAAAGTCTGACGAACTGAAGCATGCCAAGTATTGACCAAGAAAATACATTAAAATAGCATTTAAACCTAGTTTTGAAAGTTTGAAACACAAATACGCGATTACCTTCATGAAAATAGAGGGAACACTGTGAGCCCACATCGACCCGACCTAGCAGCCCTCCTCTTGAGTTTTGAGGCTTAGTCGAACATCCTTTGAGTTTTCATCCTCAAAGGGGTGTGTTTGGCAGCCTAGAAAATGAGGGAAAGAGGAGAGATAAGAGAGAAAACGGGGAACCAAAACAGGGGCCGTAAATGAAACTGCGTTAAAATGAAAGCTAGGTTACAAAATGTTCATATCATGGCTTATATAGCCCCACAAACATGCGAAAATACCAAACTAACCTAAATAATATGATTACATTGAGGGCAAAGGAATTAATCAAAGCGAATTAGTTTGGATCACAAAAACCACGATGCAAATTTTTCGCTATCATATGAAAAATTCAGCTATAAGCAATTTCGCTATCATTCTTGAAAATTTCACTATGCTCTGAAAATTTCCAATTCTTCTCTTTGCTTTTGCTTCCTGCATCCTCCGGCTGCTATTTCTTCATCCGGGCTTGATGGAAATCGACGAGAATTCATACGAACTTCGGCATAAATCAGCACAATTTCGATGCCAAGCTTGACATGGTGGTAAAGGTTTACGAAACCTGCAAAACTACCAAAAACAATCTCGAAACAAAATCAGTAGTACTAGTCGGACCTGCACATGTCAATCGGTTTAATTAATATGATTAGTACGCAAAAAACACTCAAAACCTATCTTAAATAGGACTCAAAATAGCACTTTTTGGGTACTAATCAATGCCATGCTATGAAATGAGATGAGACTCACTCTTGCACAGCCCCCGAGTCTTTCACAGGCTCTATCATACGATCTGATGTCAATGTGTGAATAAAATCGAATCATTGAGTGGATTACATCCAATGATCATTTTTAAAACAAAATTCATTTGTTTACAAACCAAAACTTGTTGGATGTTACACCTCAAATGATCATTTCTTATTCAAACCATGTGTCTTTTGTGGGCAGCGGACTTTGGAGTCACATCCTTGAGACTCATACGCCTTTACACTTTACACTTTTGGACTTTCACCGTTAGATTAATAGTAATGAACGATGCTTAGAGTCTTTTGCAGGGAAGTGTCTAGCGCTTCTTGCTATTACCCGACACAAGTTTTCCGTTTCATGCAACCATGCGACTCTGTTAGACTTCGTCCAACGGTACCGAGCCCACCCATCAATCACCAAATGTGGTGTTGATTCTAACCATGCACTCAACACTCATGAAATCACGATGTTCGGAGTGCATATACGAAATATGATGCACCATTGCATGTCAATGCCATGTAACACATGTAATAAATTCCATATGGACAATATAAACCATACACTTTGCTATGTATCATGGACAATTATATTACATGCATATAATTTTCAAAACAAACATTCATTTCAATGTCAATGTATAAGCATTCATCAAACAACAATTATCAAGCATGTTATCACCAATCAAGTAATAACACCTTTACCCCTGAGGCGATTGTAATGGCATATATAATGCCACAAAAAAATAAAAATAAAAATCCACACAAGCGACCTGGCGAAATCTTAAAAGCGGATTTACAAAGCGAAGCCCCGAACAAACCCTTAGCAGTCCAGTTGTGTATTTTTATCGAGCAGATACTAAACACTTTTTGGGGCATATTACACACAATTACAAAACAATTAGCAAAGTCAGCCACAACCGGGCTGCAAAAAAACCATTAAAGCCTTTTTAATACAGTCCGAACAACCCCTTACAAGTCCAAATTATTATTATTTTAATCCAAACATTCCCTAAACACTTTTTTGGGACTTATTACACAAGATTTTCATCAAGTTTTTGTGCTTTTTTTTTAGAGAGCTGAAGTCTCATTGTATATATTTTCCTTTTTATTTTTTTCTTTTTAGTTTATTCTTTTGGATTTAGTTTTCTTATTAGAGTAGTGATCTGAGCTGGGATTAATTTGGATGAATGTATTTGAGATCTGTTATGTTTGAACTTCAATGGAATTTGGGAATTTTTCTAGAATTCATTTATTTTGAGTTTTGATTACAATTTCAATGAATTTATCCGATCAACTAGTCATTATGATTTGTGATCCAGATTTGAAAGGCTAAGCTCCCTTTGGGAAGAATCTGTTGCTGGAATTATTGATTGCAAAAATTTTAATTATGTTTTGGGTATGAAAATTGGAGTGATTTAACTGGTATTACTCCTACATTGAATTTTTCTGAACATCAGTGTTTGGTACCCAAAATATAGCTGTATCATTGCTCTGATTTCTAGGAATCCCTTTGAGTGATACAAAGATGGACTACTTGAGAGCAAGGAGTAGTAACTTGGGAGTAAATTACACTAATATTATTTGAACTAATGCACTCTTTGGATGCTCTGGTATGTCGATGGGTGAAGATCCCAACCTCGACTTAGGGACCCTCCTAGGTGACAGTAGAAGTGTGTTCCCAAGGCATGCAATCCACCTACTGATCTAGCAGTTTAATTCACAGAAGTTTCACCTTGATGACAAAAAGTTTGTGACCAACTCATTTTTTTAGCATTGCCTCCAGAGATTGTTCAATCCCCAAGAGTCATGCCAAAAACTTGTTTGTCTTAATATAAATAAAATCTGTTTTCTATTGTTTATGTAATAATTTGAAATTTAAATTTGTTTTGGTCTACTCACTACAAGTTCATAGGTCATACAAGTAATAAAGTGGATTTTAAATCAGATATCACATTCCACGAGTTGATTAGAAAATTTAAGATTAACTACCCTATTACTAAAAGATCCTCACTATTTGAACTAGAATTTCAAGATAGATTTGCTTCTAAAGTAAATTGAATCAAAGAAATAATGAAATTCTAAAATACATGATTACAGAGTTCACTAGACTGAAATAACACTGGGAATAAAAACAGTGTTGTGACCATCACTTTGTAAGCTCCAAATAAAATATTAAGTATGGGACATGAACCTTGGAATTGTCTAAGAGCAAATTAGTGTAGCTATGGATTTCTCCTAACACCACACATTTCACTTTCCATCCTACCACACTTCTATATCTAGACAATGGAGTGCAGAAGAGCTACTTATAAACCAGTCTCTTTAAGATCTATTGTTTTTCCTTCTCGATTACTTCACTTAGTCATCTCTTAGGAATTTGAAATTGCTTGCCCCCATAGACAATTAATCTGAAACACTTTCCAAATTAAATGGTACCTCAGCCATCAATTAGATAGGAATTCCCTCTCCCCTTGATTAGAATCTTTGCTAACACAAGGTTAAGATTGTTCCTCTAACTGAGGTGAAACTTTTGTGAATTAAACTGCTAGATCAGTAGGTGGATCGTATGCCTCGGGAACACACTCTTGCTTTCACCTAGGAGGGAACCTTGAAGTTAGAGGTTAGATCTTCACCATTGATATACTAGAGTGATCCAAAGAGTGCATTAGTTTAAATAATATTAGTGTAATTTACCCTCAAGTTATTGTTCCTTGCTCTCAGGTATTCTATCTCTGTGTTACTTAAGAGGTTCACGAAAATCGAGAGGCGATGTCCCTGACTCTTTACGGGTACCAAACACTGATATTCAGAACAATTCAATGTAGGAGTAATACCAGTTAATTCACTCCAATTTTCATACCCAAAATCATTAAAATTTTGTAATCAATAATCCTAACAACAGATTCTTCCCAGAGGGAGCTTAGCCTTTCAAATCGGGATCACAATCACAATAACTAGTTGGTCAAACAAATTCATTGAAATTGTAATCAAAACTGAAAATAAATGAATTCTAGAAAAATTCCCAGATTCCATTGAAGTTCAGACAGAAATAGAAGCTTGAAATACATTCATCCAGCTCGGATCAGTTCAGATCACTACTCTAATAAGAAAACTAAATCCAAAAAATAAACTAAAGAAAAAATAAAAGGAAGAACTTATACCATTGAGACTTTAGCTCTCTAAAAGAAAAACACAAATACTTGATGAAAAGCCATTGGAAGCTGCGCACTATTCCCTAGGAACTTCTATTATAGGCTTAGGTCTTAGGCTCTAAAAACGAGGCAAGAATCATGCACTTCAAAAAACCCAGAAATTTTTCCGTAGCTGCTAATGTCATTGTGATTGTCGTGGTGATGTCGCGACATCGAAGTTGTCAATGTTGTTGCTAAATTTGATGTAGCACATTGAAAGACTATTGGGCATTTCTTAGTTTTCAGTGATCAGTCAATGTCATGATGATGTCGCGACATTGAGATGCAGTGTTGTAGATCAACTCTAATGTCGCAACATTGTCTTTCTGGTGTTGCGACATTGAGTTGTTGTCGTGACATTGCTCTTGAATATTAAGGAGTTACTTCACGATGTTCACGACCTTTGCTTTTGACTCTCACTTCAATTGATGTCGCGACCCTTTGGACTGATGACCGATCATTTCAGCTGATGTCGCGATTGATGTCAGTTAAGTTCATCTTGACCACCTTAAGCTAATGTCACGACATTGATGTGATGTCGCGACATTGAATCTTGATGATGCGGCGCTGTTAATATGGTGGCGGTCTTCGCGACCTTTATTCCAGTTCGATGTCGCAACATTGGATTAGTCTAATCACCTTGGCTACCTTAGTCTGATGTTGCGACATTACTGGTTAGATGTCGCGACACTGGATGTTTAGATCTCCAGTGTTCAAGCCTTGGCTGATGTCGCGACATTGCCTATTAGTCCTATTGTCGATCTAATGTCACGACATTACTTTGATGTCAGCGACATTCAACTGATGTCTTCACTGGTTGAGGCTTGTTCTGATGTCGCCTCGATGTCGTGGTGATGTCGCGACATTGGCATATCTTTGCCTTCCCCTCTTCAGCTAATGTCGCGACTATGTTGTGACATTGTAGTAGTGTCAAGACCTTCTCCACATAATGTTGCGACAACGATCGATGTCACATTGACGTTTTCTACATTACTGATTTATGCTCATTTTTATGCTGAATTCTGCTTCTTTTCCTTAATTTCCTGAAAAACATAAATATGGGTGAAAGCTCCATGATTTTACATTAAACTGAACTTTTAAGCCTGAAATATACTTGAAAAATGGGCTTAAAAATAAATGAGTTTTAGACTCATCAAACTCTCTCAAACTTAAAGTTTTGCTTGTACTCAAGCAAAGAAAAGGCTTTTGTCCTCAGGCAATAAAAATCCACAGGACATTTTCAATTAAATCATCTTTTCAATCAGATAAGAATTTAGGCCTTAGTAGTATTTCAGTTGTGACATCAATTCTAATTAAGCTTCATTTTCATAATCCTAAAAATTTTCAATTTAGATCATTCAATGCAAGATGTAATTCATAATTAATAAATAGATACAGTTCTTGACTTTGTTAGTGTGTGTTGGTCTTCCCTTTATGACTAATTTGCAGATTAGTTAGCTTTATGAGAGTTACTATATAGAATTATATCTTTAAGAGTGTTTTAGGTCTCATAGGCTTGTTGGTCATATTATTCTCCACTAATGTAGGCATAACATAACCCTTAGAATCAATTAGGTCTTTTGAGCTTGTAATGTATGGCTAGGCACTTGGGTAGATAACTGGACATTTTCTAGGCTCAAGTTTACCCAGACTGCATACACTTTCTCAATATTTTGCCTTCACTACTCATCCTATTTTTCTGCTAAAATAGCTTTTTCAAGGACAGCTAAACATGATATGGTGTATTTTTTTGCATTTTCTCCTTTGTGGTTTTTTTTTTCCCTTTTCACTGCTATTTTCAATTCTACTCTAGAAGCTCTTTTATGTTATTTTTGTTTCAGGTTTGGAGTAGTGCAATATTTTACCTTTTTAAGCTTTCTACTACCCCTTAACAATCTTTGGGTCAGCAACTCCCATACCAATTGACATTAGGGTACTAGGTATAAAACACCTCTAAGGATTTAATTGCTCAAGGTAAGCAGGCTATAGGGCAAAACTCACTCCTCCTTTAAAATTGTCATTCTTTTTCAGCTTCTCAATAGTCTATTGTGCACCTCCTTTAGTACAACTTTTCTCACTTGTTTTCCCTTCACATCCTTAATTCTCCTCCTTCATTTTAATTCAAATTTGTACTCCCCCAAACTTATCCTCTTGATCATTTTTGTTGCTCTAATGGGTAAATTCAGGGTTCTTTACTGTAAGGTGAGACTTAAGGAAGGTTTAAGGTTACTCTTTGTGGCTCTAATGATGAAACCGGCCTTAGGCTCAAAATAGGTACTAAGGTATATGCATATAGCATATCAAAGGGTAGGCTTTTGAAAGTCCCAAAGCGTGGATGATCATGATCATTCACATGGTTGGCAGTGCTGGATTTCGTCTCTCGCACTTGTAATGCAACAAGTTCTAGGACACTTTAGAGATTTCTGATGGTAAGTTCCATAAAGTTTTCCTAACCCAAGCACAATTAGTTTTTAAAAGATTACTTATGACCCGATGTATTGGATTTAGTCATTTCTGAACGTCTTAATTCAATTTGACTAGAATTATTAGCCTTACTAGCTTTGATTTGAATTTCAGTTTTTCAGAATATAAAAATTTAGCTTATTTTCCTTGACATCATAACTTAAAATTCAGTCTCAATTTTTCAGCCCATTTGCATTTTAGATTTATGCTTTGTTTGGTTTAAAACATATTGTTGTGTTATTATTCATCTTTATAGTTCATTCTGATTAAGCAATTTAGTTCAATTGGTCAACAACAATAACACCAACATCTCAACAAAATTTTCACAGTCCTCAAACAAGCAATCATAGCATCCCTTCAGAAAATATGCAACAACATCCAAAATTTTCAACTCTGCAGCATTCTTACATTTAACATATTGCATTCTCATTTATTCAGAAAAACAAACACAAGCTCAAATTTATTATAGGTCTCAAAAATGTAAAATTAAAAGAAAATAAGAAAATTTTGTATACAAATTTCAGAAACTGCCTTTTTATTTATTGAGAGAAGAATTACATTGTATAGATTACAAGAGAGAGAGTAATACAAAGAAGATAGAGAGATGGAGGGATAGAAATAGAGGGAGAGATATTCATTTTTTTCTTCTTTGGTACTTGGAGGATTTGAGGTTCACTGGTTCATATTTATAGCTGGCATTAGAGGGCGAGTATTCAGGGATGGAGAGTTCAGGTTTTCTAGTTGAGTCACCTTCACCCTTGTCAAAGAGGTACCATTCTTGTGTTCTAATGTGCTGCTTGATGAGCTCATTTTGCCTCTGCCCAATTTAATTCAAGGTCTGCTCAAACTCTCCCTAGGCTTGATACATTTTGATCATGTTGGAATTCACCTTATCTATGCATCAGTCTAAAGTTTATCTCTATAGCTTAGAGATTGCTCCAGTTCCTCATCCCTATTTTGGATGAATGCCTTGATCTCAACGCATTATTCTTTGTAGAGATATCAGGCTCTCACGCTTTGGAAGCGATTTTCTCCATATCTTTTTCCCTAACTTCCATGATCTTGATCAGCTCTTGATCTTTCATTAGTTGATCATTCACAAATGCCCTATCCCTTTCTTTCAGCTCTACCCTTAGGGCTCGATCCCTCCTTGCTAATTTCTCTCTCCACTCCTCATCCCTCACATTGGATGGAGTCTTTTGCTAAGTTTTCTTACTCTTGTCTACATTTTTTAACGGCCCGATTTTCATCTCTCCATCTCGGCTCTTCCTTGGCACGCTTTCCATCTCTCCCTCTTCATCTCTTCTCTCATCTTTGTTAGTAAAGAGATCAACTCAGAATTGCTGTTCTCTTGCTTTTTTGCTATTCTCTTCCCTCTTTTCTACTCTGTTCTAAGCAGGCACTGTTTCTTCAGCTATGGGGGAGAGCACTGGTTGCAAGGGTTGCCTCCCTTGGAAGTTATGTAGTTGCTCTCTTTCTCTTTCTTGCTTTCTCTACCTTTTCACCCTGTGCTGGAGTTTTGAGGACCCCATTAAGAGTGAGAGGAGAGGACCTTGGGCACTTTTCCTCTATCTCCTTGGATCACACCCCCGCCGATGCCTGAGAGTGGTCGAGGCAAGGTAGGGATGTTCCACTGAAGGCTGTTCTCGACGTAGTCCCGGAGATGGTACAGTGCCGCCCTCTTCCCCCATGTCGGACTACACCCCTTGACCAGTGCATACAGTAGTATGGCACAGTCTTGTCTCACAGTTGAGAGATGCTTTGAGGGGGTGAGAATAGAGTTAATAGTAGAACCATTACCTTGTCGCCTGTCGGGATCTCTCCTCTCTATCAATGTAGGTGTTGCGGATGGTTTTGGTCTTTTGCCATTACCCTAGACCATTTGTCAGCTCCTTGACGATTTCCTCGAACTTTGGGCTCTCCTGGAGCTTGTCATATTCTGAGCACTCACCCATTGGTCTCAGTTCCATGAGTTGGGAGATGGCCCTTTACCTAAAAGGGATCCACCCCCTCCCCCCCGACATAACACTTCAGGTTCTTCTTCTCGCCTATATTGGCATAAAATTCTTTGACGAGAGCCTTTACCCCTGGCTCCCTATGCTAGCTCAACTTCTCCTAGCCTCGTTGCTCCGATTTCTCTTAAATTGTGTTTTATTTGCTTGGATCTCTTTCTCACAGGCCTTCTTTTGCCATATGCTCTTGGGCAGCACACTCCTTGTTAGAGTAGAATTTTAACTCTCTCTTTCTTCCCTTCACCTCCTATCTCCCCAGGAACCACTTCTATTGCAGTTTTCTGGCTCCCTTCTTCTGCCCTTTCTCTCAAAACTTCCTCCACCACATTTTATATCACTTCGCCTAGTGTTAGAGAGTTAGGATTCGACATGGTTTGGATTTTTGTGAGATTTTGATAGGGTTCGAAAGTTTGAGAGATTAGGTTTGAGAATGAAAATTTCTCGAAGTGTTCTTTTATAACCTCCTAACTATAATGTCATGGTATTGAGTTCATGTCGCTACATTTAATTTGATATTGCAACGGGTTGTCAAGGTCAGTCTGACATTGCTTAGATTTTTTAATTGACCTCAACTGATGTTGCGACATTGAAATTTCTATGTCGCGACATTAACCTGATGTCACGACATGGAGATTGCTATGTCACTCTATTACTGCTTCAGTTTTCAAGTCGATTTTTAGATGCTGCGACATTGAATGCGAATGTCACGATTAATAATGTCGCGACTTTTCTTCAAGGTCAGTCTTGGTGTTGCTCTTCTATAAATGCGATGTCCCGACATTACATGTTGATGTCATGACATCGAGACAATGTCACGGCTGATGTCGACATCAGATTTTGAACTAGTGTCGCTATTACTTTGTCGGCCGATGACATTGAGAAGGAGTTTTCTTCTTTTAAGTAGAAAATTTTGTAAAACCCGGGAAAAATACAATTTTTTTGAAAAATGGCAAAACGATAATTTGTCGTTGTAGTACAGGTTGAAAACATGAAATTTTATAGATCTCGGATGATGAAACAAACTTTATCATTGAATCGTCATAAATTCCAAATTTACCCACGAATTTCGCTGATTCGAGACCATGCGAATTTCACATATTTCGAGGCACGGAAGCTCCATGATTACGGAATGGTGCCATTATGGCATGACCATGTGGATGCCACATGGTAAGCTTAGAGGAGTGCACATGGCATGAGAGACATGTGGTGTGACAATTTTCACTTAATGCATGTGTCCATGTGACACATGGCACATAAATAGTAAAAGGAAATGATCCATGGCTCACCTTAGGACATGTGTTATGTGGTGAGAGAAGTCAAAATGAGAGAGGAGATATTTTAAGGAATAGCTTAGGAGAGAAGAAGCAATTCGGTGGAAAGAAAAGGAAAGGAGAGGAAAAACAAAGGAGAAGAGAAAAAAAAAATCAGTTCGTGGGAAAAGAAGGAAAAAGGGAAAAGAAAGGAAAAGAGAGAAGAGAGAAAGGAGAGAGCCGGCCGTGCACTCTTCGATTCCTGTTCCTACCGTTAAATTCCATAGGTCATCGAGAATTAAAGTTAGCCCACTACGAGAGCTACCAGTAAAGCCAAAACAAAAGAGGTAGGGTTTTCTCCTACATTGGTTCCTCTTAATCTAAGGGTTGTAAATGGCTGTGTGGTTCAGCCCCAACCATGGGAATGAGTTTTCGAACATTGGGACTATTTTTCGGACAGTCCAATACTAGATTTTGAAGGTCAGTATCCAGACCGGTTTTGGTTCCGGGATAGCTAGAAAATGCATGCTGGATTTTTGTTGTGGACTGTTTTTGTGTGTTATTAGTGGAAATTTAATAACATGTTGAATGTGTTGTGAATATGTTTATATATGGGTGCTATATTAGCATTTAGCTGATGCTAATTATGTGTTTCATATAATTATCCATTTGTACTTGGCATAGCACGATTTGAAAATTGTTTCATGTAAGGTTCATTATATGTAAGGGAGGATACCATGCAAAGGACATTTTGCATTGTATATGCACTGGGCATCACATTGAGTCATAGTGTGTTATAAATCAATCATCATTCTCGTAGTTCTGGTGGTGAGCTTAGTAGCCTTGACTACGCCCAACAAAGTTTTGTTTCAGATGAAAATATATATATATATATATATATATATATATATATATATATATATATATATACTGCTTGGGCATAACAAGTGAGATAGATATTCTCTGCTTTAAAGATCTTAGTTTAATTATACATGATCCTTCTGCAAAGCCCGTAAAATGTAGAAAGTATGTATGGGCATCCAGAAGAGGAACCCAAAATTTGGTGGTCTGCCAAAATGCATAAACACATTTTAGATTTAATTAATTAATGGACATCGAGGTATATCCAATGGGTTTTGTTTAAAAAAAAAACAAAAAGACTTGAGCTCAGTGGTCGGGATTGAAACACCAGTCAACAAGTTTTTCAAGCACTTGCAAGGCATGTGTGAGGAGTTGAGGACTAGACACGAAAACATTAGTCTCATCTCATTCATGGCCCCAAGTATCTCACATAGGAAAATGTGTATGTTTGAGAATTTTATCGTACAACGTAGATCATGAATTCTGGCACTTAGGTTATGAGTCTCGCACTAATTATCTTGATTTGGGCATTGCCACCCTGCTGTGGACCCTTCAAGTACCAATCATGTGCACACTTCATCCGACCGCATGTGAAGAAAGGCAAATGAAGCTGGATTTACTGTAAAACATGTGGCTGAGAAACAAAACTACTTTGGTATAAAGCCATATAATGTAAATAAACTCTTAAGGATTATGATAATATAGCCTTGTGTATTCATATGGATGTTGGCCCGGGTTAGGCCGATCACTACCAAAAAAAAAAAGGTCTCGTCAAATGTGAGACAATAGTGTCAGATCGAGTATTTTCAATAATTCAAATAAGCATCCATGGTTAACGTGTTGTCAACTGACCTCTGGGATTTGGGCTGCGCCTTGTATCGAGCTATTATAGAAATACCTAGGGCTTGTGTAATAATGGATGTGGTTATAGTATAGAGCTTAGGTTGCGAATGCCTAGTACTGAAGGTCCTATATCGGTCATACTGTATCAAAGTGTTCACCATGTATTCTCAGGAATCGCCGTGTGATGATCAGGTTAAGAAGGTGTGTTACAAGTCAGTGTGGATAATGTGTTACAAATTGTGGAAGATATAAGATGAGATGTATAGAAGCGAAGAACACCAGGGTTAGAGGACATAATCTGGTGGTTCAAGTAAATGAACATGATAGTTTGGGAATCGGAGATTTACTAGTGTTTTGAGATTATAAACCACTAATGAAATAAGGAAAAGAAATCTCATCCAGTTAATTATTTATGTGACAATAAAAATGACCTGGGACGAGGTCTTCTCATGCAGAATAGCCAATCCACTGAAAGCAACTGACGTTTTTGATGGAGGCTGCATACTATAGTTGCCACCATTACATAAAGTTAGTGTAGCTGGTCGTGGAGGGTTGAGAACTCAGGAGGTTTAAAGCACATCACCCCAACGCGAAAGAGGGGATCCAACGGTATTAATGGTCTGCCCATGTCAAAGTTTGAGGCCATGAAATCACTCATGCTGCTGAATGATTTACCAGTTTAAGATTACTAGAGGGTGAATCCCAAGATATGGGATTTGATCACACTCAGAACTTGGAGGCAATGACATGGGGAGATTTTCGTACGCTCTTCATGAGTAAGTTCTTCCTAACATTTGCTAAACATGCTAAGGCTTATGAGTTTCTAAAGTTGAGACAAGGAGCCATGACAATACTGGAATACGTGGCTAAGTTCATTGAATTAGCACGTTTCGCAGATGATTATGTGGCCACAAATATGACCAAAGTGAAGTTTGAAGATGGTTTGAAATTGTCCATCCGGCAAGATCAGGATTTCTCCAGTAAGATAATATTCTGCATCAGATTAACTGTGGCCATCGAGAGAGATTGATGATGCAAAGAGCATCCGGGATGCGGGTGTTAGTGGAAAGAGGAAGGAGAACCAATTTTCTTCTGGCTCGAGAAAGAGGTAGAGGACTTTCTTTCCACGAGGATCTCTAGGACAGGGCCACGGCTATTCGAGCCAAGGCCAGGTCAAGGCTACTAGCCAGACATGACTGATAACATGTTACTACTGCCATCAGCCTGGACACATGAAGCGGGATTGCCCATGGTGTGAGGAATCGAGTTATAGGACATTGCGATTCGGTCATAAATGGGGCGTTCCACCGGACACAATATGTTTCTCCTTGCAGTGCAGACCGGGGAATAAACATTAGTCTCCGGGGTGCTACAGAAACTGCCATCCACAGACGGACCAGGCGCGGAGGTATGGGTTGGTCGGGACGGGGCTCCTGGCGGACTTTAGGGACACAGGGGCGTGTCTATGCCATTACACCACAGATTGAGCCTACAGATTAGTCGATTATATAGGGCATGTTTATGCTATCTCGTCTTTAGGCAAGGATACTATTTGGATTTGGTGCATCGCATTCATTCATCGCTACATCATGTGTGAAGAATTGGGCTTAAAGGTTGAGACCTTGGAAAATCCGTTGCATCTAAGCTCTCCCTTATGAACTAGGGTGAGTGTGGATATGATATGTCGGGATTGTGAGTTAGAGATCTTCGAGATCCTACTCATAGTGGACCTAAGGGTCATGGACATGCTCAGGTTGATCATAATCTCAGTCATTTGGTTGTGACTTGTGGTCATCATTGATTGCGATATTGGAGAGTTGCTAAATACAGGGTGACGTTTGTGGTGTGTTTCAGGGAGATACTTCAGCGTTTACTACCCCAGATGGAGTGTGCGAAGCTCAAGATTTTACATACCAGTTATTAGGTTGTGTGATAACATATAGGATGAGGTGAGGCCAGTTTGAATCTACCTCGGGTAGTTTGAATTCGGGGATGTCTTTTAGGATGAAATTGCAGTTACCCCTGAGGATGTAGACTTTATCACCGAGTTACACCCTGGTACGTCGCCCATTTCTATGACTCCGCATAGGATGGCGCCGGTTGAGTTGCAGGAACTCAAGGTCCAGATACATGAATTATTAGATAAGGGTTTCATTAGATCGAGCACTTCACCTTAGGGCGCCCGATTGTTGCTAGGAAGGATGGGCCCTTGATTGTGCGTGAACTAGACGAGTTGAACGGGAGTTACGATCGAAATCGGTATCTTTGCCGATGATTGATGATTTATTTGATCAGGCGGGCGTGATCACTCTAGATGAATCTCGTACCGGTTATGTGGTTGCGAGTTAGGGAGAATTTGGTATCCACTGAACATCGTTCAGGATGCGGTATGGGCATTTCGAGTTCATAGTGATGCCTTTCGGATTAACGAATGTGCAAGAAACATTCATGGATATCAAGCATAGGGTGTTCCAGCCCTATTTATATCAGTTTGTGGTAATCTTCGTTGACGACATCTTGATCTACTCCAAGACAAAGGAGGAGCATGAGGATCATTTGAGGATTGTTCTCTAGGCCCTCAAAGAACATCAGTTATACGCCAAGTTCGGTAAGTTCGAGTTTTGGCTTATTGAGGTGAAATTCTTGGGACATGTAGTGTCAGCCTCAGGAGTATCAGTGGACCCGGAGAAGGAATAGGCAGTTATGATTTGGGAGAGGCCGTGGGTCTTGAATCACAGCAGTTTCTTGGGGATTAGTGAGGTACTGAAGATTTGTAGTTTCTCACATTAATTTACATATGACAAGATTGACCTGGAAAGAGGTCAAGTTTGAGTGGAATAATAATGAAGGCATTCGGGAATTGAAAAGGGCTTACTTTGGCCCTATCCTAATAGTCTCGAAGGGGACGGATGTACACGTAATCTTCTTGATGCTTCTAAGGATGGACTTGGTTATGTTTTGATGCAGTCCGGGAGGGTTGTAGCTTATGGTTCTTGACAGTTGAAGAACCACGTCTGAGAAATTACCCATGACATGGAGTTAGCGGCCCATAGTCTTTCTGAATATCTAACGCCACTATCTATATGGTGAAAAGTTCGAAGTATTCTCATACCAAAAAGTACAGAGAGTATATCTTTACACAATGGGACTCCAACATGAGCGGCGTAGATGGATGTAGTATGGAGTGCTGACTTCACTTTGCATTACCATCCTGAAGTAAGGCAAATGTGGTGCTGAAATATTAACTCGATCGGAAGTCACGGGAACTGGCTGAGTGTAGCTTCACAGGAATGGCGAATCCTCGAAGTTATTGAGACAGTTTAGGTATATCCCCAGGTGGCGTCAGGCTCAGAGTGTTTGGGAGTTTAGTGGCTACGCCTTCCCTATTGAGCAGAGTGATTGAGTGGAAGGGATGGGACACAGAGTATCATCCATCAGGGACTGGGTATAGTCAAGTATAGGTGATGAAGGCTGAGCCATTCACACAGATGATAGCCTTCGGTATAGGGGATGGGTTATGGTTCCCCAGTTGCCAGATTTGAGAGAGGAGATTCTCAGGGAGTTCCATTGCTCTCGTTTTGCAGTGCATCTAGGTGGCATGAAGATGTACCGAGATCTTCATCTCCAGTATTACTAGAGTGGGATGAAGAAACATGTGGCGGACTTTGTTCGGCGATGCCTCACATGTTCATAGGTAAAGGCTGAGCATTAGAGGCCAGCAGGGTTACTCCAGTCTTTGGAAGTAGAGGAGTGGAAGTGGGAACATATCACGATGGATTTTGTGACTCACTTGCCAAGAACATCGCGGAAGTATGATGCGGTGTGGGTGATAGTGGACCGGCTCATGAAATTAAGGCACGTTTCTGACGATTGTGTGAATGACATTTCACACTGGGGAATCACTTTTGGAAGGGTTTCAAAAGTAGCTGAGACGTAGTTGATGATGAGCATTGCTTTTCATCCACATATAGACGGCTAGTTAGAGAGGACCATACAGGTTTTGGAGGACATGCTACGGGCATGCGTCCTAGATCTCAAGGGTTTTAGGAAGAGCATTTGCCCTTGGTAGAGTTCGCCTATAACAACAATTATCAAGCGAGCATCACAGATGGCACCCTATGAGGCTTTATATGGGAGGCCATGTCGATCTTCGATTGTTGGATGGAGGTGGGAGAGAGATCCACCATGGGTCCAGATTTGATTAGAGACACCTCTGAGAAGGTAGATTTGATACGGAAATGTCTTCTCATGGCTCAGAGCCGACAGAGGAGTTACACCGACATACGGCGACGACCTCTAGATTTTGAGGCGGTTGATCATGTCTTCTTGAAGATGATGCCTAAAAGAGAAGTGATTAGGTTTGGCATGTAACACCCCGAAATATACCCTAGCAGTTTTCGGACTTGTTTAGGGTATATTAAAAGTTAAATAGGAATTTTCGGAAATAAATTGAAAATGGAATAAGTTTACAGATACAGGCAATCTGTAATTTGGAAAAAAGGATATGAAAGTCATAAAAGAGGAAAGATGAGGGGTTAAACTAGAATATGCATAAGTTGAATTTCAAAAAAGGGAAGAATCCAAGGACTAAAAAGCAATTAATGAAACTAACCCAAAAATGGGTTTGAGAGACCCAAACAAGGCCTAAGGATATTTTGGATTTAAAAGACCAAGAAATTGGTCTCATTTGGAGAATAACTGGCCAAGTGAAGGGAAGAAAGAAGAGAAGGAAGGAAGAAAGGAAAGAAGAAGGAGGGAAGGAGATCAAGCAAAAGGTATGGAAACTCACCTTGATTAGGAATTTCTATGAGATTTTGGCATGGATCTTTAGGTTTGTAGTGTTATCTTGCCAAACCTAGGGTTTGTTAGGATTTCTTCCTAACCTAGAATTCTTAAAAGTAAGCTTGAGCAAAACCTTGAATAGGACAAAAGCACATGAAATCCTCTCTTTGAGGATGGATTCATAGCTCAGGGCAAGTAATTAGAGGAGTTAAGTTTAGAATAAGCCTAACTAATCTATGTTAGGGTTATGTACTGGGTTAGGATCCATATAAATGGGTTTTTAAGAAATGAGGAATTCCGCATTAGGTCTTTGAAAGAAGATAAAGTGAAAGAGGATTTAGTGAAAGAGGTCGAGATGAATTTAGGTGGTCTTGACATGTATATGAATATAGAGTTGATATGGGTATCAAAATATGGAAATGGTGAAAACACACACATTTGGGCAATTTTCGTGACATGTACCGGTACAACCTGAACTTGTACCGGTACAATTCCCAGTGGTCATTTTGGGCGGTATGTGGTATATTAGGGGTTAATACCGGTACATGTGATCTTGTTTTCCAGTTTGACCGATTTCGTATTTTGTATAACACTCATTTCTTATCCGAGTTGAGTGATTCGTGTAGTGGAAATAGACTTCAAGGAGAACCATCCATATAGAAATAAAAATCGTCAAATTATGAATCTAAATGCATTTAAAAATCCACTCGAAGTGGGACTATGTGCAAACCAAATTGGGGTTTCGATTGTTGAACATGAAGTCACAGTTTGTTGAGCGTAGCGAGTTAGGTGCTCGAGGTGGGTGATTCCGGTTGGAATGAACCCTTAGCACCTTATATTTAAATTATTGTAAGGACATAGTGTCAAAATATGAAGTTAAGACCCCGGAAAAATGAGTAATACAAACTGTCACTAGAAAATAGGTAAAATGACTAGCGTTGGCATGAAAATGCCATACTTTAATTTGGATGATCGATTGGATTGATTCCAATTCTAAGTAAAATAGATTCATAGAGGAATAAGAATATATGAATGAGGTGTGATTCCACATACATCATACTTCACAAGAATATGAAGTGCTATATGTAATAGCCATGAAACAAGAAAAATATAGAAAATGCAATATGTATAGATATGTTCATAAAACATGAATATGATAGGTATGAGTCAAATGATATGAATATGATATGAATAGGATATGTCATAAGATATGATAGTCTAATACAAATGATAGGAATAAATAAATGATATGAATATAGGATTATATGATGTATTTATATGATAGACATGCAGAAAGGAATAGATGAAACATGCTAGGAACACATAGTAGAAATGTATAAATGATAAAACGATATAGATAAGCAAAAGATGACGAAACATAGGAATGAAATGCTGATTACAAGAATGATGGAACTTATAGTCAAAGACAGCGAGTAAGTAATATGGAAAAGTACATGAAATATAATATAAAGGCATCTGTCAGTAGAAGCATGTATAGGAAAGTATATGAATATAAGAGCGTATACGATGAATATATGAATGAATAAAGCATACATGATGAATATGAAGATATATATGAATATATGAATACAAGAGTGCATAGGTAAAATTCGTATTATATGATAGGATTACATATATGATCTGAAGACAAAACTAAATGATAGCAAGGATATGAATATATGTATTATGAGATATGTGAGATAAGTAATATGAAACTAAGTGTAAAGAAACGAATCTGAGTAAAAGTGATGATGAGTATATATATGCATAAGCAATTATGATACTTGATAGTTGTTAAATAAGCATGAGATATGTACAGAAGCGTAATAAAATTTACAGTTATGCCTTAGAGCTTGGTAGAGAGGGATAGATAGGCATGCCTATAGGGAAGATACGATTCTTTGCCCGGCATATTCTGAAGCGAGATATTGAGGCACAGTTTGGGTGATGATATAGATCTAGTTTGGATCGGTGGCCACATAAGGGTCACCACAATAGACGAATCCTTGCCTCGTCTACGATGATGACATGATTATAGTTTCGTATCAACTAAGGTAATTATGACCATGAAACCAAAAAGGAAATGACATGATATGAGAAGCATAGCACTCTGCTATGCGATGAAAGTACAGATAGTTACAAGAACAAGTAGTACACTATAAATTGATATGAAAATAAGTATATGAACACAAGAAAAGTAATGAAAGTATACAAAAGCACAACGTATATGATAGATAGAATATGAACGTATGCGATAGTACAAGTATGAATATGTATGTATGAAAAGTATACGATATAAGCAAGTGATGACAAGGAATAGGCAAAGTATATGTGATAGATAAGGAATGATATGATATATGTAATAGTACATAGAATGCAATAAATTATGGAACCGACGGATGAAAAAGACATAGACTAGAGACATGATATGTAACTTGAAAACGAAAAGGAACATTTAAAAGACATATGATAAGCGTGAAAGAGGAACACATGACAAGGATAGGAATAGGTAAAGTATAGAAATAGGAATACAGTAAAAGTATAGATAAGAGATAGGCCAAAGACATAGAATATGTAACAGAAAGATTGACATGCAATAGAAATGTAGAGATGATAAGGAATTAAAGTTATAAATATGTAGATAGATAACTATGCATATGTATAAACATAGCTTGGTCACCATTGGTGGTTGTCCATGCTTATGTTCCCACTAAGCGTGAAGCTTAGCACGGGTGTTCAATCAGGTGTAGGTACCGAAGAGGAGGCTAGAAGAGCAGGGACATTCAGCTGTGAAAGCAGGCTACGAGATAGGTGCTCATCGTGACCTTAGCAATCTACGAAGTTTTGTAATAGTAAAATTGTAATAGTACAAGTAAAGGGACTCTTGTGTATATGTGTATAGATTGTGATGGACACCACTCCGGTGGTAGTTCTTTTGTATATGTAAAATGATTTTTGTTATTACAGAAATTATTTGGCATACCACAGTGCAGTCGGCTCGAGAAAGAACGGTCTATGAGAGTCCCAGTACAGTATAGTACAGTATAGTATAGATAGTCTCGCGCCCCGGACTTCGGTTCGGATCCGCCAACCGGATCGGGCCGGGATCGGGGGCGTGACATGGCAATTGGGGGAAACTATCACCGAGGTATATCGGGCCCTTCGAGATACTCGAGAGGGTGGGTACGATTGCATATCGGTTGGATTTAGCGCCGAGTTTTTCGGGTGTCCATGAAGTATTTCATGTCTCCATGCTCAGTACACTCCGGATCGACTCATGGTGGATTGGGGTGAGCTTGTGTGATACAAATGGACCTTCGAGGAGGGACGGTGCGTCATGGATGCTTGAGATCGGGTTTGTGATCACGGGCGTGATTCTAGTGAAGGTGTTATGGCAGCACCGAGGCGTGGAAGATGCAACATGGGAACACGAGGACACGATGCGTGCCACTTATCCTTTCTTATTTAATGATAAAGGTACATTGTTTAGTCATTTGGTACTTGGATGACTATTGCATATGTATGTGATTGTAGGGGTATGTGTGTAATTTCGGGGACAATTTTTTTTTTTAAGGGGGGGAGAATGTAAAACCCGGAAAAAATGCTATCTTTCTGAAAAAGGGAAAAACGATAATTTGCCGCTACAGTACAGGTTGAAAACTTGAAATTTTCTAGATCTCGGATGACAAAACGGACTTCACCGTTGGAATTATCTCATGAAATCTAGCTCTATGTTCAATTTCATTGGATCAGGGCGGCCAATTTCATATTTTAAAGCAGGTGTCGGATGACACATGGAATGGTGACACATGGCACATGAATAGTAAAAGGAAAATATCCATGGCTCACCTTAGGACATGTGTTATGTGGTGAGAGAAGTCAAAATGAGAGAGGAGATATTTTGAGAAATAGCTTAGGAGAGAAGAAACAATTCGGTGGAAAGAAAAGAAAAGGAGAGGAAAACAAAGGAGGAGAAAAAAAATCAGTTCGTGGGAAAGGAAGGAAAAAGGGAAAAGAAAGGAAAAGAGAAAAGAGAGAAAGGAGAGAGCCAGCCGTGCACTCTCCGATTTCAGAGGTTCCGACGGTCGGAAGTCCATAGGTCGAGAATTAAAGTTGGTCTACTCGATAAGAGCTACGAGTAGGTACCAAAAACAAAAGAGGTAGGGTTTTCTCCTACACTGGTTCCTCTTAATATAAGGGTTGTAAATGCCTGTGTGGTTCAACCCTAACCATGGGACTGAGTTTTCGGACATTGAGATTGTTTTTTGGACAGTCCAGAACTGGATTTTGAAGGTCAGTATCTGAGCCGGTTTTGGTTCCGGGACTATTAGGAAATGCATGCTAGATTTTTGTTGTGGATTGTTTTTATGTGCTATTGTTGGAAATTTAATAACATGCTGAATGTGTTATGAATATGTTGATATATGGGTGTTATACATATTAGCATGAATGGATGCAAATTATATGCTTTCGATATAATCATCCATGGTACTTGCCATAAAGTACGGTTTATAAATTGTTCCATGTAGTGTTCATTATACATGTAACGTGAGACAACATGCAGTGGCATTTTGCATTGTATATGCACGGGGCATGTCGCATTAAGTTGGGTATGTGTGCAAGGTTATAATCATTCATCATTCTTGGTGAATGGGTGGTGAGCTCGGTATCTCGGACTACGTCCAACAGAGTTTCATGGTTTACTAGCATGAAAAAAAAATATAAAATATATGTGTGTTGGGCACATAAAGTAGGGATAGATACCCCCTTAGGTTAAAGACCTGGTAGTTCTTGATTATATATGATCCTCATTGGTGAAAGCCCATAAAAATGAAAAGCGTGCGCGTCTGCTGTGAGAACTCGGCTTGTGGCACAAATGCATAAACACACGGGTTTGATTAAATCAAAATGGTTGTCGGAGGAGGTATATCCAATGGGTTTTGTTTAAAAAAAAAAAAAGATTTTGTTTTGGAAAAAGGGTCATTGGTTGAAACACCAATGACAAGTTTTTCACACTTGGCATAAGCATGTGTGAGGGAGTCGGTGAGGACTCGGGACATGGGGCATGATGAGTCTCATTTCATTCATGGCATGTAAACATTCATGTAGGAATGTGTATGTTTTACTTGAATGTGTGATCATGGAATTTCAAGTGCACTTAGGTGGGGAGTAGCCCTTGTAGGAGTTATCTTGACTAAGCATTGCTCACCCCGTTGTGGGACCCCCTTTCAGGGACTGGTCATGTGCAGGAGGTTGACCCTCATCCGGGATCGCATGTGTGAAGAAAGTCGGTTGTGGCTTTGATTTTATTTTGTAAAACATGTACGAGAACAAACTAGTTTTGGTTTAAGTTTTGTATAAGAGTAATGTAAATAAACTCTTAAGGATTATGATAATATAGGCTTGTGTATTCTTGAGTATGGATAAATGGGCCTGGTTAGGCCATTTTTACTGAAAAAAAAGGGTCTCAGTGAATGAGACACAATAGTGTGGTATCGAGATGCAATACCCACAGGTATTCTATGGGTTAACCCGGGTTGTCAACGGGACCCACGAGATTTGGGGCGTCACAAATTTTTACTTGTTTTCCCCATTTTATTTCTACAGTTTCAGCTCATGCTCGTGAATATAAGTATATCAACAATGAGTAATAACACTCAGATTTCAATTTAATTAATTCAACATACATTCATTTTTTTTATAGAAATTTTCATAAAACTATTCAACAAATGTAAAATGAAGCTCCTTTGCAAATTTCTTAGATAAGTGCCTCCCCAAACTTAATTATGCATCATTTCAAAAGAATAAGAAATGGAAGTAGACTCCCCTTTGTAGTTAACTCTGCATAATTCAATCTGGTTGGAGATGCTTAAAAAATGACCTTCATATATCATTGTAGCTTCATTATTCTGACATTCAGTAGATTAAATAAATTGCAAAAACACACAGAGCTATTCAAAAATTCTAACAAAACTACTCTACTTCTAAACTATTCAAAACACACTGAATTGAACAAAATCGCACTAAAAGAAAATGAAGTGCTTAGGTTGCCTCAGTAAATTTGCTCGTTTTATGTCTTTAGCTAGACATTCTTTGCCGGTGTGTTCTCATTTGCAATTCTATTGACTCTTGAATCTTGGAATTTGCTCTTCATTTGGCTTCCTCCCACGTAATGTTTAAGCCTCGACCATTCACCTTGGTCTTCTCCATAATTGGTTTAGATATTCTTGCTCCAAAAGGGGTTACTATAACTACTGTGTATGGACCACTCCACCTTGACTTGAGTTTTCTTGGAAAAAGTTTTAGCTTGGAATTGTACAGTAGGACTACCTCTTCTACTTTGAACTCTTTCCTCATAATCTTCTGATCATGCCACTTTTTAGTCTTATCTTTGTAGATTTTGGCATTATCATAAGCTTCATTTCTCAACTCTTTTAGTTCATTCATTTGGAGTAGTCTCTTCTCTTTAGTAGCTTTGAAATCACAGTTCAATTTCTTGATGAGCCACATAACTTTATATTCAAGCTCAAGAGGAAGATTGCAAGGTTTTCCAAATACTATCCTGTATGGGGACATTCTAATAGGAGATTTATAAGATGTCCTGTAAGCCCACTAATTGTATCATCTAGCAATAACTTGATCTTTCCTCTTGGGTGCTTCTTGTATTTTCAATATGTTCTTATCTCCTGTTTGGATATTTGCCTTGTCCATTTGATTGAGAATTTGATGGCCAATCCCATAACACGTCTAATTCCATATATGCTCATGAGTTTTGCAAATAGCTTGTTTGCAAAATGGCTTCTCTAATCACTGATGATTGTCCTTGGGGCTCCAAATTTGCTCAAGATATTTCTTTGCATAAACCCCACTACAGTGTTGGCATCATTCCTTGGACAAGCTATAGCTTCCACCCATTTGGATACATAGTCCACAGCTAGGAGAATGTATTGATTTCTAAATGTGGGTAGGAAAAGTCCCATAAAATCAATCCCCTATACATGAAAAATGTACCACCAGGATTCCCTACAGGGGCATCTCATTTCTTCTGTTTATGTGCCCATTCTCGACATTTTATCCTGCTTTGATTTAACCTATTCAACCAGTCTCTTGAATAGAGTAAGCCAGTCAAAACCTAATTGGTGAATTTTCTGGGCTGTTCTTTCTCTTGCAAAGTGTCCCCCATATGGTGATGCATGACAATCAATTATTTCACCTTGCTCATCTTCCAGCACACATCTTGCGATGATTTGATCTGCCCCCCTTTTAAACATCAATGGGTCATCCCATATATACGCTCTTGAATCAGTTCTTAGCTTTATTTTCCACTAGTAGCTGAAATCTGGTGGCATAATCCCACAAGCTAAATAGTTAACAATATCAGTGTACCATGGTAATTGGAATGACACTTGAAACAACTGCTCATTAGGGAAATTTTCTTCAATTTTTGTCCCTCTTTCTTCTGCAGTAAGCTTTTCCATTCTAGATAAGTGATCAGCTATCACATTGTCACTTCCCTTATTGTCCTTGATTTCTAAATCAAATTCTTGCAGCAGTAGTACCCACCTGATCAGTCTTGGTTTGGTATCTTTCTTTGCCATTAGATACTTAATTGCTGCATGATCAGTGTGTATGGTGACATGGGACCCCAATATGTAAGGCCTGAATTTTTCATAAGAAAATACCATTGCCAGCATCTCATTTTCTGTGGTTGAGTAGTCCTCTTGTGCCTCATTGAAGGTGTTGCTGGCATAGTATATTGCTCTGAAACTTTTCTCTGTTCTTTGTCCCAAAACTGCTCCCATTACATAGTCATCGGCATCACATATGATTTCAAACTCTTTGTTCCAATCTGGTGTTGCCATGATAGGAGCTATAACTAATATGGATTTAATTTCTTCAAATGCAAACCTGCATGATTCATCAAAGTCAAACTGCATCCTTTTCCAACAGTCTGCATAATGGTCTACAAATTTTTGAGAAGTCCTTTATAAATCTTCTGTAAAATCTAGCATGTCTTAAGAAACTTCTTATGTCTTTCACTATTGTAGGTGGCAATAGAGTTTTATGTGAACACCTTAAGCAGGTCAACTTCTAGCCCAATTGCGAAATTTTGTACTGAACAATTCCTTCTTTTACCATGAAATTACATTTTTCCCAATTCAGAGCTAAATTCTTGTCTTAGTACCTCTAAAGTACGGTCTCTAAATTTTTCAAGCAATGCTCAAAACTGGATCCATATACAGAAAAGTCATCTATAAAAATCTCCATAGCCTCCTCCACCAAATCTAAAAACATGGACATCATATACCTTTAGAAGGTGGCATAAGCATTACATAATCCAAATGGCATCCTTCTAAAATCAAAGGTGCCATAAGGACATGTAAAAGTAGTTTTCTCCTAGTCTTCTAGGGCTATGGTAATTTGATTGTATCCTGAACATCCATAAAGAAAATAAAAGTAGGGGTGTCTAGCATTTGATCAATAAAGGGCAAAGGATAGTGATTCTTTTCGGTTGTTGTGTTCAATTTTCTGTAATCAATGGACACCCTCCATCCTGTCACAGTTCTTGTTGGAATCAATTCATTTTTCTTATTTTTGATGACTGTGAATCCACCATTTTTGGGAACCACATGAACTAGGCTCACCCAAGGGTTGTATGAGATTGCATAGATAAACCCTACATTCAACCATTTTAATACCTCATTTCTGATAACTTCATTCATCCTTCAGGTTGATCTTCTCGATGTTCAATTTATGTTTTTGCATTCTTCTCCAAGAGGATTTTATGCATGCAAATTGAAGGACTAATCCCTTTCAAGTCTTCTACTGACCAAGCAATGACTTCTTTATATTTCCTGAGGATTCTGATAAGTTTATGCTCATTTTCTATTGTCAAGTCAGGTGCTATGATTACAGGTTGTACTCTTTCAGCTCCTAAGAAGGCATATTTCAGATGCTTAGGTAATTCCTTAAGAATTAGCCCTTCATAACTTTTTTTCACTTCTTGTCCCTTCTCTTCATTGTTTCTTGACTTTTTTGCACTGATTTCTTTAAGACCGAGTGTTGTTTCTCTCATTTCAAAATTGGAATTTAGATATTAAACATCATGAGTCTCAATATCTTTGGAAATTATCATCATTGAATTATGGTTTTTACAAGCATTGATCGATTCATGGCGAGTGATGGGAACAAATTGTTATACAATCTTACTTTCAACATTTTCACAATCAAATTGTTTCAAGCTTTGATTCAGATTGAAATGTATTGCTTCATCTCCCATTCTAAGAGTTAGTTCTCCCTTTTTAACATCTATCAAGGCAGATCCTGTGGTTAGGAAAGCCCTCTTAAGCAGCAGTGGGACTTGTGTGTCTTCTTCAATGTCCATTACCTCAAAGTCCACAAGGAAAATGAATTTTCCCACCTTGATGAGTACATCTTCAAGGACTCCCTCTAGCGGAGCCATAGTCTTACCTACAATCTGCAGGGTCATAGTTGTTGCAGTAAGCTCCCCTAAACTCAGTCTCTTCACTACAAATAGTGGCATCAAGTTTATGCTTGCCCTTGAATCACATAAAGCCTTCCCAAATTCAAAATTCCCTATGGTGCAAGGGATGGTGAAGCTGCCAGGATGTTGCATCTTCAAAGGTAAACTCTTAGATTCTTTGCAGCGTAGGTGGTTGTCAAACTCCTCACTCATGCTTGACAAAATCTCCTCTTCTTACTCGGAATATCTTTGGAAACTTTGCATAATTAGGCATCCCGAGCTAATGCCTCAACAAAGGTATGTTTATCTCTATCTTCTGAACATGTCTAAGAATTTGTAGAACTCGTTCTTCCATTCGCTTTGCCGCCCGAGGAAATGGAACAGTAGGGCATATATGCTTGCTCTTTCTTCTTCTTTTTCAAGTTTCTTCCTCTAATGGCTATTCTGTCGCACCTTTTCCCCTATGCTTTCTTCAAAAGATTTTCTAAACTACTCAGTTTGATTTCTTCTTCAATTTATGCTTGCTTTTCTTTCTTAGTCTTCCTCTCTTTTCATCTCGCTTCTTTCGCTTTCAAACTTCCGCCACTCCTTAGAGTCACCACCATACGCTCCCAGGATCTTCTTGCATCACCTCAGTAGCGTAACTTTGACTGGTTCTCAGATCATAGTGGCCAGCGTCCCATTCAGGTCTCCGCATTTTTTAGAGATGGCGTATCAAATCAAACACGCTTATGTTTATCAGAATGTCGCTTAGCCTTCCAAGAAACTTCGCTCATGAATGTTCAACGCCTTTTTGTTTTCTCTCCCCATAAAGCTCAACATCCGCTCCCTCAAAAGACCGGTGGCCTTTGGCTCCGATTCCCGCCTCTCCGATCGCTTCCGCTAGTGTCATTCCTATAAACCATGTGGAGTATACCGTTATCGGGAGAAGTTCCGCACGTGTCTTTGGCCTTGTTGTGCTCCACCTCCAAATGAGAAATTTTCATGGTTCCTCAATGCTATGTAAAGTGGGTCGAAGGTTTGCATTGCGTCCTCAATCAGAATCCTATTTCCACCCACAAACCGAGCCTCTTCCACCTTATAGGGACCCTCATGAGAAGGTCCCTCATCGCTGATACTCTTTGCTTCATTTCCCTTCCCACTATTCCCACTTCATGCGCTGAATGCATTCTTCTATCCTGGTTTCCCAACTTGTTCATCAATGCATCAAGCTTTGCCTCTATAGCAATCATCATATTCAACTTTATTACACCACCTCCTCTCAGTCTATTGCTCCTCCTTGAAGTCTCAGATGGAGCTCTATAGTTGCATTTGGCCAAATCTTCAATAAGTTGTTTGGCCTTTCAAAGACTTTTCTCAATGATCCATAGTGCTACATCTATGATCTCCTCGAGGTGTAATTCATGGCATGGTAAAAGATGTCCATCCGTAGTCGATCATGTCATGCATCACATCTCTTCAACAACCTCAGGATCTTTCCCAGTATCAGGAAAAGGGCTTTATCTTCTCCTCGCTTTCAACACAATAATCTTCCTCTCCTCTAGCGAGCATAAGGGAAAATCTCTACTCATGTATGCTCACCAAATTCCTCCAAATTGTTCACTGATCCAATAGTGTTTACTCAAACCAAGTAATCTGGCTATATTCTCTCAGGAAATGGAAAAAGCTACGCCTTTATCACTGTGTCTCACCCCATTCGCCACTATGTCACATTCATAAATCTACCCTTATATGCTCATCGGGGTCTTCATTAGATGACTAGTATACCGATATTACGTTAATTCATTGTGATAAGATTCGCTTCAACCTAAAGTTGTCGCTTCTCAGCAAGCCGCCTCACACGTAATATTCATCTCCGATGACCGGTCCCGTACATCTTCCATCGCCCGCTCTGAGGTCTCTCAATTGCAAAACCCGATGTTCCATGTGTTTCTTGTTGCTCTGCCATGACTGCTAATTCAGCACTTCTTACTTTCTTCGATGTTGTCATTTCCAATTCAAAGTGTCCAAAGGGCAGAGTTCGTCGGGGTTTTCTATGCATGTGATAAATCCCTTAAATGGAAATACATTGAGATCAAATTAGATCAATAGATAGAAGAAATGTATTATGATATGCTTTCATAAAAGATCAGTAGCTAAGTCAGCTACTATAGTTAAAACTATTTTTTTGAAAATTTTTTATACAAGTTAAGAGAAAAATGTAACACCCCAAATTATACTCTGACAATTTTATTACATGTTTAGGGTATCATAAAAGTAAAAATTGATTTTTTTGGAATTTAAGTGCTAAAAGTGAAAGAGGATAAAGCCGGGATTAATACAAAAGCCAAGGATAAATTGGTAATTTGACATTGAGGACATAAGGGTCATAACATAAGAAGATTATATGATGAAATATAAATATTGATAAGTTGAATTGCATATAGAGTGAAAATGAAGGACCTAAATGCAAGGGGTAAAGTTAAAGCAAAATAAAAGATAAGGCCAAACATGGCCTTAAGAAAATTTCATTTTGGCTTTGAAAAGGTTAGGTTTACAGTGGGAGAATAGAAAGAGAAAGAGAGAAGAGAAGAAAAGAAGAAGAAGAAACAAGGTATGGAATTGATATTGGTTAGTTTAGAACTGGTTTAGAACCTGAGATTAGTAGTATGGAGTCCCTTGTTTAGAAATTGTTTGAAATATTTCCTTTGGTATGGATTACTAGTATGGATACTAGTTGGAAACTTTGCTATGTAAGTGATTCTTCCTACCTTAGATTATTTTCATTTAAAGCCATTAAGCCAGAAAGGCCCTAGGGAATATTTGGTGTGTATCCCGAACGCAAAAATGCGTTTTCTCTGGGTTTTGAGATGAATCTACGATCATCCGGTCAGATGTAGTACATCCAACCTTGAATGAACGAAGAACCCATTGAATTTACTAATGTGTTCCGGCCATGCGATAGATGCTTTCTAATTGCATCATGGAACGGTCAACCTGGGCCGACTTGTTCGTCCGATGGTCATCTAGTTGATGTAGTAGCCGCGCCACTGCACAACCAGGGAAGCGATTGGACCGGGCTGACCAAAACTGGAACGATTGAGTCAAACGATCGATCAAGTTGATCACCACTTAAACAATGTCTTCGAGGAACTAGTTCGAAGCCCGGGTTGTGTAATCAGTTAAGGTTACTCTACGGCCTAGTCATGCTTGATGAGGCTTGCCGAGGCCTATTATGTGATTAAATGAAGTGTTATCCCTTGGTTAAGGGATGAAATGATAAATGTCTAAATGATACATGAATAAATATGCATGCAAAAATGATCGAAAATATCGCATATGATTACCGAATAACAATAGTTATTCGGGGATACGAGATATGTACTGAAAATGAGATAAAAATGGATTGTCTGCTTAGAACCTAGTAGAGGGATAGATGGGCATGCCTATTAGGGATAAAAGTCTGCAGCATTACCGATCGCCTGGCCCCGTTGGGGTCATTACGCCTGCCCTTTATGCAGGTCATTGTCTCAACACGATAACAGCCGCCTTCGAGCCCTTATAGCTCGTGATCCACTTCTAAGGTATATGCAATCATAAAAACATAAACAAATGACAAGAATATGCAAATGACTTGAATATGATAAGTAACATGATATGATAAGTGAGTATAAGATATGTATAAGCATGTGTAAATGATATGTATAAAATATATATAAGCATGTGTATAAGTATATGATGTGTTTAAGGTATAAGCATGTGTCTAAAGTGTGATGATCCTTATCAAAGGTCGTCCATGAGTATTATTCCCAATAAGCTATAAGTTTAGCACGAGTGTTTCATCCGTGTAGGTATAAAAGAAGGAAATAGAAGCCAGGACAATCCGCATCAGCAATCAAGGGCAACGCAATACTAGGTGCCCACTAAAGACCTTTTGGTCCCTTTTGTATATGTCTTTATTTTTTTGTAAACAAATGTAAAGTTTGTATATGTTAAACACTCTCATTTATGGAGTTTAAATATATTTTGTAATCCGCTGCTACATAATATATTTCAAGTTAAATTTTTAATAGTATATGAATGAACAAGTTTCTAGTTTATAGTAAACAAGAAAAATAAAGGAAAAGAAAAAGAAAACTAAGACAACCTCGCCCGATATCAAAAGGCTGGGGCGAACAAGTTAGGTGGTATCAGAGCATCACAAGATTAGTCGTATCTGAGTGCTACAAGTTAGGTGGTATCAGAGCCTACGTTTAGGCGTTTCTGGAAAAGCCTAGGTTAGGTGATTCTAGATAGAGTATAAGATTAAAAAGCATGTGTTTAGTAATATGTTGGCCTAGTGTGGATATCCTTGTGTTTTGTATAGATAGATCGTCCTCCAAATCCAGTTGAAGAAGCAGCTGAGAGTGTTAACCTTGGAGATCACATCTGCTTGACCCTTCGGTGTTTGGTAAATGAAAGTCGAATGCCTTGCTGAGCCAAATGAAGCTTTGCTAAGGATATCTCAGGACATGACTAGGGTATTGGAAATATCGGACAGCCTAAAGCCTCGGACAGATATGGTAAGAAGATAATAAGAATTTCCATATGACAAACATGGAAGAGTCCGATAAAGCGGAATTTTGGTTAGAAAAGTTACAAAGAAAATTAGAGGAAATTAGATGCCCTCCCAATCAGAGCGTATCATGTGCAATCTCACTATTGCATAGTGAGGCATATGATTGGTGGAAGCTAGTGTTGAAAAGTCCAAGGATTCCAAATCCCATGACTTGGGAGTTCTTTGTCCAAGAGTTCAGGGCAAAGTACATTATCGAGATGTATAGGGAGTCCAAGTGAAATAGTTCCGAATTTGAAGCAAAGGAACTTATCTGGGTGGGTCTATAGTCTCACTTAAAGCAAACGAACTTATTCAGGTCGAATATGAGAAAGAATTCAATCATCTCATCAAGCATGCACCGGAGTTGGTCCTCACCGAGGCATTTCAGCAAAGCAGGCAATTAGGGACCATGATTCCATCAAGAGATATTTAAGTAATCATGACTTCTCTCCAACAGTGAATTTATCGCCTGTCCAAGCTACAACGAAAAGCAGACTTGAAACGAGCAACAAAGAAAGATATCAGAAGAAGAAGTTTTCTATAGGAGCTTCGGCCTCCTCAGGAAAAAGAGCTAGGGAGTCACCAGTTCAATCAGAATACAGTTTAGGTACGAAAGGTAGAAGACAAGGGTCTAATGTAGCACCTAGTTCCGTGAAAAGCCAACTGGACAGGAGAAACCCCAGTGCCATGTGCATTGGGTTGTAACACCCCAAAAATACCCTAGAATTTTTTTTTTCTATAATTTTATTATATATTCCGGGTATAAATTGAGCCAACTTGAGTATTTTTCGGGAATTTTTAAATGAATGATGATTAATTATTATATTGGGCTAAAAGCCAAACGCAAATATTAAATGCCAAATGAGAAATTAATCGAACCCTAAATAAACCCAAGTGAAAAGGGCAAAATTTGGAAATTGTGAAATAAGGACCTAAGGGTCATATAAGAAGAAGAAATGTCTAAGTGTGATTAATGAGGAATTTAAATGCAAACAGAGACAAATAGTGGCTAGCTAGCAATTAGAGAACTAAACCCAAAATTGATTTTTAAAGAAGGCCAAACAAGGCCTTATGTGACATGGGATATTTAAGACCAAAAGTGGTCTTGGAAGCTCATTTTGAGCAAAACGGTTTGATAGAGAGAGGAAGGGAGAGCTAGGGCTTGCAAAGTGAGGAGGTTGTGATTCTTGCTTCACTAAAGCAAGAGTTTAAGAAGAAAGCTTGGCATTGAAGATTGAAAGGGATTTAAGGTAAGAAAAACCAAACCCTAACCCCCTTTCTACTTGTGTTTTAATAAAACCCCAAATGTGGTATAAAAGTGTTCTTAGATGGTTTTAGTTCAGTTTGAGATTGTTTTGCATTGTTTAGATTGGTTTGGATTATTTGATTTGTTGTCAGGAAAAGGAAAATGTCGGTTTTCAAAGGAAATGCCATAAAATTTTTCACAAGCATTCTCTTTGTTCTTTGTTTCTGTGGGTTATAGATTTCAAGTTATAATCATCAACATGAAGTGATTCTAATTGGTAAAGAACCATGTTTATAGGTCTACAAGTGTATAGAAGGGACCAGAGCAAATTGTAGCTCTAAGGCTCCAAATATGGCTTAAAGGTGAGCCTCGTAGCTCATGGTTATGCCTGTTTTGGGTATTGTTATAGTGTTTTGGCCATGTTGAGTTTCACTCATCCAAATTCAGTATTCAAAATTATAAAATATACTTAGGGTAATAATTTATTTGAAGGAAGTGTAAGCAAATTGTAACCCCAAAGTGCCCAAAAAATTGTCAAAGTGGAGCTATGTGTAAGAACAAACTGATTCGCTTGCAAATTAGAGTAGTCTCATGTAAATGCAACTGAGTTTTGGTGATCCAAATTGGATGATTCTAGTTGGAGAAGAAACCTTAGAACCACAGCTTCAAATGAGTAGAAGGAACCATTACCAATTTATGGATTTAAGACCCCTGAAATTGGCAATAATAGTAGGTAACCGAGTGAGCTAGGCATACTGACCAATTTGGCATTAAAATGCCGTAACTTGAATTTGGGTGATCTAAATGAGATGATTCTAATTCCTAATAAAAATGGACTCATAGAGATAAAATTTTCTTGAAGGAAGCATGAGCAAATTATGGCTCATGTGTCTCCAGAAAATTTTGCAAGTGAAGGGTATCGGGTAGACATAAACCCTGACCAAAAACTCCTAGAATAACCTACTAATATGTGATTGTCATTGTATTTGAATAGGGGCTGACGAGGAGGAAAGCCTGCATTGAAGTCGAGATTCCGAAGATCGAAATCAAAGCAACGATTTTGGTTTGTTCTATCTTCTCCTATTTTCATTTCAAGATTTGAACTATTTGTTCTAAATGCATAAGAAAAACATATTGAATTGTTTTATTTGATTTGAAGAATTGATTGTGAAATGTTTGCAAATGAAAATTGCATGAGTATTGAAAATGAATCAGTTTATACAAATGTACATATTGTACTGTATGTTTCTATAAAAGATTTGAACGCCCTTAATCGAATGTTAACCGTTTAGTTCGTATGAAGGATAGATTAGTATACCAATAGGGTCAAAGAAGATCATTTAACGATTGTATACATGTGTCACTCCGAATGCTGTACTCAACAGATCAGATTTCCAGAGTGTGTTCACTAATTGATTTTTTTAATAAATCAGCCAAGAAATTTAGCGGACCTGCAGATCGTGTTATAAACCATTTTTATATCACTTGCACCCAATCAGACTACGCTGAAGATTCCGATATCCCCGTATATCAAAAAACATATGTTAAATTTGTTAAGGCAGAACCGAATTGAATTGACGGATATCAGACAAATTGAAATTGAAAAGCATGATTAGGAATTGAAATGAAAATAATATTGTGAAATAAATGATTGTATATGAAATAAGTATATGTATTGTATTGACATTGATCATCCAAAAAAGATCCGAAAGTTTGCTTAAGAAACCGCATGATTCGCTTAAACTAAACCAAGAATGGAATTAGAGTAGAACCACTAAGCATGAAAATGCTTAGCGGTAGTTTTATCTATGCGCAGTATCAATTGAACAATATTTTAAAAGCAAGATCGAGGAGCATCGAGTCATAAAGAAAGAATTATGAGTATGTTCACATATGCATTCACCCCATATCTCTTTTTGAACATTGATATTTTGTAAAAACAATTTCAACTTTGAATATCTATTTGTAAATCATTTGAAAAGGCTTGATATGCCTTTATAGTAATTTGTACTTTGCATTAATGAAATGAAATGGGCTTACCTCTTTTAAAAAATCGCTCAGATATTTGAAAAGGATTTTATGCCAACTGAAGTGTAAAGCACGACGTGTTTTTTACAATGATTTTGATAAGGGGTGATTGGAGTGACATTAGAGTTGTAGTCCTACCCTGCTCGCACCCACCAAACGAGTCGAGCCAAGAAAGGGGTGCTACATGGGTATTTGCAGGTTATTGACAAGAGGGTGTTTCTGGTGTGGAAGCAATGATCATTTACAAGACAAGAAGCCCCCAAAAAGAATCCTCCAGTGGATAATAGGAAGTCTACAAGAAAGTGGCAGAGAAACTGAAGTTACACTACCTTCGACGAGAGATCGAGGAAGGGGGCCTGAGGTGCGGCCCAATTCAAAGATAGAGGATTATGGAGGCACACCTCTCGAGACAATGGATCGCCCTATACCATACATCAAAGACGAGCATATGCTATAAAGGCTCGTGAAGATTAGGATGCTCCTGAGGTTATAGTTGGTATATTTTTTCTTTATGATATTGAGATGCATGCATTGATTGATCCTGGATCCACTCATTTGTATGTATGCATTGAACATGCATTTGATAAGATACCAACAGTTGAACAGTTAACAGATGACATGCATGTGACCAGTCCATTGGGGCACAGTGTTACCGTGAATAACGTATAAAGAAATTGCCCCATTGTTATCCAAGCAAGAGAGTTTCTCGCTGATTTGATAACCTTACCATTCTGAGAGTTTGACTTGATTCTGGGAATGGATTGGTTGTCCAAACACTGAGCCCTCGTTGATTATGGTTAAAAGACATTAGTGTTAAGATGCTCTGACCAGTCTGAGGTGATAGTACAGGGCATTAGATCGAGCGCAATGTCTAATGTGATCTCTACTATGCAAGCTAGGAGACTTAAGAGGAAAGGTTGTGAGACATTCTTGGCCTTGATACTTGACTCCAAGAGAGGTCAAGTTGATTTGGAAAAGATTCCAATAGTAAGGGAATATCCATATGTATTCCCTGAAGAACTACCAGGTATTCCCCTTGAGAGGGATATGGACTTATCCATAGAGATGGTACCAGGAACAACCCTTATGTCTAGGGCACCATACAGGATGGCTCCAATGGAGTTGAAAGAGTTAAAGATTCAATTACAAGAGCTTTTGGATAAAGGATTTATCCGACCTGTTGTTTCCCTGGGTGCACCTCGCTTTATTCATGAAAAGAGCATGGCACTCTACTTGACAAGTATCGATTATCAAAAATCAATAAGGTGATAGTGAAAAACAAGTACCCATTGCCGAGAATCGAAGATCTTTTTGATCGGTTAAAGGGAGCGGGTGTCTTTTCGAAGATAGACCTACGATCAGGGTATTATCAACTAAGAGTGAAAGATGTCGATGTGCCAAAGACTTCATTTAGAACTCGATATGGCCATTATGAGTTTTTGGTAATGCCATTTTGGTTGACTAATGCACCGGTAGCATTCATGGATTTAATGAATAGGGTATTCCGACCCTATGTGGATCAGTTTGTTGTGGTCTTTGATTAGTGTCCAAAAAGTACTATTTTAAGCCCTATTTATTGTAGGTTTTGAGCACTTTTTGTGTACTAATCAATCGACCAATCTCGACTAAGACATTAAGGTCCCCTGCCATTCTATTGATCGCATTTTGTGGCTAATTTTGTAGTTTTTGCAAGCTATTAATGCAAAATTTGTTGAATCGATCCAAGCACGAAGAATTTGAGTCGAACTCAGCATTGAAGATTAGAAATCAAAAGGAAAGAAGAGCATAAAAAGCCGAAAATCCAGTACTGCGATAGTGAAAAGGTAAAATTCGCACAATTGCGTACTCGCCCGAAAATGTTCCTGCACTTTTGATTTTTAGCCCTTTTTGGCTTCCTTTTTCCCATTCTACCCTTCCTTTATTATAGGTAGTTTAGATATTTTTGTAATTTTGCTCTTTTCTCTGAGCATATATAAGGCCAAGACTGTGTATAACCTTTTAACTTTCACTTTTCTGCATAATAGATACAAGCGGGGAGTTTTCCCACTACTTTTCCTCTCCTTCATTTTCTCTCTTTTTCTTCCATTTTCTCGGTTGCCAAACACCTCTGAGGATGACAACTCAGAGGATGGTCGGCTAGACCGCTTTTCTCCTTGAAGAGGAGGGCTACTCGGCTAGGGTTTTGAGGTAAAATGTCGGTTCTCATGTGTTTAATGCAAGCATTTATGGGTATTTATGTCTCTATTTCGCACAATAGGTTTAAATCTCTTGATGTACTCGTTAACTCCGTACTTAGCAAATCTTTAGGGTCTGATGCTTAGCTGCTGTATCCACTCGAGATTCATTAGTTGTCATTTATTAGTTAGTGTAGGGTAGATTTTAGGAGATAGATTTCCACTACCGGGGACTTTATGTCCATTAAATGCCATATTTCAAAAGGAAAAACTATTAGGGTTCAGTTTTGATAGCCAAATGAAGATCTGGTTCGGGAAATGACTATAGGTCATCCTCCCCAACGCGAGGAAAATGACCCGAGGACCTCTCATTTGCCTTAGGATCTCAAACCCAGTAGTCCAATGCTTCAAGGAGTTCTTTCTCACATTTTACTTCACCTTATTTTTAGTTTGCAAACCATTCACCTCCACTGTTTTTATCACCACCTTAAAAATCCAATTTGAATTCACCATTTTGAACTTGACTGCACATCATTTACAAGAAGAAAACCCATCCCTGTGTTCTGACTTTGTGAGCCACTATACCGCAAAGAGCTATGCTAACACAAAGAAGAGGTTTAGGTTTATAAATATTTTTTATTCCGAGCACCAAATCTCTATCCTGTGCATGCTACGAATATAGTGAATCAAATAGCGTCGTTGCTGGGGATGGTGCCTAAGTGCAAGTGACGAGTTGTTAAACTTGTGATCCACATCACAAGTGTTGGTGAATTTTCAACCGTTTTGTTTTTACTGTTATTTCTAGCAGCTTCACTCAAGTTAGGTCGATTCAATTTTATACCGTCCATAAGGCTACTTCTATCTTCATTTTTTTTAGCTAACATTAACCTTTGGTAGCCTGCTTTGTTTTTGTCTCTCGTCAGGTTTCAGGCTCTTTCGTAGGAGCTTATGCAACACCGGGATAGGAACAAGAGGCCGATTAGAAAGGAGAAAAGTTCTCACAAGAAGAGAGCTGTGAATCGGGAGCATACACCCGTGGCCTGATGGAGCCTCCACCCGAGGAGCAAAGAAGCCAACAGGGGTTCATAGAAATCCTAATCTATAGATCAATGAGGATCATATACATCCTCCAAGAGCACCTACATTGTGCCCCTTCGAGGACATAATTATTTGCTCTACATTGTGCCCCCTGCCTTCCCACTTTCCATGGAATGGGAGAGTGAAAATCCATACTCACACATCCGAATTCGAGGAAGTATGCAATACCTTCCAAAGAGGACATCTCCAATGTGGACCTCGATGAGACCAAGTTCTTCCTCTACTCTAAAGGACAAGGCTAAAATCCGCCCAACCTCCGAGGCCTAGAACTATTAGGATCAGAGATATGCAAAGCCGAGTTCTTAAAGAAATTCCCAGTACCCATAAACCGTCATTGCTCAAGCAGCGATTTACACCTTTATAGCCCACGAAAATGAGAAATTCTACCAAAGGCTGGAAAGGTACCTAGAGACCATCACGCCCGCCTCTCACCACGGGTTTAATACTTAGATGTCGGTTAATCACTTCTATAATGGAATGTCCCCGCTATGAAGCATTTGAAAGAAACTATGTGGAGGGGACTCATGAGCAAACATCCGCAGGAAGCCATGGATCTCTGAATTATGTGGTCGAGACATCCAAAGCACGGGACGAACCCAACCCTGCAGAGACAGAGAGGATGAGACTCTACAAAGAAATTCACAAGGAGGTGCATGTACTCACCTCACAAAGGACATGGAGATGAAGGCAAAGCTATCCACCTGGCTAGAAGGTCGAGGAGCTCTGAAGGTGAAATCACCATGAGGTGCGAGCAGTGACTGAGGCATCTATGCTTAACCAACCTTGTTTCATTTATCAGTCCACTGAGCACCAAGGAGAGCACTACCCAACTGTTCCTTCAGTAAGGGATTTGATGGCTGAGCATGCCAATGTTGTGGGCTAATACAAGCCGCCAACCAATGCCCAATACAACAACACATATAACTCTAACTGGAGAAACCATCCTAACCTCTCCTGGAAGCTAAATCCTCCAAAGATAATGCCTCCCGCGCACAAGAATGTGCCAGTCGCATGGGTCCTCATCCAAATATTAATCACCACCATCCTCATCTCCACTGAGCAAGCCATTCTAAACTGAGAAAGGTGGTAGGAAATTTTGCAGTAGAGTGTATACACAATGTGCAATTTATATCGTAGAATTGGACAATGTGGAAAGCCTTGAACAAAAAATAGATGGACTCCAAAATGATCGTGAATCGTAAAATATATAACCCGCAATACTCCATCATTAAGCAGCTCACCAACCAGCACAGGTGTGGAACAAGGGAAATTCCCTTCCAAACACAAACTTCAACCCTTGGGAGTGCGCATGCGACCGAGCTTTTCTACTGAACCTGCTCCTAGGATGGATGAAGTAAATTCCATTATCATACTAAGAAGTGGTAAGGTGTTGATCACCAAAGGTTTCATACCAAGTATGAGACCAAGGAAGAAAATAAGGGAGCCAACATATAATTATGAAAGAAGATTCAATGGAGAAGAGCATGCTTCCTCCATTTCAAGCATTAAAAGCGTAAGAAAAGGCCTTCAATCATAATGAAATTTTAGAGGTGCTAAGGCAAGTGAAGGTCAATATCCCACCGCTTAGACATGATTAAACAAAGTTCCAACTTACGCTAAATTTTTTAAAGGACATAAAAATAATGAAGAGAGGGATCGAATGTTGATAAGAAGGCCTTTGACAGAGTAAGTCAAGGTTATCATTCAAAGCAAGACTCGTGAAATAGCTAAGGATCCGTGATCCTACTATTTCTATGAACATTGGGAGGAACCTCGTGGTGGGATAAGGGCAATCGGTTGTATTTTGGGGGCGTTGTCAACCTGCTACCATACTCAGTGCACAAGTAGCTGGGTTTAGGGGAATTAAAGCCTACCACCACCACCACCTTATCTTTGGCCGATAGATCAGTGAAAATTCCCAAAGGCATAGTCGAAGATGTTTTAGTAAAGGTGGATAAATTTTACTATCTAGTAGACTTGCTATCTTGATATACAGCTGCAAGAAGGGGTAATTTCAATCATGTACCTATCATAATTGGGAGGCCATTTTTAGCCACATCAAATGTCATCATCAATTGCCTTAATGGAGTCATGCAACCTACATTCGGGCAAATGACATCGTGGAGTCAACATCTTCCACCTAAGCAAGAAGCACAAATCAATGGAAAGAGCAAGTATTGGGATGAAGTCTCCGCCTGATTAGCCTGTGCGTGAAACACGTTGTTCACAAACTCCGCAGGAGGAATCGATGAAGAACAATGAAGAGTCTCGATGGAGAATCCAATGCCTCGCCACCTCCAACACCACTCCATTCCCAAGACCACCAAGGCAGAGGTGCTTAAAACAAAGGGGTAGGCTCAAATCTCAGAGCTCACCTCACAAAGAGACATGGAGGGACTTCTCCTCCTAGATCAACCTTGAACCCGAAGGGCTACTTGAGTAGAGGTTTCACAAGAAATTGTGGTCACTCCAATTTTGTTAGACTTTTTATTCGCTTTTACTTAATTTGTAGTTTTACATAATTTTCTTAATTTTAGATTTGTTTTTTGTGTAATTTTTCTAATTTTCAATTGCACATTCTCATAATTTTTGGTATTTTGTTTTTCAGGTGCAACAAACTCTCCTCCAGCTTCTTCAGCAGCTCCTCAGTCTCCCCCACTTTTTGTTTTGATTTTAGTTTTGTCAAATTTTTGCACAGGTCCAATAAATTTAAGCAAGAATTTTCGCACCGGGTGCGAAATTTCACAGAAAGTAGTATTTTTGTTTTTAGTGTATTTATATATATATATATATATATATATATATATATATAATTCTTTTCGCACTGTGTGTAAATTTCTCGTGATCAAGGGAAATTTTCTACACTGAATCGCTGTTCGATTTTGTTTCGACTATAACTTTTCATCCGAACTCGTTTATATATATATATAGCAGCATATATATATATATATATATATATATATATATATATATATATATATAAGTATATATAAATAAATTTTCGTGACTGCGGCTAAATTCTCGTATCCCGGGAAATTTTCAACCGCAGCCCGATTTTGTTTCGACTATAACTTTTTCATTCAAACTCTATTTTGAATAATTTTGGTACTGTTGGAAATCTTAGAGAGTGTAGAATCCAAATATAGCTAGAAATAACACTTTTGAAATTTTGATGAAGGTGTAATTTTCAAAATGCTCCAATTGGTCACTTTTTTTTATTCTATTTTCTTCTTCCAACTTGTTCATTTTAAGCCCAAATGGAGTGAATAAGGTCTCGGTGGAAAGCTTGCAAAGTCTCCTATCCAAAAACTGCACATCTCATCATATCACTTCCTTCTCTAAATTTCTAACTGAGCCCCATTACATGCATACGACATTTGTCAGGGGAGAGTTGGGGCTAAGGAAGTATTTTTACATTTATGCTTTTGTTACTATTTTGAGCAAGCCCATTTTGTGTTGTTCAGTGGCTTGTTGTTTGTCTTGTTTGTGAAGCTGTTAGTTGTTTTTGAAAAGCTGAAAATATAGCCATTTATTTTTATATACATACTATACAACTTACATTTCCAGTTTCAAAATTGCCCCATTTTGTGTTTTTCCCTTGCCAGACAGGAAAAATTGAAACATTGTCCAATGTTGTTGATGTTAGATTGATTCCATGCTTAATTGCTGATGATCGCTAAATTCTTAGTGCTTTCAACCCTTTTTCTTTCCACCTCTAGCTAACCATACACCGTGGCACATAAGGTTTCAACACTAAGCTGAAAAACTGCCTAGCCTCTTAAATCTTGCAAAAACCTATCCTAGTTTCATTGACTACCTTTAATAGGTTAAGGACCCCCATGAAAAGAAGGCCAATGAGTCTTTCAAAATAAAAAGAAGAGAAAAGAAAAAGAAAAAAAAGAAAAAGAAAAAAAAAAGAAAAGAAAAAGAAAAAGAAAGCCGCGACGCTTTGCCTTGAAACCTAAGCACGTTCCGAGGGGTATATGACGAAAGTCTTTAAAGCCTGGTGCCCTAAACCAACTGGTTGGGAGTCACCGACTTAGTGCTCGCTACATGGGTGGATGGGTGAGGTTTAGCGAGTTGTAGGTGCTGGAGTCTCAAAGTCATTCGAAGTCCGGGGTGAAACCTGAAGAGTTTGTGGTTGAAAAATCCTTATGACTTGATGCCCTAAGCCTTAATTGGTTGGGAGTCATCGGTGATCCCCGCTACATGGACTCTTTGTGAGGTCGTATTCTCAAAGATTGACCCTACAACACAAAAAGAATTAGAATAAGAGCGGTCCCGATCTATTTAGGGCCGGTTAGTGTCCTAGATTATATAAAAGAACTTGGTCGGGGGAGAGTGCAGTTTGGCAATTTATTATTGAAAACTAATCATATAAACACTTAGATTTCAAAGCAAGCCTGTGCTGATTCTGAGTCGATACTCTTCTCTCAAGCTTGATTCTGTATGGCATTCATTCTCTCAAGATGGTTATTGGGCAGGGTTTTGGTGATTCATACTCAAGGTTAGGCATTACTCACCCACATACTTTTTGAAATACCATTTTATTTTTTTATTTTGAGAACATAATTTTGTTATTATTTGGTTTGCCATTTCTTTCTTTCTTTCATTGCTAAGGGACTAGCAATGTGTCGGTTGGGAGGAGTGATTAGTGCCCAAAAAGTGCTATTTTGAGCCCTATTTATTGTAGGTTTTGAATACTTTTTGTGTACTAATCAATCGAATTAACCTGATCTGCACATTGGCTGTCCCTAGCTATTCTATCGATCACATTTTGTGCTAATTTTAGTTTTTGCAAGCTATTAATGCAAAATTTGTTGAATCGATCCAAGCACTAAGAATTCGAGTCGAATCCAAGATTGCAAATCGTGGAATCGAAGGAAAGAAGAGCATAAAAGCTTGAAAATCGAGCACTTAAGATAAGGGGTGAGAAAATTAGACCACCGTAGCGTAAAATTTCGCACTATGCAAAAATGTTCCTGCACTTTTGATTTTTAGCCCTTTTGACTTCCTTTTTCCCATTCTACCCCTTCCTTTATTTGTAGGTAGTTTAGATATTTTTGTAATTTGCTTTTCTCTTGCATATAAGGCCAAGACTGTATAACCTTTAACTTTCACTTTCACTTTACATATGAATCTGATGAGGAGGTTTTCATTTGCTTTTCCTCTTTCTCCTTCATTTTCTCTCTTTTTCTTCCACATTTTCTCATTTTATGAAACAGGGATGACATAGCTGGGAGGATGGTCATTGAACCCTTTTCTCCTTGAAGGAGAGACTCTGAACTGGGTTTTTGAGGTAAGTGTGGGTTCTCATGTGTTTAATGCAAGCATTTATGGGTATCTATGTCTCTATTTCACACAATAGGTTTAAATCTCTTTGATGTACCTTGGTTAACCTATACTTGGCAAGATTTTAGGGTTCAGTGGATGCTTGTGCTAGATCGCATTATTCGTCAGTTGTCATTATTAATTCAGTGTGGGTAAGATTTTTAAGAGAATGAATTTTCCCTCTCTTAGGGGACATTGTGTCATTAAATGCCATATTTAAAGGAACTATTAAGTTGAGTTTTGATAGCGAATGAAGATCAGGTTAGGAAGTATTTATCACGTCATCCTCCTGGCCCAGAGAAAGGACAGAGGACCTCTTGTACCTTAGTATCTCAAACCAATTGTGATATGAGAGTTTTTCACATTTTCACGTCTTGTTTTTTGGTTTACAAACCATTCCACCTCACTATTTTATCCACCACCTTAAAAATCAATTTGAATTCACCACCATTTTGAACTTCATTGCCTTGTCACATTTGCAAGAGAAGAAAACTCATCCTGTGTTAAGGCCTACAAGCCACCTATCTAAAGCCCAAACTATCTTTCTGACGATAAGAGGTTCAAATTTATAAATATTTTGATTTCGAGCACCAAATCCACATCCGCAGTGTGTCTTTCTGATTTAATAGAATGGAGTCTTTATCGATGACATCACGGTGTATTCCTAGGATGCACGGGGAACGTAAGACGGCATACGAGGAATAGTCATGGAGCGTTAAGAAGAAAGAAGTTATATGCTAAACTTCGGCAAATGTGACTTTTGGCTAAAGGAGTTTTTTCTAGGTCATGTCAATTTGAGGGTATAAGAGTGGACCTATAAAGATTAAGTAGTTGTAAGTGGAAGCGCCTCGAGTAACAGGGTGAAGTTTCTTGAGCTAGCGGACAGTATAGAGATTTGTGAAAGGATTCTGCAGTATAAATACTCGCTCTGATTACTTTGAAAGGTAAAGTTTGAGTGGACCGATAAATGTCAGAATAGTTTTGAGCATTGAAAGAATGCTAGTTAAAGCACCGAGTATTGACACAACTACCTCGGGAAGGTGTACTCTATACGATGATGCTTAGGCATTAATTTTGGGATGTGTGTTAATCTTGAGATGGGGAAGAAGTAGTGAAAGCACATGCATCCAGGTGGTTGAAGCCCTGTGAACAAGTATCTCACTCATGATCTAGGTTGGTTTGCGTGGTGTTTCTTTGAAAATATGGCGACCTTACTTATATGGGGAAAAGTGTAGAATTTACACATATCACGAGAATCACTTAAGTACACATCAATGACTCATAAAATTAAATTTTAGACAACGAGAGGTGGTTAGAGTTATTGAATTATGACGTATAATAGATTACCACCAGGAAAGCTAATGCGGTGAAGATGCTTTAAGCCAGAAAGAGCGATAGCGGCGATGTCATGACACAGTGAATCAGGCCAGCAAATGATGAAACTATATTAGCTCTGACCACTCGCATAACCTATTTTAAAGCAAATGATGATAAGTGGTAGAAAAATGATGTAGAGTTCTGGAAAAAGATGCAGATGATTAGGATGGTGATAGACTGATTTTCGGTAAAGAAAGAGTGGAAGTTTGTATTTCGGGACCAGTTATGTGTGCGGATAGTAAAGGCTAAGAAAAGTTTCTGTTGAAGCTCATAATACGATGTTACCATGCATCTAGAGGTAATAAAATGTACCCAGTTTGAAATAGCATTCTTGGTGGAAATGAATGAAAAGAAGTGTGAGTACATATCTAAGTGTTTGGCGTGTCGCAAGTCAAGGCGAACACCAAGAGTTCCAACGGTCGGATTGAATCTTCGATTCTTTGTGGAAGTGGGATAACATTACCATGGATTTTGTGTTGGGTCTTCCCCTCACACAACAGAAACATGATTTTGTATGGGTGATTGTTGATAAGCTCATTAAGTCGGCCCATTTTATACGATCGGATGAATTTATTATCAGATAAACTAGTGAGCTATATGTGAAAGAGATTATGCGATTGCATGGTGTGCAGATTGTCTATTGTGTTGGATAAAGATCGTGTTTACATCGAGTTGGAAGAGCGTAGTAAGCCTTAGTGTAGTAAATTTCGAATTACAACATTCCTCATGAAACGGATGGAGCGATGAGATTGATTCAAAATCTCGAACATGCCGGTTGTGTCATAGAATTTCCTAGAAGTTAGTATAGGTATATTCCATTGATGGAATTTGCCTATAACAATAGTTATCAAGCAAGTACTGGCATGGCACCGTACAAAGCTTTATATGGTCGGAGATGTAGAACTCCGGTATGTTGGACATAATGGAATGAGCATAAGGTGATTTGTCCAGACATAGTAAAAGATACATAAGAGAAAGTACAAGTTATTTGGCAAAGGTTAAAGGCGGCTAGTGATCGATAAAAGTCATATGCCGATCTAAAAAATTATCGCTGTGGAGAAAAATTCTATGGTTTGGTAAAGCCTTGAGTTCGTCAGGTTCATAGGGCCGTATGAGATTAGGCAATTGGAACTACAGCTTATCGTTGGCACTTCCTCGGGAGTTGGCAGGGATTGCGCGTAATGTTTCATGTGTCGATGCTTGAATACACTCTGTTAGGTCGCACATACTACCGATCTGAATATAAATCTGACCAGTTTTTCATATGATGAAAAACGAAAGGCTATTACATTTCCGAAGTAAGCTTGATTGCGAATAAGAAAAGTACCCCTTAGTGAAAGTGCTATGGCAGTAACACCATGGTAGGGAGCTGGGAGCCGGAGAAGCAACTATGAGCACGGTATCCATGACTCTTCGATTCATGTGAAGATTCCAGGAGAATTCCTTTAAGGGAGGTTGTAACACCGAATTATGCAACCAGAGTTTATTATATGTTTAAAGGTATAATAAGGCAAAACTTGATTTTGAGATTTAAGTGCTAAAAGTGAAGAGGATAAGCGGGGATAATACAAGCCAGGGATAAATTGGTAATTTTACATTGAGGACCAGTCATGCTATAGAAAGATTATATGATGAAATAGAAATATTGATAAGTTTAATTGCAATTAGAGTGAAAATGAAGGACCTAAATGCAAGGTAAGTTAAAAACAAAATAAAGATAAAGGCCAAGAAACATGGCCTTAAGAGAAAATTCATTTTGGCTTTGAAAGGTTTAGGTTTACGATGGGAGAAGAGAAGGAGAAGAAACGAGAGAAGAAGAAGAAGAAGAAAGAAAAACAATTATGGAATTGATATTGGTTAGTTTAGAACTAGTTTAGAACCTGAGATTAGTAGTATGGAGTCCCTTGTTTAGAAATTGTTTGGAATATTTCCTTTGGTATGGATTACTAGTATGGATACTAGTTGAAACCCTTGTTTATGTAAGGGATTCTTCCTACCTTGGGATTATTTTCCATTTGGAAGCCATTTTTGGCTTTGTAGGAACCACAGGAATTGTTTGGTGTGTATCGAACACAAAATGCATTTTCTAAGTTAGAATGAAATAGTCGTCGAAAGTCACATCCAGGTTGGATGCAATAACACTAACCTTGAACATGACCCCAGTCGATCGGTTGGTCATTGTGGTTGGTCGATAAGTCTACAGTTGAATGCGTGGCCCATGCGCGCTCGCGTACCCGAGAAATGATGTGGCCGGTTCCGGTTGCCGGTTCGTCGAATGTCGTATTGGATGCGATGGTATCATTATTAATATATTTAGGAAGCGATCGTCAGTTGACGAAATGAATTACGTCGGTTAAATTAAGCGGTCGATCGGTTCAATAACGATGTCTTTAAACGTTACTTGTGCAGATTCGAGCTTGGTTTATTGTAGCTAGCAAAGGTCGATTCCATGGCTGAATTCTGGAGTTGATTGAGACTTACTTGAATTTATTATGTGATTAAATGAAGTGTTATCCCTTGATTAAGGGATGAAATGATAAATGTCTAAATGATACATGGATAAATATGCATGCGGAAATGATCGAAAATATCGCATATGATTACCGAATAACAATAGTTATTCGGGGATATGAGATATGTATTGAAAATGAAATAAAAATGGATTAATATAACTAGAATCTAGTAGAGGATAGATGGGCATGCCTATTAGGGATCGTCTGCGGCATTGCGTCTCGATTAACGTTACAGGTCATTACAGCGCAACCAGGGCCCTTATAAGTCATTGTCTCGTAGAATGATACGACACCTTCGGGCCTTATAAGTCATTGTCTCGTACAATGATAACGTCTTCGGGCCCTGCCTGGTGGTCATTGTCGTCTGTTGATACTTGGTATATCGGGCCGCATAGTTTCTCCTTATCCACTTCTAAGGTATATGCAGACATGAAACATAAAACAAATGACAAGAATATGCAAATGACTTGAATATGATAAGTAACATGATATGATAAGTAAGTATAAGATATGTATAAGCATGTGTAAATGATATGTATGAAATATATATAAGCATGTGTATAAAGTATGTAGTGTGTTAAAGGGATAGCATGTGTGCAGGGTGTGATGATCCTTATTACGAATTAAGTCCGCAGTATTATTCTGCACTAATTTATAAACAGCACGGGTGTTTCATCAGTGCTTAAGATTACGAAGAAATATAAGAAGTCGGAATGATCGCGTCGGCAATCAAGGCCTTGTGATACTAGGTGCGAGGAACCTTTTGGTCCCTTTTGTATATGTCTTTGTTTTTTTGTAAACAAATGTAAAGTTTGTATATGTTATACACTCTCATTTATGGAGTTTGAATATATTTTGTTATCCACGGCTACAGAATATATTTCAAGTTAAAATGTTTAACAGTATATGAATGAACAAGTTTATAGTATATAGTAAACAGGAAAAATAAAGGAAAAGAAAAAGAAAACTAAGACAACCCTCGCCTAACATAGGGTGGCGGGTGGGGGCGTAACAAGTTAGGTGGTATCAGAGCGTCACAAGATTAGTCTTATCCGAGGGCTACAAAAAATATCCAAACTAGCCAATTTTCTCTTTGGTAAGAATATTGATCTTTAAACTTTACTTTCATTTCAATCCTCGGCAATGGCACCATAAACTTGTTGATGACCAAAAGTTTGTGACCAACTCATTTTTTAGCATTGCCACCAGAGATTGTTCAATCCCCAACAGTCATGCTAAAAACTTGTTTGTCTAAATATATATAAAATTTGTTTTCTCTTTAATTTAAGTAATAATTTGCAAATTAAATTTGTTTTTGGTCTCTCCTTTACCAAGTGCCGCAGGTCATACAAGTAATAAAGTGAATTTTTTAAATCAGGATATCATTCGCACGATGACTGATTAGAAATTTAAAGATTAACTACCTCCCAATAAAATCCTCTTATTTGAACTCCAATTTCAAGATAGATTTAACCACAAAGTAAAGTGAATCGAAAAATAATGAAATTCTAAAATACATTATTAGAGTTCAGAATTTGACAACTGTGAGAATAAGAACGAGTGTTGTGATGCATCACTTTGCAAGCTCAGAATAAAATATTAAGTGGACATGAGCGGCAGAAATTGTCTGAAGCGAGTGTATAGTGACCCATGGATTTCTCTAACACCACACATTTCACTCTCGACACCACACTTCTATCTACAGACAATGGGTGCGAAGAATTGCTTGTATAAATTGATCCCTCTTTAGATCTATTTATTTTCCTTCTTGGTATTTCGGTCATTTCTTGGGTAGAAATTGTTTTGCCTCCCCATAGGCAGAGTGTCTGAAACAACCAAAATTAAATGGTACCTCATCCATAGAATTAGATAGAATTCCCTCTCCCTTGATTAGATCTTTTTATTTAACACAAGGTTAAAATTATTCTTCTCGTTGAGGGTGAAACTATATGAATTAAATTGCTACTGTAGATCGGTAGGTGAATCCTTATGCCTTGTGAACACCTCCTGCTTTGTCCTGCCTAGGAGAATCTTGAAGAGTCAAGGTTAGATCTTCACCATTGATATACAGTGATGAGGTGCATTAGTTCAAAATAATATTGGTTGGTTACTGAAAGTTACTCTCCTTGCTCAGTAATCCATCTCATGTCACTCGGAGGAATTCTGAATCGGAAGCGATGATCTGACTCTTTCACAAGTACAAGCAACGATATTCAGAACAATTCAGTAATAGGGTAATACTAGTTAAATCACTCGATGTTCATACAAAAACATCATTAAATTTTCATGATCAATAATCTGACAACGATTCTTCCTGAAGGGAGCTTAGCCTTTCAAATGCGGATCACGAATCGCAATAGCCAAGTTGATCCGGACAGAAATTCATTCTGAAATTGTATTAAAATTTGAAAATAAATGAATTCTAGAAAAATTCCTAAATTCCATTGAAATTCAGACATAAATAGAAGCTTGAAATACATTCATCCAGCTCGGAATCCCAGTTCAGATCACTACTCTAATAAGAAAACTAAATCCAAAAAAATAAACTAAAAAGAAAAAAATAAAAAGGAAAATATATACAATGAGACTTCAGATCTCTTAAAAAAAACATAAAAACTTAATGAAAATAGCTGAAAATTTGCACTGCAATATTCTAGACTTCTATTTATAAGATCAATTCTTGGGCCCTAAAAATGAGGCAAGAATCACGCACTTCGAAAAGCGTTGAAATTCTGCCCTAGCCTATGATGTCATGGTAATTAGCCGTGGTGATATACATAACATCGAGGACCCCCATTAATGTGATTGCTGAATCTAATGTCATGTTATTGAAAAGCTACTTTATGCATTTCCGGTTCGGTGATCGATCCAGTACGTGATGATGTCACGACATTGGATGTGTTAGTAAGATCGACTTTAATCCAGCGACATTACCTTTCTAGTCATTGCGACATTGAGTTGATGTCCGCGACGCGAGTTGTTGTCGCGCCATTGCTCTTGAATGGTAAACACTCGATCGCCGTGACAATGCTTCGGCTACTCGCTTCCAATTGATGTCGTCGCGTGTTGCGACATACTAGACTTTGTTGTTATGATGATGTCAGTTGATGTCGTGACATTGCTAACCTGATGTCGCGACATTAGTCAATTAAGTTCATCTTGACCACCTTAAGATGATGTCGTGACATTGATGTGATGTTGCGACATTGAATCTTGATGTTCTGAAGCCCTCTGTCAATGTCATGGCGGATGTTGCGACACTGATGGTCCGATGTCGCGACATTGGATTGGTCTCACCACCTTGGCTACCTTGAAATTACAATGTTGACATTCTGGATAGATCATCGTGACAACGGATGTTTATATCTCGGTGTTCAAGCCTTGGCGATGTGGCGACATTACATTAGTCTTTGTATCAATTTGATGTTCACGGCAGGCGTTAATTTGTCTTCACTTGTTGAGGTTTGTTCTAATGTCATGGTGATGTCGCGACATTGGCATATCTTTGCCTTCCCCTCTTTAGGCGATAACCAGCGGCTATGTCACGGTAACATTACTGATGGTATCGAACCTTCTCTACATATTGTTGTGACATTGTTGAAATCGAGATATCCACGACATTGGCTGCTACGCACAATGGCGATTTACGCTCCTTTTATGTTGAATTATGCTTGTTTTCCTTAATTTCCTGCAAAACATAAATTTGAGTGAAAGCTCCATGATTTTACATTAAACTGGACTTTTAAGCCTGAAATATACTTGAAAAATGGGCTTAAAAATGGATGAGTTTGAACTCATCGATTACACACAATCTGAAAACAATTCCATGGCCAAAATGATAAATTAATAAAAGCGACCATTAAAGCCATTTTAACATGATCCGAACAACCTTTAGTTCGATTGTTGTTTTTAATCAAAAAATCTAAACACTTTTGGGACATATTACACTATCACAAAACAATTCTAACAACTAGGAGGCGTAAACCAACCACGCTTCAGCGTTCGCCTAATCAACGACCCCTCCCTTGATCCGTTATTGTTATATTTAAAATCGACAGTCCTAAACACTTTGCAGGACGCAACACTATACAAGCAATTCCTGGCGGCCACCTTTGACGCCAACAACGCCATTAAGTAGGTTTTAGCAGTCCGAGCAACGCTTAAAACATCGACACAACAATCTACCGCTTAAAACAACCTGCCGAGGCGCCGACCACGGCGATCACCTTGAACAACCTAAGGTTGGAAATAAATAGTAGGAAAAGTCTGCACCTCTTAGGCGTAGTAGGCAGAAGGAGGTCTCAAGAACACCTCTTGAGCCCAAAAACTTTGATTTCCCCAAATCTCCTCCTTTGGATCTTCGGCGAAATCCCTCGTTTTTGGTACTCACACATAGCCCTTGTCGAGACGATATATGAACTTTGGTTCTTAGCTCGACAATTACGGCAGACGAGGAACTCGGTGGATCGTGAAGAGGCTTAGTTCTCTTTCTCTTCCTCTTGTATCTCTTACCATTAAAAAATAATAATAAAAAAAACCCATTAGGAAAGAAAATGAGGTCCCTTGGTTACCTTTGAAACACTTGGCCCACGTTGTATAGTGTCCACGACATGTTCAAGTCATTTTTCCCCGAGAAATAGTTGTTCGTTCTGATTTAGAAAGTTCAAATTATTTTAAATGACTTTATTTAAATTATTTTCCACTTTTAGATTTTACCAAAATAAGTTTTGAGTCCACCACTTTTGATAAATCATGAAAAATGTGAAAATTAAGTATCTGGTGTAAATTCTACAAGGTAACTAGATTTATGAACTAATCAGCTGTGATAATATTATTCATAATAAAAATCTAAAAATTTTAGGTCTGTGACCTATCTTTATGCTGACGATTCTTAGTTTTGCGTTTTGAAAAATTTAAATTTTCGGGTTTACATGATGGACAAGTAGCTGTATGGTTATACGGGAAAATTAACAAATTTGTGATTTGAGTGGGTGTTCAATAAGGAGAATTCTTATGTTCGTCTAAGTTATCGAATTCTTATTTTTTTAAGTCCACACAGACTAGGCTTATTTTCATAAGGTGCATGGACATAGTTATATCAAAAAGTAAAGACTTTATTGAATTATAATTGTACTCTTCTAGATTATCTTCGAACTTTATCTTCTAGAACTTTCACTTTGGAGAAGCAAATTTTGTTTCAATAACATAAGAGCTTGTTTGTTTCCTATTTTTGAAAATTATTTTGTATTATCAAAAAAAGCAGGAAACGAAGTAAGCGAGGAAACATTTAGTTCTTTTTTCTTTTTCTTTTTTTGTGCAGAAAACAGAAAACAAAAAACACTAAATTGAATAACATGAATAGTTTAGAACGAGGGTTAGGCTATACAAGGCTTAGACACTCCTCTGTATTGAAGCTTGTTGTACTCTCCTTGTGTTGGCCTTCACGCATGCGACTTATGGGATTAGGAGCTTGCTCTGTTCAGGACATGTTCATGTTTCCAAAGGGACTAGTGCACTTTCAATACAATGTTGATGCTTGAACTTCGCCATGACTATCTCACCTTTAGCCTTACAAATCATGAGATTATTTAGTTTCCCTCTTTGTGAATTCCTGATCGAATTGATAATTGAAATCTTGGCCACATCTTTCAAAACTAATATATGTTAGCTACTGTCAAAGATATTGTTAATATAATCTGATAAAATTGTGTTGTATCATTTCATGAAATCGATTGGTATAGGGGGTGAAGTGTAACAGGTTATCTCTGAGAGTTGAATTTACACAGTTGGTAGACGAGTGGATGTGAGACTTACCATATTCAGAAAAATCTTATTATGGAAAGGATTTGCTAAAGATCAGAGCTTAATATGATGTGGGACAGATAAGGTAGGACATAAGGTAATGTTGGGCCTATCAAATATAGAGGATTGAATCATATTTGATGATTTTCTATGGAAGACAAATATTCCTTAATGGTGAATACATAAGTAATCGGTGCTTGATTGATGGGCTTTCTATGGAAGGCGTATATTCAATTGACGATTGAGCGAAATAAGAACATGTGATACATATTATCATAGTTTGATTCTTTTGGAGATGGTAAATAGGGGACCGCGTTTTGTTGTCCCAAGACACCACAAAAATGTAGAAGCTCGTGCAAAGAAGGTGACCGTGGGGTGTTGAATACATGTTGTAGCATTGTTGGGAGGTTTTTATACATCTTGTTGAAGGATGTTATTTGGGCTTGTGGGAGTTTAGATGGTGTTTGGGGAACGAGGGGATCTCATTCTATGTTCCACTGTGTGACCGTGTTAAATGAAGAGCGGTGTTAGAAAAGGAGACCTTGTCTCATATAAAGACAGTGTAACTGAAATTGATGTAGTAAAATCCTTCCTCATGCAGGTGCTGGCCCATGAGCGTGGCTAGGTTGAGCCGAATTGTAACAATCCTCATTGTCTTGTGCATATATCTTTGATTTATTTTAAATATTTATTTATTCGACACGCGTGTTCTGCAATTGGTTCCATAGCAGTCCCGGTACATCGATTACTTACTTCAGCGGTAGAACATGTAAGACGAAATTCGATTTCTGGAAAAATGTAAAATGAATTTAGGTTACAAAGTGTAATTGATTTAAAAATCAAGTATTTTGGATCCTAGGATGGCCAAAGCCAGTTTCTAAGTTGGAATCGTCTGCGAGGAAATCTAGCTAACAAGTCAGATTGTTGATTAAACGAATCGGAGTTGTGCGTTTTTCAAGACATCGATCATGTTTTAAAGGTCATAGTGGGACGATATGATGCAATAAGTCATGCCAACGCGTGCTAAATTGTGCCGCTGATGTGGAGTAAATGATAAACAATGGACCCGGCCAGGGATCGTCTGCAGAATGTCAAAATTGGGAAAAGAAGGACATAATTCGTTATTAATGAAAAGTTTATAGTAGCACTAAAGACAAGTGAATGATGTGTCTACGATAGAAAAAGGAAAAAGGAAAACGATATGCTGAAGGGGAGAAAATCTGACGAGGGTTAATTCTTTGAGTTTCAGAGAGTGTGGCTATCTCTGGGTTTGAGGCGATCGACTAGTCGGCGGAGTCTTTGGGACAGAAGGAAAGTTGTTCTGCGCGGAGAAGGCTTCGGCGTGGAGTGCTAGTTGAGGGTTTCCTCGAGCTCAGTGAGGTAGTTCCTCCTACTTGGTTTATTCTTTGTTTAAGAGTTATGTTAATGTTTGAGTTGAATGAGGCGGGTGTGAGGGCACGTTTGATACATTCCCAGAATCTTGAAACCAGGTGTTAGATTTTTGAAACCATGTGGATGATCATTGACGTCGGGCTGTTCCATGGTGAAATGTGTGCTATGAATGTATGCTTTGATGTGTATGGCGTGGGAATCGGCAGAAATCTGGATTATAAAGTGAGTAGATAATTTGTGTTTTGATAGAACGATGTCGAGGTTTCTTGTTCTGAAGCGGTGATCTAAAATAATTTTTGTGAAAAATATATGTTTGGTAGAGTGATTCAAAATTGGAATTGTTCTTGTTTGATCATTGCTTAGTGAGCTAATTTTTAGAGTGTGAAAATGTGATCACTTAACGATTTGTGTGATTTAAATTATGTGATATATGCATGGTGATATATTTGCGTATTATTATATAAGTTATTAGTAATGCATTTACATTTCTATATTTGAACACCTAAGAGGAATATAAGTGAGATGCATGAGGTAGTTTGTAAGAAGCCGTTTCGGAGGGTAGGTAGTAAATATAAAATATTCGATCATCGGATCGGCCCGATTGATAATATCGGTAGCCCATTATAAATATCTGATCGTTGAGTCGACCTGGTGATACATCGGAGGGTGATCCCCTTAAATATAACATCGGAGGCAGTCCTACTTGAATCGGAGGGTAGACTACAAATATAAAACAAAATAACTGTTTGAAGTGGATTTTCTCATACACTGTAAGCTTGGCGGTGAGGAGGAGTCGAGTGAAGGGACTGGGTATGAATGATCGATTAGACATTCAGTAGGATCATGCATTTGCTTGAATGTGTGTTTGTGGAGCATTGCATGTGCTTGGTTGTAGGTAGCCAGCTTAGGGTGATTCAACTAACGAGCATTAGCTCACCACTGTCAGAGGAACATGTTTTGAATCTGAGGCGCCACGAGAGACGGCTAAATCTAAAGTGAGATTTAAGCTTGGGATTATGGCTTTGGTTTGTGATGTATACGCCATGTATTAAAATCTTCAGAATTTTAATATGTGTTGTGTAAAGATAATTGGTCAACTCTTTTAAACTATTGGATATAGTTGGTTTATATTATGATAGTATTGTTCTTGGGCCAGTGGTTGTTTACTCGTCATTGTGATTATATTGTTTGTTTGGGACGGGGTTTCACTCACAGTGTTGTATTTGGTGAAGCTCATTACAAGGGACTCTTGCCCAGATTTCTAATGTGTCAGTAATACATCCACTTATTCTCGCCCAGTTGTGGTGAGTCCAGCGGACCCCGAGTTTGAAAATCACGAACACCTTCCATATGACGGATTTTCAGCACCCAATACCATTTTAAACTGAAAAGACTTGGAGGCAAGGCCCAGTAGGAGTGACACTCCATTTTTAAGGCATGCACAACATAATTTTTCACAGTGCCTTCATTTTCACTTCATTTTAAATTGTTTACATCTTTTGAAATAAGTGCAAGTAGAGATTCTATGAAAGGGCGATATTTCCTTTGCTTTAATGAAATCGATGTATTTATGCGTTGCTATGAATCAAAAAGAAGTTTTGATGTAGGAGAATATCAATTGAGAACACAAAGATAAAAATCAACATAAAATGCCGCGAGGTTTTAGCGTGGTTAGATCGATTATGCCTACATCCACGAATGGGAGAGAATGCTCCCTTATTATAAAAAACCAAAGTCTGAGATTGAAGTATCAGCGTATTGCAACGACAGAAAAAATCCTGAAAATCTATCCTGGGATCCCTTAATACGGAGAAAATGCCTCCTGAAACTCCAATTCCTAAAACCACACCTTCCCATGCACCTGATAAATAGCATTTATGAGTCCATCTCTCATAACCTTTTATAAACTATAATATTTATAGGGATATTCTTAAAAACTAAGCATTACATAAAAACCTAATATTACAAAGAAATAACAACTAGGAGTTATTCTATAAAATATTCTTTGAAAAAAGGAATAAATACTAATTACGAATTTGAGACATATTCTAACAATCTCCACCTTGGATCAAATATCATCTATACGCGTCTTGATGAAGGCAATCACTCCACCTTAATTAAATTCCTTTTATCTTCATCTTGTGTGCTCTGTAATGTTTTGTTCTTTCGAATTTCTTCAATTTGAAACTTTGATACCATTTGTTATGAATCGTAGAAGCTTTGACACACAGGAGAATATCAATTCAGGAATATAAAGATGCATAGGTTTTAACGTGGTTTGTCAAATGTTATGCCTACATCCTGGATGTGAGAGAATCTTTCTAAAATTATTACGATAACCAAAGTATAAGATTTGAGTATCAACGTATTCGATGACAGGGAAAAAATCTTCAAAACCCTAGAATGCGCCAATGCCAAAAAATACCTCCTGAGAAACTCCCAATCCCTAAACCCTTACATCTACCAACATGCATATGTACTTTCTAAGCTCATATATCTCTCATAACTATTTCCCCTCATGACTTAGAATATTTATAGGGATACTCCTAAAAGCTTTCCTTATTCTATAAGGAAACCTAATATTACAATAGTATAACAACTAGGAATTATCCTATAAAATATTCTTTACAAAAGAAATTATACTAATTAAATGAATTTGAGACATATTCTAACATACCATATGAAAATCAAGTAAATTGAAGTCTTTTTATTTAATTCAAAGTTTGTGGGCATGTTTGATGTCTATTTTACGCAACTGTTATTAGTCCTCAAAAACAATTAGAACAAGGAAAATAAGGAGGTTGTATGTGATTCCCAGTTTTTTTTGCTCTAAAAAACACAAAAATACAAAAAATACTAAATTTAGATAATAAGAAAAGTTTTTAGAGAACCCATAAAAAAAGCAACACCACATACATTATACACAAATCCGAAAAACTTTATCTCATTATCTTGGATTGAAAAATAATTAAGATGATTACTCCATACGAGTTGTTTAATTCAAAACAAATGACAAATTTGAATGGTGGACAACTTTAATGAAAGAATAAAGAATGAAAAATTGGGGAGGAAAAAGACAGACCATAAAGCAAGAAAGAAAAGCAGAGTAAGAAAATTTCTCTCGATCCTTGGCAGTGCTTTTATTAATGGCTCGGCATGATTTCCTTATCTCTCCTTTAGTACCAGTGAGGACTTCAACCGCTCCAAGCTTAACCATGGCCTGATGAAACTTGGTAAGGAAGTAGTTATTTGATGAAATGGCTACTTTGTTGACGGTGTTTTTGGTTAGCTTATTCAATGCTAGTGCTTGATCAATTCCAAGAACTCCTTTACGGATCGCTATTTGCTTGTAGAAGGAATTGTCGACGATTTCTGAAGTTGGTTCTCCCTCTATAACTAATGACCTTCCTCCTTGATCAAGATCTATCGTGTTGTCAACTGTTGAAGTCTGAGGGCATTTTAATTTGAGGAAGACAGCTAACGCAGTTTGCATGGTTGGATCAGTACTTCCGGTGTTATTGAGATTGTACAGACGATTTTTGATAAAGAACGAGGTGTCCACTCCAACAGTGTGACCACCTACATCAATAAGCAAAATCCATCATTCGGAATCTTCCATGACGAGTTTAAAGTTAGGAAAAGATAAGGAGCTAATGTTTCTGTCTAAGAAGGTGAACCATGTCTTTGGTACTAATTCCTTTGCTGTTATTGAATATTGCAGCGGAATTCTCCACTGAGATAGACGAACCAGGGAGATTGACATTTTTTAGCCAGAGATGCAATCCATCTCTTCTACCTGTTTGAACATTGTACCATCCTCCTTTACTCATGATCCAAGAACATGTCATGAGATGCTCAAAACAGTAAGCACTAGTGCAGAAGAATATCGTTATTCCAAAATTAAGTACATGGATTAGAGTATTGTGTGGATATTACTTATAAAACCCTCCCTCTTCAAAATATTTCGAAGCAGGTTAAACAAAATTGGGGACAGATAAACTTAGCCCCCATTTATAAACATTTCAATTACTTCAATTTAAATTTTGCGATGGTACCCAACCCTCTAATGTGATGATCAATACTTAAAAGGTATCCAATTCAACGTATTTAACACAAAATAGAATACTATTTACCGCAGCAACAGCATCTCGTTGCCATGACAACATTTTTATCAGCACAAGATACCACACTCCAGGGCAGCTTTCTCAAGAGCAGCCTTAACTAATCGACCAATATCATATCCCCTCACGCTTCGGTTCGGAATTGCAGTTTTCTCGCTCGAGCCGCCATCTAGTAGGATCGAAGCATCGCAACCCTTTTCATAGAAAACATAATATGTTAGCTCGAGGACTAGCTGGTCTTCTTTTAATTAAATTAACAGTATTGCAACGGAAAGAAGATAAAAAGATCTAGTTTACATTGACAAAGCAATCGTGAAACTGCATGCGCAAGAGAGCTGGCGTGATCCACGGTTTCTGACCGACTAGTGGGGTGATGATATCGGAGACGATCTTCTCAACATTCACATTTTCCCTTGTAAGAATCCCTTCTGCAGCGCATATGGCTCTGGTCGACGAAGTTCATGAGGACAGAGCAAAGCGAGAGGCAACTGCTGCTGCGGACACCTTCATTTTTTATTTTTTTATTTTTTAATTTTTTATAGGGTTGGATGAAGATAGAAGAGAAGAAAGAGAAGAAAGCTGTATTTATAGGGGTGAAATTGAAATCCAAAGAATGCACAAGAACGTGCAGGTCATGCATGTTTGAATATATAGTATTTTATAGAAAGGTTTGAATGGTTTTGGTATTATTGGTCCCACATACACTTTTGAAAGTTGACAGGTCAATCTAGTTAGGATGAGTTGCTGAGGTTATAAAAAACGATTTTCAATTGAACAAGTTTGACATGATGGATTAGTTATCTGCCCAGGCCATCCTTGTTTCTTAGTTTTTCTAAATAGTAATTTAGAGAAAGGTTTGAACGGTGTTGATATTATTGGTCAATCTAGTTAGGATAGTTAGGATGAGTTGGTGAGGTTATAAAAAAAGCAAATTTCAATTTATATATATATATATGCTGTTAGATTTTTTTTTTCGTTTTAAACTTAATTGAAATAAAAAATAAAAAAAAATATAAAAACCTTCTACTTAATATTGTTAAATTTTGTCCAAATTAAGTAAAAGATAAGCATCCATCATGCTGAAACATGCAGAAACGTCTAACCGCTTAAATCAGTACAAGGAGGGTAAAGGTTCTAAGTTTCAAATTGAATTAGCATTTACTACATTATATCTAGTGTTTAGTCAAAAAAAAGGGTTTCTCGGTTTGTTTTTTTTTTTTTTTTGGTAATCCCAAATTTGCTAGTCTCATTATTTCTCTTAAGCTTTTCATGACTCAAATGGAGTCCTAGTTGTTGGATTATGGGTTGGGTCGCCCATGGGGCTTGACTCGACCCATGAACCATCTCAAACAAGAAATCCCTAAGAAGCGGTTATGGACTCTTCCTCCTCGAAATTTAATCAAACCAAAACCTATAAATGTTTCTATATTGAATTTTGGGTTCGATTCTTTGACTAAAAACTTTAATATTTGTCATTTTGAGTTATCAAGCAATCTTCATCCTTTGTGACAAATTGTTGAAAAGAGTTTAGAAGGGTGTTCATATCAGGATTCCCTAGTTCAAGTTCGTAATCGAATCATCCCCTAGCTACTGAAGACACCGCTGCCGTATCAACAAGTAAGTCTCTCCGCTACACCGATCCGCATTGCATCGTGAGCTATGTTTATGGTTGTATTTGTGCTTCATGTTCTTTGGAAAAGAAAATGTGTTTTTTCGTAGGAACTAACATACAGATTGATTTTTCCAAGGCTCTTAAACATTTTATTGAAATTTTGGTATGGTTAAAAGTTCTCAATGTAGGAGCTTTTCAACTAGTTTTTTGGATTTTTTTTTAGTTTTGGTTGATTTATTACGACTAGTTTCAGAAACACCTTTCTAAATTTTCCGACGACAGCTTCATCGCAGAATCGGAAGCAGGAACGATATTGACCAATGACGGCACTAGATGACGTGGAGTCTGCCATGTGGAAGCCACCTTGAACCCTTTGATGACGTGGCAATCAAACGCATGTGGCAATCTTCTTGATCTCACCATGATGACGCATTCGATCGCAACGTGGCAATCAAACGATGGCATAGCGCACTCCTCGAATTAATGTTGACGGTCATATGACTTTAATCGAATGGATCGGCCGCTGACTAACTTTGATCAACCATTCGACTCATCCGGACTCCATTCGAAGAATTTTTTTTAAATCATGTTTTAATTTCACCCATTGAAACACCTTTCCACAAAGATGAAGAGAGGTCAATGGTATTTTTAGAAATTAGAAATATATATTAAAGCATCATTGCTTGTATTGTGATTTGATGTTGAAATAATACCTAATTTCTTTAGTTACTGAGCATGTAATGTAATATAATTAGAGATATAAATCTCTTGCTAATACTAAGAAATTTCTCCTCTTTTAAAATGTAAAGGGAGAACAACCGATGATCGCTTTTGGAGCGACTGGGAATAATACAAGAAAACCCGAATCATTCACAGAAGAACACATTGTGTTATGCATGATATGTTATGGAACTTTCATAACCTTCCACGAGCATTGGAGTCATTTGATGTATCAGTCAATGTGGATATTATTTAATTTCTCCGCCTCATCTACAAAACACAAAGGCACTCGAGAATAGCTTACAAATTAGCACAAGAAGATGTCCTTAAATTAAAAGGAGAATTGTCACTGAATACAAGCGCAGATAGCGATCTAAAATCAATGAATACATTTGACATGAAAATGTCCAGATATCATGAAAGGGAATTTTCTAGGGGAAGAGTACGGTGTAGATCACCAAATAAAATGAATGATTTAGAAAGGAACATTAGAAAATGTTTAGCAAGCCATAGATACATGTATAGATATTTTAATTCTTTCCATTAATGAAATATGTATGAAATGTCTATATGATACAAACTCGTTGGATATACATTTAGTTTTATTTTTAGATAAGTCTATGTATTTATATTACTTTGTGGATGTTAGGATTAAAGAGTGTTCTTCCAGATAAGATCATAGTTATATTTAATGCAAGTTTAAATTTAGCCATACCAACTACTTTTTTGTTTGGAGAGATTGAGTAGTATCACAGATGATGACTTTTTGTTTCAAGAAATTAGTTTCTTATCGTTTGATTTAGAACTTCATGACATGTAACACAAGTCACTAGGTTAAGAATGTGTCTATAGTGTTTTTTTTTTTTTCTTTATTTTAGTTGAAATGGTTGCTACTAGGAGCATAGTTGTCGACCTAAACCAAGGAGACAAACTAAATGAAAAAAATTACGATGTTTAGCATCGTAAAATTCAGTACCTCTTAGAAGAACAAGACATGCTAGAGACAATCACACAGCTAATGGTTGAGTCCGAGCATAGGACAAGTGCCCAACATAGGCGATAAATGGAAGCATATCAGGCCTATAAGCGCAAGGATAAGGTTGCTCGCATTCTGATGCTGAGCAGCATGAGAAATGATCTAATGTTGCTCTTTGAGAGTTATCGCGACAACAACGCCGTCTGACGCTATTAAAGTACAATTTAAAATTTCAATCAATTAGGTTGGGCGTCAACTAACTTTAAAATTTGATGTTTATGTGTTAGCTAAATCAACCATACTATGAGGCAACACTTGACCGTCATGTCGTCATGATAAGTGAGTCGAGAAGTGTCGCCACCACCGACTAATGGTTAATAAGTCAAAGCCGTGATTCACTCTCTTCCAAATGCCTAGGAGCATCTCAAGATGAACTTTACCCGTAATGACAACATCAAAACTTTTGATGATGTCGCATGACATGTTGAGTTGGAAGAAGATCGTCTTCTCACTGATAAACCTGCTAGGTAGGCTTATGACTTAATCCAAGAAATTTAGAGCATCCGGACTGTATCAAGAAATGGAAAGGGAAAAGGTTTCCTGCCAAGGAAGGAGGGAACAAGACCATTCTAAGCGAAAGTCAAGCGCAGGGAAGCGCAGAGAGTGGAAAGAAGAACACAATTACTTCAATTATGGGAAGCCTGGTCACTTTGCTCGTGATTGCACTGGGCTAAAGGTAAAATATGACCAAATTCATTTCTATGATGTTTTTGTTAGTAGTTGCTCAATTCTTAATCGAGACTATTTTTGGACTGTAGGACTCATGAGTAACCCATCACATAGCAAGGAACCACATATGTGGATTTCCATCGAATTCCAAATGGAAGTGGAAGCATTTACATGGGAAATAATACATCATCAAACGTGCTCGAATCGGGCACCGTAAATTGGATAATGTGGAAGGCTTCGCACACTTTATCTCCATGTTCTCGCTCTTGCTCTAAGTTCGCGTAATCTTGTTTTTTGTGTGTGTATTGCAAACTTACTTTAAAATTGTATTTGAACAAGATTGTGTTATGTATTATTAGACAAATGTAGTTTTTAGATGATTTCTATCGATTGATTCATTGTATTAGATACAATTCCTATCAATAAAAGCACATCTGTTTTTGTCATTGGAAATTCTAGTGGCAATTCTGTTGTGAATGATATTAAATGGCATGCCAGGCTGGGACACATAGGACATGACCGTCTAAAAAGGTTAGCTAAGACTCCGGTCTTTTCGACCATCAAAGATGGGGATGCATTTATATATGAAAATGTTTATAAGAAAGGCAAAAGATTTGCTGAAAAGCCAAGAGAGCATCTCTTCCTTTAGAGCTTATTCACTCTGACATTTGTGGCCCAATGAATATAAGGGCAAGACATTGAGCTTAATACTTCATCACTTTTATAGATGATTTCACTAGATTCGGTCATGTTTATTTAATCTCCCATAGCTATGAAGCATTGGATTGCTTCAAAAGTTTTAGTGCATTAGTTGAAAATCAATTAAACACAAAAAATAAAACTTAAGGCATGTGATAGAGGACATGAATATCTATAAGGATTTGTTTAAACATATTGTGATGAGAAGGGTATAGCTACACACCACCATTCCTTAATTCCGCAACAAAATGTTGTGGCAGAGAGAAGGAATATGACCCTTTTGGATATGATAAGGTCAATGATGGAGCAAGCAAAGGTTTCATTTCATTTTGGGGAGATGCGCTAATGACTGCAACCAACATTCTAAATAGAGTTCCATCCAAGTCTATTCCTTCCACTACATATGAATTATGAAAATGTGAGAAGCCTGATTTGAATATTATGCAACCCTAGGGGTGTGCAGCTTATGGTCATACATTTCTCATGAATATGGGAATGTCGGTCCTAGGGGAAATGAAGTGTATCTTCATAAGATACTCAGAGTACTAAAAGGATATGTCTTCTTAGGGGAAGATAAAAATTGAAGTGCAATGGAAATTGAGTCACGATTACCGATTCTTGTAAAGAGGACTTTCCTCGACGAGGTGAGATAAATGTGGATCTTCATTTCTATTAAATGAAGATCTAAAATGACGCCATTCCTCGGGTGTCCATCGACAAACCGTCAACTCCACGTAATACTCGTGGAATGTCGGGTAACCCGACACCTCCATCGCAGCTCGCAGAGTCCCTTCGACGGGAGCTCTACCCAAAGTACAAACTTGTCCTTAACAATTACAATGACCACATTAAAGGTCCAAAATGTGAGTAAAATAATGACCACTTGGGCCTCTGCATCAATACTCACAATATAAATATCCCAACCAAATATATATCATGGTTCAAGAGTTAATACATTACTCTTAATACAAACATATATTAAAATTATAAAATTCCAATACATGTCATACATAATAACTACCAAAGCCACAACCCAAATTTTCTTCTCAAACTAAGATCTAATGAGTGATGCCTTCCGACGTTCCTCACTTAAACGGTGGTCCCTCGACAAAGGTGAAGCCCAAGAGAGATAATTTCCTACATAGGTTACTCACCAAGTGCATATGCATGGCAAACAAACATTCATGAACCTAATTCGAATGTCTACATGACCAACCCCATGTCCCGAGTCTCACCGAGTCCCTCATGCCTGCTCTAACGCGAGTAAATTATCCAAGCCAAAACAAGCTTTTGTTCTCGAAAACTCACTACAAATCTCGATAAAAATATTGACTACTCTCCAGTCAAATTGGTTGGAGAACTTCCAAAATGGCCATGGTCCTTTATCCGAAATGATCTCGCTGGACTGCCTCCTAATCCAATTCTTCGAAAAATCTCTGTCAAATTCCTTCTACAAACATTTCATTTTTTCCTTCAAGTTTTCCTTCCCTTCCTGTGTTATGTTTCACTCGTCATGCACTCACTCCTAATATTCTAGGGTGCCCCAAAGGCATATGAAATGCATGATGCCAATTTTCAATATTATCTATGCTAATATATTCACATGCATATATATTAACATAATTAATCACACAAACATGTTATGCAATTTCACAATCGATACACCAAAATTAGCCTGGGAGCTGGCTAATTAACAAACGCATGCAATTCATTTTGAAACCAATTCAACACCATAAAATTCACACAAAAATACTTCGTGAATACTATTCATGTGAACAGTGAAACCCTCGGGTGGCACTGTTCACGGCCACACAAAATAGGAATTTTCTCCACTCGATTCAAAGCTTTTGAGACCGAGTTTACGGCTAAAACAAGCCTCAGAACGTTCCTAACCATTTACATGGTTCTTAAACAAGGATTAATACAAGTAGGAAAAGATCCCACCGTGGAGTTGTCAAAATCCCACAATTAGTGCCCACGCTGTAGCTCTGCCGCTGTGAGAGCAACTTTCCGTCTTAGTTCCAAGAATTAGCTGGCCTGATTAGCTGTAAACCAGAGTAGTTTGATACTCTCTCACTAAAACACAAGAAATTCGGCTACTGCATCTCCCTCCTTTTTCATTTCACGTTTTGTCTTTCTTTTTCATATGTAGGAGATGGCACTATATGCTATTTTGTCCTATTATCATTTAAACATTTCAATAATGCCAATTATGTCCCCAAGCTTCGATTTCGACACATTTAAGACTATCTCGGCCATCCATTTCATCATCTCTACCCATGCAACAAGTGTAACATGTGTACATGTTATAGGTGACTTTGTCACCTCACATTTCGCTTTACTTCAAGACCATGACTGGCGCTCGAAAACGGTAAATTTCGACCGCCTGCACTGTGCCAAATTCGACGCCGCTAGCTATATTTTACGAGACGATTCCAACGGTAAAATCCGTTTCGTCATCCGAGATCTAGAGAATAAATTTCAAATTTTTATCGAAATTACGATTTTGCCCTTTTTTGAGAAAATTGAATTTTCTCGGGTCTTACATTCTTACCTCCTTAAAAGGAATTTCGTCCCGAAATTCTGGAAAATTTAAACACAACATATGTATATGCAATGTGCACTCTACCATGCATGTAAACTCGTCATTTAAATATTAAACGACTAAACCACGTACCTTCATCCCTAAACAAGAAGGGATAGGTGGCCCGCATCGTGTCCTCGCGCTCCCACATTGACTCCACTCCATGCTGCCGCCATAAAGACTTCACCAGCCCCTCACTCGCCTGCTACTGCAAACCCGATCACGGGCATCCAATGCACATTGGTCCCTCCTCGAAGGTCCCACGTCAACCTCAATCAGCCCCAATCCACCACATGAGTCGGATCCGAGTATACTTCCTGGTAATGGAGACGCAAATACCTCGCGGACACCACATGATAAGCAAGAAAGCCAACTGCAGACAAGAACAGTTACCTTACCCTCCTCGAGTATCTCGAAAGGCCCAATAAATCTCGGTGATAGCTTCCCGCGCTTGCCGAACCTGACCACTCCCCTTTGCATCACCTTCAAGAAGAGGTGATCCCTAACCTCGAACTCTAAGGGTCGACGTCGTACATCAGCATAGCTCTTCTACCGACTCTAAGCCATGAGAAGACATTGTCGTATCAAGCTCACCTTCTCGGAGGTGTCTCTATCCATATCGACCAAAGTGATGAGCCTCTCCCACCTCTACCCAACATAACGTGATCCGTATGGCCTCCCATACAATGCCTCATATGGTGCCATCCAGATCACTGATAATTGTTGTCAGAAAGTGACTCCACTAAGGGAAAATGCTCCTCCCAATTACTCCTTATGATCCGTGACGATGCCCGTAGTACAACCTCTGAACACTCTAGAGATTCTTCGACCACCATCCTGGTCAGAGGTGGAAAGTTGTACTCAAGGTCACCATGGTGCCCATAGCCTTCGGAAACTTCCGTATGTGTCAAAACCTGGTCTCTATCCGACACTATGGATACCCTGTGACGGCCGTGAAATGGACTATCTCTCAAATATACAACCAGCAGAATCTCTCCAATGAGAAGGTCATCCGTAAGGCTAGAAAATGTGCCGACTTCGTGAGTCGGTCCACTATCACCCCTACCGCATCATGTCTCTGCGGTGTCCGTGGCAAGTGGGTCACAAAATCCATCGTAACGTGCTCCCACTTCCACTCAGCCATCTCCAATGGCTGAAGTAGCCCGCTCAGCTTCTCGTGCCACTCTTAACCCGGGCCGACACGCGCGAGACATCGTCGCACAAAGTCCCCTACGCGGTTCTTCATCCCGGGCTTCCAGCGAATACCGACGACGAAGATCCCAAGACATCTTCGTGCCACCCGGATGCAAAGGCAAATCAGAGCATGAAACTCCTCGAGAATCTCTCTCAAATAGGTCTAATGGGAACCACTACTCCGTCCCTCTATACCGAAGACTACCATCCGTGGTGATATCCTGCCCTCACCAGACCGATCGCACGGTGCACTGGGATCGCACCCTGGCCCCGATTGTACCCTATCCCCGATGGACACTCATCTCTAAGTCCCGCCATTGGGGACTGATCACTCTACTCAACAGAGACGGCAGCCACTAAACTCCCTAACGCACTTATGCCGTCGACAAATCGAGCCTAAACCGTCCCACGCCTCGCACTTCACTCCCGGAAGCTATGCTAGCTAATACTCCTGACTTCACCGAGTGTATCAGCCCACTGCATCGGCCTCCTACTTTGTGGTAATGCAAAGAAGTCATAACCTCTAGAACTCCATCTATCATGCCTCATTGAGGTCCCGTCGCAAGATATACTTACTTTACGGTCCGAGTACACTCGAACTCCTCAATTATGAGCTGCCAATCTTCAAGGTTAAGACTTTAGCCATCGCTAACTCCACGCCGCCGCAAGGCTGGGGTAATTTCGGGCCATGGGATTCTTCAAAACTGTCTGGAACTATAAGCCACTAATCTTCCTGGATCGACAAACACATCCCAAGACGGCCTCTGAGGATCACAAATACACCCACCCTATCCGGTCCCGACTGACATCAAGATGGGAGTCAAGTGTCTCCCTTCAACCCCGGAATGCCCTCCTCACACTGTCATCCTAATCAAACTTCGACCTCCTTCCGGTCAACCTTTGTCAGGTGCTACATCCCGGCGAATCCTCAATGAATTCCTATAATACCCAGCCAATCCCAAGAACTGATTCGAAGACTCCATTTCGCCTCTTCCAACCTATCACTCCGCCAACCTTCTTAGTCCAGCACCAATGATCGCTCTATTCATGTTCCACAACCAAAAATCTCATCCGCTGGTTTAAAACTCGAGACTTTCGCATCGAACTCGCGCATGTACCTAATGGTCTCAACAACTGTAACACGATTCTCAAGTGATACTCATGCTCCCACTCCGGGATCGGAGTAGATCAAAAATGCTGTCCACGAAGACTACGGCAACCGACATCTAGATAGGTCGAAACACCCTGGCGCATGATCCATGAATGTCATGGCGATTCGCTAATCCAGCGGCATCACCGTAAACCAAAGGCCTTATAACGCATCCTAAACGTTGTCTTAGGGATATTTGTCTCCCTAACTCTCAGCTGATGGTAACTAGTGCGAAGGTCTATCATGGAGTAGACTCGCGCTCCTCTCAACTGATCGAACAAATCGTTAATCCTCGGCAATGGGTACCAATTCTTGATCGTAACCCTGTTCAACTGCCTGTAGTCAATGCATAGTCAAAGGGTCTTGTCCTTCTTCTTAGATAATAGAACCGGAGCGCCCCATGATGAAGTGTCTTTATTTAATGAACCCTTTATCCAAAGAAGCTCGTGAATCGACTCGGTCTCAAGAACTCAACCGGGGTGCCATCCCATGCGGAGTCATAGAGATGGGCAAAGTACTATGGTGTAACTCGATACCGAAGTCTACAACCCTCCGTGGAGGTAGCCCAGGTAGCCTATCCGGAAAACATCCACATACCGCAAACCACTGTAGGTAGATCTAAGTCCTGGTCTCTCCTCGTCCTCTGTAGGCGCCCGCCAACCCAACCGTTAATCGTCCCCCGATACACTTGACTCGTACACCGTCCGGGGGCAAAACATCGTTTGTCCCCCAAATGTACCACACAAGTACCGTCCCGCGTGTACTGTGAACCCTCCCACGCCACAATCGGGACAATCTAATTCCCGTGTCGCCACCAATCCATCCTCAGGATTTACATCAAACTCCGACATGTCCATTGATCTCTAAACCATCAGAGTAGAGTCCCCGAGATCTCCAACTCACAACCACGACATATCATTCCTATTCTCGCACTAACCCAGGTCCCCCTCACATACAAAGGCCCTGGGTGGTCTCAACCCTAAGCCCAACTCTACTACAATCCAATGCAGCAATTCTAATACCTTACAAATTTCAACAGTTCCAGCCGATCAACACCGTGGTGCCCGACCAAGACTTTCGACTTCCACTACGTCCCTCGCCCTCGACTTCAAATCCATTCACACTTACTGGCGTTAAATCTCAATGCATCTTTAAGGCATAAACACAACTCAGACACTATTCATACACGTAATCAAGCAGTATATATCAAGTCCCCGTATTCATGGGCAATGCAAGACCATTTTATCCAATATATTAAATCATACGACAACAAAATTTTATTTTCGAAAATTTCATTTTTCCAAAATTTTGTCTCATTTTAGTTGATTTTATTTTATTTAATTAAATTTTTTTTTCCAAAAATTCAGATGAATGAATGTTCATGAACAAGGCTCAAACAAGGACTTAAACAAGATCGAGTCAAAATCGGTCAAGTGCACAGCCAGGACGCCCCATCTTCAGGTGTCCGTGACAACCTCGTCAACCTTACGGACACTCGTGAACACCAACCTAACACCTCTCACGAAACGGCAGTCTCCTTGCGTGAGCTCTACCCAAAGTACAAACTTGTCCTAACAATTACAATGACTACACAGGGTCCAAATGCGAGTAAAATAAATGGCCACTTGGGCCCCGTGATCAATACTCATGAATATAAATATCTCAACCAAATATATCATGTGGTTCAAGAGTTAAAACATTACCTAATACAAACATATATTAAAATTATAAAATTTCAATACATGTCATACATAATAACTACCAAATCCACAACTCGGCTTTCTTCTCAAACGGCATCTAATGTGTGTCACCTTCCCGATCGCTTCCTCAGACTAAATGGTGTCCCCGACAGGTGGCAGCCTAGTAGAGATAATTTCCTACATGGGTTACTTCCCACCTAAGTGCACATGCATGGCAAACAAACACATTCGGCAATTTCATGAACTACTCTTGAATGTCTACATGACTAACTCCCATGTCCCGAGTCCCCACCGACTCTCCTCACATATGCCTAAGCCGAATGCGAGTAAAAATATCCGCTTTCAAAACAAGCTTTGCTCGAAACTCACTACCGAAACTGACAAAAAATATCGGATCATTCGAGTCGAATTGGCTGAGAACTTCCAAACGCCATGGTCCCCGTCCAAATGATCCAGCTGGACTGCCTCAACCTAATTCCTCCAAAAATCTTCTCACGAAATCTTCATACAACATTTTCATTTTTGTTTTCTACTCATCCACTCACTCCTAATATTCGTGTTCCCACAGATATGAAATGCGATTAATTTCAACATTCATGCTAATATATTCACATGCATAGATATTAACATAATTAATCACACAAACATGTTATGCAATTTCACAATCGATTATACCAAAATTAGTTCAGATTGGCTAATTAACAAACGCAAGCAATTCATTTTGAATCACTCAACACCATAAAATTCACACAAAATATTTCGTGAACACTATTCATGTGAACAGTGAAACCCTCGGGTGGCACTGTTCACGGCCACACAAAATAGGAATTTTCTCCACTCGGTTCAAAGCTTTTGAGACAGAGTTTACGGCTAAAACAAGCCTCAGAACGTTCCTAACCATTTACATGGTTCTTAAACAAGGATTAATACAAGTAGGAAAAGATCCTACCTCGCGGGCTGCTCTGAATTCCATCAAATTGGTGCCAACGCTGCAGCCCCCGCCAGAGAGCAACTTTTCTTCGCTTCCGCACTCCGATCATTTGGGATTAAATTAAATCTGCAGGTGTCTTTGATACTCTCTCACTAAAACACAAGAAATTCACTAACGTGATCTCCCTTTTCATTTCACGCTATTCCTTTCTTTTCATGTAGAGATTTTGACTATACTTATATTTTGTCCTATTATCATTTAAACATTTCAATAATGCCAATTATGTCCCTAAGCTTGGATTTTCGACATTTGGTACTATCTCGCCAGCTCCATTTATCATCTCTTTACCCATAACATGTGTAATATAAAGAGCATATAGGTGACTTTGTCACCTCACATTTCGCTTTAAGGCACCTGATATCACGCTGGAACGTGTAAATCTGACTGCCTGGAATTACCAAATTCGACGTGCTAGCTAGATTTCCGTAGACGATTCCAACGGTGAAATCCGTTTCGTCATTCGATCAGAGAATAAATTTCGATTTTTACCGAAATTCACATTTCAGTTTTTAAAATCAATTTTATCGGGTCTTACACTAAAAGTCGGAGAAGATGTAAGAATGATTGACTCAATACTTACATGACCAGACAATATAGAAAGTCAAACTCCACTTGGAGCAAGTGGGAGCGACTATTTAATAGATTATGTTCTTATGGAGCAAGATCATGAACAATCTCAACCTCAATGCAATCGTGGAGAATTCCCAGCCGCTTTGAAATTATAAAGTTTCACACGTCATGATGAAGAAGATCCCAAAATAATACAACAAGCTCTCTCTGGTCCTAATGCTAAAAAGTGGTTTGAAGCTATGGAAGAGGAAATGAATTCAATGAAACTAATATAGTCCGATTTTGTTGATTTACCGCTAAGCTTAGATTGTTGGGAACAAGTGGGTACTCACTATTAAATGTATGATGATAAATTGACAGATATAAGGCTCGATTAGTAGCTAAGGGCTACACGCAACAAGAGGGATTTGACTATGAAGAGACATTCTCGCCTATGGTCAGGTTTGCATCAATTCGCCTCATTCTAGCTATAGTAGCAAGGATGGACTTAGAATTATACCAAATAGATGTTAACAACGCTTTCCTAAATGAGAAAGCTCAATGAAGAAATCTACATGGATCAACCTTTAGGCTTCAAGCTCAAATGACAGGAGCGCAAAGTTTGCAAGCTCCAGAGATCCATTTATGGTCTTAAACAAGCCTCAAGGCAATGGAACCTCAAATTTCATCAAGCCATATTGGAAGATGGTTTTACAAATAAGAAGGAGGATCATTGCGTGTATATATTAACAGTTTCAAATAACCATTTCATAATTTATCCTTATATGTCGCATGACATATCGAAGAAGTGAAATGGTAAGAAATTGATGATGTGGATCAAAAGTGTTTATCACAAATTTCAAATGAAAGACATGGGAAAGGCTAACTATGTACTTGGTGTTAAGATCCTCAAGGATCGTTCAAAACGACTCTTAAGTTTATCTTAAGAGACGTATATTAAGAAAATGTTGAAGTGTTACCATATGCATGATTGCAAGCCCATAGATACACCTGTTGAAAGAAATTTGAGCCTTTGTCTTGATATGTGTCCCAAGACACCTGAAGAAAAATGACAAATGTCCAAAATACCTTACTCCAATGTTGTCGGAAGTTTGAAGCATGCAATGATGTGCACACGTCAGGAGATAAGCTAAGGTAGTTAGGTTAGTGCTGTGATTTCAATCTAATCCAAGTATAAAACATTGATGGTATAAGAGAATTGAGATATCTAAAAGGATGATTATGTATTATAAGCACAAGGGAAGGTTGCGATTGATTGGTTACACGGATGCTGACTAGGGAGGTAATCTTGATCAATGCAAATCAACATCTGGATACACGTTCTTGCTAAATGATTGTGCAATTTCATGTTGTAGCAAGAAACAGTCTTGTATGAATTACACCCATGGAAGCAGAATATGTAGCCTCGCTTCAACTATACAGAGGGTACTTTGCTGAAAAGATTCTTACAAAACTTAAGAGGTCGTTAAAACAATCTCTTTTGTTTAGTCATTTTATTGTGATTGCATGTTCACATTGGTTTGAAAGCAGGATCCAAAATATCATGGAAAGACCAAACATATCTAGATTAGATATCACTTTGTCAGAGAAATGATCACGTAAAATGAAGTGATTCTAAAACACATCCCTACCAACCAGATGGTTGCAAACCCATTTACTAAACCTATAGCCAGGGATGCATTTGCAAGGCATGTAAGATCCTCGATTTGTTTAGATGTGACAAGATTGTATATATTATTTAAACCACTTTGTAATCTTCTTATAATAAATGAAGAGCATTTCATATAGCTTCACTTCTGAGCTTTTGTGAATCTTATTGTGAATATGTTGGGAATGCCACTTAGTACAATTCAAGTTAAATATGTCGATAGACTTGATTGACTCTCTCACATTAGTGATCACCTCTAGCGCTTTAGGAGCGAGTAGAGATGAGACCTTGATTTAGATGGCTAAGGCGCAGTGGGAGCACCTTGATCATATTATCACTTAGAAGGTTGCCTTGATAAGAATCGAGATGAGATTCTTTACAAGAATCAACATGAATGCTTTCCTACCATTCATATGTCTATTTATAGGAAGCTAGGTGTAGAACTTGTTGTTTACATCATGGAATGTGGAAACAAAAGTTTCAGTTCGCGCTTGTAAAGCAAACAAGATCTGTATCTATATGGTGTTATTTATCTTAGCAATTCTAGAGTAATACATACACTTCATCTTTATAAAAAAAGATGTTCCACCATAGCATGCATTTCATAATCGTATGTGCTAGACTTTACTGAATTGGAAAGCGAAAGAATGGATCCCTCTTTCTTCGTTATGTGAGTCCTAGAAATCCTACATATGGATTTCATCTATCTTTACCCTTTGTGACTTTTAACTATATCATGATGTGATGAATTAATGTTGGCTATCTTAGGATGTATCCCATAGTCATGGAATGATTCGACTTAACGGAGCATTTCTAGAAAAGCAAGTTAACTCGAATCTGATTGGTATGAGGGTAAAAGAAAGAGTATTCTTTGCTTGTACACCAGTTACTTGTATTCACTGGCCGGAATTATTTCGCTTGATAGAGCTAAAAATAATTTAGAATACTAAGTATATTGTAAGAGAGATCAAAGTATGGATTCTTGAGGGATTGAATAATACTAGATCGTGTGTATTAAGATAGATACTTGGGGTAAATAAGCTCTTCTTTATCTTTGTGAGGTTGATGTCTCCTATATGACCCATAGTTAGGTTTGTATTAGAGCTCCCACCATCAACATGCTTCAAGTCTCATAGTCCATTCACCTGTATGAATTAAACTCTTGGGATGGTTAGATGATGATTAAAATAGAGGTCAATCCCATCATGGGTGAGTGGGAGATGTTGGATTATGGGTTAGGTCGCCTATGGGGCTTGACCTAACCCATGACCCATCTCAAAACGTAGACAACCCCTGAGAAGGGCTATGACCTTTCCTCCTCGAAATGGAACCAAACGAAAACCTATAAATAAGGTTTATGTATTGAATTTTGGGTTCGATTCTTTTGACGAAAAACATTAGCAATATTTTTCATCTTTGAGTTATCACCATCTTCATCCTTTAGACAAATTGTTTATAAGAGTTTAAAGGGGTGTTCGTATTATGGATTTCTAGTTCAAGTTCTGGTAATTGAATCATCCTTGAAGCATTGAAAATACTCGGTTAAGCGATCAACAAGTAAGTCTCCTTCCACTACGCTGATCTGACACTAGTAAAAAGGCAAAATTACATATTCATTATCTAAAAGTTAATTTGTAGCTTTGTACTAATGTAAGTTAATTATGTGATTTTATGTGAGTGATATCGAGTGTTGTTTTAATGTGTATTTCTAGGGATGACAATTTCTACTTGTACCTGACTAACCTAATTCAATGTTAGGTGTATTTTACACTTATTTTATTGATGATTTAACTTGTACTTTTATTAAATCTTGAGGAAGATATATTGTGACGCCCCAAAACCCGGGGGTCCGTTGATCTACCATCAACTAACGGAAACATCCGTGGATGTCGCATAACCCAACACCACACCGTTGAGTCTCATGGTACGGACCCATGATTTAACATACAAGGTTATTATACAATAATCCATGAGAGTTTAATTACAACTCTATTACACTGTCTATATGTTGAACTAGCTTGTTCCAAACATTTAATTTACAAAAAAAATCTTCCACAAGCCACATGTCGTCTTTCTTCATACTCACAATCCTTAATAGAGTTTACCATCATCGCTTGCCTCACTGTAAAATGTGTTTTTCCTATATAGGTGAGCTACGCCTCAATAAGAAAATCCTATAGAGGCTACTCCCACCTAAGTGCACATGCAATGTTCACCTTACATTCAGTACCAACAATCTAAACAAGATATGTAACCAAGCTGGAATTCTACATGTCTTGCCACATGAATGATGAGACTCACTCATGCACCATGCCCGAGTCCCTAACGACTCCCAACGTCGAGTCCTTACCGACTCCTACCACACAATGCAATGCCAAAGTGTGATAAAACCCATCATTTATGGATTACATCCAATGATCATTTTACAAAACAAATTCATTTGTTTTCAAACCAAAATCTTTTTAGATGTTACACCTCAATGATCATTTATATACAAAACTCATGTGTCTTTTGTGAGCAACGAATTTTGGTGTCACACTGCAGGCTTCGCATGCCTATACACTTTTTGGACTTTCACCGTAGGAGTGTATGGACCAGTCCAAGTCTTTCACCAGCCTATACACTTTTTAGACTTTCACCGTAGGAGTGTATGAACCAATCCAAGTCTTTCACCCGAGGGAGAATCTTGCTATTACTCGACACTAGTTTTATCATTTCGTTCAACCGTGCGACTCTGTTAGACTTCGTCCAACAGTACCAAGCCCACCTAATCAATTACCAAACGCAGTGTTAATTTTCAACCATGCACTCACACCCATGATATGCAATTTCCCCATTCATATGCTATGTAATGCGTCATTGTGTGTTATATCATGCCACATGTATAATGAATACTACATGGACAACATAATCCACACCACTCACCGGGTGTCATGGACAATCACAACACCTACATATGACTTTCATACATCATTTCATTCATATCAATATATTATGCGCACATATATCAACATCAACATACAACATGTCATTCTATGTTCAAGCAATCACACACGTAAATAAGCCATGTAATGGCCATTTGCACATAGAAATTCATCACATGTCAATGCATTAGAATACACATATTGACATCCAAACATGTCGCTCCTCAATCAAGCAATGACACTCTCAAATAAGTCATACAATGGCCCCGAAGCAAGCCACAACAATCACAAACCAGGCCACGAAATTGACCCCAAAACAGAGCATAAACACAGGCCTCAACACAGTCATAGGCTCGCCTAGGCATAGCTTATCTTCTCCTATGCATAGGCTACCTTCGCCTAGGTGAAAGGTCCCTTCTCCTAAGCGGATCAGTGTGTCCACCAAAACCATTGCTCGGGCTTGCCTAGGCTAGCAAACCCTCGCCTTGGCGAAGAACGTCGAGTTTTATGCATTTTTCTGCCCAAATAGACCCTTAACACCTTCCACCATTTTAACCCAAAAATGGGAATTAAAACCAGTGTAGGAAGAATCCCTACCTCTTAGAGCGTAGATGAATGGGTAGGAAGCCTCCTCAACCCAACAACTTCAATTTCCAGAATTTCCTTCCTTGGATCCTCAACGAAATCTCTCGTTCTAGGTACCCACGTGTACCCCTCATCGATTCGATGAACCTTTGTCCTTGGCTCAACGAAATCCGACCAACGGAGCTCCGTAGATCGAAGAGAGAAGCTTTGGTGCCCTTTCTTCCTCTTCCTCTCTCGAAACTGAAAATATGGCCTTTCCAGTCCAAATTCCTTTTATCTTAACTTAAGTTTAAGTTAAAGGAGGATCCACGTCGCGCCATATGTTCACTCCTCGTCTCGGTCCATCTCCTCAGCCTCCCTGCTGCATTTATTTTGTCTCAACTTCAAGTTCAAATTATTTCAAATGGACTTTACTCTAAATTATTTCAAAAACTCGCTTAGGTTTTATCTGACACCGTCACTCTGAAATTGCGGAAAATCGACTGCCTCGATTTCAACAAATGGAAGGGTAACTAGATTTTGCGAGATGAATCCAACGATGAGGTCTGTTTTGTCATCCAAGATCTAGAAAATTTCTAGGTTTTCAACCTGCATTGTAGCAGATAGTTACTATTTTTCCCTTTTTCAGAAAAATTCAATTTTTCCCAGGTTTTCCATTCTCCCCCCCTTAAAAAAATTTCGTCCCCGAAATTCATACACACATACACATTCAATTTGTTATATACGCATAGTCATTTAATCACCAAATGACTAAAAACATACGTTCATCCTCAAACAAGAAAGGATAATTAGTACGCACAATGTCTTCGCGTTCCCATGTTGCTTCCTCCACTCCTTGGTGCTGCCACGACACATTCACTAGCCTCACAGTCTTGCCTCACAAAACTTGATCCCAGCTATCCATGATATGTATCAGTCCCTCCTTGAAGGTCTCATCCACATCAACAAAAAGCTCACCCAATCCACTACATGAGTTGGATTTTGAGTGTACTTCCAAAGCATGGAGACATGGAATACCGCATGAACACTTGATAAGCTTGGCGATAATGCCAACCGGTATGCAACCGTACCTACCCTCTCGAGTACCTCAAAGGGCCTAATATACCTCAACGATAGCTCGCCGCTTGCCGAATCTGACCACCCTTCTCTTAGGCATCACCTTCAAGAAGACATGATCCCCCACCTTAAATTTGGAGGTCGTCATCGTCTATCGGTGTAGCTCTTCAGCCGGCTTTGAGCCATGAGAAGACGCTCCAGATCAACCCCACCTTCTCGCAGGTGTCTCTAACCAACCGACCATGGTGTTCTTCTCCCACCTCCGTCCAACAAATGGAGGATCTGACATGGACTCCCCATATGATGCCTCATAGGGTGCCATCCGTATGCCTGGCTCGATAAATATTGTAGGAGTAATCTCCCACTAAGCGAATGCTTCTTCCCAACTACCTCGATCAAGGACGATGCTCAGAGCATGTCCTCTCTAACGCTTGGATGGTCCTCCGATCGACCGGCCCGTCTAGGGATGAAAAGTTATGCTCATCATCAACTGTGGTCCCCATGGCTCATTGGAAACTCTTCTAGAAATGAGTCGTAAACATGGGATCCCGATCCAATACTATAGACACTGGTACTCCATGTAATCAGACAATCTCCTGTATGTACAACCTACAGAATTCCTCCAGAGTGAAGGTCATCTGCATAGCCAAAAAGTGTGTCTACTTAGTAACAATGTCCATCGTGATGGCCTCACAAATGTCCGCGGGTGTTTAGGAATAAAATCCATCGCGGATATGTCTCACTTCCATTCCTCAATGCTCTGCGCTGGAGAGCCCGATGGCCTCGTTTAACCCTCGACCTACTGGACACGGAGACATCGACAATAAAATTTACTGTTTTCATCCCGTCAGCACATCAAGGATTTAATATCATGGTACATCATCACGCCACCTGGGGACGCACTACAAACGGGAACAATGGAACTCCCCGAGGATCTCCTCTCATATCTGCCGACTGGGGAACCAAAACCTATCCCCTATACAGAAGACTACCATATGTGTGCATGGCCCATTTTCGCTTACATGTACCCGATCGCATTCCGGGTCCCCCGATGGATGATCTCCGTGGTTCTCGTCTCAAACTGATCACTCGCTCACATGGCAAGAAGACTGAACCCCAGGCACTCAACCCGATCTCCGGTAGTGTAACCTCGAACTACCCTAATACCGAAAGATTCCGCACTCCTGAAGCCACACTAGCCAAGATTCTCGTGATTCTACCGAGTGCATCGGGCCACTACATCTGCCTTAACTTCAAGATGGTAATACAAAGTGAAGTCATAATCCTCCATATACTCCATCCACCTACGTTGCCTCATGTTGAGGTCCCACTGTGTGAAAATGTACTTCAGACCCTTGTGGTCCGAAAACACCTCGAACTGCTCACCGTATAGATAGTGGTGCCAAGCCTTTAAGGTAAAGATAATGGCCGTCAACTCCATGTCATGAGTAGGGTAACTCTGCTCATGGTTCTTTAACTACCGAGAACCATAAGCCACCACCCTCCCGGACTGCATCAAAACACATCCAAGTCCATCCTTTGAGTATCAGCAATGGCTACGCATACCTCCGTCCCTCTCCTGAACTATCGCACGGAGCTGGCGTAAGCTCCTCTTGATTCCTGAATGCCTCACACAAGTCATTCCACTCCAAACTTGACCTCATTCCACACTTTCACAAAAGGGAAATTTAATCGGAGAAGTCCCTAATGAACTCTATAATATCTTGCCGTTTAAGAACTGAGATAACTCAATACTAACTTCAATTCCTCCTAACCTCATAACGCCTTCAACCTTCTGGGCCCATACACTAAATGCACCAAAGCCGATACCATATGCTCCCAAGAATTTCACCTCACGTTTACCACTTACCGAATTTAGCGTATAACCTATGTCCTCACAAGGTCAAGAATACCTCAAGGACCCTCATGATCTCTCCTCCGACTCGAGTAGATCAAGACATCCACAAAAACCACAACGAACCGGGATTCAGAGATAGGGTCGAACGCATGCATGAGATCCACAAACACCGGAGATTCGTCAATCAAAGGCATTACCGTGAATCCCCAAATGCCCATACCATGTCCTAAATGTCGCCTTGTGTGGATATCTCGCCTCCCAACTCCTAACCGATGGTAACCTGGTGATGAGATCTATCTTAGAGTAGACCCGCACGTCTCTCAACTGATCAAACGAATCATCAATTTGGTAAAGGGTACCTATTCTTGGTAGTAACCCTATTCAACCGCAAAAGAAGGTCAATACATAGTCGTGTCATGTCCTTCTCTAGAAAACAACACCTGAGCGTCCCATGGCGCCCGGTCTAATAAAACCTCTGTCCAACAATTCCTGTAGTTGGACCTTGAGTTCCTACTACTCAGTAGGTTCCATTCTATGCGGAGTCATAGAAATAGGCAATGTACCAGGGTGCAACTTAATAGTGAAGTCTACAACCCTCTGCAGAGGTAATCCCTGTAGTTCATCCGAAAAAATATCCTCATACCCACAAACCACCCAAGGTAAACCTAACTCCTGTCTTGCCTCATACTCTGTAGGCTCACAGCCAACCCATCAACCGCCCATGCCATCTCGACCACATGCTCAAAAGCACTGTGGTTTATCCCCAAGCACAACACTACATCATCCTATGTGTAGAAAATAACCCTCCTATGATCATAATTCATGACAACCTGGTGTGCTATCAACCAATTCATCCCAAGGATGACATCAAACTCCGACATGTCCATAACCCTAAGGTCCACAATGAGAAGAATCCTTGAGATCTCTAACCTGCCAACTCATATCCATCAACCCTACTATAGTTCCAGGGAGAACCCAGATGCATCGACTCTTCAAGGTTTCAACTCTAAGCTCAAATCTTCACATGATGCAAAGAATGAATGAATGAGACGCGACAAGAATTGGAACAATACTCTTCCCTATAATTTAAAGAGTAGAAATGTACTTAAATAATCGACCGATATGCAAGCCTCATTTAAGGTGTGATTTGGCAGACATGCACCTCGGGTCCCCAAGTCCCGTCTCAACCTCGACCATGCCCCGCCCATCTGGATTGACTGGTGATAGCAAGAGGGCCTCGTGTAACACCCGAGACTGGAGTATCGTTCCGGCCCACGCTGGGTAAGGAGGAAATAACTGCATCTTTGCATGTCCTACTGACGACTAAGACTAGGGTGTCCCATAACCCTAGGATCCCTATCTCAGAGGTCAATCTCGTCTCATGTGTCCAAGTTGGTGGCCATGGAAACATGTCCTCACCCCGACCGGCTAGTGTACTCTAAAATGCCCCATCTCGAGATGATCAATTTACTCGTCCCGATACCGACCCCGTCCCCCGAAACCCATGCAAGAGTAGATGCCGTCCTCGCTTCCTTAAAATGTAAAAGCTCGGCCTCCTTCCTTATTCGACTCCGCATCCTGGCTCGCACGTTGTCCACCTCAATGGCTATAGTTGTCTTGACCATCAAGTCCATATCTCTTAATATCTCATAATTTTACCTCTGTGGAAAATTTCACTGATCCTCAAATTTTCTCACTTTGGCTATGTCCATGGCCGCATAATCACCAGCTAAAACGAGATAATTTGGTGAACTTAGCCACGTTTTCGAGCATTGTCATCGTTCCTTGTTTCAATTCTAGGAACTCCCGAGCTTTTGCATGTCGAGTAGACGTCAGGAAATACTTGTCCATGAAAATCTCACGGAACTCTTCCCATGTCATTGCCTCCAAGTTCCTTGAGGCTTTGACCCAATCCCACCATACTTGGGATTCACCCTCCAGTTGGAATGCAGCCTTAACCTGTGGTCCGTGGCATTGCAAAGGACCTCCATAGCCCCAAGATCTTGCTAATCTGGCGAACTACAATGATCGCCTACCTGCCCCTCCTTCCTTAAAGGTTGGAGGATGATGTGCCTTAAGGTTATGTTTTCTAACCCTAGTGTTCCTCTTTTCCCATATACACTTTACAATGTATATTATTCACACAACACACAATACACAACACATAACTGCTGCAGCGTATTGGCAATTAAACATGAAATGCACGATGAATGCAATGGTCTAAACCCATGCTCATCAAGCCCTAGGTAATCGTAGACCTAAGCTTTGATACCAAGCTGGTATTACGCTGTGATACGCCCCAATCGTATACCTAAGCTCTGATACCAAGCTATGTTGGTATCAGATTCCATCAAGCCCTAGGTTATCGTGACACCCATGTTCGATACTAAGCCAGTTGATATTAGATCCCATCGCCCCAGGTTATCAGACACTCCATGCTCGATACCAAGCTAAGGCCGGTATCAAATCCCATCAAGCCCTAGGTATCGTACACCTGAGGGTCCGTTGATCCACCATCAACCAGCATAAACATCCATGGATATCGCATAACCCTACACCACACCTTTAGGTCCACAAGGGACCTAAGGATTTAACATACAAGGTTATACAATAATCCAGTGGGAGAGTTTAATTACAACTCTATCACATCATTCACATGTTTCGAACTAGTTTGTTCCAAATGATTTAATTTATGCAATCCTTCCACAAGCCATGTGCCTGCCTTTTCTTCATACTCGCGGTCCCGGATGAGAGCCGCCCATCGACGCTTACCCCGCACCTGAAATGTTTTTTTCCCATGTAGGGTGAGCCATGCCCAGTAAAGAAAATTCCTACAAATGCTACTCCCCACCTAAGTGCACATGCAATGTTCACCTTACATTAACATCAACAATTCCAAACAAGATATGCAATCTTAGGTTGGAATTCTACATGCCATGCCATGAAACAGATGACTTACTATGACCATGCCCGAGTCCTTGACCGACCCCAACATAATCGTAGTCCTTACCGACTCCCACCACACAACAGTACGCCATGTGTGATAAAACCCAATTATCATGGATTACATCCAATGATCATTTAAAAACAAATTCATTTGTTTTCAAACCAAAACTTTCGATGTTACAAATCTCAATGATCAGTTTATATACAAACTCATGTGTCTTTATGGCAAAGAATTTTGTATCACACCGCGGTGCTTTGCACGCCTCTATACACTTTTTCTTTGGACTTTCACCGTAGATGTTTGAACAAGTTCAGCTCCTTCACCGAGAAGAACGAATTCTTCATTACTTCCGACACAAGTTTATACCATTTCGTTCAACCGTGAGACTCTGTTGGACTTCATCCAATGGTACCGAGCCCACCCAATCAATCATCAAATGCAATTTTAATTTTCAACCATGTACTCACACCCATGATATGCAATGTCCCCGTGCATATGCAATGTAATGCGCCATTGTGTGTTATATCATGCGATATACGATGACCGCTACATGTGATAATGTGTAAAATAAAATGTGTAACATGTAATCCACACACCCAAGGCCTCCTCCTCCTCACCTAGGTGCTGACAATCACATCACCCGCATATGACTTTCTTCTCATACATCATTTCATTCATGTCAATATATTATGCATGCATATCAAATCAACATACAATAATGCCATTCTACGTTCAAGCAATTGAGACACACACAATTAAGCCGAAAGCCAAAATATAGAAATCGCTCAGTATGTCAATACATTAGAACACACTATATTGGACACCAAACAAGCCAATGGCCCCGGGCAAAGCCACACAATCACTAACCCAAAGAAAAACCGACCACAAACAGCCATAAACATAGTCTCAACAGTCACAGTGCTCACAGTGCAGCCCAATTTTCATCTAGCATAATCCCCTTCCACCTTAGGCAACAGGTGTGTCCACTAGCCAATTTCTGATCGCCTCAGCGAGCAAACCCTAGCCTTAGAACCCTCGTCCTAGGGCGAAGAATGTCTAGTTTTGCATTTTTCCTACTAAAATTGTACCCTTAACACGTTCCACCATTTTAACCCAAAAATCAACCCAAAAATGGGAACTAAAACCATAGTAGGAAGAATCTCTACCTCTTGGAGCGTAGATGAATGGGTAGGAAGCCTCCTCAACCTGACAACTTCGATTTCAATTTCTTCCTGATCGCTTCAAGAAATCTCTGCTCACGAGACATGCGCATTCTCTATTGATGCATGGAACCTTGCCTCAGTCTGACTTAAATACGACTAACTGAGTCAGAGATCCAAAGATAAAGCTGGTGCCTTTCTTCCCTCTTCCTCTCTCTTTGGGAAAAACCAGGGAAAATATGGGCTTTCTTGTGTCTTAATTCCCTTTTATTCTAACTTAAGTTTAAGTTAAGGGAGTGGCCCACGTCACACCACGTGTCCACCCTTGCCCGGTCCATCTCTGCCCCGAAACAATTTATGTTGTCTCAGTTCAAGTTCATATTATTTCCAATGAACTTTACTTAACTTATTTCCCAAAATCTCGTTTTTGGGCTTTACCGGACACCGTTCACCCCAAAATTCGTGAAAATTCATCGTCTCTATAATTCAATTCACCCATCCAGAATTGGGAATTTCGCGAGACGAATCTAATGGTGAGGTCTATTTCGTCATCCGAGATCTATAAAATTTTCAAATTTTCAACCTGTACTGTAGCGAAAATTTATTGTTTTGTCATTTTTCAAAAAAAATTGATTTTTCCTTACATATATATGGTTCATTTTAATCACAATATTGTTTGTTTTGACAGGAAAAGCATGTTGGAGGGAATAATGCAAGTTGGAGCCTTGAAGAGCCAAATATACGGAGAAAAGTAGACAGAGGCAAACACACTAGAACGCCAGCATCTCCCAGAACGCCAGCGCAAGACCAACATCATCCAACAACAGCAACACCTATGGAACACCTAGATACTCCAGAGACGCTTGGCTCAAGGCAAAAGTCACTTTCACCATTGGAAAGCTCTTGGCGTCACAACAGAAATCATCAATATCATTTTTAAATAATATTTAGGTCACATATTTTATCTATTAGACCATTTTACCCTTAATGATGAGAATTGTGGGTATAAAAGAGAGAAAAAGACTTGAAGAAAGGATGGAGGAATGGAAGGAAAGAGGGGGATCAACCTAGGAGTCAACCGTGAAGTATCCTTTGGAGTTTTACCAGTTTTTTTCTTTTTTCTTTCTTCTTTTGCTAGGGAGTTGTTCCAAACATTGTTTTTTTATTTCAGTTAGCATGTTCTAGTTGGTTTTTCTAAGGCTACGATGTAGCCTCGATTGGAATTGATTGTTGGAACCTTGGATTAACATTTTTATATACAGTTGTCTATTTTGTTGGATGATTCATATTGTTTTGAAATAAATAGCTTGTCAAGCCACTAATTTGATCACTAATGTTAGGCCGAAGCCAAATTTTGAAAGCAAATATGTGTGAATTGGCTGTTTAATGTCTAGAGATAGAGATATCTTAGTTGAAATATGGCAATAGATAATCGAATTTAATGTGACTCTGTTAGCACCAGTTTCAGGGAGAAGAAACGGACAGGATACTCAGTATGTGTATAGGCAAAGACGGTGGCATTACTATGGAGGCCCACGATGAGGCAGCTGTCCAAACATTACATTGTTCAATGAAAGGGAACCCAGAGAAACCAAATCCATGTGAGAGTTTCTCATTCCACCAAACACAAGAGCAACTGGAGATTGTATCAGCATGGTTCACATTTGTGCACTCATGTGGTTCATGTGTTGTTTCCATTTAATTGGAGTTGTTAGAGTCCAACTAAAGTCAATTACTTAGTCTGGGTTTGCCTTTCCTATTTAAGGGAACTTATATGGCATGAGATGTGTGTCTCCTTCGCAATTGAGAGGAGCACCATGAGAGGTTTCTCTAGGGCCATGGTGAGAGGGATGTCACGTGTTTGAGGGCATGTATATAGTAAGAGAGAGAGAGAGAGAGGTGTCACTACAAGGAGGAGAGCCTATAATCGCGGTCAATAACCCTGGCTATAGGTAATATGTAATGTAGTTATAGGATAGGTCAGGATTTAGGGAACCGTGGCATGTCAGCGACAAGGGTGTGGACAAATTGTATGGACGCATGGAAGCCAAAGGGTACAGCTATAATGTTTGTGTATAGCCACAACTATAAGGTCTTTATAGTCAAGGTCGTCAATGTAAGATATATAAACTATAACTAAGGTCATAATCCTGCTATATTCGATCTATAACCGGGGTTTGTATTTGGCCGAGACTATAGAATCTACTTATTATTATTATTATTTAGAAGACACGGCTTCTATGAATTCTAATTAAAACCAACATTCACGGCGAACGGGCCCCCACAGCAATCTCTACCATGAATCTCGCAAATTTTAGAAGAAAACTAATATGAGATATTATTAATTAAAGAATAAGGTTTTATTACTGTAACATAAAGTTTTATTACAACATTTCCTGCTGGATCAAATGTTTGTATTTTCCATTTCCATCATCCTCCCTTAACTCCCCTTTAATTTTCCGCTACTACTTATATTTCCATCATTATCCTTCTTGTTCATATTTGGAAATGGAATCGTGATTCATCATATCTTTTCTCAAACACCTGCAATACCGGGTTCAGAGTCTTTATCAATCATCTTGAAAAGCTTCCTAAACTTCTATAAAGCTTCAGAAACTCCATATTTTCAGCTATCACTTAAACCTCCTTTCCTTTCTCATGTAATTGTCACAAAACCTTCATTTTCTTCACCAATCTAACCCGGTATGTTTCTTTTTCTACTCCCCCATTTTCATCCCCAACCAACTTCCATCAATAGCCTTCCCCAGATGCTTCCATCAAAACCCATTTCAATCTTGTTGTTTTGCTCCATGAATTCAATTGGTTTTTAAATCTCACTTTGGCTCCAACCACAGCTCTCACTCTTAAAATATACAAGCTTCGATTTCCAACCAAGACGAAGATTTATAAATGAGGAATAGCTAAAATGTCAACCCATACAATATTCTCAGATCAACTAGTTGAATGGATAAATAGAATTGATAATGAGAACTACAAGACTTTCAAAAGTTTGTGACTGATAGATTGGTTGGGTCATTAAGTTTTGTAAATCCTTAATGGAAAAAGAAAACAAGATTAATGTTATGTTGTTTATGAACATGAAAATGATGGAAAAGAAAACAAGATTAATGTTATGTCATATGAACATGAAAATGTTAATAATTGGATGGAAGTTGAGGGAATGTTCTTGTCCCTCTCAAGTAATTAGATACTACACTGCGGAGTGTCCGTGCCTGACACGCTGACACGTTAATCGGATACTAGATAGTAAAATCCGACACGCCCCACGTGGCATCATCGACCAAACAAGAGGTCAAAGGATTTGGATACTGGCTTCTGACACTCATGAGACACTACCGACACAAAGACACGCTGACACTTCGCGAGCAGATTTTATGGCTTTTTCCTTCGGGCTTAAAACCCTAATTCGATTGCTCCTCTCTCAATGAGTCAAATACACAAAACCACACGGCGAAATTGGATTGGCTAACTTTCGACCGAAGTGAGAGGATCGACGCATTGACGACGCCGAGGATGACATGCCGACAACGCCAACAACGCCACAATAATCGAGAAAAGGTGTGCACTGTATAATTTCATGTTCTTTTTTTCTCTTTTTTTTCGCACAAGGACTAAATCGATCGAACACCTGGTTTTTTTCACTAGATTGCATTTTTTTTCTCATGATTCATGAAACACAAAAATAAATCTTTGTGGAACTCATTGGTCATCACTCAAAGGAATCATCTCATCCTCATCACCCAAAAAATGAAAAATAAACTAAAATAATTAAATTGGGCTAATAAGATTAAAGAAGAAAGAAAAGTATGAGAGGGTTAAGGGAATAAAAGAGGGAAGGGGGATCCTAGAGGGGTTGCATAATTAGGGTTGGAAATAACACCAGTGATCCCGCAATGGCGCGTGGTCAGCCAGAGGTTGTGCTACAATATAGCCTTGAATGAAGAGGTGAAGGTTTGACTTTGAGAGAAAATTTCCAGATTCTGCATTTGGAAAGGGAAAGCGAGGTGAGGGACTATGTCGCACTGTAGGAACTGAGAAGCTCCTTCGAAGACGGCTAATAGAGTTTGACGCATCGCGACGCCGTCTCCAAACCTTAATTCGACGAATTGCTTTCCCCTGTTTTTCCATTCATTTTCAATGTTTTTTCTTGATTCTTCCTAAGGCCCAACACACTTAAAATAAAAGGCCCAAAACACTTTAAATACTTTAAATAAAAGGCCCAAATCACTTTAAATAAAAGGCTTAAAACAAATATAAATAAAGATTCCAAAATAAAAGGCCCAAAGGTTTCCTTTTATTTATGCTTGTAAGCATCATTGACGGTTTGTGCTTACACTCGCTACTGCATTTTGTCGTATTTTGAGATTTCGTGACAAAAAAATGCAGCTTCAAAGTTGATAAAATGAATGAAGTTAGTTGGAAATTTATTGCCAATGCAATTTATTTATTTTATTTATTTCTAGCTATTTTAATTGCCTTTATGCATACTATTTTGCGCTTTATTAAGGAAAAGTGGATTATGGAGAACAATTAGATTTACTGCTTTGTGAAGCCCCAATCCCGGTCCGTTGACTACCCGTCAATGAATACTCGTGAACGCTTTCTGCAAACCAACATTAACATTTAAAATCGGGTGCGTAGTCTCCTTTGTACGGAACTCTACCCTAGAAAACAAACTTGTCCCAAAAATCAGCTTCAATATGACATATATGAGTAAAACGCTCTTAGGCCCAAGGAAACAATACTCATAACTATACCCACCCTATATACCATGTTATAAGAGTTAAAGTTTACTTTATATGTTATATACAAACAAAATTTAATACATGTAGTATCATAAACCAAAGCCACAACCCGGCTTTCTCTTCTAAATAATTCCCTATGATGAGATCGCCTCCCGTACACCCCTCGCACCCGAAAATAATATCCTCGACAGGTGAGCTATCGCCCAAAGAGTGGAATCACCCTATATGGGCTACTTCCACCTAAGTGCATATAATGCCCATCGAAACATACATTCAAGTAAATGTACGATCCTACTTTGAATGTCTACATGACCAACCTTGCACTCTAGTCCTCATCGACTCCTCACACTTGCCTAAGCCACATGAAACATTATTTTTCAAAACAAAGATTTTTGTTTTTAAATGGACATCTTCGATATAAGTAGCGGGATCGACCATTATCTAGTTAAGGGACAACCCTCCATGTATACTTCAACTGGGCCGACCGACGATTGATATTTTATATGAACTACCTCCGATATTGTAAATGGACATTAATTCGATAATTATTATTATTAGTCAACCCTCCGAAACACTTCTCTCGTGTATCCACCCTATCAGACTCACTCCTATCGTTTGGGAAAGTTCCCAATGCAAATGGAATGTACGATGCCAATTCCAAAAGATAATTCATATAACACATGCAAATATATAACATGATATACATTTACATAATTTAATTCACACAACATGTTATAATTTCACAATCCATTACACCAAAAATTAGCTCACTTGGGCTAATTATCAAACACGAGCAATTCAACTTGAATTACTCGATCAAACACATTTTCACACAAAATTTATTTTCGTGGTCACTATTCATGAACGTGAAACCCCGTCATCAAGCCACATCCAAATACCCACATCGGTTTCACCCTATGAAACCAATCACAGCCATTTCCTACTTCATACAATATCACAACACAAATTGTTTCACAATTTATACAATTTATAACCCAAATGCCCGCATGCCGCGCACGGCACAAATGGGGTTTCAAAATTTCCTAACACCCGTTCCAAGCTTGGGATCAATCAAACGGCCACCACGCCTCAATTAACTTAAACATCAAATACATCTCAAACAAAGTGTAAAACCTGCAGGATAAACCCCTAATTAATGGAGTTTTCAAACCCTTAAAACCGGCTTCCCACGCTGTCTCTTCCACGTAGAACAACCTTTGCTTTTTTGCTCCAAAGAATTTCGACTTGGCCGATTGCCTAAAAATCTTAGAGAAGTGCTCTTCTCTCTAGAAATGAAAACTCAACCTGCTCCATCTCTCCCTCCACGTTTTATTTTTCTTCTTTTCAAATGGAGAAGACAACTATTCCTTTTTGTCTTTTTCTCATTTAAGAATTTCCAAAATGACATCTATGTCCCTTCTTTCCACTATTTTGACATTTGGCACTATCTCGACTGGCCCATTTACGCCATCTCTACTCATGCAATCCTCAGGTAACATGAGTACATGTTATAGCGATTTCTCACACATCACACGTGTAACACCCCAAAATATAAATTTCTAAGTTTTCGATATGTTTAGGGTATTTTGTAACCGTAATTTGAATGTTTCGTGAGTTAAACATGAAACATGGAACGAGAGGACCCTGAAAGTTACAAAACTTAAGGACAAAATTGTAATTTGACCAAAAAGGGGCATAAAAGACATGGATTAAGAAGATTTGAGGCCAAAATGGAATAAAGGAAACTTGAAATACAAATGGTCAAGAGTTAGAGGACCAAAAAGCAAATAAATAAAATTAACCCAAAATGGGTTTTGAGGCCAAACAGTTTCAGAAATACTGATTTAAAGACCAAATTTGGTCTCATTTGGAAGGGGAAACAAACCGTGAAGGGGGAAAAGAGAGAAGAAAAGAAGAGGAAGAGGATAAGAGAAGAGAAAGCAAGGAGGAATCAAGCCAAGGTATGGAATCTCAATTTGGGTATACTTCTTTAAGTGGAATCTAAAGTTTGTATGAATCTCCATGCTACGATGGTTAGTTGTCCCTAAACCTGTGGTTTGTTGATTTATCCAATCAAAGAGGTATTGAAATTTGTGGTTGAAAATTCAAAAAGGGCATAAGATGGTTATAGAATCCTCCCTTCGAGGTCGGATTCATGGTTATATTGTATGTAAATGGAGTTAGTGGTTTAGAACAAACCCTAAATAAATCTTATATCTCGGGATCATGTATGGTTGTGACCCATATTAGGAATTGTTTTGGAAGGATTTCATGATATGTTTTTTGAAATTGTATAAGTATTGGAAAGAGGAATCAGTAGAAAAGAGATGTCAAGATGAATTGAAATGGTTTTCGAAGTGTATAATGGACTATGTGAGTTGAATCGTGGAAAATATGGAAAAATGGAAGAAAAATAAATAACTGGGGGCACTTTTCGCGTGACATGTACCGTACACTCAACATGCACTGCATGTTAGGTCTCCGGGTCATTTGGGCCAACATGCATCGGTACATGCTAGCGCACTGCATGTGATGCTCAAGCTCCTGCTCCGACTACAGATTTCACCATAACTTGTTCATTTCTGATCCGATTTGAGTGATTCAAGTTGCTGGTATAGAAATAGACATCGTCAAATTCTGACTCTAAGTGGCCCAAAATTCAACAAAGTGGGTCATGCAAGCCACCCTCGCATCATTGATCATAGAGCAAATTCGAGTTGTTTCTGACGACCCAGTTTCTGGTGTTCAATCGGGTGGATTCCAAATGAGTAGAACCCTTAGCGTCTAGCTTTAAAGGAGTACAAAGAACCAGTGTCAAATATGGAGACAAGGCACTAGAAAAACAGAATATTGCAAACTGTCCTCGGTAAAAACTCCAGAACCGACTAGTTGGCATGAAAATGCCATAACTCGAAGCTCGATGATTCAATTGGAATGATTCCAATTTCTAAGTAAAATAAATTCATAGAAGGACAAGAATATTTGAATGATGTGCGGATAGGCATCATACCGTACAAGTATTTGAAATGCCATATGGAATAGGCATGAAACCTGAAAACGAACTAAAATATGAACATGAACATGAAAAGCAATATGTCATGAACACATAATGTGATTAAGAGAAGGTGAGTTCTGGAAATACATATGATCATAAGGACTACCTAGGACCCAAAATGAATGAGTGATCATTCCGGTGGTGCTTCGCACTCGCTAGTGCTTCGCACTCCCGTTGCGCTACGTACCCATGCGGTAGCCACGCTTTGATCGTGCTCCTAACATTCCCGTTTGCTATCAAGACTCCTCGTCATGGGTATAGCACTCGAATCTGTCTGCAGATTCCCACGGGTGCTACTTCAAGACTTCGTTTCAGACAGACCTTCTGGTACTTATTATAATCATAGCCCTACTCTATTTCTTATGATCGGGTCTAGGTAGGTCGACAAACATATGATAAAACATTAAATAAATCAGAATAAGAGAAGATCCTAATGTATCTCTCGTATTTAATTAAGTTCTATGGTACCCACAGATCTTATATCCGATGCTCTCGCGGGTACTCACAGACTCCCGTAGATCCGATAAGTTCCAGAGGTACCCACGGGTACTCAACATGATCAAAGAATATAAGAGAAATTGTGAGGTACTCCACTTGTACCGTGACGCAACATAAGTATAAGTTCGTGAAATCACCCGTACCTCGCATTCGAAACAAGCATAAGTTCAGAATATAAGATAAGTCCAAATACCTCTACTGTACTCCGTAGATAATGAATCTGAAGATCTATGGGTACTTTTGTATACTAATAAGCTCAGACTCTACGGAGTCCCGAATGAACATACGTCTCTGTTATAAGTATAAGTTCCGTGATAAGAAGTAACTCAGAATCCTACAGAGATCCGAATAAGTATAAGTCCAAAGAGCACCTACTCGCACTCCAGATCTAGAAACAAGTATAACCAAAGAGACCTAAGGGTACTCCTCGTATCCAAACTAAGCATAAGTCTCGTAGGCACCACCTGCACTCGTGAACTAAATACATATGTATCCGTTATGATCCTCAGACCCGGCACACTAATGTCCGCATCTCCACATTTATCCAGATACGTCCGACCGATCTGAATGTGATACGATTATGATTAGTTCCGACTTATCAGAAATTAACTGCACCTCCTACAAGGATAAGATCCAAGATTGTTATATGCCCAAGGACCAAAGATAAGTCCTAAAGACAAGTATAGCTCCGCACCATGATGAGATTCAAATACATGTATAAGTTCTATACGATAAGATCCAAATAATGTGCCTTAAATACCAAGATAAGTTCAAGACCTAGATAAGTTCACAGAAGACAAGTATAAGTTCTCAGAATACATGCATGAGATCCGAAATACATGTATATGCTCCCAGACAGCACTGGGAGGCAGGATCAAATACAAGAGCAGCCCGGGGCCAATTTCAAAGAGGTGTCCCAAGGATCAAAGAGGGTGTTCTAGAATATACATGTAAGATCCGGAATATGGGCCGATGTTCCGTAAGGCATAAGATCCATAAGACTGTGGATATACTGTGAGTACAAGCATAAGATAATGGGTACCCCGCGATAAGTTTTGTAGTACGGCTTTCGTACTTCCGCATAAGGGTAAGTTCCGTTAATACCAAAGATAATGTCTGCACATTTCCGTAGTACCCACGGGCACCTCCGAATAAGTGTAAACCCGTAGTATAAGCATGAGCTCGAGTACCTAAGGGTACCTCGGCATAAGTATAAGTTCAGAACTCCTACTAGGAGATCCGAGATAGATATAAGCATCAATACGTGCTTGGCAATTCCTCCGTATAATCATAAGTTCCGTGAATCCTACTGAGATCAAAGTATAAGCCGATAAGTATATACATATAAGCTCAAGATAAGATCCAGAATTTGGAATGGAGTATAAGATCTCGAATAAGAATGAGGCCACATAAGTATAAGATCCAGATCGTTATAAGTATAAGATCCTGATCAATAAGTTTGCAGGAGTATAAGATCCAAATAATGATAAGTCCGCTTATAAGTAAAATTCAGGGTTGATAAGATGCTATAAGTATAAGTTCAAGATCAGATGAGAGATTTGAATGTTTAAGTTTGTTAAGCAAGAAAATTATGTAATGTAAATACTTGATATGAATCTCAAGATTCCGAGCACCGCATCGTTATCCGTTATTTGTGTTTCCTCAGATAAGATATGTTTCCTAATTAAGCATAAAGCTTAGCACGGGTTTTAATCCGTATAGAAGCAGAGAAGATGATTCAAGACATCCATGACAAATGAGGCTAAATACACTCCCAGAGGGGGTTCACCTAGGTCATGCGCTCCATATGGAATCGAATGTAAAGCTGTTTTTTTATATATAAGTAAATGGGACTCAGCCATGTGTCTAGATTTTTGATGGACACCACTCCGGTGGTAGTTCTTTGATCATATAATATTTGATTTGTTATAAGACGCAACAGCCACAGTACCAGCCTCTAAGGAAAACAAAAAAAGAGTCCCAAGATATGGTCTCAGACTCGAACTCCTGCTAGGATCCGCTTAATCTGGACCGAATCGAGGTGTGACAACATGTCGCTTTACTCAGACCCGAACGTGATGTTCTGGGTAGAACGTGCAAATTCGACCGCCCTTGACTACAAAATTCGACACATTTGATTAATAAACGACCTAAATCTAAGGAACCCGCTTTCACATCCGAGATTTAGAGAATAAATTTCGGATTTTTAACCGAAATTATTTATTTTTGCCTTCTTTTCCAAAATTAAATTTTTCTTGCCTTAGATAGCTTTTATAATTTATTTTGAATTTCAATGAATGAAAACATGCTAACTTTATGGAATTATTTTAATCAATTAGAGCTGAAGATGATCAAAATTATATTGATCGGGCTTTGAAATAATTTAGATTAATTTAAATGCATGATTATTATTTTTTTTTTTATGATGTAGAATTATACAATGAGTGGCCAATTCCGAGCCTTCATGATCAATGTAATAATCAAGATGACAATGCCCAATTATGGAGGTTCGTCACGAGATGCTTAAATCGTAGCGGGAGGAAATAAGTTGCTTTCAATGCAATTTTGTAGACAATGACAAAGGGTCACAGGGTCAGATCACCTCGTTGAAAATTAAAGGCTCAGTGGATAGAGCTTAAAAGTCATCTATTTTTAGTCCATTTTTCCGCTTTGATTTTCATTTAAAAAAGGACAATTAATTGGCAGAATATAAAGAAACCACTAATTGTTAATACAGGAATTCAAAAAAGAATTTGTGAAAGGTAAAGAAGGTAAGGTGGATGAGCGTTAATGACATAATAGGCTGAAGCAAGTTGCAGCAGGAAAGGCGACAAAGACAGTGGAACTTGATGTCGCAGTTCTAGCAAAGAATCAAAATGCATATCCAGTCATATGCTTAAACTCCACTGAAACTGCTTACTTAAAGAACAAGGCAAAGTCAGGTTAAAGAAACTGTTACAAACCAGAAATGAAGAAAAGAAGACTTAAGTGTCGCGATATCCGGATGTTGTCGTGACATCGACACTACTGGCGAAGGGGCCACACAACAGAGCGGCAGAAGAGGCTTCCAGACATCCACCATCTAGATCGTCGCCATACATCAGAAACCCGAAGAAATTTGATAGAGATCGCGATAAGAGAAGCGACTTGAAGCTATGATGTGCTTGGTGAGGTGAGTTTCGATGTCGCGACAAGAGATCGATGTCGCTGGCCACCAAGAGCAATCGCTGGAAGCTTGTAAGTCCTTGAGATGATGTTGATAATATATTGATGCCACCACATCATGAGAAAATGTACTGAAACCCGCATCTCAGTTAATGCCACATAAGAGATTGATGTCGACATCCGGTTAGAAAAGTTGAATACGCAGGCGGCAGATCAGGTCGCGACGTGGAAGAGAGACCGCTTGAACTGCAAAGGGCACTTGAGATGTCACCACAAGATTGTTGTCGATACCAAGAACAAATCAGTTGAAGGTCCCAGAGAACTAAGTTGATGTCGCGACAAGAGATCGACGTCGCTGAAGCATCGGCGATATCGCTTGAAAGATGCATTTCATTTAAATGGCGTCACGATAAGAGAATGACGCCGACACGTGAGCACACGGAAGACTATGGTAGCGTGTCATGTCGCGGATAAGAGAATGATGTCGCGACATCACTAATGATCGGGCCTAGACCAGATAAGCTGGCGGCGCTGACGTGAGATCGAGGTCGCGAAGATGGATGATGTCGCGACAAGGAACTGAGGTCGCGACTTGAACAAAGGATCGGGCCTGATATTTCTAAACTATATACAGTTACATCGATTAGGCCCAACCGAAACTCCTGAGTAAATACGCAGTTTATCCGTAAGAGGAAAGTAGTTTCATGCTGTATACGAGAGGTGTCCGGATATCAAGGCTCATTTGTTTAGTTTTCTTTCTTTCTTTTCTTTTCTTTAATATGACAGATTGATTAGATTTGATTCATCATGTTTTTTCCCGGAACTCCGATGTTATCGCTTTCTGAGCTGTGTTTAATGCAGAATCTTAATCTTCAATTACTACCTGAATGCTGAAGTCTGCATAAATTTCCGAATTCGGCTTCTCCAAGCTAAAATGCATATCTTATGATCGCAGGAATGTCAGAGTGTGTAATTCAGAATTGAGAACCAAATAATATGATAAATGTTATCATTTAAATTATCTTTCCTATCGTTATTTCCAAAGAAATTGCGAATTTCGCTTTATGAATTTACTTTCGTTATGGGTTTGTTTTGATCTGAATATCGCTTATATCCGTATTAAGAAGCCAAGCCATTGCTCGATTTCAAGGAGGTCCTCTGAGTGACACGTAGATGATAATCCCTGGAGTTATGGGAAGAGCTTGAAGGCATATTAACCTGCTATTAGAGATCTAATGAGCTTTGTGAGTTTACTTGATAAATCCTCTTCTCACTTGGAAATCAAGCACCCAGTTGAATGAGTTATCAATTTAAACAAGCAGAGTTCACCTAATTCGAATAGCGTAGAGCCAATCCCGTGTTAGCCGAGATCTAATCAAGGGAGAGGGTGATCTATTTTAATTGAGGAAGAGTAACCTCGAAGTTGTATATCCTGCTTGACCGATAACTTGGGAGCTAAGGTGCATACCCATAAAATGGGTATGAAGTATTGCAAAAGAAAAATACCTTAATTAGAAGTCCCCATAAAGTAGTTATCTAATTCCCGTATCTCGAGAGAATCAAAGCCAAAAATTAGATAATGAAATGGAAAGTGGAGATCCAATGAATTATTAACGCCATGGACAGATTTTGAAATCTGAAATTCACAAGCAAAATTTAAGGTTGACAATGTGAATTGATATCTACAATAGCATTGAACTTAATGCTTCTCTAAACGATAATTATTCAATTTCTATTCATTTTCCTAACTATTAATTGTTTTATTCTTTTATATTCAAGTTTATCGTTTCATTTCTGCTTATTTCTATTTGATTCATTTTAATTTTCCAGCACCTAATGCCGGATCTTACTATCATTTAGTGGTCCAAATAGTATGGAAAATTGAGTAGTCGTGGTAGTTGATTTTAAAATTCTTGAGATCTCTCGTGATCGATATCCTGACTTTAAATCCATTTTATTACTTGTCGACTGCACTTCACAGTATCAGACTGAAACCAAACTTTTGAAATAGATTTACTCTAGGAGATTTTTGGTTTATATAGTATAATGTCATAAATTTGTATGTGTTCTTTGGTCTATCAACAGTTTTATGGCGTTGTGGGACTTGTACACAATCCCTACACGTCAGAATTTATATGTGTTTTGCATCAACAAGTTTTACGGCGCCACTGTCAGACGATAATAAATCTTTGGTGATAACGTCATAATCTTACGATAAATTAAAGCATAAAATGTGCAAACATAATAGTCATCAACAGTTTTATGGCGCTCTGTCGGGATTAGATAATAGTCTTTGGTGATAACGCTTGCTAATCTCAGATGCATAAACTAAAGCATAAATGTGCAAACATGTTTTATCTATCAACAAGTTTTATGGCGCCGCTGCCGGACTAGACAATAGTCCTTGGTAATAACGTCAGAATTTGTATGCTTTGGTATCAATAAGTTTTTATGTGGCGCCGTTGTCGGATTAGATAATAGTCTTCGTGATAACGCCATAATCTTGCATGCATAACTAAAGCATAAATGTGCAAACATGTTTCGTCTATCAGTTTTATGATGCCGTTGCCGGGATTAGATAATAGTCTCGTGATAACGTCATAATCTTGCATGTGAAGAATTGGAAGTACAACAAAACATGTTTCAGCCTATCAACAGTTTTATGGCGCCGTCACGGGACTAGACAATAAATTCTCGTAATAACGTCAGAATTGTGATATGTATTTCTTGCATCAACAGCCATGGGCGCCGCTTGCCGGGATTAGATAATGAAGCTTCCGTATAACGCCAGTAATCTTGTATGCATAACTAAAGCATAAATGTGCAAACATGTTTTGGTCTATCAATCGGTTGCACCGTACTAAAGTAACAATGAAAATTTAGTTTAGACGCCAAGTATGGATGGAGGAAGTCAACAAAGTGGTGAAACAATATAATTTCTACGTTCCTTACCTACATCAAGCGCTACAACATCTAATTTGAGAATTTCTTCTTCTAGTTGGTTAGTGCTAGTGTTAGTGCTATTGATCCAAAAAGGAGAAAGGGGTCTACTGATCAATCGATGCAATCAATACGGGTGCAACGTGAAATAGCCGACAATAGATACAGGATGTTTTACACCGGGGGCTAGTCTTTTCACTTTTGCTAGAATCCATTATGTTCGTGCCTTTTAAAAGTGCAAGTCAACTTTCGTGTTATAATCCCACTGTGCTATAATGCATTAAGAGCTACATTATTGCGTAAGGAGAAGAGTAATATTGAGAATTTATCGAACCAATCAAGAAGACTGGAATGAGAAAGGAGTGATACTTGCAGTGATGGATGCTTTCTTCCTTCGATGCTCAAAGAAGACCACTTATTAACATCAGATGTTTCAAAAGGCCACTAACGTTTTGAAGCAATAATCAGAAGGGGAGACTAAGGACAAGCACTATAGCTGATTTGTTGATTAACACTATACAAGATATTGGTCCTCAAAAAGTAGTTCAAGTTATAACTGATAATGCTGCAACTTGCAAAGCAGTAGGACACATTGTGGAAGCAAAGTTTCGGCATATCTTTTAGACCTCGTGTGTGGTTCATACTCTCAATCTTGCTTTGAAGAACATATGTGCACCATCAACACACCCAAGATATGATGATGTGATGGAACAATGTGGTTGAATCTCTGCTCTGCGATGCCTCTTTCATCAAGAATTTCATTATGAATCATGCAAATGAGATTGTCAATGTATAATAATCATTGCAAGTTGAAGCATTCAAAGGGTCGACATCGCTTCAACTATTGTTGGTGCTTAAACGACTATGACAATAAAAAGAGGGCTTCAGCAATTAGTGATAAGTGAAGACTGAGATGAGCAAAGAAGATGATGTAGTTAAAGCTAGTATAAGATAAAACTTAAATGAAGACTTTGGATGGATGTGGATTATATCCCTCACTTACAACCCATGTATGAGATGCTTCGATTAAATTGACACTCGACAAACCTCGCTTCACAATATTTAGATGCGATCTGATGATCAGTGGCCAAGGGTAGCCATTTATAAGAAAGAACATAAAAAGTTTGATAGAAATTGGTTGTATACTATGATTCATTAGTTAAATATTTGAGTTTTGATTGAAAGTTTTAATATATTTGAACTTATAGAATCGCTTAATTATACTTGTAGGTTTTTTGATATTGTGAATGGAATCTTGGTGGAAAGATGACTAAAAAGCCACACCTTTACATTCCTTAGCTCATTCCTTAAATCAAGGTAAATTGGAGTTTAAATTGTAGGCTTTGATAATTTAAATATAAAATGATATTCTATGAAATTTAACTTTTTATAAATTATGTCATAACTCAACTCATAGTATTATAGTCAACAATGGCTTGATGAGTCTCATGATCGTGTTCCACCACATCGAGATATGGATGTAGTAAGAGAAAGAAAAAAATGTTTTGAGAGATATTTTTCAAGTGAAGTTGAAAGGAGGCGAGTAAATGAAGAGTATGCTACTTTTTCTGCATCTTTGGAAGATTTTTCTAGTAGCGATTCCATCACGATGTGGTACATGAGTCCATTAAATGGTGGATTGTTCATGGAACTTCCGCACAATGCTTCAATCTATAACATTGAAATTGGTTAGATAACCTTGCCTATCCTCATGTCAGGGAAAGAAATGAAGGAGAGAGCAGACTTTATCTACCACCCATGAAGAGAAATGTTGACACCCCAAAGAGTCGGTGGTGACTTGGTTTATGTCCATAAATAATTTTCACTTCTCACAAGGAGATCTCTAAACTATAACAGAAGAATTCTAAAAATGTGACATCGGAGGAGATGATTTTGACTCAATGGATATAGAGAATGCTGGAATTCTTGAGATTGCGAATCTTTCTCTTGATGAACCTGAACTGGAAGCCATTTTATTTGATTCAGAAGGAAATGCTAGTCTTTAATTTTAGTATTACTTATGTTTGTTTTTTAATATTTGTAAGAACAATGTTTGTTTGAGCACTTGTTTTTTATTTATCTAAATTGCTTTTAAGGACAATATTTGTAAGAGAATACTTATTTTTATTTTATCTTATTATGTCGTGGTCCTTGTCGTATCCGTGATCTTGGCTTGAAATTTGTCATGTCCCCCGTGTCCCGCCGCTGGGCCGCATCTCCGCGTGGGTCGATCCGTGGTCCGCGGTGTGCTCCTTAGTTCTCGCCTGCTTTCTTAACCGAGCTTCGCCTCAAGATTAATGTCGATTCACCCAAGCTTGGATTTTTGCTTCTTCTCTTTGATACCTGCAACTCAAATCAGAATTTGTGAACAACATAAGACAAAAAAGTTCTAGAAGACCCAGAAGATGCTATATGTACCTCCTTTCCCACACTGTTTTATCTTCATAGCCACAACTAATCACATGAATGGCTTCCTTAAGCAAGGATGTCGTGCTCGCACTTTTTAGTGTGCCGCCATTCTTAGCGCAGTAGAGGCAACAACATGCCAAAGAACCATTCAAACTTTTCCACTGGCCGTATTACGAGAGCCACTCACTTTCAATACCCGCACCTTTACCAAGCACTGGCGTGTTAAAAAAGACTCGACGGGCAACATTCATCATGATTGAACTATAGAGAAACCAGTATCATAAATAAGCCTCCAAAATAGTAAAATTGACAATGACTATAAAATTTTCCTTTAGTTGCTTAACTAGAATTAACATTTCCAACAGAAGAATGAAAATTATTTCCTAAATTCTTCTGCAAAGACTACAGCCAAAACTTGGATAAATTTGGTTTAATCTAGAGTTAAGTAATATGGTTAATCTAGACCAACTAACAAATTTCAGAGCTGCATATGTTAGTGCTAAAACTACCAGCTAGGTGGCTAAATTGTTGAACACCTCCCTCGGAAAGATTTACCACACCTCCTGCACACACAGTAAGCATGTCCACCACCATCCGCCTTTACTGTAACTTCTCTTTAGTTTAGATTTCAGCTTGTTAGTCTTCTTCTTCTTCCTTCCACTACAACAAAGAGCACCACATATTGGAAAGCAATTGCATGTCCCGCAGGCTTTGTCTTAGAGCATCATAACCATATGTGAGCAGAAGACTTTCATGTTAATCGCAAAGTGGTTTGTAAATTCGCCCGCATACAAGACAAGATACAGAATCCAAAGAAAATGAAATGTGCAGAAATGAGACTATATGAAAGAAGTGCATGCTCACATCAAAGAAAAAACTTCAAACAAATGAAATGAAACTTACTACAAAGATATCAATCCATGGGCACTGGCCAATTCATCACTGTCTCTGTGAATCAAAAAAAAAAAAAAAAAAAAGGGAACAGAGTTAGAATGAGTATAATTTATTATCACTACATCGTTGCGATATAAGATTATAACTATGAAACAGAGCTACCTGAATTCTCCTCCCAATATGAGCTATACTTTGACTCTCGACCACCTTCTCCACATCGCCAGCACCACACTCCTAAACTCAAGATATAGTTTGTAATTTAATTAACAAAATTAAAGATCATAGAATTAAATATAATAAGAGAATGAGGCAAGTATGAGTCTAGTTAATGGAATACGCTTACTAAAACAAACCTGTAAATTACAGCATTTTAAAAGAATTTAAAATTTATTTTATCCTCTATGTCAGACTCAAATGATAAAACGATACAGGTATATGAGAGATCCCACACTTAAGCCCCTGATAAAAGGCAAAGTGAATAGGTATTAAAAAAAAAAAAAAAACTTTTTGAGAAGGATATCTTCCCTTCCCTTTCCTCCTTTGAGACATGGGAAATGAAAACCAGACACAAGTAAACATATGCGCTGGGAAAATGTTCGAAATCAAACCCGAGCATTACGTAGAATATACAATAGTTGCCACAAACAATTGAACCAATTGGGGTCAAAATGGAGTGACTACGCCTGACCTGTGATCAACATCCGTGCCTAAACAAAGGCGTGGAGCATTGTAGAGCTATAATGATATGTAAGACATCACCATCATCTTCCTCCCGGTGATCAGAACAGAAACTGATAGCTCACATGAAACCAAATGATACCATGATGAGCCCATCTGTAAAGGTCCCTCCAACTTGTTTTTGTGCCGCTGGGGTCAGAAGTGGGGTTGATGGGAGGTCCTTGGCTCTCAAGAGGTTAGTTGTTTAACTAGCTACAAATATGGGCACCCGCAGAGATATGCCTCTTCTTTCGGGCCTTAATCTCAATTATGTCCATTCCTTCCGCTTCCTTACTTTGAAGATCGACCCCTCATCTCTACGACGCCTCTTCCTTTTTCTCTCAAAACCAACAGTGGCAGAAAACAGCCGCCAAAGAAAGAACGTCGCTGGGATAACATGGTTTTGAAAGACATTTTTTTCCAAGAAAAAAGCACAAACAGTAAGAGTTTATATCCAACTGAGTGAGGTCTGAAAATGAAGAATCCATGAGGTACATTGTTCCTCTGGCAAATGGTCTATTTCATTAGGTTGGTTTATTGTTACAATGTTTAAATTTTTTTTTTCTTTTCCTAATTTTTTTCTTGTCCAGAATGATCTTGTTTTAATCCTTAATCTAAAGAGAGATTTGATTTTGTTCCAGCCTTTAACTTAATGTGGGAAGAGACACTGTAAGAACTTATCAAAAAAAATTCAATAACCAAATGAAAAAAATGAAAAACAAACCGGTAAGAAAACTCCAAGAAACGACGTAAAAAGAAACACGTAAAGAAGAAACTCGTATTTGAACTGAGTTTCTTCTTCACAAGAACATTAACTAACTTATCACGTTAATCATAGAATATTAAGATGAGAAGGCGACAGTCATCTTCATAGACAAATATAAATATTAATGTTTCGCATCTACCTGATTCAAACGACCGATTAATCTCACGATTATCATTGCAATTTAATCGTTTTATTAAGTTATATAGTTAATTGTTAGAAGGAATTGTTGAGCAGAACAGTCGCACGCCATAGAAGATAACCGCGATCCGCGGAGAAGCCCAACTTAAAGACATGATCATTGATATCTTTAGCAAATATCAATACGTCAACTGAAGATAAACAGGAAGAAAAAGCAGTCAGAATATAATAGTTATTAAAAATGGATAATGAATCCAAGAATAAACAAAACAAGTTCCATTATCGAATAACTGTGATGGCGTACGAATGTCAAAAGTGTCTATATCAAGCTCTGTCATAAAGTACATGTCATTAATTAATAGACACATTATAACATTCTAGCTATTTGCTAGGAATATATAAGACGCGCCACATTATAATATGACTGCATGACATGCATATTGTATCTCATATAATTGAATTTAAGAAAACTACAAGGAAAAGCAATGTTATGTTAACTGTTCAGTGCACTTCTTCATAGTCTTCTGCCAACAGACGATCATACTTCATTCTTAATCAATATGGTGTAATTATTAGATCCTCATTATTTTTACATATGTGTTAATAGTTCAAAAGTTGTTGCGCCGGAAAAGTTTTCCGGGTTGGAGGCCACTAAAGTTGTCTTTTTGTTTTTCCTTTCGGGCCTTGAAAATTTAAACTTAAATGTTTTTCGTCGCCTACTTTTTTTCTCATATCAAGAAAATATATGAGAGCAATTGTCGTTTTTTCTGAATATTCAATTACAGATGGTTATAAAATTTCATTTAAAGGTTCTCCTTAATCTATGTACCTAAAGTTTCTTTTAAAATTACCATAGGTATTGGAAAGGAAGTGTTAAGTAGCACCATCTTAACACTCAAATCTCTAAAGAACAAAGAAGAGTTTAAAACACCTTTTATGTTCTCTACTACAAATTGAACAAACGCTTTTAAAAAACAGGACCAAACAAACCCTTGGTTTCTACTTTCAAATAATCAGAGACTTCGGGCCAAACGCGGAACTCGCTTTCAAAGAAGGATAACTTGTGATTTATGAACACCTACATAATTCTTCCATAATCTTACATATTCCTCCTCTAAATTCCAATATTTCACTGAGCCTCCAAAGGGCAGACACCGCCTTCTAGATATTTAATCTAAGAAATCTCGTGATCCCGATCCATATCCTTTCTCCAAGTCCTCGCATTTAACAAGGAACACCTCAAAATCTCTTTTTACATGTGCTCTTGGGAACGTAAGAATCGAATACTCTACCTATCGACCCACCCGACTCTACTACCGAAGGTTCAACGCTTGATCCCAAGTCACCGCCGGAGTGGCAATGGATCACATATCTCATAAACACCCCCTTATTTTTCTCCATTTAGAAACACAACGAGGTGTAATCATTATAAACATGGAGTCATCACACCAGTCAATAGCACTATGCAATTTCACAATCACTTCACATACATACAAAACATCCAATAAATTGAAAACAAAAACAACAACAACAACAACAACAACAACAACATTTCGAAATCTTACTACGACATTTCGAAACCTAGAATCAATTATGTGTTTGGGCTATTTAAGGCGCGAGAGTGAAGCAAAGCCCTAATTCACAAAACAATTCCAATTTCATCTTAACTACACTAACTATAAGGAAAATGATATTATCTGGAATTCTGATTTCTAAGAGATTAGCACAGCAGGAGATTAGGGATCCACAGAGTCGAAATCAGCGCAGCAGAAGGAAATCAGCTCTAGTGCAGAAAACCTCTGATTATATATGAGCACATTTTTAGATCCCAAAAAAATTAGCCAGAGAAAGAGAAAAAGAAATTAGCCAGAAAATTACATTGAAAATCATAAATCCATGGAACTTATGTCATGAAACCAAAAGGCACAATTACAATTAACATTAGCTCCCACACCTGATATGTGCCCCGCGCCACTTCTCAGACTTTTACTTCTGAAGTCATGTGGCCTGGAAGACCATGACCTCACATACCCTTTCGCCGGCGACAATGATAGAATACCCGAATCGTCGACGAGAACGCGTCAAACGAGCGCTCTTCCTGCGGTGCGGATGGTGATTGAAACGATAACACAAAAATCAGCGTCATATTTTTCGTCGCATCGCTCGCGCAAAGGTCTTGAGATAAGAAGGTTGATCTTCACCTCATTGATGATAGGCTAGGCACTACGCACGGAACGCGGTCTATCGGGTCAAAACATAGCAAAATGGGTTTTGTATTCTTCAAACTATCAGCTAGTATAGTCACTATTATTATTTTCCATAAAGGTTAGCTAAAAATTAGTTAATGTTATTAGATACATATGCATTTTTAGTCATGAAATATTTTATCTTACTAATTGACATCATCCCTGAATTTTCTGAATGTTAACTGGGTGTTATGGTGGGAGAGAGGTCGAAGGTGGTGTGTGCTAGTGGACGCTCGGTAGAAGTTTACCGTGATATGGATAGAATTAGGCCCCTGGCTGTGGATTCAACACGACACGATTAACCGACACGATTAATCGATTAAACTGGTTTGGGTGAGACTTGTAAGGGTTCGGGTGATAAACGGGTCAACCCGCTAACACGCACAACGCCCGATCGCGTGATATGCTAACCCGCTATAACCCGGCTACCCATTTAACACCGCTTTCCTACCGCCGCTTACCAATGGTCGCGACTAGGCCCGCTAAAATTCAACGTGACAATTGGGACACGACAACTCGGCCAAACGGTTTAGCGACCTAAACGTGGTTCGTGATAAACGTCAACCTGCCAACACGCGAATAATCGTCGTGGTTCGCCATATGTTTTTCACCCGTCACCCGTTTAACCCGTAACCGTTTAACCCAACCCAACATGTTTGACACCCCTAGATAGAATAACTAAGGAATTAATAAAAATAATCTTTCTCTCTTCTCTCTATTACTGTTAATGGCTTTATCATAATGTCTTCTAGCTCCCATTTCCAATCGACATCAACTTCCAACCTGTAATAAAATGAATTAATTCCCAAACAATATTCACATAGTAAGATTTACATATCCTTTAAGTTTACAATCTAAATAATTTATATTGTTGAAGTTTGCTATGTATCGCCCCATTATCGCTCCTTTGTCAATCATGATAATGTCTACGGGAGGGAGGTATAGTAACAGTTTCGAGGGGTGGGTTTATGAATAGTCAGATGTTAGTGGTATCTTGATCTAAGTTTGCTGGTTCACTATGGAACCTGAGTGCCTTGGCAATCACCTTTGCTTGATTTGGTTTTGGTCGCATTTGTTCCAGGAGTGGTCATTCCAAGGTGATATGGCTAGTCAAACGATACTGGTGTTCTTTCAGATACCTATAAAGAAATGGGCTCGCATCGGCCTCCTGCCTCCCTAAGTCGGGCTTTTATCTATATTCTTACTATGTTTGCCCTTTCCGTCATGCGACTTATATGATTGATTTATGCCACTGTGGACACCTCTGTTCAGCATGGCGTGCACTTTCAATACAATGTCAGATGCCCAAGAATAGGCTACAGCCATATCCTACCTTTACAAGGCAAATGTTGAACCGTTTTGGTTGCCCCTCTATGTTCAACCTGGAATTGATGATGAAAACTGCCGCTAACACAAAACCATATATGTTGGCTACTATTAGAGATATTATTTCTTGTAATTTTAGCAAAATTGTTATATGTTTCAAATAATTAATATACATAATGAGGTGGAACATGAACTCGTGTCAAGGTTGGTGTTAGTCGGGTAGACCAAGCTAAATGGCAAGACTTACCCGAATTAACCTTACTCTATCTACCTGCTTCGATGGTATAGGATAGACTATTCGGATATAGGACAAGTTTAGGTAACTTTTTAAAACCCTAACCCGGATCGATATGGGATTTTTAGTAATCTCATCATAAAATTACTAATATACTCACAAATGTTACTAATTTTATCTTATGGTTTCTCCTAAAATTACAACCAAGCTGACTGATTTAGTTTACAGTGTAAATGCCGAACTGTTTCGCTGCTCCCTCTGTGTTCACAACTGGTATTGATGATGACATCCTTGCCGGCCGCGTCTTTCAAATAAACCGATGTTGGCTACCATTCAGAAAATCAAGGCAAGACATGGGGGCAAGGCCTGAGTAGGAGTGGCACTCCATTTCTCAACGACATGTACTGCATAACTTTTATAATTGCCTTCATTTTCATTTCATTTTAAATTGTTTGCATCTTTAGAAATAAGTCTAAATCAGAGGTGTTATAGAAGAGCTGATATTTCTCTTTGCTTTAATGAAATCCAATGTATTGTAGACCATATGAAAATCAAGTTGAGTGCAATTTTGAATTATAAGTCTAAGCCTATAGAAGAGCTGATATGTCTCTTTGCTTGAACGAAATCAAAGTACTGTACACTGTTATGAATCTAAGGAGTTTTGATGTAGGAGAATATCAATTAATGAATACAAAGATAAAAAAATCAACATAAAAATACACAAGAGTTTTAAAATGGTTTGTCCAATTATGCTTACATCCACAAATGGGAGAGAATCTTTCCTCTGTTTTGAAAACCAAAGTACAATTTTGCACACATATAATAGCATTTAGAAGCCTATCTCTCTCTCATAACTTCTTCCCCTCATAACTTAGAATATTTATAGGGATACTTTTAAAAGTTTTCCTTATTCTAAAATGAAACCTAATATTACAATAGTATAACAACTAGTAATTATCTTATAAAACATTTTTACAAAAAACAATTAGCATTAAAGCAGAATTGATATATCTCATAACACATCATAATAGAAAAACTGCTTTTTGAGATCAATACCTGTCTGATTTGATTTAATTCAAAGTTTATTAAGGCATGTTTGGTTTTTGTTTTTGAAAACTATTTTTAATTCTCAAAAACAATAAGAACAAGGAAAATATGGAGGACATGTTTGATTCCAAGTTTTTTTTTTTTTTGCTTTAAAAAACACAAAAAATACAAAAAACATTAAATTTAAATAACAATAACAGTTTTAGAGAACACAAAAATAGTGTTCTCGATGGTTTTCAAAATCGTTTCGCTAACATTTTTAAAACATGAACCAAATGTTTAAATTTTTCATGGTATTCTTCCATCATTGTGTCATCTTAAGAATTTGTGTTTTTTTCTAAATAAATACTATAGTTTGTTGTATTCGTAGCAATTCTTGTTTTGCCACAAACCTTTTGCAAATCAGAATTACATAAAAAGCAACACCACATACATTTTACATAAATCCGAAACTTTATCTCACATGTTGGATTGACAAATAATTAAGATGATTATCCAAGAGTTCAATCACTAAAACAAATGTCAAAACTGAATGGTGAACAATCCTAACTGAAAGAAAAAGAATGAAAACTAGGGGAAAAAGGACAGACCATAGTGTTGAGAAGGAACAATGAAAATTTCTCCTCAGTCAATGGTAATTAACTCGAATTAGTGGTTTTGCACGTTTTCTCATCTCTCCTATATTCATGATATCTCTAATTGTCCCAGCTTAATCATTATCTACTTAAAGAGGAAGTAGTCATCGATTGTCTGTTATCTGGTTGATAAATGCTGCATGAATGATTCAACGAATGATTCAATTCATATCCTCCATGAACACTATTTTCCATTTAAAAGAATTGTCTGATTTATTCTTCTCAGGTTGGCTGTCTCCATATCCGCTGATGCTTCCTCCTTGATCCAGATCCACCGTGTTGTCAACTGTTGATGTTTGAGGGCATTTTAATTTCAGGAAGAATGCAAGCCCAGGTTGCATGGTTGGATCCGTACTTCCGGTGTTATTGAAATTGTACAGACGATTTTTGATAAAAGAACAATGTGTCAATCCAAACAGTGTGACCGTCATAATTATTAAGCAAATAATTTGACTAATCCATCAGCTGGGTACCCTCCTTCCTGCACCAGCTTAAAATATGAAACAATAGGGATAGGGGAGATAAAATGTGAATCATACCAAGAAGGTAAACTGGCGTCCCCAGTGCTAATTGGCTGTTGAATATTTGTGAAGTGAAATTCTGATCACTGAGACGACGAACCAGGAGGTCATATTTTGCACATGAGTTACCAAGCCATCTCTTCTACCCGTTTGAACTCTGTACCACCCTCCTTTACTCTGCAAAACATTTGGAAACCGGTCATACAAAATTAGGGAACAGATAAACTTAGCCCACATTTTATTAACATCTCAATTGCTTCAAATTTGGCCTCCTGCTGTATTGGTCAATACTTAAAAAGATTACCCAATTCAACATATTTGATACGCAATATCATCATCGCAGCACCGCAGATCTCTCGTTGCCATGACAATTACATCAGCACAAGATACGACGCCAGGGCACCTTTTCTCAACAGCAGACTTGACTAAATCGATAACATCGTATCCCCTCACGCTTAGGTTCGGGATTGCAGTTTTCTCGCTCGAGCTCCCGTCTAGTAGGATTGATGCATCGCATCCCTTTTCATAGAAAACCTTATGCGTTAGCTCGAATAGTGTATTGCCACGGAATAAAAATGTAATAATAGGTATAAGAAGATAAAAAGATCAAGTTTACATTGACAAAGCAATCATGGAACTGCATGCGCAAGAGAGCTGGTGTAATCCATGGTTTCGTCCGACTAGTGGGGTGATGATATCCACACGGTCTTCTAACATCCACATTATTTTCCTTGTAGAATCCTTCCGTAGCGCGCCATGGCTCTGGTCGGCGAAGTCGCAGATAAGGGCAAATGCGAGAGCCACTGCTGCTGCGGACATCTTCATATTTTTTTTTATATATATTTTGTGCTGGTTGATGGAGATAAAGAGAAGAAAGCTGTGTTTATAGGGGTGAAATTGAAATCCAAAGAATGCAATAAGAACGCAGGTCATGTATGTTCCAATATATATAGTAATTTATAGAAAGGTTTAGTTTTGTATTATTATCCCATGTACACTTTTGAAAGTTGTCAGGTCAATCTAGTTAGGATGAGTTGGTGAGGTTATAAGAAACGATTTTCAATTGGAACAGTTTATTACATGTGATTAGTTGTCTTGTCTAGGCCATCGCTTGTTTCTTAGTTTTTCTGGGAACGTTTTTCTTCTGTTGGGATTTTACATAATAATTTTAAAAAAAATTAACTTATTTATAAAGATTTTTTATTGACTTTCAAGTTTTTTTTGCATATTAAGCATCAACTTTGAAAATAGCATAAAAAGACCCTGAGCTTGGATTTTTTATTGTACATGGTGTCTCAATAACCTGAATATGTATTTGAATCTAGCCTCCATTGGTAATAAAAAATCAAAATTCAGGTTTTTTTTATACTACTTTCAAAGTTCATGCTTAATATACACAAAAAAAAACTTGAAAGTTAAGAGGATTTTTTATGCTATTTTCCAAAAAGAGGCATCGCTTAACACTTTTTTTCCTCCTTATATGTAATAAAATTGAAGAGTCATTACCGAGGAAACTTAATTATTACATTTAGATTTTCTTTCAAATGCCTATTCAACTTCTCTTCCTTTTTTTTTTTATCCCAAATTTGCTACTCTCATTTCTCTTAAACTTTTCATGACTCAAATGGAGTAAAAAGGCAATTAGCTTCCATAGTACGAAAAATTGCACATTCATTCTCTTAAAGTTAATTTGTAGCTTTGTAATAATATAAATTGAATTATGGATTTATGTAACTGATACATTGCATATTCATTCTCTAAAAGTTAATTTGTAGCTTTGTAATAATATAAGTTAATTATGTGATTTTATGTAAATGATACCGACTGTTGTTTGGATGTGTATTTTTTAGTTCTTAAAATAAAAACAACATTACAGCTTTATAAAGGGAAAATAACAAAAGAAATCCTGAATTTTAGCTAGGATAATGATTCAACCTTATATAGTCTTTCATAACCGAATATACAAGTGTAAGACCCCAGAAAATTCTAATTTTTTGAAAAATGATAAAATGGTAATTTCGATCAAAATTCAGAATTTTTCTAGATCTCGGATGACGAAACGAACTTCACCATTGGAATCATCTTGCGAAATCTAGTCACCACGCCGAATTCCTGAGGCGCTAATTTCAATGCCGAGATCGAGTAAAGTGACACTCAAGAGATTTGGTTTGGCTTCACATTTAAATTACACGCCAAAATTTAGCTAGTCAAATATGAGCCTGGCGGCCATGAGACATGTCACCTTGTGAGTTGATAGAAATCCATGGTAGATGGATAAGTGGATAAGGTGTAATCCAAAGAGCCACTTAGAAGTGGATAGGGTGGGGAACCCAAAGAGCACTTAGCGCATGCGGCACGAGGATACCTTCGACCCCATCTTTACCCAACCTATTGGGATACAAAAGAGAGGGAAGAAAAAGGAAGAAAGAGTTTTGGCAGAGAGAAGCCTTTCACCCTCTCTCTAGATTTCTGATCTATCATCAAATTTCGATGATATAAGAGGCAAAGTTGATCCCCACTGCAAGAGCTACACGTGGGTACCCTAGATCGTGGAGTTTTAGCACCCAGAGGTAGGTTTCCTTTTCTCCCTACTTGATTTATTCTTTGACTAAGAGTCATTTTAATGATTAGGGATGTTCGAGGGCCTAATGGCCGTTTCAATCAATTCCAAAACTCCTGACTGTTATGAGAAATCCCTATAGTGTGGTTTTCTGGGATGTACCCTAAACTCGACCGTGGACTATGTGTTGCTTCGTGTGTTGATATGTTATTACTACATTGAATATGTTGTTATGTTTGTGTGGATAAGCCAAGTGCCCAAGATGACTGGTTTACTTGTTTATTAGCCCATGAGCTAATTTTTGGGTGCTATTGCTAAGGAATGAGTCAATATGTTGCTTTAGAATTTCATAATATATGCATGCTTGATATATTAACATGAATTATTGTGAAATGACATATTGTATTTCATATGCACCGGTAACCAGAATAGTAGGTGTAATGAGTGCATGACATGAAACCATGATCACTAAATGAATTTCAGTGGAAGATTTTCCAAAGAATACTTATGATTATTCATCAGCCATCTCGTAGGATGACCTATGACTGCTTCTGAGAGTTATCCAAAGAATTCATCTCGAAGGGTTGTCAAATAGAATTATCAGTGGTTGGAATTATGTTTTCAAGAACAAAACCTTTGTTTTGAAATAAAGTGGTTTTCTCACACTTAGCCTGGTATGCGTGAGAGAGTCAAATGCAGGCTCGAGGCATGGATCAGTAATGTAGACATTCGAGTATAAATCATGAATTCACTTTGAATGTGTGTTTGTCATCGCACGGTACTTTGTTAAGTAACCTAAATGTAATGAATGAATAACATGTTGCTTTGTAGGAATTTCAAGTAATATATGCATGCTTCATATATTAACATGAATTATTGTGAAATGGCATATTGCATTTCATATGCACTGGGTAAATCTAGACATGGGTGCATGACATGAAAAACATGGTTGTCAAATGAATTTCTATGGAAGATTTTTCAAAGAATTGTTCCTCGAGAGTTGTCCAACAGCTTCATCTCGAGGATGACCTGATGACCGCTTTACAAAGTTATCCAAGAATTCACTCTGAGGGGTTGTCCAATAATAGAATTTTATCGAAAAATTAGGTAATATGTTTTCAACAAAACCTTTGTTTTAAAAATAAAGGCTTTCTCACACTTTCATCAAAAAGTGAGGAGTCATGAGGCTTAAGATACGATTTGGGTATGTAGACATTCCAGTAGAAATCATGAATTCACTTTGAATGTGTGTGTTTGCCATTGCATGAGCACTATATGGGGAGGTAACCCAATGTAGGGAAAATCTCAACTATCAAGTATCAAGCCACCCCGTCGTGGATCCCCTTTCGTGCAATGTGGATTATTCAGAAGACAACGCTCACTAGAGTCACAGAAGAAAGCCACACGCGCCATTGTATAATTTTGGTAAAACATGTTTGTATAAGAGTGTAGTTAACTCTTGAAACTATTGTAATATAGTTGGTTGGTATTTTTTAGTGAATATGGATGTATGGGCCTGAATAATATATTTTACTCATAAGCCAGTCTCGCAAAGAGACATCATTATTTCAGGCATTGAGACACCACTACTACATGTATTTCTCGCAGTTGATGCGCTTGTCAACAAATCCCCGGGTCGGGGTGTCACAACAAGGCTATATATTTGGCACTTTGGAAGATGCTCAGCACGAATTTAAGGAGCAGAGCTTGAAGAAGAACAAGCAATATCCAAACGTACTAAAGGAGTGCAGAGTGCAGATACTCTCCGAGGTATTGCACGTTAAAATTCTTTCACCTTTTGTGAAAGATGACGTCCTTTAATTTCTTCATATTTTATTAATGTAATGTGGGAATGGGTGTGCAATGCAATTGAGAGTGGAATGGAGGGAGTCCATTCTAAATTCCACTATGAGTGATTAGGTGTCAATAAGGGTCGTGGATAGAGAAGGAGTCTCGTACCATATAAGACTAATTGTAGCATTGAATCGTATGGAAATCCTAAATATCCGGGCACAACCCCATGGGATGTAGGTATCGCTAAACTATTACAAAAGTTTGTGTGTACTGCTACTTTGAAATTATTTATATCCTGCTCGCACACACTAAGCCCCCACAGCTCACAGGGATTCGAACGCACAACAGCATAGTTCGGAACTAAATTACAACTAAACATTAAAGACTATGACCGGACTCCACACCTATATTTGTCAATCTTATGTCTATTGAATTTTTTTTTATAGTAACATTCTTTGTAAATTTATTTTATATAATTTCGAATTCTACTGAAAAGAAATTTAAAATTGTCTCGTGATGAAATTTGAGGATTCAAGTCAATGAAAATATCGACTGCTCACCCCGATTCGGGAGAAGTTGAACTACGCCTTGGATACCACATATTTAGTGGCCATCCGACGTAATCATGAGACTATAAATCAAGTAATCTCGACTAAGGAAGATACTAAACAACATAATCGTGATCATATGCGAGCAAAAATGTCAAGATGTACATACCTCCAGCCATTGTTGATCATATGAAGATACCAACAACATAATCAGATCATATGCGGAAGAAAATGTGTCGTGGATGTACATACTTCCAAATTCATTGTTGAGAAATCAAGAACCGGGACACACTTTGTCTTTCTAAACCCTTCTCAAGAAAAAATGACTTCACGGTGAATTCTCCTGTATCTCAGCAGGCCAGTGGGACCAAAAACATGCAACGCCTTCGCGAAGACTCAGCCATCATTGGTCTCCAAGAGGTACAAGGGTCGAGAAGGTGTTTTGAAAAATGGGAGATTCAAATTTTAAATTTAAACTTTAAACATAAGGACCATTCCAACATTCTCCCATTTGGTCCATATAGTTCAACACCCACCACAAGGGGAAACTAAATATATAAATCATGGCGATAGGTCATCTTATAGTGAGTAGTATCTTCCATGTATTACAATATATCAAGTTTCTCAACACAAACCCTTAAACTTAATGAATAAACCATATGTTTATTCAAGGTCCAAGCTTAATGATATTTCAAAATAATAATAATAATCCGAAAATGTACAAAACCATATGAGAAACATCATATTGAATAAGAGTTTCATTAAAATAAATGAATGTACGCATAATTAAATTAGATCATGAACCAAGTCCATTTGTTCTATATGATCCTTAAAATATTTCAGTGGCATGCCTTTAGTTAAAGGATCACAAGCATCGACTTAGTTCCAATGTGTTCAATGACCAATTTCTTTTCTTTAAACATGTTCTCTTCATGGCTAAGTATTTAATGCTCGATATGCTTACTCGACTTCCACTCTTGTTGTTCTTGAATATAAATACCGAGTTTGAGCATTCACAAGATAACTTCACGGCCTAGATCTAGAATCCACAATTCTAAGCCCGATATGAAACTCTTTAACCATACACCATGCAAGCTTGGGGCCTAAACAAGATACGAACCTGGCTCATAGGAAGTGGCAACAAGGCTCATTTCATACTTCCAAGATACGCTCCATCACCTAGCTTGAAAATATAACCAAATGTTGATTTATGAGAACTAACACAAACAAGAGTTCGACCTGAGTCAGCCAATCACCTCCAAACTATTTCTTCGCTTTTATACATAAGCATGTAATCCTTGTTCCTATGCATCTCTATCACCTTCTTTGTAGCTCTCCAATGGTCAGACCGTACTGGATATCTTCCTAATACTCCAACAAAGAATGCAATGTCGTCTGGGGCATTGCACCTAAGCATACATCAAGCTTCCAACAGATGGAGCATATGGAATGTTCTTCATGTGTTCCCTGTCAAATCATTTTTCGAGCACCGATTCAAATCGACCACTACCCTTCAAATGGGTGCTACACTCACAATTTTTCACAAAGAAATCTCTAAAACTTTAATGATATGTGTCTCTCGAGACAAACCCAAATGCCTCGAGATCTTTCCCCTATGGATCTTAATGTCACGATATAAGATGCCTTACCCATATTCTTCATATCAAAGTTCTGTAGAGAAATTGTTTCCACCTCATATAACAAACCTTATCATTGTTTGCAAGGTAACATCATCCATATAAATACAAGAAAACAAATCTTACTCCCACCGACCTTCCGTATATACATTGATCCATGATATTTTCTTCAAAACCGAATAAAGTAATGACTTCATGGAATTTCAAATACCATTGGCGGGACGCTTGTTTTAATCCATATATGGATTTCTTAAGCTTGCAAACTAAATGCTCACATTCACTAGAGGAGAATCCTTTAGGTTGTTTTATGTAAACCTCTTCCTCTAGATTACCATTAAGGAATGTCGTTTTCACATCCATTTGATGTAAATCAGCAAATGGCAAAACTAAATACGATTTTATTCGAAGAGAATTTGTCTTAGATACAGGAGAAAATGTCTCCGTGTAGTCGATTCCTTCCCTTTGAGTGAATCATTTGGCAACAAGTCTTGCCTTATGTCTCTCAATGTTGCCTATTGAGTCCTTTTTTGTTTACATCCAACGGCTTTTACATCATTAGGAAACTCAACGAGATCCCAAACTCAGTTAGATGTCATGGAATTCATTTCTTCGTTCATGGCACTATACCATGAGTTAGACTCTTAGAACTCATGGCTTGTGAAACGTCTGATCATTTCTAGCCTCCAATGTTATAGTCCAATTCTCAGAATACACTATATAATCATTAGAATTGCTGATTTCATAACTTTTATAGATATTCTTAATGTTGTCACTGTTTCGAGGAATTGTTGATCAACTCGTTGCTCAATTGGTTGTTCAACAATTTCTAGAATTTCTTCACTGGCAACTCACATCTACTGGATCAGCATCGCAATATGTGGAACTCGTGAAATGGTCTCACACTCGCTGTACTTGAGGGTGACACAATCAATCTATCACTTGAACCAGAGGGTTGACCTTCATAATGATCTTTCTCATAAACAATGTCCTGAAATTTATCACTCTCATTGATCAAGTCATTCTCAAGAAATTTTGTATTTCTTGATTCCACAATCTTAGTGTTGTGAGATGGACAATAAAATCTATACCCCTTAGACCTTTTAGCATATCCAATGAAATACCCACTAATGGTCCTTGGGTTTAGCTTCTTTTCTTGTGGGTTATAAATTCTCACTTCGGACAGTCATCCCCAAATGCATATATGTCACAAACTCACTTCCAACCTTGAATAACTCAAAAGGCTGCCTTTAGGGGACAGCTGATTAAACCCATTTTAATATATACACTCCGCCGCCTTTATTTCAAACCAAGGCTGATAGTAGTTTTGTATTACTCCTCATACTCCTTATCTTGTCCATTAAAGTTCTGTTTCTTCTTTCTGCCACATCATTCTGATCCGAAGAACCAGGCATAGTGTACTAGGCAACAATCCCATTTTCTTGAAGAACCTTTGCAAATGCACTAAGAGCTTGTCCATTCTCTGTGTATTTACCATAGTACTCTCCACCTCTATCTGATCTCACGATCTTATTATGTTTTCCACATTGATTCTCTACTTCAACCTTAAAAACTTTAAAGGCACCTAAAGCTTTTTCTTTGGAATGAAGTAGGTAGAGATACATGTATCGTGAATAATCATCTATGAAGGTGATAAAGTATTTTGGACCATTGCATCCAATGCATTGCAAATGCACATATATAATCTCAATAGGCTCAGGTTCTCTTGCACCCCCTCTCTTTAGATTTGTTGGTTTGCCCGCCCTTAATGAAATTCACATAAGTCTCAAAATCACAAAATCCAAAGTACTAAGTACCCCATCATTAACCAATTTCTTCATTCTTTCAATGGAGATGTGTCCCAATCTCTGGTGCCATAACATAGAGGATTCCTCATTCATAATACATCTTAATCCAAATGTAACATGCATAGAATTATAAGTACATCACTGTGTAATTGAATATGGAAAAGACCATCGACAATGCACCATAACCAATAACTTTGATTTATTAGATATACTTAAAACCTTTAATTTGTAAAGTTAAAGTGAAAATCTTAAAGGTACAAGTCTTGAAATTGAAATTAAATTCCTGTAGAAATCTCGGAACATAAAATGTCTTTTACAATTCTAAATGAAAACCATTGCTTAAAATGTTATCGTAAGTGTCAATAGCTTCCACACATGATCCATCTTGTTGCCTCGACGTACGCGATTGTTTACTTCCCACTGCTTCCTTACGCTTGCATACCTCGTAGTGTATTTGAAATACTGGACAGGTGAACTTGTAATCAATCCACCATGTGTTATGATTAATACATTAACTATATGATTCAAATGCATAAAGGAAAATTGAGTACCTTTCTTTATCAAGCCGATCTTAAATTTTGCACTAGTCCTTCATGTGTCCCTTCTTCATAAAAACACTTCGAATTCTCTCTTTATGCCCCATTGAACAGAATCTTTCCTTTCTTTTAAATTTAATCCTTTCTTTTCTTTCCAAAATAATGGTTAACCTTTTCGTCTCTTCCATCATTAATCCTTCCTTCTTCTTACACACACATGGTTAACAATTCATTAATTGGCCATTTATCCTTATAAAGTGTAAGAAATTCTTAGACTAAGATTGTTAGGCAAAGTGTTCATTATATAATGAATAAAGTGAAAGTGTCCCCATATTGCACCTTAATGACTTATTATCATGAGTATCCCCTATGCGCATGATATGGATCTAACACTCCTCATATCCCTGAGATTGGTGGATCTAGCTTGATAATTAAGGTACTAGCAAGAGCTTGTCAAAAGCCAACCCACATCGATGGTTTGTGGTTTGACTTTTATCAATTTTGTCAATGTCACTAATACCAAGATATCTTGGTCTTTATGAACATCACAGAGAGGCAATTGGACCTCTCCCACTTATCATAAAGACAGACAGCTTATGTAGTGCTAGTTTCGATAATAGGGTCGGGTTCCTCTTTCCTCTTATAAAGACACTAATATTCATCCATCCCAAATGCGTAAGAATTCTCTCCTTCCATACCTTATAGCTTATCACTCTGGGCTCTAATAACACACTCAAAATCATAAATGTTCATAGGTCAATAACTCCAATATTTTAAATATATATACTTATTAATAAAAAAATTGAGTAAAATACAATACTTCAAATACTATGTAAATCATGCTTTTAAATCATAAATCTAGTGACATAAAACTTACATGTGGGCTAAAGTCTTATTCATTTGTGACTTAAAGAATGGGAAACATATGAGATAAAACTATCAACTCATATTCATCTTTCTTAACTTAAAAATAGAAAATATAATTGATATTATCATCCAATTAATCTATATAAAGATAACAAAATTCCCTGTGGATGAGACATTTATCACATTCCATAATGATTAATTACAATTAATGTAATCAAATGTGATCTTAAAACTAAATATATAATTTTAACTAATTAAGGATGTTGTGGCTATTCCTTAATTAATTAAAAATTATATCGATCATTAAACATTATTGCAAAAACTTTAAGCAATTTAAACAATAAGATTATCATTCAATTAATTTTGTATGTAAAACTATACACATACAAATAATCACAATAAATTTAATATCAATCAAACATGTAGTTCATATTGCAGTGTGCGATTAAGTCTAATACTTGTGTTTAATTCGAAAGGGCAACATTTTTCTATAATTTTAAGACAGCCATCACCTATGAAAGAAAAACCAGAATGTATAAACTACAACAACTTTTACACTTAGCTTCTTTAGCAGTATGACTTATATTAAGACTAAGAGCGCTTTTTTGTAGTTCAACCTTTCGACACAAATTTTGGCGAATTTAGAATTCAATGGCTATCTCTACAGCTAGTCATATGAACAGAAATCAAACAGGCCCCCGATGTTCTTCAACCTAACAGCCAAACAGCCCTGTAACTAAATAGGGACTGAGGCTACAACAAAAGTCCAACAGTCCAATAGCCTATAGCACAATCCAATCTGCATTAGCCTCAAAGAATCCGGTCAGGTCATGTGAGACTGCAGCCCACTAACTTGTAAAATTGATATCTACTAGTTTACAAGAATAAGGGCCCAAGATGGGCTTAAAATGTCTATTAGGCCTTACAAGAATATAGCCCAAGTATGAGCTTAAAACAGCCTATCAACCAAAAACAGTTTGGCGTATGACTTATTTAAAATGGGCCGACCCGCCAATTCCAAAATAGGTTTTTCTACCCAGAAGAAAAAAATTGTTGGTCCAGAAGCCATATTTAAAAGGGAAAGGAAAGGTTTTCCCATAAACATGTTTTCTAAAGATTTTTTACCCTTTTATTTACATTAAATGTAAAAAACCATCTTTGAATAAATATATTGAGAATTCTAATTTGAAAGGCACCCAAAGTGAATTTCGGTGGTCTTTTGTTAAACACCAAGCGTTTAAACATTTCATTAACAACGGTTTGCGAGACAAAAATTTCCTAAACTCAAGGAAAATTTTAAACAAAATGAAGATCCTCTCTTGCTCACGATACAAATGTAAATCAAATGTCACGATCATATGAAGATACCAAAAACATAATCAAATCATATGCAGAAGCAAAATGTTAGGATGTACATACCTCTAGCCATTGTTGAGAAATAGAGAAACTGGAATATACTTTTGGTTCTTCTAAACCCTTCTCAAGAAAATAACTTGATGGTGAATTTTATCTGTATATCTGAATAGACTAGGGACCAAAAACGTGCAATGCCCCTTCTTTATAAAGACTCAGGTCATCACTGGTCTCTTGAAGAGATGCAGGGATTGAGGAAGAGGTGTTTTTGAAAATATGAGAGATTTAAATTTTAAATTTAAACTTTAAACATATGGACCATACTCGATGGCCATCCGGTTTAACAAGGGTAAGATGACCCGGTACGGTCCAGTTTTAGGTATTTTAAAATTAGGATTTAACCATTTTATTGAAACAGTATATTTTTTTCTTCACGGGGCATTGTATGCAATGCTTAACCTTTGATCAGTCTAGATACTGGTTTTAATTTAGAGTCCAAACGATTTGAATTATTTCTAGACGTTTCATATCTTGAGATTCTTTTCCTTAAATGGTGATTTGGTAACATATTTTTCAAATGAGGACATGAAAACATGTTCTAAAGTTGTAGAAGTTTCTGAAAGATATAGTATAAGAAGAGAGTAAAGAGGGCAATTGGAAAAATGCTGAGATAATAATAATAATAAGAAAAAGAAGGAGAAGAATATATATATATATATATATATATATAAAGATGAGCAGTGTGGTGGTGTGTGCTCTGCAGACATCAGGATACATAGCCTCATGGCTGGTGAAGCTTCTTCTAGAACGTGATTAAGATGGTGTTTTTTTTTTACTTAATATTGAATATAACTTTTAATCTAATCTTTAGATAATACTTAATAGTATTAAGTTATTTGTTTTTTAACATTGTTATTAAATTTAATTTAATTTATAAAGTAGTATAACTTCATTTTATTATTTTAAATCCTTATCTTTAATTTTAAACAAATATGATTAAATAAAATTTAAAGGATAAATATAAAAAAATGAGAAATTGTAGATATTTAAAATATGATTAATAGATAAATGAAAAATATATTCAATATTAAAGTACAATTTATTTAATTAGAAATGTATTAGTAATTTTGAGACAAAGATTTTTAAATATTAAATTATCATATAAACTATATTAAAATATACATTTAAAAATTAATAGTTAAATAGCTAAAATAACAAAGTCTAATATATTATAATAATAATTATTGTTTAAAACCCCTAAGCTATAAAAGATTTGACTCCATATTAAAAGCTAAATATCAAATTTTGTAAATAAATCCTTGAAAAATCTCAATTACTAAGCTAGTTACTTAAAAAGATTACATAATGATTTCGGGTCAATCGGGCTAATCGGGCCAACCTGGACTAAACCCACATGCCAAAACGCGTCGGACTAGTTTGACCCAATTTTATTAGCGTAGATTCTGGTAAATGCCATCGAAGCCAAAGTGGGTTTACAGTATTTCGGCAGTATTGTCAGCTCTAAGAAGGTTGGTTGTGTTTGTGTTTTTCTTTTTTTTTTCTTTTTTTATTACATTTTAATTTTAAGGTAGTGAACTATTTCCACTATGACTAAAAACTTGGGACCCCCCTCCTTATCCCTTGTTTGTCTGTTTGAAACGGTGAGTGTTCTATTACTTGAGCTAGATATGATAGACAATATTTATCATCTTCATTTTTTTTTTTTAACACACTTTAGTTTCAACTTTCAAGATAATAAACTGTCTTCATTAGACCTCGAACTTGGAATCCCCCCTCCTTATGCCCTATCTTTTTATTTGAAACTATAAATACTCTGCAAACAGAAATTTAGATATGATGTGCGTATTTATTATATTAAACATTAGTGTGAGATGATCGCAACATTTTGGAACAAAAAAAAAAAAAGGAAACTGAAATATAATAGAATGATTGAATACTCATTTTTCTTTTTATTTATTGGTAAAACCGCTTATAAAACCTAGGGTTAGGGCTACTACACTTGGACCATTGTCATCTTATAATTTACCTTCCTCAGGACCCGCCGCCAGGTTTTTGTCAAGCCTTCCCACAGAGGAAGCCGGGTTGGAATTGTTGGTTCTTCTTTTCAAGAGGATTGTCTTCCTCTCCACAGATTCTATTATTTCATTTCATTGAATAGAGAGAGCTCAAAGAAATCCATTTGGATGTAAACGATGCAGCAGAGAAGTAGATTTAAACAAGCAAGGTGAGCAACAACTTCACTTCCATTGGTGATTTCTCTGAGATTGGGATGGGTGGAGTTGGTAAGATTATATTTACTCATTTTGGATATAAGGTTGACAGGACTGCTATGCATTTTGATTTTGGAAATGAATGCATTGGCTGCAACAAAGTTGATTTCTTACCTTACCACCTCTATTATTGCACAATATTTCCAAAGGATTATGGATGGCGAAAGGTTTAATTATCATCCCTTGTTGGATTATTGGGCAATATTTCCCGAAGATCTTATGACTATTAGCCAATGAGCAAATGGAATTTGATGAAATGCGACAATATGTTGCATATAAACATATGGTTATAGTAATATGTTTTGTTTTGAGCTATATATTTTACGAAATAAATATTCAAGGAATCATCCTCCCCATTGAGCTATATGTGGAGAAACAAATAAACAAAAGCAAAGTTAGATCATCTTATTCTACTTTATAAAGCCCACATCGAGTTTGTCGTTCAACTTGCAATTGTAGATTATTGCAGTGTTTTTACTATTCACAGTGTTGCATTTGTTGAAAATTAGAGTAGGAAATGTCATTTAACGTCTTCATCATGCAATTTTAGGTCAACTTCAGTATTTGTACTATCTCAATTTCAATTTACAATGTAATTTTAGCCTTAATTGAATGAGATTATCTTTATTGTTGAGTTGCTTTGTTTCCTTTTCCTTTGTAATTTGATGGATTTGCAGCTCTTTGAATGTAAAAAGGATAAGGAATTATTAATACGTTCTATAAATCTAGCAATGTCATCTATCCATATTTTACCATTCTATTAGACAATATGATTTTAAAATATTTGATTAAAAGACGTCAAATAATCCAAACTTTGTAATTTAACCATTCCTTTTTTTTCTTGAAAAATAGCCCATTATAAACAAAAATACTCTTTGTTCTTTTAGGTATTTACATATGTCTTATAATAGTCTTATAATAAAAAAGGTTATTTTTATCACAAATAATTATGATAATATTTTTTGTCAAAATGTGATCAAAATTGATTTTGAGGAAAGTTCATGAAGAAAATCAATACAACTATACGAATTTCAATTACAACTTTCCAATGGTGTACTTTTTTTTTACAACCGTGGCTGTCCGGGTCAATTTAAGTATACCTTAACTAGTTCGACGAGACGTTGAAGTTCATGTTTGACAAAGGCCTTCAATGGCTCAGGGGACTCAAACTAATTAACCTGCCCCAATACGTTACACCATCTAAGCTATCCCTCACGATTACTTTTCAATAGAGCTATTGATCACTTTGGCTTGATTGAGCCAAGGGAAAATCGAGTTTGACCAAATTTGGCCCGATTTTTTCAAGCCAATAAAATAACACCTCCAATCCCGCTCTAATTCTAGGAGGATCAAGCTAACCCAACGGACTCAGGTGAAGTTTTGTGATACATGAATATGTCTAGATCTCAATGTAAAAGATGAACATGAGGATGAGGAAAAACATTGATGTCAATTATGCAAAAATATATAAAATGAAATCATCTAAAAACACGAATATATAACATGTATAAATAGATGTTAGAAATCGGAAAACGAATAAACATAAAATGGTGAAGAATCACGCTCTGGCTACGCTACTGTCTGTCCCCTCTTCACACTCTAAAACAATGGCCTTCTTTAGAGGGTAGAAACAAGAATACAAAGGGTCAACAAGCATTCACTTTAGATCAGACAGTCTCCAGTATGCAACTCCAATTCTTTTCATTTAGCACAAATAAGAAAAAAAAATATTTGACATGAATAATCCCAACTTTCACCCATGTTCTTTAAATAGTCTCACCTTGTGATAATATGGGAATAAACCCAATTTTGGAGGATGCCTTCTTATGTTGATCATGTCTATCACTTGACTTGTTAAACATGTCAACATATCCTACGTGACATGACCATAATGTCATGTGCATATCACATGAAACCCCTCTTTCTTCCCTCTCCTCATCCACCTCCACCTCCACCATCAACCACCACCTTCAACCCACCATTGCCTATAATGCATGTTAGGTTGGACTCTGATTGCTGCTATTGCAGATCTGTGGCTTCAGCCCCTCGGAAATTTCATCATTATCATCGTGCTATCAGCCTCCATCAGGCTTCTCAAGGCTAACAGAGGCGTTGAATTGTGGGCAGGAAGCGGCGACACAGGAAGTGCTGGAGTTGTTGATCAGATGGCGAGTAGAGCCTCGGTTTCTGATCCTGGATGAAAAGTGCTTTTGAATTGTTACTTGCACCGTCATGTGAAGCATCCACAAATATGTTCCTTTCACAAATATGTGAAGCCTCGTTACTTTGATTTTCTTTTTTTCTGTCATAGTAGCAACACTACATGATTTACCTAGTAGCTTTTTTTTTTACCCGTGCCCATTTCAGGTGAGGAGATAGAAAGGCTTTTTCATTTATTTTTTAATTCAGTAATTTTTAGTGTCAACTATTAACCTGAAATTATTCCTTTAAAGCCCATCCCTAGTGATTTATCTAGTATGAAGGGTCATGGATGAATTAGATTTAAACAAAAAAGGATTGGATGTGTATTGACCTTTAAAAACCCAGATGTCAGGCCCTCTACACCTTCTTTGCTTCTCTGTTTGGGATTAGGATTCAAATCGCACTTTTTCGTCACATAAACACTTATGTGTTTGGGATAACATTACCATAGGATTCAGATCCCACTTTTACGTTAGGAATACCATTGTACCTATTGTTTCAAAGCTTTTGCCGGCATATTTGGTTGTGACAAAGTGACAAAAGCATCTTACGGCTCTAATTGCTCTTGCTCAAATTACAGAATTTGTTCTCTCTTTAATTTTACTTGCATTATCTTTTTTAAAGGTATTTTTATTAAATTCTTAAGGGACTTTCAGCATGTTTGTTCCTTAACCATGAGGCTCAATGGACTGGTGTTTCAAATCCTATCTGAAAACAACCAGACAGATTCAGTTCTTGCGAAAAAAACATATCAAAAGCATAATTTCCACCAAGCTTTAAGCATATAAAAGATGTTCGATTAAATGCTTGTTTTAGAATTTTAACCAGCTATGACGGAGGTCGAAAGTGGAGATGGAGGAAAAAGAGTATGGGGGATAAAACTGCTTTTTTTTAAAAAAAAATTAAAAATTATGGATATCAATTAAATAGGGACATGTGGAAAAAGAGGAGAAAGAGGTCATGTAAGATCAATCGGGACCAAAACAAGAAAGCAACCCTAAAGTTGGGTTTTGATAAGATGGGATAATTTTAAAAAGACGAATGAGGGATTATTCCACTCAAACATTCCTAAGAAAAATAGTAACTCCACTACAACTTTGAATAGTAACTCCACTCAAACATTCCGAACCTCAAAAAGTAATAAAATTATATAAATTTAAATTTACAAAAAGAAATTTTAATAATAAAATCGTTTAAGAAAAAGTAAAGCCTATATAAGACAAGACATGGCCCGGCCCGGCCCTATAACCTTGATCCTTAAAACAAAGATCGGAGAATCTGAATCACTAGGAATGAGGAGACTTATTAGATGCTTTGCAACCCTCTCTTAAGTAAAGATGAAAGATTGTGCAGCCTCATGGGCTGCTTCTCCATGAATAGTCGTATGTCAAGAAGATGTTAAGAACTCTTGTCTCTACAGCAGGTTCTTCACAATAATAATAATTAGTTGAATAAAGAAAACAATTAATACAATCTTCTTCTAGGCTATGAAAAAAGACATAAAACAATTGCTGATTTTTTGTTATTAAAAATTATTGGTTAAAATTAATTTGACAAAATAATGTTCAACTAAAAGAATGAAACACGTTCCCTCATTGGTTACATCATATGTAGTAGTAACCTCTCTAGGCATCAGTTTGGCAAAAATAAAATAATTCCGAATGTAGAGCTTTTTTTTTTTTTAAACCCAGAGGAAAGTTTTATTCAATATCAAGCTTTAAAACATCAACAAGGCAAGCAGGTGTAAATGTCATATTCTCAAACCATACATAGAAACAGAGGCCCTAACTAGGACATGAGCCACCTAGTTCGATGATCTTCTAACAAGTGAGACCGAACAATTCAGTATCTCTTTTAAAAGTGAAATACAATCCGCAATAATCAAGCCAAAACATGCAGCATCTATCTTAATGTAATAGCATTAATCAATCACTCTGAGAGCATCTTATTCCAATGTACGAACTCATCCCAACTTCTTTGAGCCAACTAAGTTCTTCTCTAAGACTCAAAGCTTCTATCACGGAAGGAGTTAAACACACTGGAATACTGGGCGTTAGATCGAGCCGCAACAAAATAACCATGAAAATTGCAAAGCGCAGCACCTGAGATCCAATCATTCCACAAGCCTGAAACACTCCAACATCAACATTACATTTTAATGGACCAAATGGGGACTCCAAGAGAGGAAGGCTCACTACCAAACTAGAGGATTGCAATAAGAAATCATAGGAGCTTCTCCCTGAATAAACACCTCTTCTATCAAATGACCATGACCATATGTCCTCTTGTCTCCAAAGTCGTAAAGGAATCCCCCTTATAATGACAACGTCTCTATCGTTAAACAAATCACTAAGGATCGATTATCCCAAGCAAGAACATCCTATTGCATTAAAGGCTGCCAAAATGTTTGCTCGGACCATCAATTATGAATTGTAGCAAAGGATTCACGGCATCATCGGGCAGCCAAGGCTCAAGGAAGACCCAAGTGTTATACCCATCACCAATCAATTTCCTTTATCTGTCGAACCAGTTTTGTGCGCTAGGAAGCTTCTCCAAAGGTAGCTTGGATTACATCCAAGGTCAACCTCCAAGAACAAACATGTTAGGAAATACCGAGCCTTAAAGACCTTAGAAACCGGTGAATCAAGTCTCGTCAAAAACCTCAAGCTTGTTTTCCAAACAAAGCAACATTAAATTCATGCAGATTTTTAAACCCCATTCCATCATCGAATTTTTTCTTACACATACGATCCCAACAAAGCCAATGAATACCTTGAGACGAAAAGCGATTTTTACCCCACCAGAAAGAATTCATAATTCTTTCAAGCTCTTCACACAAATTAAGAGGGAGTAAATAGACACTATTTTGTATAAACCGGTATGGCCAGAGCTACGGTCTTGATTAGAATTTCTTTGCTAGCTTTGGACAAGAACTTGTTATGTCATCCCTGCATTCTTTGCCACACCTGATTCTTAATAAAGCCAAATAACTCATTCTTATTTCTTCCAACAAAATATGGGAGCCCAAAGGAAATCCCATGATCATTTGTACCAGTCACACCAAGGAAATTACAAACTTCAACACTGTCGAAATGAACTCATTTCCTCCAACAAAAACCCCTTATGAAATAGAAAAAGGAATTTTTGGTGTTAGCTCAATAGTATAAGAATCGAGCTAGGAGGTCTAGGAATGCATAGGAAAGGTATTTTCCCAATTATACAAAGAATCCAAGACCTTTTTATAGATGTTAGGCATCCCACTTTCATCCTATACCCCTATAATAATGGTGGAGCAAAGGTGAAAAATGACTTCCATGAATGAGACTAAGGAACCCATCAATGTCGGCATACTTGATAGGAGAAGAAGCACCGATGTGGCGTGGAATTCTCGCACTACCAGAGCCACTCACAATATCTATGTGTTAGGCCAACTTAAACTTTAACATTAAATTGAGCTACATCATTAATGAGGTCATGCATTATCCTCTCTTTCTAGATCCACATGATTTTTGAAAAAATGACTTTCATTACCATTAATGAAAATAATCACTTTGCTTATTTTCTTTAAAATAGAATATTGTTCCTCATCGAACAATAAGCAAAGCATCGCTCAATTTCACATAAAATGTGTCAATGTAATCTTACCAACTCCACCCATCCCAATAACAGAAACCACAAGAATACTGCTTCTACTCGTGTCCATGATTAACAACCTAACAACATCTCTACCATGATATGCCAAAGATGTTCGCCAAGCAAGAGTTGTCACTGCAACCGTTTTCAAACCTAGAGCAGAAGCATACCTTGACTGGCTACTGATAGCCCTTATCTTGGGCCAGAAAGCCATGAAACCGAGGGAAGAAGAAGGAATGAATATGAGTACCTTGTATGCAGATCCTCCCTCTCTTCCACCTCATACACTACTATGACTTTTCTCCATTTCCCGATCAACTCCAAAGAAATTACCAATCTGTCATGCCTCCTTTGTAGAGAAGAGAGAATCAGAATCGACTGAGAATATCAAAGAGAACTAACTGGCTTCATCTGAATGAGCCTCACCCAACTTGCTAGGGTTTAGACCCCAGAGGCAGCGGCGGAGAAGAAAGGCTTTTTAAAGAATAATGTAATGCCAGCAAGTCAAGGCTTTGGGTTTTCTTTTCACTTTCAACGCCGAATAAACTTTTTTTGTTTTAATGTTTAACAGCCTTAATAGCATAAAGATATGTTGTGTTGCTTGCTTTTAACATTGTAAGAAATGAAAGGCGATGCACAACTAACCGATTATTTGGTGCCTCGTCTCCGCCGCTTCCACGACATACGCGTTTAATTTATAGAATTTGACCGTTCTTTTAATCTTTGGCTTGAAGTTTATTTTCTCAAATCCAATACGGGTTCGTATCATATCAGAAACCTAAAATTAGAAATTTTCAAAAATGCAGAAACGTTAATAAAAAATAATAAATTATCATAGCGCTCGCGAAGCTTAAAATTCTCTAGATCTTCAATAACTTAAACTGATCGCCAACATAAACTCGTGAAACTAGTGGACCAAAAAGTTTTGTCAATTTCAGACAACTTGTGTTCTTTTCATTTTCCGCATCGTATCACACGACTCTAAGCGACGTATTTTTTCGACGGACAAAACGAATTAACGGTAGACATTTAACTATATATCAAAATAATAATAATGCAAGCCCCGTTTCGATTATATTTTTTTAAAATATTTTTTTTATTATTTTATTTTTATACTTAATATAAATAATAATAATTATTAGTTAATAATAATTTATGTACTTCCTAATAGTTTTATTTTTATGAAAAATATTAATTTTAATATAATAAAATAAAAAAAGAAATATAAAAATTAAAATTTAAAAATAATAATGTAACGGCGAGTTTGGGAATTTTCCCATCTCCGTCTCCGCCGCTTATTCTTAAATGCAGATAAGTTCTAATTTAAAAATAAACGAAAGATTTTAATTAGACCGTCCCGTCCCAAACCTCCCGTTGTCATCCCTAAGGCATATATTGCTACTCTTCTTATCCGACAACGACAATTTTATTATTTTTAGTGAATGATTTTTTCTCGAATAAATCAAATATTTTCACTTTTCACTCGTAACTTTAAAAATTCTTAAGATAAGTCATGAAAATTTTGGTAAACAGCTGAATTTTAAAGTTTATTCAAATTTTCAAAGATTAAGTCAAACAAACACCACCTAACACCACCTGTTTCCTTCGTATGCTTCCTAGGATCTCGACTCTCTTTATGATAAAATTATTAATTTTACAAAAATGAATTAGACTTTTGTTTTCGTTATCAATATACTGTTCAAGCCTATTTTCAGATTAAAAGAATAAGTGAACCATTTCAAAACCCTTGTACGAATTAGGATCCTAAATTTTTAGTAAATAAAATTATTTTGGAAACAGGAAAAACTATTTTTGTCCAAAAAAAATTTGAAATTTTCATGAGGACATGGTATGTTAACGACAAAAAATAATGGTTTTCAACCTCCAAAATAAAGGTAATTTCAAATAGAGTTGGAAAATGGGTCGGTAATTTCAAATAGAGTTGGAAAATGGGTCGATCTAATTCATTTTAGGCTAGCCTATTCGAATTGCGAGTCAAAATAAGTTGAGCTAATTTGGCTTATTTCTATTCGGATTAGTTTTTTATCAACTCCAAATTCATACAAGATACAAACGGGCTAAAATCCAAATTCAAAACCTTAAAAATACTAAAAAATTAATTTCATAAATATCATCAAATAAAATAAATAATATATAATAATAATTAATATATAAATGATTGAAATAAACTATATAATACAATAAACAATCCTAAATAATAATAAATAATGTTAAATACTATTATAACCAAAGAATCTAAACTAGCTAGCTAAATAATACCAAACAATAAAGAATAACCTTCTTAACAACATATCCGAAAAAAACAACTCAAAGATTTAAACAAATCTTATATTAATTTAATTTTTTATCCTCATTATATTCAATGATAATATGTGATTCCACATTAGAAATATGTAAATCATCAATAGTGGTTGAGTTATCATCATCTATTAATTAATTTAGAATGTTAACAACATAAATTTCATTTATGTTTGAAATTAAAAAATATATTTTTTCTAAAAAGACATCTCAACTCGTATAATAATAAAATATCTTATTTATTTTAATATCTATATATATATATATATATATATATATATATATATATATATATATATATATATATATATATATATATATATATATAAAATATCATATTATGAAATAAATTAGTATATAATTTTGTTAATTATTTTAAAAATAATATTATTATGTTATTAACACTAGTTTAAGTAATAAAATTATTTAAAATCTACTGATAATTTAGTTATTAAATTTATAAACCAAGATTCAACTTCATTTTTATCAAAAACATATACTATTAAACAAAATTTAAAGGATAAATAAAAATAAAATTATAAATATTTAAAATAGATTAATAAGTAGTAAATAAAATATATTTAATATTAAAAATATAATTTATTTAATTCAAATTCATTTCGTAAATTTTAATTCAAATTTTTTTAAATATTAAATTATCATATAAATTATATTAAATATATATATTTAGAAATTGAAAATAAAATAATTAAAACAACAAAGTTTAATATATTAATCATATATTATAATTATTATTATTTTTAAAACTTCTATAATAGATAGTCAAAATATCAAATTTTATACATGAATCCTTGAAAATCTCAATTATTAAACTAAGAATTTAAAAAACAAATAAAAAATTGACCAATTGAGCAACGCTAACCCCATTAAACCCACATGAGTCATGTGATCAAAACTAGCTTCAACCAAATTAACCTAATTTGTCTGTGCTCAAATTTTGTATAGTCTAATCAAGTTAAAAAATTCTCGTGTTAAAGTAGATTTACACATCAAGCTCTCAAACTCCATATTATCAACTGTAATTTCAAAATAGTTATTTATGGTTATAATACAAAATAAAATTTAATTATTCGGCTAATAAAAAATACTTAAATACTATCTTAAAGCTTAAATAAATGTAAATGTATCAATAAGCCTATCTCGGTTGATTAAGGAGGGGAGGGACCCTGCCATACGTAAGGAATGGAGAGACCAAGGTTTGAAATTTTTTGAGAACAAATTACTATAATGTTGCAATCAAGTGAATAAATAAATATAAATGTTATTTTTTATTTTTATTTTTTGAAAACCCCAAATAAACAGCAAACTACAGAGATACTTTCCTGGGCCACCTCTAATGCCCAAAATCTGGTTCATCCTGTTAAATCCTAAGCTCCACAGTGCTTTAACTCCATGGCCTTGTTGGCTATTCAATCTGCTCCTTGTAGCTCAAAAGACCACCTGTTGATTGTAATTCTATGAAAACTGTAGGGGTATTTTTGCACCTTTGCCCAACTTACATAATCAAATTATTCATTTGTAGGAGTGTGGAATAAAAAAGGAAATAGAAGAATTTTTTAAAATATTTTGAGATAGGAAAATATTTTTAAATTTATTACATTTTAAAAAATTAAGAAATATTTGGTTAAAAGACATCAAATATTCAAAATTTATTATTCTAATTTTCCCCATATTTTTTCTTTAAAAACAACCTATTTTAAACCAAAATACCATTTTTTATTTCATGTATTTACATTATCTCTTAAGATGAATGATTATTTTTTACAAGAAAATAAATAAAAGTATTTTTATCATAATCATGTCAAAATTGTTGTTTGCGCATCATTTTAATATATTTCTATTTAATATACTTACATTTATATTTAAATAAAATAAAATATTTCATACATCATATTCTTAATATATTTTAATTTGAAAAGATAAAGATTTGAAGAATATATAATGATTTGAAGTTAAAAAATGAGATTGTTGGTTGACATTGGAACTCCAAAAAATGAGTTTCATCATCTTCAAATATGGAAAAGATGTCAATTTAGAGCATCTCCACAGGTGTTTCATCTGGGGTTCCAAAAGCTATAAATCGAACCTCAAACAAAGATTTCAACCCCAAACTGAACTAATCGCCTTCTATCACTCCAACCATACCTCCAAACGAGTATCTATTTTAATATTTTATTGCTATTTTTAATATAAAAATATATGGTAATTTTTATTTATTAAATATGTTTATTTTAGTCCTCAAATGTAATTGATGAAATTATAAAAATCAAATATGTACTTGTAATTTTGTCTCAACCGCCAAATTTTAAAATATCTACTTGGAAATTTTAGTACTTCAAAATTTTAAATTTTAAATTTGGCGATTGATTTTCAAAATTTTAAAATTTCAAATTTTCAAAATTCCAAAGTTTCAAATTTTCAAATTTTCAAAATTTTAAATTTTCAAATTTTCAAATTTTCAAAATTTTAAAAACTCAAAATTTCATAACTACAAAATCTTCTATAAATATGACAATGGTCTCTCACAATTTCATTCATCCAAACTCGATTGTCTCCATAAACTTCAAATTCTTATGGATCGTTATCCTGATATTTTAGAAGATATCCTCCATTTGATTTAAGACTACGACGCATCGATATGCTTTTAAACAAACCAAAGAGAAGAAGAGTCAAGGATAAAAGAAGGAATAAAGATCGCGCCCGCCTGCGCCACAGATCATCTGCCGTATCGAAATAATGCCCACGAAAGACTCTATCACGATTATTTGTCTAATTGTGTATACGATGCTTTTCATGAAAGTCTGATAGTCAGCCCTCCTTTCCTTCGACCGTTAACCTTATAACAATATGACCATATTTCGCTCAAACAACGTATGCCATTCCGGAACTTCTGACCGCCTTCCCTCCAAAAGGTACACCGTCAGACTCTTATTTATGGAACACCAAGCAGACTCAGAGATGAATACGTATGATTGGAGAAAGCACCGCAATGTAGAGTCTTAGAAGGTTTATGCAAGCAGCTATTGTCATGTTTTGATGATGAGTACTTTCTGAGGCCACCTAACAATAACGACATTGCTCGATTGCTAGCGATCGCGAACAACGGCTTTCCGGCATGTCAAGACGACCATATGCATTGGAAGTGGAAGAATTGTCCACTCCGCATGGCAAGGTATGGATTAATCGTCATTGCTACGAACCTACACAATTTTAGAAGCCGTGGGCTTCTCAAGATCTTTGATATGGCATGCTCTACTCTGACTTTAATGACATCAATGTTTTAGAACGATCCTTCAGATTTGCAACATTGATCGGTCGCTCCTATTAATTATAAAATTAATTTAGTCACGACTATACAATGATATTATCTAGCTGATGGTATTTATCCCAATTGGTCAACGTTTGTGAAAACAATCACGTTCACGCGACAAGAAAACATTACAACATAAGACAAAGAGTCTATAAGAAAAGACGTAGAACTGGCATTCGGGGTACTTCAAGCCCGTTTTGCAATTGTACGTGGACCAGCACGTTTTGGGATGAAGAAACGCTTGCTTATATTATGAAAGCATGCATAATAATGCATAATATGATTATTAAGGATGAAGGAGCTACCAATGATAATGATTTTGATGGAAGCGTGAAAACTAATAGTCTAAAGTATCTCATGCATACCCGTAGTTCGTAGGACTCAGTATTCAAACTCATCATCGACAGAGTTACCGCAAGTCATTCTCACCATACTCGATCTTATTGAACATTTACGGTAACGATATGGGCAATAAATTGTCGACATGATGTAATTTGAATTTGCAAAATTCAATAAACTAAGAATTTTATTATACGAAAGAAAAGTCAAGACAATAATAGTAGAAATAATAGTAGAAATCAATCACTACACATTAAAAGTTCTTCTCACGGTCTCCAACTTGGAGATTCTCCAATACTGCAGTTGGTCGGATCCATGTTAGTTGTGTCACTTATAATTTGCAATGCTAAACGCTTCCCCAAGTTCGCTCTCTTTCTCGATCATTAATTAACTATCGCTGGTTTGAAGCAATTGTTCCGCATGTCGAGCTAATGCTTCCCGTCGCTCAGCTAGACAGGCGGCCTATCCTCTCGCTGCCACGCCTACGTTATCGAGCCTTCAGAGTCATTAACGGCGCTGTTTTTTATCTTTAATTTGTTTCGGAAGCCTTTCGCCGTTTCGCCTATCGAGATCGTGGAGAATCTGCCATCCCTTAAAAAAACGGATTGTTGGGTTGATGGAGAAGACGAAGTAGGACTCATACTTGTATGACTTTTTTGCTTTTTGTTGGATATAGTATCAGTCCATTTTCGCTCTGACTTCAATATTTCCCAGCAATGCTCATACTGAAATGGTTTCCCAACCAATGAAGTGTACAGTTCTCGTGCTTCAACAAGCTAAAAAATTTACAAATGAATTAACGACGTATAAAAAAATTAACATTTAAAAATAGTAATTATATATAAAAATATGAACCTTACCCTTCCATTTTGTCATTCACTTTGTCTTCTCTACTTTGACTGTAAAACCAACTAATTTTGCACACTTCGTATTAATATCGCACCAAATGATTGCCAAAGAGCTTGAGAATCAGTTTACGGATTTCTCCATTACTCACAAAGTAATTCAAAATTCTTTCCAAAATGACCCCGATTGTTGTTCATTCCCACTATCGTATCTTGCTTCAGGTTGAGCCACCCTAACACAAGGAGATTATCTTCCGCCGGAGGAAATTCTCATTCATAAGCTCAAAGAAAGGCAAATAACATTTTCATTTCCAGAGATTGCACAAGGTCAATTATCGTTCCAACTTCATCACATACGTTGTCATCAGCCATTAATAAATTGTTTAACTAAACATCGCATCGATAATCCATCTATGTATAAAAAAAAACCAAAACTGAAGCTAATTAAAATATTCAGGTGTTTCAATAAAATAAATTAATTTATACCAAAGAAAAACATTTTATTTTAAATTATTCCACAAAAAAATACGATTTATTATTTTTTCTTCATTTATTAATAATGTGTGTTATTTATGGCCATTATTTTTGAAAATAATTAGAAGTTAACAAAGGTTTTAGAGGTTAATAAAATAAATTAATTTATATCAAGTAAAAACATTTTATTTTTAATTTTTATTTTAAATTATTCACAAAAAATATGATTTATGGGTTTTATTTATTAATAATATTTTATTTATAATATTATTTTTTAAAACAATTATAAGTTAATAAAAATATTCAGAGCTTAATAAAATAAATTAATTCATATCAAATAAAAATGTTTTTTTTTTATTTGTATTTGAAAGCATTTACAAAAAAATTATGATTTAAAGTTTTTTTTTTTTTTCAATTCAAATACTTAAAACAAGTTTCATTACTTAAAAAAACAAAAACGTGGTTTGGGTGGTGGGCTTAAAACAAAAACGTGTTGTGGGGCGGGCTGACGGCTAATGGGGTCAAGACGGCCGCCGAGTAAGGAAAGGGAGGGGATGGGCGGAGGAGATGGGGAGAGGGGGATCAGCAGCAGGGGGTGGGGTTTGGAACGACGACGGCTGATAGGGCCTACTACCGCCGGTACATGCACTCAAGCTCCGAGATGACTACGGGCGACTGATTTTGGACTGAGACGCCCCATGAGGTCACATGTTCTTCCTTCTTCTTCCCTTCTCTCTTCTTCCCCGCATCCGTGTACGAAATACTCACGCGGCGGTTATTTATAAAAATTTGTATCCGCTGGAGTTCAAAACATTTCGCTTTCTCCCGCTCCAACGGGCATGAATCGCGCTGCTTTTTTTCCCTCCGACTACGCAAACTCACGACATTCCATTGCACTAACCCCAAATTTCGTGCCCATTTGACGATTGAAATGGAATCCCCGCTGAGACTATGCCGACGGATCGATTCCATTTCGCGGTTATTCGATCTGACAGTTACGGCTGAATGGTTGGAGATGCTCTTAGAGTTAACGGAGATCACAACAGTCGCAGAGCATCTCCAACAAATCTATTTTTACCTTTAACACTTCTTGAGAGTCTATGACACGTTTTTCAATTAACAACAATCTCAAATTATCTAAAACATTATTATTCTAAACAATATAAATTTGAGCACTGAGGTCAGGTTCACTGTTCACTGATATTTGTAAAAAAGAATATGTATCTGAAGATTTTTGATATGCAATTGGTCAATTCAATCAGAGGCTAAATATAATTGTTTAATATTTGATTTGAACATAGAATTTCAAACATAGAATTGGTTTGAAATGAGAATGATTGAATACCTCAAGATGAATAAAATTGGCATATACTGGAATTCCACTTATCATCCACTTTGAACTGTAACGTTATCACAGGCCAGAATTAAAGATCCTAGAAAAAGCTCATAGAAACAATTATTGAACGACTCAATCAAACGGTTTAGTCACCATGAATACCCTATTAGCCCGAATGAGCCCGGGCCTTACATATCCTTCAACCAAAATTGAATAAATATAGTATTAACCAGTTTTAAAGCATTTATGGTGCTAGTAATCCGACATGGAAAAAATGAAACGTATGTTAAAACAGTTTAATCATACCACAATAATGTTCATCATCCTCTCTTCAATGAAATGAATACCTTCTTGTTAGAACAAAATAGAGTATTTAAAATAAATGTGTTATCATTTTAATGACAGAGTTCCAGTATGTAACTCAATTCCTCATTCAGCACAAGTAAGAAAAATAGTAACTCCACTGCAACTTTGAACACGTACTTTTGATGAACTCCAAACCGCAAAAAGTAATAAAATTATATAAATTTCAATGTACAAAAATAAATTTTAATAATTAAAAAGAAAAAGTAAAGCCCCTTCTCCCTCTACAACAGGTTCTTCACAATAAGAATAATAATTAGTTGAATTAAGAAAACAAGTAATACAATCTTCTTATAGGGTATTCACTCTATCCTATCAAAGTTAGACTCAAAATAGGAAAGACACTAACTACTCATCTAGCACCTTAGACCCATCCCTTTGTCAATATGTAAAGGCAAAAGAAAAGATATGGTTTTCACCAGTTTAAAAAGTTTGGAATAGTTAATTGAAAAGCATTTTATTCTATCCAAAAAAAAAAAGTAAAGAAAAGAAAAGCAATCTATGTTCCCCACATGAAAAAGACACAGAACAATTGCTGATTTATTGTTATTAAAATAAATTTGACAAAATATTGTTCAACAACTAAAACAATGAAACTGAGTCTGGCATCTAATTTGCAGCCAAATGAAATTTTATATGCAGAGCGAAAAAAAACTCAGAGTTTATATTGGATACAAATAACTAAAGATAAAATTATAAACTAAATAAAAAACTAAAACACTTGAGGCAATTTGTTCTTTATTTAGAAGAAAGAAATATCATTTCTTTGTTTAGAGAATGATGAGTGACCAAGGCAGCTGTTTATAATTTTCCCTGCATTGATTTCAGGATGGTAGGACGTTCAGTTCATTCAGGATGGCTCGTTCCCTTCTTCATGGTTACATCCATATGTATGTAATTACTCTCTGGCGTCAGTTTGTGAAAATAAAATAATTGTGAAATACCAGAACACTCAAAATGAAGAGCCTATGCACACTTTTTGTAGCAATTTCTATACAAGATTGTCACTTAGGCAATTGATCAAACACTTGGTGAGCACAACTTGCTAGTTGGTCGCTATAGTATTCGTCTTTCGGTCGGATATCGAACTATCTCATTATGAACTTTGGGTGATTATCAATTACTGCCTTAAAGGTGTATTCCAATTCAAAGTATCATTTCAGAACTCAGGTCTCAAATTTTTCCTGACTCTGTAATGTCAGGCTTACACCAGCTGTGCTATCGAGACCTGACTCAAAATCTTAGGGTTCTTAAATTGAATCTAGATTTGAATCTGAGGTTATCTTTCTAAATTAAATTGAGTTGTCTTGTCATGGATAAGTCATTACATTCACCTCTTTTATAGAAAAGGTAGCTTTTGAATGAAACTTTTATGGCCAGATTCGCAGTCTGATCAGCTATAATTATAAAACTTTAAAATAAAGATTATTCTCGTTGGAGCAAATGTAACGTCTACCGATTTCGAATTATACGCCATGTAATCTTACCAACTCCACCCATCCCAATAACAGAAACCACAAGAATACTGCTGCTTTTACTCGTGTGCTCAGTTAACATCCTAACAACATCTCTACCATGATATGCCAAAGATGAAACGGAAGGTGTTCGCCAAGCGAGGGTTATCACTGCAACCGTTCTCAAACCTAGAACAGTAGCATATCCTGACCGGCTACTGATCGCTATTATCTTGGGACCAACCATGAAACTGAGGAAACGAAGGAATAAAAATGTAGGTACACTTGCTTATGCAGATCTGCCTCTCTTCCACCTCCTTCAACTCCAAGGAAATTAGCCTCCTTTGTAGAGAAGAGAATCAGGAATCGACTGAGAAAATCAAGAGAAATGAAGCTCTTCTGAAAAGCCTCACCCAACTTTCTAGGGTTTAGACTTTAGACCCCAGAGGCAGCGGCGAAGAAAGGCTTTTCGTAGAATATGGGGATGCTTTGTGGTGCCCTTGATCTGACTTATATAATGAAATTATTAATTTTACAAAAAGGAATAAATTAGAATTTTATTTTCATTAGTTAATGACTCACTATACTGTTCAAACTTATTTTCGATGAAAAGAATTAGCATCCTAAATTTTTAAAACCTTTGTAGGAGTTAGGATCCTAAATTTTTAAAGATTAAAAACACAAAGGTATCTCAACTTTTCAAATTATCTTCATCAATTTAAAAATATTTTAAAATTTATATATTTTTTAATTATTTCCTAAAATAACTTTTTAAGTCATTACACAAAAATAATTTATTTTTTTAATTCCTTATAAATACAAAATAATTTTTTTTATTAAGAATATAAAATCCTAAATCATAAAGTTTTAAAATTATGTAACTTCTTGTTTGATCAAGTAAAATAATTATTTGCATTAATAATTATCAACTTATATATTTTAAACTCTTAAGTACACAAGGATATGATATTCTTAATGTCAGATTTATTTATTTTTTCATTCAAAACTTTCTAATATTAACAAATATTAAAATAAAAATAAACAATCGTTCTTAAGTTATAAACTTAATCAAACCTTTAAAAATAAAAAATCAAATTATTGATTGATTAATTCAAAATAAGAATGATAAAGGACTCTTGATTCTTATTCTCCATTCTCATGTTCCAAACACACCCAAAAGGCATCTCAACTTTTCAAATTCTTCTATTTTGATATTTTAACTTTATATATATATATATATATATATATATATATATATATATATATATATTAATGATATTTCTGATAGATCGATAGATACAAGATAGAAATCGGTAAAAGGAAATCGTATAAGATGAAGATATCTGAGTTATTTGTAATAACTCCAGATAGGAAGTTCTGCCAAATCATAACTTCGATTTATCAACCCATTTCCTATTCATGACCGTCACAAAAATAAAACGGCTACAACAAAGACGAAGACTATATCAGAACAAGTCGACGACAACAAGGAAAAAAATAAGACTTTAAATCTTTATCAAAAACAATTTTATCAATAAAGAAAATTAAATAAAGTGATGCAGTTGAATGATTTAAGTCAAAAATGATAAATTAAAAAAAAAAAAACAAATTACTTAAGAAAAATGAGCTAAAAAAAGAACAAAATGAAAGAAAAATAGGGGGCGGCTCTCAGCTTTTTTTTATTCAATTAGGTATCTAAACTCTTAGTTTTTTCTAATGCAGTACTTGTGACCGATTAAAGCATATTAAGGTGTTGAGTCAACAAAAATTAGATGCACAATTGATGTGAGATGGAAAATCCTAATATTTAAAAGATCGAAATATCTCCTAATTAATTTTTTATATAAATAAAATAATTAAAAGATCGAACTATCACTGTTTTTCATTTTTCTGTTTTTATTTAATACTCCATCACTAATGCGAGGAATCCCCTCTAATCTCTATGCTCTCCTCCCAACCTCACCACGGATGGCCAACGCTTTCTGCTTAGTTTCTGATCAACAATATCCCTAATTTATTGTTCCTCTATTTTGAAGAAAAATCAATTAATACTGCATCTTTGATTTGGTTTGATTTCTGTGTACAAGATGGATAGGTTTAAATAGGAAACGTGGGGAATTCAGTATTCACTTTATGAATTTACAGAAATAGCTATTTAGAATTGAAAACCAATAGCAACCTACTAAGAATTTACATTCCTGTCTCACAATCCATTTGTTTTGTTTCATATCCACAAAGGATAGAGATACTAATACCCCATAAAATTCAAATTAGACTCTAAAAGGAAATCTATTCGTTAATAGGACTGTTAAGCACCTGTTGGTGCTCCCTAGTGATCTATCATGTTATATAACATGTGTATCATATTATGAACCATTTGTGGAAACAATGTGATTTTAACAAAAATAAAGACATGAGAATAAATCAACATATATAAACAAACATAAGAGACTGGTTATATGGTTCGACCAAGCCTACATCCATGAGGCTATGCCCATATGCAAGGGATTTTAGCCTAAAATTATCACAAGAAACATCTCTAATAGACTCAATTGAGATAAGACAATTAATCCCACTAGAAATTATACATAAAGAGGGCAAAGGAAGAACAGACCATTAAAGTCCTTACATTATTTCTAAAGAAACCCAATTCAGTCATTCTGAGGTAATAAAAATTGTGCCAAACGGATGGATTCAATCCACCAAAGTATAAAACATCATGAAAATAATTTCCTCTTCCAAAGGCTAAAAGGTATTAGTGCCATATTTGCTAGTCTTCCGAGTATGGGATAAATGTAAATAAATAAATAATTAATGTGGACTAGAAAACTAACAAACCGATGTAGGACTGTACAAAACCAAAGATTTATTCTACCTATTCAATAAAAAGCACAAAGATCAAATTTCTTGATTTGTGTGAGTGATAATTTCTCTCTTAACAATTCTTAAGGAATTATTTCATTGATTTTTTCTTTCTGTAAAGACCTATACAGACCAATCTAAGTTTGGTTCTAAGTTTCTATATAATAAATATTTGAATAAAGATCTTATGCTTCTTTCATGAACCATGCTCCATCATAGAAACCTCTTGCAGGAAAGATACCATCTATGGAAATCTTATTTTGTGCTAAACAAGGAAATCAGAGGATTAAGAGAAAGGCTTATTTGATTAAGACAGATAAAACAAATCCACAATTTGAAAGTCTTTATACACCTCTTTCCACATTTACTCATTTCAACTTGTTTTAATGAACAAAGGCCAAATCTTATACACAAACAGACTGTAATTAATATGAATCAAAGACTACACCTCTTTCCTCAAACAATTATGCTTTAGCCTCCTCAGCCAATGCTGCAACTTGCTCTTCTTTTTCTCTGTCTTCCTCCTCTTTTGCTTTGAACCCTTCTGCAAAATACGTACACCATATTAAAAATAATGATTCACTTATCCCTATTAAGAAACTAAATGATAATCAAGAGCTAAAGATTTGTGTCTCCACTGCCAACCGCTATTAGAAAACACAAAAAAAGTATTTCCATGGAAATGATTGGATTGTAGAAATTTTCTAACCTTCTTCATCCTTGACTCATCCATCAAAGTCATCCCCACCCATATCTAATTTCTGCACAATAATGATTTAATGATAATCAGAAACCGAAATCATTTCTTGATGCCATCTTCTGTAACTTGGTGTACTCTAAAGTTTGGTTCCTTTCCAATCAAGACTTCTATGAACTACCTTTCTTTGTTGTTCGAACAGTGATTACCCCACCCAAAGAATAAACATAGGTAGAAATCAAAGCCCAATTTACATATAAAATATCATATAACAATTGATGCACCTGTAAGCCAGACTCAAAGCCTACTACACTAGAGTGTAGTGCATCTAATGATAAAATGATTAGGGAAAAGTAAGTATCAGGTATATCAGATTGAAATTAAGGCAAAGAAGGTATGAATTTTATAAATATATTATAGAAATGGCCACAAAAATAATTAGCTTCAAGGTAGATATCTAGCCTTAATAAATGGGCTAAGTACACCTTTAACTAACGGTAGATATTACTTTAAATAATTGGTTGCTTGTACCTCTACTTGAAAGCCAAATCTTTCAGAATATACTAACCATTTATTTCCAATTCTTCATACTTTCTTTGCCTGAATTCTGCAAATCGATAACATGATACATACTTTTGCCAAAATGGTTAAGTTATGAGATACACAGCCTTCATTCAGTAGTTAGGTCTCTAAGATATAACGCTTTAAAGTCGACAACCAATCAAGCATCCACAATATTAGTTATAACAAAAAATCTGCAAAACATTAAGAGGAAAAGGTATTGCCACTATTTATTTAAGAGTACCACCACTAAACGAGAAGTCCATGTCATCAAAATCCATGCCAGATTTCTCTGTTAAACATTGTAAAAAGGGTTGTATGAACAAAGATGAATGAGATAAACAAGGAAATAAACAAAGAGGAAAACTAATGAGTAATGACAAAAGCAAACTCCTACCATTTTCATCTTCTTCATCAACTTAATTTTGTAGCCCACCCACCATTTCTTCTTCTTCTTCCTAATGAGGAAATTAAACATCTTCTTCTAATGACATCAGAAGTCCAGTCAACTTTATATGAAGATGGGCAGTTTTCGCCAATTTCATTTCTTCTCTGCTTTTGAAATGGTATAGGTAATGCTTCTTGGACATCACATACAACCTTGCTATCCTGCAATATTAATGTCATTTCAGTTGCTTGAATTACTAAGTAAGAAATTGCATTGGACTCTTTAGGTTCCATGCCATTATACCTCAACTGTGATCTTATCAAACAGTTCAATATCAACTTCATAAGGGACATCATCTTTGGTAGCAGAAAACATGAATCCTGGGCCTACTTCCTGATCCGGTCCATGAGAGGATCCAATGATTTGGGCCTCTACTTCAGGCCTCATAAGAGACCTCAATTCTACTGGGCCAAATAAAAGCCCTTCCTTAACAAGCCCTCAGAAAAATCTGTCATCCAACTCCTACATCCCCTGCAACCCTTGTCTCCCACCATCTCTCACTCTCTCTTCTGCGCTTGAGACCACATCTCCCTCTGGAATCAAATTTTCCTCCCTTTCCAACAGGCTTGAACTCCTTTGCCAGCCTAATGCGGGGTGGAATCTCCCACCATAACTGGATGTCAAAACTTTTGTTCCTAATTATCGCCCTTGCACTGGAGTTTGTCAAGACCCTTCCATCCACTCTTGACCAGCATTCTAACCCACGATAACTCAGTCATGAACCTCGTGCCTTCATCAACTGCAATGAAACCTCCACAACTCTCCCCTATCCTTTTCAATAATTTTTTACTCCACAGATGAACAAGCAAACCCACAACCCTAACCCAGGCCTTACCTAATTGTTCCAAACTTTCTACACAACCGATGTCATGACTCCATCTTTCTAGTTGGAGGCATTTTCCTTTGAAAATCCTTTTACCTGTTTTCAAGACCCTCTCTGCCTCCTTAGGGCTGTGGAACTCAAAAAGCAAAAGCCCCCTTCCCAATTGTACAACCTTAAACGATCCCTCCAGGTTCCACAAAAATTTTCCCCAAGTCCTACATTCTCCAAACTGGAAAGGGATTAGAGCCACTCTCCACCCACCACTAGGCACATCCAATTCTGAATTCCCTAAGCCTTTCACCCACTTCTCTGCCTCAATCCGCATCTCAGTTCCTCGGGAGACAGCTCTGTCGCATGGAATTCGAACAAAACCTTTTCATTGATGTCGTATAATTCTCGTACTAGCTTGGAGCCACACACAAGCATCTACATTTTACTTAAATCGGGAGTTTCAACATTGAATTGAGCCTACATCATTAATGCAGATCACGACTACTCCTACTGAATGCAATGTCTCAAATCAGATTAAGGCTTGTTTTCATGATAATACTCAAAGGTTCTTCACAAAGATATTAAATTGTTTGGTTTAAACCTTCGATCGCAAAGAGAAAAGTTGCCCAATAAGTTTAAATCAGTTAACCTTGGGAATCTGTTACAAATTAAGAAAGACCCTACTTTAATTCACTAATCCTCGTTAGTTTCTCAAAACACGATTTCATTCCCAATCTGTCATTTCTCTCAACCAAGTTTCACAGACATTCAGCACTTTCACCACCATTGATCATATTGTTTATAACAATCACTTTCCTTATTTTTATTAGTAAATGGTAAAGATCGTCTTCGTCAACAATAAAGAAACAACGCCGCTCACTCAACATGCAGAGCCCAGAACAACACCCACCATCCCAATAACAGAACACACAAGAAAATTGCTTTTACTCGTGTCCACGATTAACAACCAACAACATCTCTACCATGATATGCCAGATGTTCGCCAAGCAAGATTGTCACCATAGCAACTGCTTTCAGCAAACCTAGAGCAGAAGCATACCCCTGACTGGCTATCACTGATAGCCTCATCTGGGTGCTGCTTACATAAACCGAGGGGAAGAAGAAGGAATGAATATGAGTAATTGTTTATGCAGATCTCCCTTTCCTTCCACACCCCTCACTACTACATGGCTCTTCTCCCATTTCCTGATCAAATCTTGCAATGAAATTACTAATCTGGTCCAGTGCCCCTTAGAAGAGAGAATCGAATCGACTGAGAATATCGTAAAGAGAACTAACTGGTTTATTCGAGCCTCCACCGCACCTTGCAGGCTGAACGACCTAAGATGGCGGCGGCGGTGGCGGCAGGCGGCGGCGGTATGCGATGATGAAAGGCCTCGCAGAATCAGGGATGCTTTGAGTCTATTGCGGTGCCCTAGATGATCTGACTTATACAATAAAATTATTAATTTTACAAAATGAATGAATTAGACTTTATTTTCTGCACAATATAATGTTTAAACTTATTTTCAGATTTAAAAAAATAAGTGAACCATTTGAAAACCCTTGTACGAATTAGGATCCTAAATTTTTAATAAATAAAATTATTTTGGAAACAGAAAAAACTATTTGAAATTTTCATGAGGAGATGGTATGTTAACGACAAACATAATGGTTTTAAACTCTGAAAACAAAGGTACTCTTCAAAGTAGAAGGTATGGTTGTAATGTAAAATATATAATTTATCTAATTTAATTATTTTACAAAATGTAAATCTTTTCACTTCTGTAATAATTAAGTATGAATTTGGCTAAAAAAAGCAGATGGAGTTGATTGTACTTTATGAAAATCGTGTTATTTTTACACCTTGCCCTGACTTACGTAATCAAAATTATTCATTTGTAGAGTGTGTGGGTTAGTTTCAAAATAAAATAAAATATAAGAATTTTTAAAAATATTTTGAGATAGGAAAATATTTTCAAATTTATTATAATTTGAAAAAACTAAGAAATATTTGGTTAAAAATATCAAATATTCAAAATTTGTGATTATAATCTTCCCCATATTTTTTCTTGAAAAATAATTTATTTTGGACAAAAATATCTTTTTATTTCATGTATTTATATTATCTCTTAAGATAAATGGTTATTCTTATATGTAGAAATAAGAAGAATATTTTCATAATTAGACTTTTAATAATCATGGAAAATTGATGGAAAGTTAAATTTTTAATATTAGCTTTAAAAGCTCTTAATCTAATCACCAAAAATTAAGTGGGAATTTTTCTCGAGTGAATATTGTAATTCTAAAGTCATTCATATAAAACAAAAGATGTCCATTTAATAAATAACTCTAGAATTACAATATTCACATTTAATTATTTAAACTAAAGATGTCCATTTAATAAATAACTATGAGGTTATGTGATAATAAATCCAAAAATAACATAAAATTCAAAAATAATTTTAATACTATTTTTTCACAGAAAATAATTTCCTTTTTGATTCACAGATCCAAGATATTATTTTAAAAAGACAAGAATATCTAAGCTTAATAAATACAATAAAATAAATATAAACCTATAAATTATAATCTAACGCATTTCATCTAATATTTTAAGCTTCAACACACGAACTGATTATAACTGATATGTTCACCGATCGAACTGCTTGCTTTGCCTAAATTATCCCATGTAGAGCAAAAACATCCTACAAGAGGCAATCGAAAATCAATGATAAAACGGAACGCTATAATAAATAAAACAAAATACCTAAAAATAAAGATAATATCTAAATCTTTATAAAAGAATCACCTTATTGAGCAACAAACCAAAATAACTAGGAAATGTAGGATAGAAGAAAATAAAATAAGAAAAATGAGGGAATAATGGCTAGTTTTAGCAGGGCAATTTTTAATACTATTATAATTCATTAATTTGTTTATTTCAATTTTTTAAAATTTATCCTATTACGAGTAACCATATAACATATCATATTAATAAGATCACTCGTAAGTACACAAAATCACTCCATCCGAAGCCTTGCCACTTTACTCAAGATAATTTTAAAATTCTCTTGAAATTATTTTCAAATTTCTTAATGGTATTAAAATAAATATGTTTTCTAAATAATTAAAATATCATAATTTTGAATGCTTTATTTTATTAAAAACATATTAAGTTAAAAAAAAAACCTACAAAACCAAAATTCGTAAATCTATTTCTATATTTTTTAATAATATATTTTGCACAAAAATATCATTTTTCATTTTATAGTTGTAGTTAAAATGGTTATAACCTTTACTTCTTACATGTCTTTTAAAAGAAATGGTTATAGTTATAAGAAACCAAAAAAATGATGAAAGGTTAATTTCATGTCTTTTAATCAAATCACCTTTAGAAAATATATTTTACAAATAATTAAAATATTATAATTTCCAATACATTTACTAAAGATATATTTATAATTATTATTGCTGTTATTATTATTATTATAAAAATAGAAAATTAAAAATTAAGTTAATAATTTTAAAGGACAAGATAAGGAAAAAGAATAAAAAAGTACCCACACTTATGTTTGATTAAAAAGAAAAAATCTTATAATCTTTTTATTTTGAATTAGAATCACATTTATTTAAGTTTAAAAAATTTATTTCAAAATTAGATTCTGAAAGGAAATATGTTCATTAATTGTTCCACCCGTTGTTGCACCAAGATTTTATCACGTTATATAACATGGTTAATATCATTATGAACCATCTATACAAACAGACGCAGTAGAATAAATCAACATATATGCACAGATAGATTGAGACTGGTTGCGCACCAAGCTCTATATCCAAAATATATATACCCATATGGAAGAAATTTCACTATTTTAATCAGTTACATTTAGACTTATATGAGACAAGTCTTCCCTTTCACTAACATCTTATTTCACTTAATTCTCTCACACTTAAACATGGAATGAGACACCCCTCATTCCCCCATCAACAATCTTGACACCCACATGCCTAACTTCCTCCTTATAAACTCATTCATAAAGAATGATCTCTCCATAATAAAATAACTTTTAATCTCATGGAAACTCTCCACCCAAGAATCTTGAACTCATTCGATTATAGTCTTGAGACACTTTCAAACGTCTTCCGCTTCCATATTTCATTCTATCGTCGCATCTCTTCGCTTTCCTGCACTGCAAGTTTCCTATCTATCCCAACATGGTAGGAAAAAGCTATCATTTTATTCACAATATTTATCATATGGAACATCGTCTTCATAGAAGTATATGATCTAATCTTTCTGGTATTTGATTTGCAACATCTCCTTCCAATTTCTTATTCACCTCTGTGAATATCTTTCTGATCTTTTCAATATCTCTCCAATTTGTTTGACTGAAACTTCTATCTAGTCATACAGCTTGGTCTACCTGTCAGCACCAATATGTTATAACTTCGAATTCAGGTTACATCACATGATTTAATTTTTATTTAAAAATTATGACAAAATATCTCCACCGGACTTAATAGAGATAAGACAATTAATCCAATGCAGATAGACACAAAGAGGGCAAAGGAAGATTCAGACCATTGGCGACCCGTACATTACTTCAAAAGAAACCCAATTCAGTCATTCCCGATCCTGCAATAAATATTTTTGCAAAACGGATGATTCAATCCACCAAAGTATATAACAACATGAAAATAATTTCCTCTTCCAAAGGCTAAAAGGTATTAGTGCCACATTTGCTAGTCTTCCTAGTATGGGATAAATGTAACTAAATAAATAATTAGTGTGGACTAGAAAACTAACAAAAGAATGTAGGACTGTACAAACCAAAGATTTATTATAAATTTATTCAATGAAAGCACAGTGATCAAATTTCTTTGATTTTGTGTGAGTGATAATTTCTCTCTCTTAACAATTCTTAAGGAATTATTTCATTGATTTTTTCAGAAGACCTATAAGCAGACCAATCTAAGTTTGGTTCTAAGTTTCTATATAATAAATATTTGAATAAAGATCTTATGTTTCTTTCAATAACTATGTCTACTCATAAACTTTATGTGAAAGATACCATTTATAAATGTTATTATGGTGCTAAAATAAGGGGAAACCAGAGGATTAAGAGAAAGGCTTATTTGATTCAGATTAGATAAATAATCCACACCAAAGTCTTGTGCCTTTAAGAAAAGAAAATTTTTTCGCTTCTTATTCAAACTTTTCGGAAACATGAAAAACGCTGCTTAGCTATAGTTATCAAAGACAAACAAATTTTCAAAACAGCAAATGACTCATCATTTTCTAATATTTTATATATTAACTGTAAAAACAGTGAAGTTTGCTTTTCCTCGCTTTCGAATTAAATTCAACCAAATTCAACTAAACACAAATTTAAAACGATTTTCAACCAAATTCAAGATTTTAAACGTATTTTCCGAAACGAAAACTAAAGACAGAATACATCAAAATTTTCATATTCTCGAATTTCGACAGAAATAAAAATTTTCGCGAACTAAACTTATACACCCTTTCCACATTTACTCATTTCAACTTGTTTTAATGAACAAAGGCCAAATCTTTTACACAAACAGACTGTAATTAATATGAATCAAAGACTACACCTCTTTTCCTCAAACAGTTAAGCTTTAGCCTCCTCAGCCAATGCTGCAACTTGCTCTTCTTTTTCTTTGTCTTCCTCTTTGCTTCGAACCACGTTCTACACAAAATACACCTCACCCATTTTAAAGACATAATCATTCACTATCCTATTAAAAGCAACCAAAGTTTATAATCAAGAGGTAAAAAGACTCTAGGTCTCCTATCACACAACTACTATTAGAAAACATGTAAACAAAAAAAGAAAGTATTTCCATGGAAAATGATTGGATTGTAGAAATTTTCTAACCTTTCTTCATCCTTGACGATCCACATACCAAAGTTTGTCCTTACCTATATCTAATTTCTGCACAATGTTTGATTTAGTCAGCAATCAGAAACTAAAATCGTCATTTTGGTGGCTACTTTGTAACTCACAGGGTAGCCCAAAGTTTGGTTCCTTTCCAATCAAGACTTCTATTATGAACCACCTTTCTTTGCTGTTCCAACAGTGATTACTCCCACCTAAAGAATAAACATAGGGAAAAATCAAGACCAATTTACATATAAAATATCATATAACAATTGATATGCACCTCTAACCCAGACTCAAGCCTACCGTATAGTGCTGCACAGGCATCTGATGATAAATGACAGTGGGGTGTCACAAATCGATTAACAAAGAAAGCAAGATAAGAACGAACATTGCTCAAAACACGCGTTAAAATAATTAAATTTTTCAAACAGAGATACTACCTTAATAAGGAGGTACCATCTTGTCCAATCTGTGATATTACTTTAAATAATTGATTACAGCAGCACTTAAAGCCAATTCTTTTCCGTAATACGCTCAATCCATTTATTTCAATTTTTCATACTTTCATTTTAATTCCCAAATTCCAGAATCCGATACATACTTTTGCCAAATGGTTAAGTTATGAGATACACAGACCTTCATTCAGTAGTTATCAGGTCTCTAAGATAGAATATAACACTTAAAGTCGACACAACCAATCAAACATTCACATTATTAGAAGTTATAACAAAAAATCTGCCCCTGAAAAGACATAAAGAGAAAAGGTAATGTCACAATTTATTTAATAGGTAATAACTACATCACCGAGAAGTCCATGTCATCAAAATCCATGCCAGATTTCTCTGTTACATCATTGTTAAAAAAAGGTTGTATCAACAAAGATGAATGATATAAAACAAGGAAATTAAACAAAGAGGAAACTAATGACAAAAGCAAACTCCTACCATTTTCATCTTCTTCATCAATCCATTTGTCCCAGTCAACTTTAAGGAAGATGGGCGGTTTTCCTTCATTCTTTAGTAGCCTCGCCCACCATTTCTTCTCTTTTTTTCGCTTTTGCAATGGAGCAGTACTTGGACACCAACATTAACCTCTCGCTATCCTGCATTATTGATGTCATTTCAGTGGTTTGAAACTACTAAGTGAGAAATTCCACTGGGCTCTTTAGGCTCCATGCCATTATACCTCAACTTTGATCTTATCAAACAGTTCAATATCAACTTCATAAGGAACATCATCTTTGGTAGCAGAAAACATGAATCTCCCTTCAGGTTCAAGCTTGACCTTTACATCTTTAGCATCAGGTAACTCAACAGTGAGGTAGAGCTTGTCAGATCTCTGGGCCCACTTCACAGTTGGGTGTCGGCTGTAACCAGTAAATATTCATTGATGAATATATCCGATACATTTTGCCAAAATACCATTCTCTGCCAAAGTATACCAACACCAATGGTATACAGAAGCAAGTAAACATTTCATAAGCTCAGTCCAATCTGAGTTCATACCAACACCAAATCAAAACTCTTAGACAACCTATACAATGGTATGGCAAACTAAGCCACCATTAAGGTCCTCCAAGTCTGGTTATTACTTTCCAAGCCCCAATCCCAACCTAGATATGCATGAGGCATTTGTGTGCTACTAAGAGACTTCAAGAAAAGGGCAAGAATTATTACAAGCATATGTGACACCACTGCCAATCTAAACAATTGAAGGTAGATTCAGATGAAATGAAAACAGAAAAGTAAAGCTAATAGGTGACAATGAGGAAGAAGCTCTAGAGACAATGTCCTTGGATATCCAGTAACAACACTTTCTGCATGCACACTATAATGTAAAATATTATTATAGAGACATACATTGGTCATTAGGAGACATCTGCCACTGGCTCCCTTCCGCTCTTTCAGAGATGAACCACAAGCGTTTCATCAAGGCGAGTGCAAGAAACCTGGGCTGGAAATTACGTATCTACTAAAAGAAGATTTCCATGTAAGGAGTAAATGATTGCCTCTATGTTGGCACCACATGAAAGCAAGAAAATAGTACCAAGAGCTGAGGCAAGACTAGAAACTACCAAGAGATGGAATATCAAATGCTCTATAATGAATTCTTTGCTGTTCTCTAATACTGTAGCTGAACAGTGAACACTATTGGAGAAATCGTAAGTGGCCAAGCTTTGCACTCTCAAAGGCCCATGAGCCTATGATAGTGTGAGCAATGATGACAATGAGTAGACATAGAGAAGATACGACAACAAGGAGGCATTGATAGGTTCTAAAGAAAAACATATTAAGTAAAAACAGAGCAGATGCTACAAGAAGGTGGTACTTTTAGTTTCTAATTAAAATCCTAACCCTAAAAGGAACACTGGGAAACTGCAAAAACACAATTGTAGCTGCCACCTTCAATATCTGTTCCTTAATCTAGTAGCTGAAGTAATAGCAATTAGCACTAGCAGAAGGCAACATGATAATAGAAGAAGCACGAAGTTAGTGATCACAATATGCATTTATGTGCTAGATTAGAGTCAATGAAGGCTATGTGCCTAATCTTGTTCACATGTCATGATGTCAACGAAAATTAAGGAGCAACCTTGTCACAAGAGGACTTATTCTAACCAGAAGCACCTAACATGCAAGGGAAGCAAGAGGATCGGTCGCGTACTCAAAAACTTAGGGTTTCAAGTGATAGGAGTTGGAGAAAAGGATTATGAGATATTGCATGGAGCTGCCAAAATATATCTATGTTGGGGTGTAGTCCATGTGCTCAATTCTACTTAGCATGTGAAGTGTTGGATACGAGTAAAAATTTCCAAATTTTCTTCAATGAGGAAGTAAGCAGACATTGGATGGCATATCTACCATTCAGGATGAAAGGCTACAAAATTTCCAGAGCTTTCGTGACATGCAGAGGAATTTGGCCTAGCTCTTATATGCATTAATACAAGTGTATTACAATGCAATTTACAGGGAAGTTCTTGTCATATAAAAAATTCAATCTTGTTCTTCATTTATGTAATTGAAGAACATTACTTAGAATGCAGAAATATAGCATTTTTTACATGTGTAGATATGTATGGTGAAATTCTGACAACTGACTGTAATAAGGAATGAGAAATAATCCCAAATTTGTATTTGATATCATAGGGGTGGTGAGAACACTGAACCCCTTCTCTCCCTGCAATTTTTCACAAAAATAAATTTCTTCCCTTGGTATGATTTGAACCAATTCCATGAGGTAGTCAATTTCCAGTTGGTAGGAAGAAGAGAGAAGTGGTAAATGCAAAACTCTTTAGCCTGCATAGCACAGATGAAGGACAAAGTTGGAAGAAAGTTTAGGGAAAACAGCAAGGTGATATTCAAAAATGTATTCAGAAAGAAGAATGAGGTGATACTAAAAAAAATTGAATTTAAAGGGAAGTTAGTGGGAGCCAAAGCGTTGTACTCAAAACATAGTAGATTCCCTCTGGATGTTGTTCAAAGTCCTAATTTTTATACACACCCATATGGGGAAGAAAAAAAGGAGGGAAAAAAAGGCATTGTCTTTCACAGACTTCTGCTGTATCCTAGGATATCGTCGATATCTCTGCCACTCTTCAAAGGAAATTGTGGGGAAAGCAGTACTCCCACCATATGAGTGGATTGCAGGGAAATTAGGAGGGCTTATAAACAACTCTACTATTACAAAGATCTGTGAATTGTGAGTAATACATTCTGATCTCACTCTGATTCCTCAAGAAATCCAACAACACTTTTGTGAGTCTAAATCACAATCTCCATTGACTAAACAAATCTGAAAGTCTAGCCATTCTATGGGAACCTTATCCATTACTTTAATGTATTTGTCTTATTTTGCTACTCATCGTTTATCAGCGTAAGACATATGCCTGCCTCAAGTATTACCAACTCCAGAAAAATCAAAGAAGAGAAATCAAATATCTGGCAAACAAGTCTAATTACAGTAGAGTAGATTATAGAGTACTTTAGTTGTGTGTTTCTCCTAGTTTTTGTAGTGAAAATGTTCTCTAAAGTGTTTTTAGGAAATCTACTAGCAAAATGTTTATCCTTTCAAAACTACAAAATATCTCTTATATTTTCAAAAGTATTTCTAAATTTACCTAAATACCTTTCTTGCATTTTCAATTTAGAAGAAATTCCTAAAATCCCATCACTCACAAACGAACTAAGATAAAGTTTTTCAACAGCAGCTCCAATGAACTAAAGTTTCACTTCAGTCACAGATCAGAGAGAGAGAAATCTCTCTGTAAATCAAAACCATTGGACAACATCAACGGTCTAAAAACCATAATGTTCACAATAAAAGAGCTTCGAACAAAGCATTGTAAATTAGCTTTTTGCACAAAATCCCATTGAAGAGATATCAAACTAATGCAACGATCTCAGACATGCCACAGACACAGCACAGATATTCAGAAAGCACAATATGAAAACGCAGCCCCATTCGAAAGACTTTAAATCGAACATAATTTCAGCGAAAACAAAGAAAACTAAGATATCAGCCATGAGCAAGAAAACATCTGGTCAAAACCAAGGATAAATACTTTTAAAAAATTTCCAAAGATATAAGATGGGTCTGAAATACAAAAGCAAATATTTCATCAAGAAAAACAACATTATAACATATGGAATGCAAACGGACAGAGTTTTACCTCTATCCTGTGAAGAATAATATGAAGCAATAGCAGAAAGAAAAACTTTTGAATGAGAAGATGTAACCTGGGACTGAGGAGATGAGGAGAAGACAGGCTTTATAGATGTTAGAGGAAGGAAGGGGTGGTAACTGCAACTGGTAACTGGTAAAAAGTGTGTGAAAAGTGCCAGAAAGTTCTGGAGAGACACAAGTTTCTTCTAGGAATTTCCAGTTCCACAGGATTTTTAAATCAAATCAAACTCCGTCCAGTCCAAAGGTCAAAACACCTTTTGCATTTAGTCAAAGAAATTAAATTATGGATAAGGTGCATTGATCTATAATTGTTTTTTCTATTTGTTTTTTTAATTTTATTTTTGTTGATGTCATATCACATAGGTTATAATATTATGTTGTTACGAGAAATTGAGCCTCGATCATGTTCCTCATCTCATATTTTTATTGCTTAAACAGACTCAAAGGCTATAATTTAAATTTAGAAAAGAAAATAAAAGTGAAGAAAAAATAAATAAATTCAAAATCAATGCATAATTTTTAGATAAATTGGATTAAAAGAAACAATTCTAAAAAATATTTAGAAGAATAACCTTTTATAAAAGTAATCTTAAAAATTTTATTTTTTCAAATAAAAATGTCCTTAAAAGTGGAAATAAATATTCCTTACATGATAACTAAATTTCCCGTGAGTATTTTACGTGATCCTCGACATTATAACTAAGAGTTTCTATGTACATTTTTGAATCAGTGCTTTTATACTTTTATGTACTTTAAAGAAAAATATTAATTTTACAAAAATTCAAATATTTCAATATTTTGAAAAGTGTGTCTTCAAATAAATTTTTTTATAATTTTAGAAAGTACCTAGGAAGCTTTCGGTTTAAATTCATAATTTTCGAAATTTGACCAAGTCTTTTCTCAAGAAACTTTAAGTTAAAATTCAACATTTTCAAAATTTTAGAAATTATCTGTTTTTAAAGTGTTAAAAAGTGGGTAAATTTAAGAATATTTATGTACCTTGTACATTTGAGATTTTTTTTTTTTTTTTTTTAATGTGGGACAAACGTCGCAAACCCCCTTGAAAACCTCAAAAGTTTAGGTTGGACGGTCAAGATCAACCAGTCCTAATTACAACCCTAGCTATAGTGACATGTCAGCTTAACCTATTTTAGGTCAGTTTATTCAAGCTATAAGTTAAACATAGTTTAATAGCCTTCAAAAGTTTATCCTATTTAGTCCGATTATCCGATCATTTCTATTCTGACTAACTTCCGATCAACTACAAGACGGCCATACAAAATAGGATAAAACGGGTCAAAACAAAAAAAAATGTTTAAAAAAATTAATTTAAAAAATTCATTATTCATCAAATAAAAATAAATAATATATAAATATATAATAATAATTGATATATAAAATGATTGAATATAAACAATATAATAATAGTAAAAAACTTAACTAAATAAATAATGATATATAAATAATCGTTATAATCGATAATCGTAGTATCAAAACTAATTACTAAATAAGAAGAAACAATAAATTAAGAACTTAATAACATATCTGAAAAAAAAAAAACAACTTCAAGGTATAAAATGAAATTTTATATACCTCTAATCGTCATTAAATGCATTTGCCTCTATCTCCATATTAGAGCATACACATCCTCAATACGCATTGAAATTTATCATTATCTATTATTAATTAATTTTTTAATATTAATATAAATTTTATTTATATTTTAATATAAAACCAAAAAATGCATTCTTCAACTATCTATAATCATATTAGGAAAAAAATAAATGTTTAATTTTGTTAATAATTTTTAAAAAAACAATAATTTGTTATTAACATTAGTTTAAATAATAAAATTATTTAAAATATACTGATAATTTAATTATTTAATTTAACTTATAAAGTAGTACAACTTCATTTTTATAAAAAAAAAAACATATATGGTTGAATAAAATTTAAAGGATAAAGAAAAAAATGAATTGTAAATATTTAAAATATGATTAATCTAGATAAAACAAAATAATATTAAACTATAATTTATTTAATTCAAATGCATTCCTAATTTTTCTTACAATATTTTCAAAATATTAATTTATCGTAAATTATATAAAAGATACATTTAAAAATTAAAAATAAAATAGTTAAAACAACAAAGTTTAATATATTAATCATATTATAATAAGTATTATTTTTAAAACTCCTATGTTACAAAAGCGATAGCCAAAATATCAAATTTTATAAATGAATCCTTAAAAACATTGATTATTAAACTAATTACTTAAAAAAAATTAAATAAAAATTTCGTAGTTTAACGGCATCCAGTTGTCAACATTACTACAGGCCAAATGGGTTGCGCTAAGTCGGCAAAGTTTTTTTCGTGTCTTAAATTTTACAACTTAACCCTAAAATTTTGACACCGAGCGATTTCATCGTATTGAACTCATATTGTCAACTCTACAGTCATGCAATATGTAATGGAGATATAGAGTCCTTGAATTTGTTCCTAATAGCCACCAATTCAAATTCCCTTCCTTTATCGTTATCTTCTGCCTTCCCTTAATCGTTATCTTTAAGTGATCCTATAGGATTAGTGAAGATGGGCAATGTTTCCACTGTAATCTAGCGACATGTAAAAAAATCAACATGGTGAGGTGACACTACATCAATTACAGTCCCATTACGCACCGAAGATTTACTCAATCATTAACTTCAAGACTCATTTAAATTATATGAGTCACATTAAAGCCACAGGAGAATTTACCCGATCGTCAACTTCAAACCATGCAACAAGGTAGCCCAAACAGTCATGATTATAGAAAAACACATGTATGAGGGGGTGGCATCTGCATCCTTGACCTCATAGGGATGGAGACATTTCGCCCTGAGAGATGACATTTATTTTGTTGGTAAAGGTGAAAAGATGATTCCTAAATCTTCAAAATAATGATCATATTATCAACTACAAAGAGGATTTGAGAATCACCAGATGATGAGGTCTTCTATTGTAGAAAGCCAATCCCAATCCCATTTTGATTGATTTGTTCCTACCATGGATTGAACTTGAGTTATTGCCTTGAATCTCAATCTCTCGGGACAAGTAATTTTCCGGCAAATCTGAGAATTTCCATGTACTTTTTTTTGTCATAGATTTCATGAGTCAAGTATCAACACAAAAAGACTGAACCAAGGGGAGGGAAGAATTGATCAAACTACATACATGATCTGATGAAACAGAATTCTAAAGCGCTTACACAACATTAACAATCTGAGAAAACAACTTGATTCTAACAACAAAATACCCAGTATTATAAGACCCACTGAAAACATATTTCCCCATAGACAGTAACAACCATCTACTGTGTTTTAAGTTAATGTTTTGAGCACCGACTAAATTTGCTAGATAGTAAGTCTTAACCAAAGCTTAAAATGTCTGATCCTAGATATAGCCAAATCTGGTGATGATATTCCTCCACAGAGAAAATGCCTGCTCGGCACTTGCACTTGTAAACAGGCTCATCAGGAGGATATGTATACACTGTTGCCCTTGTTTGTCTCTGCCACAAAATGAAAAATAAACAATAATGTGAGAAGCAAGACTAGGAAAATCAATAACATTGTAGTATAATTGCACCTGAAAAGGAGATGGTATGAGCCGAGTTGACAAAAAAGAACGAGAAGTTAAACCAGCAAACACATGTTTCCAATCAACCCTGGATTTAACATATCTCATTGCATCATATCCATAAATCAATATCTGCATTAGAACAAGATCCATATATTTCATCCAATTGCAAATAGCCATACAAGGTAATGGGTTACAAAAATAAAATAACCTCTACCAAATACCATTCTTTTAATAGCTTATTCCACAAGGGGTGTTCCATACTAAGCTGGTCAGCCAATGCAACCTAAAAGTTTAAGTCTAAAAGGCTCCAAGAATGCTGCAGGAAACCTGTTGCACAGCGTGTTTATGTTTTGAAACATCTTTCCCACTAAAAGGAAACAACCAATGTAAGACCAGCAGCAGAGTTTTTATTTATGTTTATGTTTCCATAAATCGTGATTCAGAATCTAAACAGGTTTTATATGCAAGCTTATTGTGTAGGAAATAGTCTGGTCAAATTTTCCAGAAGTGGTTAAGGCTCACGCTATGAGAAGAAAAAATACATTGAAGCAAATAACAATTTAGTTAACCAAAGTCCAGCCCAAGTTCCACAAAGTCTATAAATACCAGAAAAGACTTTTATTGATGCAGGATATTAAAGAGGCGGGTTGGTCAATTCATTTTCCGATTAGGAGAGGCTCAATATCCTATCGAGGTTGGCCATGCCACCTTCCTTAGAGATGCATGCCATAATTTATATCAATTCATGAAGTTCGTGACTTCAAAGTGATTGACTACATTCAACATGACAGAGAAACAAATAACCAAGTGAAAATCACAACTTAAATCATTCATACAAAAAGTTCCATTGTATGGAAGAAAATAAAGTTTCCCAAGTATTCATTCCATTACAAGAATAATGCTGAACTACAAACAAGTAACATTAAGACAGCATGGTGCAAAGGCAGCATGGTGCAAAGGAAGCACTGCAAATTCACAAAACAATACAGGTCTTGCAGACCTCATAAATATGCTACCAAATCCCAGCGAGTTCATACACCAAAATGACTTGTGGATCATTAAATGTATTGCGTCTGTGTATGTGACATTACTGCTCAGATCACCATAGTGGAAGCATGGCAAACAGAATATGATTACCAAGGCCACAAGTATCTGTTTCTGGTAAGAGAACATCCAAGTGAAAGGCCCTGATTTTCCTAGCCTTTTGATGGTGAATTGTAAAGAGATATATGTCACATGTATAAGAGGCAAAACTAATATGTGCATCATATCACTGCCACCTTCTCTATTATTTAAGATTTAGAATGCAAGAAAAAGAGCATGGTTAGCATGCCAGTGCCACAGGCTTAAAATTTTGTAATGATATTACAATGAACCAATTGATCTACAAGCTTTTTATGTGATAAGCCTCAAATTACTAACCTTTGATTATTCATATAAATCTTGTCTAATCTTCTTTTACATGTATCCCGCATATGTATGAGGATTCTGGACATTCTTTTCCAATCAGTATCCAACAGAAGTCAATAATCTTAAGGTAACTGCTTCAACCCACTTCTTCAGAGGAAGAAGCGTTTTCGGCCCTTCAGAGTTTTTGTCAGGATAAAACTTCTGGGCTGGATAGATTTACAATGGCTTTTTGCCAATTTGCTTGGAGTTTTATGAAAGAAGTGTTGGCTTTCTTCCAAAATTTCTTTGATCACGACCGGTTTGTTAAGAGTTAAAAAAGGAGCTGAGGACTTGAAGGCCTTAAGGTCTATTAGTTTTGTGTGTGTATGTGTGTGAGGGGGAGGGGGGTGCGGAATATAAGTGGCTTGCTAATCGGATGATATTGGTGTTAGAAAAACTGATCTCTAAGACCCAACATCCTCATGGGACAAATCCTAGATGCGGCCCTTACTGTAAATGAGACCATTTTTTTTCGATAGGCAAACAACAAGATATATATATATATTCAAAAAACTGGGACAAGCCCAAACAGCATACACAAGAAGTATGCAGGGTCCTCAAGGAAGAGGGAGAGAGAAGAAAAACCAAACCAGCCCCACAAACAACACACACGACAGAAAAACACAAACAGCCTCCTTAAAACACCACCCAACAGGCTTGCTAAGAACACAGTGACATCTGAACCCTGATAACTAATGTCCAAGACCACAAAGTATGAACAAAGGCATTCTTCATTTTTTGGGTTGAGGGCTCTCCTCCATCAAACACAGCTTTATTTTTCTCCCTCCAAATGCACCAAAAAAGATGTATGGGTGCTGCCAACCAGATTTTCTTAGCTTTTTTCCTCGCAAAAGGCCTTCTCCAACCAGCCATTATCTCTTGAACTGAAATATGAAGAACCCAATTGATACCAAAGACGACAAACAACAAATCCCAAAGATCCTGCACCTTAGCACAATGGAGGAGGAGGTGATCTAAATTTTCTTCCTCCCTTTTAATGAGAGACCATTGACTCGATAATGAAGAACAACCCATAGTGTAGCGTCCTAAGTAAATTTGATATTGAAAATAAGGCGTACGATCATGTGGACTCGTCCTTTTTGCTTTCTGTTATGGGCAAGATGGGCTTTGTGGAAAAACGGATAGGGTGGATCAAATGGTTTCTATCCACAACTTCTTTCTTTATCTTGATAATGGGACACCTACCGACTTTGTTCAAAGCTCTAGGGGACTGAGGGAAGGAGATCCACTCTCTTCCTATTTTTTTATTATAGTAATAGAGGCTCTATGTTGCTTATTAAAGAGCAGTAGAGGGAGGTTTTCTAATGACTTGTAAAGTGAGGGATAGAAGTAACGAGGGGTCGACAGCCCCAATTACCTTTGCTGATGATAATTTTTTTATCGATAAGAAAAGAAGTGTATTGATGAATAGACACTCAAAGTAGTGGCCTATGAGATAAAGAGAAAATACCTTTTAACCCTTACAAAAAAACTAACTCCTCAATTAGCACTCCACCCAATCAATAAATTGAACAAAGGTAGTGGGACCATCCTCTATAAGACATCAACCTTGACCAAAGGAGATTTACATAAAAAAAAAACAAAAACTTAAAGCTTTTGTATGACAAAACTTCATCCCTAAAAATAATGTCATTCCTTCTGGGTTTTCCAAACCATTCAAAAGAAGTAATAAAGGTCCCGCTTCAACACTATCTTCCAGCTTACAACATCTCTTCCACCCCATAAGGGCATCCCCACAATCAAGAGGGTTCACCCGTAAGATGCCAAAAGAGAGAAAAGAAAGATCCCAAAGCAACGAAGTTACTGCACAAAGATAGAGGAAGATGGCTTGCCCTCTCCTCAACTTCTCTTTGGCATAAAATCACCTATAGGCAAGAATAAACCCTCTTTGTAGAGTTGCTCAAGAGTTAAGATTTACCCTGCTGCTTCCTAAGCAAAGAAGCATTATTCACTTAGGCTGAACATGAACCCCAAATATTAGCCACAGAGAGGAAAAGCAATACATGATCTAGCCTAACACCTTGTGTTTTTATAGAAAACATCATCTTGTTCCATCCACATGGCATATCATCTATTTCTGCATATAATTTCTTTGGACCTAGCCATGAGAGGAGTCTTACAGCCTCACCCACTTCCCAATCATTGAGGTGTCTAATGAAGATAGATCCCAAAACCCCCCACCCTCAATCTCTCTTCAAACAGCTCTCACCCAAGCTTCCTTGGAGGTAGTGATGGAAAATATGGAAGGGAATTAATGGTTCAAGGGGGGTATCTCCACACCACTTATCCTCTTCCAAAATTTCACCCTTTGCCCATTCCCCACCACAAAGGATAACTTGTTAGATATCAAATGTCCAAATATTCTGATTGCTTTCCACAACCCCACTCCATGGGTCTACAGTAGATGAGATTAGTTCGCTTTTGTTGATGACACATTGATCTTTTGTAAGGCCTCTCAAGACCAAATATCGCAGCATCCGCGTTAGCTCCTTATGTGGTTTTGAGGCTATTTCAAGCTTAAAGATTAATTTGGATAAAAGAGAGCTTTTTTTGGTGGTAGAGGGGGATATATAGAGGACTTGCTAGTTCAGATTGGTTGTTTGGCTTCTATTCACATTGGTCTACCTTGGGTGCTCCATTCAATTGGCGGCGGTTTGGGATGGAGTAGAGGGAGAGATTTTGGAAAAGGCTGGTCATATGGAAGAGGCTTTATTCTCGGCGATCAGGATAACTCTTCATGGTAGGAAAGTCGGGCCTCTCCAGGAGGAGAAGCTTGTGCTAAAGACTTCTAAGGCTAACGACTTCTCAGAAAAATTCATATATTCTTGCCTAGATCAATTCCCCCCCTTTGGCTTCCCCTTTCCGCTCTATCTGGAACCCAGTTGTCCCAAGCAAAATAAGCTTTTTCGCTTGGGAAGCTTCTTAGGGTAAGGTTTTGACTCTGGATCAGCTTAAATGAAGGGGTAGATTGCTTGCAAACAGGTGTTTCCTTTGTGAAGAGGAAGAGGAGACGATGGGGACACCACGGTTCATCAGAGATGAGCTAGGTTGCTTTGGGACTTTTTAGGCTATAATGGGTTCCACTCACTTCCTCGACGATGTGCCAGCCTCCTTCGGGCAAGGAGCTCAAGGTGGGTAAAAACGCAAGAAAAATTGGCAGCCCCCTATTTTGAATCTGTGGAGAAGGAATAAAGGGAGAATGAGATTCCACTGCTCATAGGATGAAACCACTGAGTGTTTTATTTGTCTTTGGCAAAATTTGTATAGTGTTGATAAATAATAAATTTACTGGAATTTTGTAGAAGTTGGTTGGGTTGTAGATGAGTTGGAGGGTTGTATGTATTGGGTGGAGGTTTTTTTTTTTTTTTGATCAGTAAGCAGAAGAATGTATTACAAAAGATATAACCCCATACAAGAAGCATACAATACACAAAAAGCCTAAAAACACAAAGCAAAAGAGAGAGTAGTAGGGCATACCAAACCTTGTACAGCTTACCAACCTCAAAAAATAAAGCCCATACAGCCCCTAAAGTCACCAAAAAATCATGCACAGTACACGAATCTAAATCTGGAAAAACTTTTGCCCAGGACCACAAAGCGCAAGCAAAAGAAAGCTTTTAAACTTTGAGTTGTGAAGGTACCTTCTTCAAAAACAGCACTATTCCTTCCCCTCCAAATAGTCCAAAAGAGACAAATAGGTGCAGCTATCCAAATTTTCTTAAGTCTCTTCCTAATCAAGGGTCTTCTCCAGCAGTTTAAAAGCTCTCTAGTGGTGCCAGGCAGAGTCCTTAAGATACCAAAAAGGGCAAGCAAAAAAGCCCATAAGTCACAAACCTTCTTACACCGAAGCAATAAGTGATCAATGTTCTCTTCAGCCTCACCACAAAGGGTGCATCTATTAGCAAGATCCTACCCTTTCTGGTTGATCCAAAGTCATGATTTTCCCCACCAAACTTCCCAAGCAAAAAAAAACTCGAGGGAACACAAGGGTTCCAAATCATCAATCTAGGGAAGGAATCCTCCCTCTGCCCCCCAACACTCCATAGAATGATTTAATAGTGAAACAACCTTTCTTGGACAGCTTCCAAACTATCTTATCCTTCTCATCAAGGTGGGCCCTTTTATCCTGTATGGTAGATAGGAAACTGCACACCACTTCCATTTCCCAATCATTGAAGGGTCTTGTAAACCCTAGTTCCAGTCCCCAACCTCCCTTTTTTTTTATCAGTAAAAAATTCATTAAAAGAAAAAGCAGAGGAGCTAAAAGGAACCCCTAAGTATACGGGAAGTAAACAAAGGGGACCAAAGGCCTATACAAAAAAGAGCAAGGCATACAAAAACTTACCAACCCAAGAGACTAAGCACTAAATATCAACAATAAATTTCTAATGAACAAAAAAATCTTGTTTCAGAACCGTAATGCAACCAAGACTAAATCCACAAAACAAAGGAAGCTTTTAGCCTATGAGTAGAGAAATTGGCATCCTCAAATATTACTCTATTTCTCTCCTTCCATATTGCCCAAAAAAGATGCAATGAGGCAGCCAACCAGATTTTCCTTTCAGATTTCTTAACTGGGAGAGTTTTCCAGCCCAAGAGTAAGTCCCTAGCCATGAGAGGACACCCCCACTTGGCATCCACACAAAACATAAGATGCCCCCATAGCTCCCATGTCTTTGTGCAGTGTATTAGTAGATGATGCACATCTTCTTCAGCCTTACCACAAAGAAGGCAGCGACAGGCAAGGGGGAAACTCTTCTTCAACCAACCTGATTCAAGGTTAGCACGCTTCCCATCGAACTTCCCAAGCAAAAATGCTCATTTTTGAAGGGACATTAGAGTTCCAAAGCATCTTTATGAGCAGAAAAGTTAATGCTCCTAAAGGATCAAATTAGATCTATCCGTGAACAGGCCACCTGAACTCCTTTTCCAAACCAAGCTATCCTTCACAAAGGGAAGAATTCTCTTATTTTGAATAGTGTTGATAAACTCCTAAACCACTTCCATCTCTCAATCATTAAAGTGCTTCACAAATCTTGGATTCATCCTCCTTTCCCCAGACCTCATCCAACTTTGTCTTTGAATCAGCCAAGGAGTACAACAACATGGAAAAGTGTTGCAAAGAAGGTTAGGGCCGCACCAAACATCCTCCCAAAATCCAACCCTACTCCCTTCCCCAACCACGAACTCACTGTTAAGCTTTAACTGTAAAGCCTCTTTACATATTTCCTTCCAAAGGCCTACCCCATAGCTTCCCAGGGACTTCAAGGTGACTCGTCTCTTCTTTAGTCCCATACTTGATTATGTGATGAACTCCTCACCATAGAGCATTATCCTCTACAAAGAAGCCTCCGGTTCCATTTTCCTAAGAGGGCTTTCTGCTGAGGTCGGAAAGGCCACATCCCCAACCCACCCTATCTCGCAGGCAAAATGGGCCTTCCAAATTAATCAAATGCATTTTTCTTTCAGGCCCCCTCCCCAAAGGAAATCTCTTTGGATCTTTTCCAACCTCTGTTTTACACATTTCAGCATTCTAAGAAGGGACATTAGGTAAATCGGCATATTAGAAAGGGTGCTTCAAATGAGCGTGAGAAAATGAGGAAAACATTTTACAAGAGTGCCCTCCAATCTCCCCATCAACTCAAAATCTGCAAACCATCCCCTTAAGGGCAAACTGGGGCCAGGCCAAAGAAGGGAATGGAGGAAAAACAGTTATGCTGAGCGCCACACCAACAATCTTCCAAAAAACGGACCATTTTACCATCTCCAATATCAAACACACTATGGCTGTAATCAAACTTGCTTCCATCCTTATAAGTGTCTTTCCATAAACCAATACCACTATAAGAAGCCTTACTAACCCGACATGCTACTAAGCTCCCACTTCTACCCCATATTTTATGATTATCACCTTTTTCCAATTCCACTTTTTGACAAGCGCCTCTTTAGCAAAGCTAGCTTACCCAAACCACCCTTCTCTTTAGCCACACAAACCATCTCCACCTTGTATCACGGGTTTTTTATTCTCCGCCTCTTTTTTGCTCTTTTTGTTCCACTTTAGGTTTCTTTGTATACCCCCTTGTGAATTTTTGGTTTCTTTATCAATGTATTACTTCTTACCGATCAAAAAAATATATGGAAGAGGCTTTATATCTCAAAGGAAGGAAGAATCACATTGATTTAAAGTATGATGGCTAGCTTATCTATTTACTTTATGTCCTTAATCCTATCCCTAGATCAGTTAGACGAAGAATAGAACAAATTCAAAGGGATTTATGATGGGGAGGTGGGTTTCTTGGAGCAGACGCCCCATTTAAGTGGGATGACTTTGCTGTGATAAAGGGAAAGGAAGATATGAGCTTTCCACTCAACAAGACCCTATGTGTGCAATGGAGTTGTCTGTAAAAATGAAGGAAGCCCTTTGAATCATGTAGCAGAGGAAAGTACGGGAGGAACAAGGGGAAAGGTGCACTAGTGAGGTGAGGGTTGGTTATGGGTTTCGCCTATGGAAAGCAATTAGATATGGGAATGAGGGCTAAGCCCAATGGGCCAGCAACTTTGGCCCAATTTTTTGGATGACTGGACTATAAAATTGATAGCTCAAATAAAACTGGGTCGACTAGCTTGGCTTGAATTGGCTCATAGGCCATTTGGATTCAGGCCACATTGGCACAGTTGGCCTAATTAGCTCGAAATTCTTCTTTAATGACTAATAAGTAAATTTTAATTCTTAATAAGACTTAATTGTTGTAGTTAATACTTTATTGTCAGAGTTAGTATGTGGTTACTTGTTTATAATCTATGGAGCCGAATAGGTTGTATTTAGAAGAAGGCCCTTTTAGGCTCTTTTCGAGTGAATGGCATCCACCCGAGGCGTTAGGTTTTTGTGTTTCCTAAAGATTTTGTCATGTTACCTGAATATAACTCAGATACCTTTCTTCTTTTGGCAATATATGCTCTTATTATTTATCATCAAAAAAAAAAAGGTTATGGTGGTTACAATCATTTAGTTAGCATTTACAAGTTACTTAAGTATATGGTGCTCTACATGCTTGTTTGGGCTTTCTTAAGACTCTAAATTTTATTGTATTGTTTAGAATCTATCATTTTATGTATTAATTATAAGATAAAGATACTCTACTCTTACATATACAGAGTCAGAACCTATTAGGAAACTCATCTTATAGATCAGAATCTATTGCAGCGTTAGATTATTGTATATATATATATATATATATATATATATATATATATATATATATATATATATATATATATATATATTCATAATGGATCAATAAAAAATACAAGGAATTCATTCCTCCAATTCTTGTCTTTCGTCCAACATGATATCAAAGCCTAGGAATTAATTTGTTTAGAAAAAGGCAAATTTTTTGGAAAAAATCTCGAGAAGAACCTATCACCGTCGACGACTGAACTCCGACACGCAGACTTCCCATTGCCTCAACTCCGACCTACACCACCCCACTTGGATTGCCGACACCTGATCTACCCACCGAAAGAAGAAGCTCTAACAATAGGTCCCCCACGCGCCGCCATGTGCCACTTCTCTGTGGTTGTGCTATTCTTTATGCGTCAATGCATGAGGGCACGTGAAGGACTTTCCAACGATGCACCTCTTCCAAGATCGCCGACCACTGAATCTGGCCCCTCCCCCAAACACCCCATCTCCCTCCGATGCCTCCGTACAGTGTTTTTCAAAGGATTTTCTCGGTCCAATGCCTATGTTTTTCTGTGTATTTCTTCCTATTTTCCTTGGATTCCGAGATCTAATCAAAATTCAAGAGGTGCTTGGGGTTTTTTGGGACCATAATCCATTTAGGTGTGGTGTTTTTCGTGGAGAGGTGGTCATTTTCCTTGCAAGATCCTATTTTTTTGGTATTTTTTGGATTTTCAGAGGCTTGTTCGAGTTAGATCTGCTTCTATGACTAACAAGAAACCCTTAGGAGGTGTTGTGTTTCATTATTGTCATAATCCAGTACATATACGCCTAAATCAGAAGTCAGAATAAAAATCAAGATTTAACTGCTTCATTAATTAAATCACTTAAGTCTACATCTACTTTTATCACTACACTCGCCGAGTCAAGTAAAACCAACACATGTTTTCTTTCATCTTCCTCCACATGGGGTCATCGACCGGAGCTGCTACCAACCATGACAGTAATTTAGTTTGGCCGACTACGCTCTAAGCTCACCCTTTACTCCTAATATTATTACCCTTGCAAGATGGGTCAACATCTCAGGTCCCTTTGGTCGTAGATACCCATCCTACTCCTTCAATCAGTTTTAACCTCCGTTCGAAGTTTACCATAATTCTCTTTATGTAATTTCGTATGTGAACTCACTGTGATAATTTAATCACAAAGATTCCCATTTTTTCTTGGACATTTGTCTAATTCAGATCTTTCTACTTTCTAAGATAGCTATCTGCAGAGGAGCGAGTACGTGGGGTCTCTACATCCTTGCAGAAACAGTTGCAAAGCAACGCCGTTGCTTGTTCTGGAGTTGTTACCCTATTAGAATTACATTGTCACTTAGGTCATCCTTCTCTCTCTTTGTTGAAGAAGCTATATCCTCAGTTTTCTAGCATATCCTCATTAAACCGCAAGTCGTGTGGTCAATATGCTGTTTCCATCAAGGCAGATGAGCAAGTCTTAAAGTCAATAAACGAGCTTCGCTCCTTTGAAAGTTAGTCTCCTAATGCCTGGGGGTCCTGTCTAACTTTGTCTCCGACCGGGAATAGATATTTTGTTACCTTTGTGGATGATTTCTCTGCCACTTTGGCTTCATCTAACGAAAAGCTGCTCAGCCTTATTCTCATTTAGTGTTTTTTGTGCTAAATTCAAACACAATTTTTATGTCTCGTTCTCAAATATCGAGAAGTAATGTCAAGGAATATTTACTGAACCTTCCACCTTCATGTTACAACATGGGATTCTTCATCGACTCACACTGACACTCCTTCCCCGGGAACAATCGCAGAATGAGAGAAAAATCGACATATTCTCGAGGACTACCGCCCTTTTATTCCAAATGAATGTCCCTAAACATTTTGGGCCGACGTTTCCATTGTACCGCTTTTTTATTACAGGATGCCCTCATCGACACTTAATCGCTACTCCTTACCACTGCTTGCTCTGCAAATAAACTATCATACCTATTGATCCTAAGGTATTTGGATGCACATGCTTTATTTGGGATGCTCCGTCCTCTCAAGCCTCTAAACTGATCCAAAGTCTTTTAAAATATATCTTGTGGGATATTCTCGAGTTCAAAAAGGGCAGAGTTCTATCGTCCCATTCTCTCGATGTTACTTTGTGTCTACTAATATTGCATTCTTTGAGACTACCCTATTTTCCTTCACATCTATGCTCCGAGGGAGGATGATGATTTATCGGGTTTATTATGTATCCTTACCTGCCTTACCTACTCATCTCGTTAAACCTTCCATTACTCGCGCCTACTCGACGCTGAACCCCTACCGAGTCCAACACCAACTACTTCGCCATTAGATCCACTCTCCAAAGGATGATCTCCCATTGTTATTCAGAAGGTAAACGCTGCAGGTTCACCCAATTTCCCATTTTGTTCTTATAACCATTCTCATTATCACATTCATGTTCGTTTATCAGATCCTCGAATTCCCATCTCTTCCTAACACTCATCCGTGAAGCTTTATCTCAACCCGGGTCGGAGCAAAGGCTATGGTGGAAGAAAGTGTGCTTGATGACAATAGTACTTCGAACTTGGTACAATTACCTACTGTGAAAGAAAGCTGGATGTCACTGGTTTGCAGCTAGTTAATCCCGATAGCCTGGGCTGCTCGATTGAAGCACGACTCAGGTCGAGGGGCACGCTCATACCACCTATGAAAGACTATTTCAAACATTTTCCCGTTGTTAAGATGACATATGTTCGCCTTTATTTCCTTAGCTACCACTTATACTTGGGACTTCCACCAACTGATATTAAGAATGCCTTTCTTCAAGCGACCTTCGTGGGAGGAGGCGGTATAAGGAGCGACCTCCGAGTTTGTCAAGCCAGGGGACATAGAGTGCCAACGTTTCTAAGTCTTCGTATGGTTTGAAACGTAATCCGTGCGCTTGGTAAATTCAACTAGTTCGGTGAATTTGGCATGCAAAAGAAAGTAACCGACCACTTTGTCTTCGCAAGACCTCCAATTCATGTATCATTATGTTGGTAGGGTATGTTGATGATATCAAGTATTAATGTGAGTGAACTCTAAAGCATCTCATCTCTGTCCTTTCAAAGCCACCTATTATTAAAGGACTTAGAGATGCTAAGATACTTCTTAGGCATCAAAGTTATGCGAAGCAAACATGGAATCTTCTTATTTCAAAGGAAATATGTGTTTGATCTATTATCTAAGACTAGAGTTAGGGTAAAGCTCAGTGCATTCCCCATGGTTATGTGTGTACACTCCACAAAGGCGCAAAACATTCAAGATCCTAAAAGATATAGAAGACTAGTCAGAAGCCACCATCTCACAAGAACTCGTGCTGATATTGCCCACTACAATCATCGTTGTAAGCCTAAGATATGTCCTCCAACTGCTTCACTATCGGGCATCTCTCGAATCGCATTCTATGTTACTTGAAAGAAGCCCTGAGAATGCGAGATTTTATATAAGAATCACTCGCATAACAAAATCGAAATAACACGAAATTATGAAGATCTAAGGAAGACATGAGGCTAGCACTCATGCTGCTTATTTCCGAGGAATCTAGTCTCATGAAGAGTAAGAAATCGAGGTCATTTCGATCCAAACAGAGAAATTAAATATAGAAATGATGCAGACAAATTAATCCGTGTATGAAATCACGTGGGTTTCATCAACTCCTTACTAAATTTGATCGAGACAATTCACACCATGAAATCTCATGACAAACTGTGCTACCTCTTCCATATCGCTTATAATCCGTGGTTCCATAAACAAACCAAGATATCGAGATAAATCTTGTTCTCAGAAAATAATAACTCCTACTTGATTTCTACAAGGATTTATAAGAGCCAGAACACCTGGTCATATCTTCACAAAGGCCTTAAGTGGGATTCTAAGAAGATATGTAACAAGTAAGGTATTTAATATCTATGTCTAACTGAGGGAGAGGTTATAAAGATATATCTATCAGACATAGAGTTGTAACCTATTAAGAAACTTATCTTATAGAGTTGTAATCTATTAGGAAGGTTAGATTGGCTTTTGTATAAATATTCATAATTTATCAATAAAAAATACAAGGAATTCAAACAAAACCTTCACAATTTTTTTTGATGGGTAAACAATCAGCATGTATTACTTGCAAAAAATAATACAAACAGTCCACCCCAAAGTGATATACCGAGTATACTAAAAGGGAGCTACAAAAAGTGGCTCCAAGAAGACCTACCAACTCAAAACAAAAATCATGTGTACCCCATCAAAGTATATTTTCACAATTTTAGTACACCCTCCCCCTTGTTCCTCTCCATCCTTTCCTCTTACTATTTGATTCCAAAGAGCTTCCCATTCATTCATGAACCACCAAGTCCATTTACAAAGAAGAACCTTGTTAAAGGTGGAAAGATTCTTGTCCCCAATCACTCACTCTTCTTGCCAAGACAAACCGCCTTCCACTTCACTTTGCCAAGAAAAACTGCTTTCCACTTCACTAAGTGAGGTCGTCGTTCAAGAGCCCCTCCTCCCCATAAAAAAGTCTCTTTAAATCTGTTTAAGACTCACTCTAACCAATCTAGCGATAGGATAAAGGGACATTAAATAAGTAGGTAAGCTAGTCATCATGCTCCGAATCAAAGTAATCCTTCCACCCTTTGAGATGTAAAGGTCTCTTCCACATGGTCAATCTCTTTCAAAGTCCATCTTCTATTTTATCCCGTTGCCACTGATGAAAGGAGGCACCCAAAGGTGTTTCTCCTGGGCAAGTGGAAGGTATAAGCACAACCCACCCACCTCAACAAACAAGCCCTTGGTCATTCCCCATCACCACCAAAAATAATTTACTTTTATCCAAATTAATCTTTAGGTCTGAAAAGACTTCAAACCAAATAAGGAGCCAAAACAAAAATGGGAAATGTCAAACCCCTCATTTCCTCTTCCCCGCACCTTATATAGTATTAAACAACCTCCTTCCACTTCTCTCAAGGTTAACTTAGGCCCCAAGCTATCAAAAAGAGATGAGGCGACAGGCTCCTCATTTCAGTAACCCCCTTGAGCTGAAGGAGCTTAAGGGGTGTTCCATTCACTAATATGGGAAGGAGGCAGACAAATACCACCTAATCGCTTATCCACTTCCCTCTCCAAAACCCATCTCGCCCATATGAAAGCAATTTACTTCAATTTACATATAAAAAGATCTTTCAAGCAAATTTCAAAGATTTGTGGTTAATATACATATAGAAACCATATAAGATGGAGCACATCACCTAATGAAATAAGTATGAAATACAACCGAATAATTTATCACAATTTTTATTTTCTATTTTTATTTAGTTTTATATGATTCGAAAGAGTAATATTTTTTTATCGGTAAAATTTTTTTTTTATAATATTTAGAGGTACATTTGTAACTTTATCTTTGTCAGCATCTCTCGTCACGGTTAACTTACTTTATCTATAAAAAGAGAAAAATGTAACATCTTTTTCTTGGTTATTATACTTTTTTTAGGTAAAAAGAAAAAGATATCATACTTTATCAAAAAAGATATCATACTAACATCTTTTTTTTCTACCATAATATGGTCAATGTAAAGGATAACAAGTCAAGGCTAAAGGTTCTACACAATCATACTCCACAAAGGAAACCAATGCTCACACACCAATATCATACAATGTCTTCTAATGCCATGTCAGGAGATCTAAATATATAACTAAAGCATTTAGATATTATACTTAGATTTTAAATCTTCTAATTTTTTCAATGAAAAACTCATATGTGGCTTCATTTTGTTGATAAATTGCATCATTAACCCTTTTCCAAATAATTAAATAAATTTCCATATTATGCTTTCGATGCACAAAAATAATATTAAAGACAATAATAGGAAAACATGCAATTTCATTTGGAGAGAGGCTCAAGATAAACAACCTAGAAATGTTTCTAACCTTTTAATTTGATGGACTCCCTAAGAGTGCATTTCGTAAAGGTCAACCATAATAACTCCTAGTCATAAATCCGCATAAGCATTTTCTCTTCTGTGGAGTATGGTTACTCGGAGCCCATACTTTCTTGATTGCAACTCATAATCATAAGCTCAACTCACAAAGGAGGAATGTGTTTGATTGCGAAAAATGCACTATGGAGAAAGCACTCATTGTTGTCTTCATATAGAACTGGCTGCCAAAAGACATTGGGAGAGCAGCTATGATTCATAAATCGAGCTACATTTCCAGCATATTTTGCACTTATAATTAGAGGAGCTGGGATATCATAATGCTCGTTAGTCTCAGCAGATGGCTCCTCTCCCAATAAAGCAGGATCATGATTCCATTTGAATGCATCATCATACACACGGGTTGTATCAAAGAGGTATTCATTACTCTCAACTTCATCCCTCTCTTGATAAACCTTAACACTGTCCAAGACTTCACCTGCATATTCACAGATAAAAGTACCAGCACGGATTGGATCCCATGATCGGAGACCCCAACCTCTATTATTGGTTTTGAACACTTCTAAGCGTACTTTTAAACCAGTCTGAGATACTCGATTCTTGCAGTTAGGAAAGCATGGGCATGAGGGACCACACTCATGCAGTAATGGCCTCCTGGAAACTAGAATCCCATTGGAGGTATATGGAAAATCACCTCTATTTTTCCGAATACAAGAGCAGTTGAGATCACCAGGGAGGCATGCATTCTGGCAGTTGCAACCAAAAGATGGGTGTTTGAAGTTATATGGTTTCAAATACCGGAGAGTAGGAACATAAGTGAAATGAGCAGGTCCTTTCTCATCATCAACATCATTTACAAGTGAAACTGGTATACTTTCTGCCCCAGATGTTAGGTCTGGAAGAATAAGTCCATGCCTCGAAGACAACCCTTCCTTCCATTTCTGAATTGATTTCCAATGAGCAAAAGCGCTAGGCTGCCCTGGTATTCTGACCAATTTATATTTGAACATATTGCAACCAGACTTCCCTTTCTCTGTCCATGATTGCTGGATGGTATAAAGACCATCATAGACATACACCTTTGACAATGGATTAACAGCATCTTTCACCCCTCGAATAACTCTTACTTCATTGGCTCGTTGAGAGCTTCTATCCAAAGCAAGATTGCCCCTTTCAAGCTTCTGATCAGCCACTTGCTTATCTTTCCTGTTTACATTCCCACCCTGGCCAGTATAGATCAAAACATCGGCATCATCAGCATCATCATCATACCCTCCTGACGAGACAATGCTTACAGCCACTGGCTCGTCTTCTAAACCACCCTTAACAAACATGTAGTCAATCCCAGCCATAGATTGAGCATGTAATCCAACCAAACACATCTCCATCCGGAAAAAGAAAATATCACCAACCTCAACACCAGGAGCAACCCCAATTCTCTTCCTCATGTTTGTCCGAATCCCTCTACTCATCAAAATATTGCCAGTTTTTAAATCTGCACGTTTAATACCCCCACCAGGAGATTCCTTAGCTTCTTCAATTTGACTGATTCTTCTTCGAGACGCATCAAATGTCGTAAGTATATAATTCACCAATTCCCTGTTTCCATCTTCCATTTGAAGTGAGCTAAAAGCCATAACAAAATTCTTCGCTGATCCTTTTCCATTATCCACCGATAAAGAAACACCCGGATCTTTGCTTTTCTTGGCCTTCTTCCGGGAGGAATTGGAGGCGCGCAAATGAGGAGCTGCCTGCTTTGGGTCACCAAACAACCCATCATGTTTCCCACCCATATTCGAGTTGTTATTCGGAAACTGCGCATCATAATCTCTGGAGGGTTCTGCATCTCCATTCACCGCCCCATGAAAATGAGGCGGAATCCTGGAAAAATGGGCAGGTGGGGTTTTGTATTGGTTCATATCAGGTGAACTTTGAAGCCCCTGCGGCGCACTAAATGGATAAAATGGAGTAAACCCAGGTGGGAAAGGTCCGAAGGGCGAAGAACACACAAATGGGGGCGCCTGGGGCGGATTAGGGAATACCGGAACCAAACTCCGCAAAGGCTTGATATCCAGAACTCGAGATTTATCAAAAGAAGTCGAAGGAGGCACAAAGCCATGGCCTGATCCTCCATCCATTTTAACCCCTTCAACCAACCAAACAAACAAAAAAGTTTCTTTCCTTTTCTTCTCCTTTATGGGTTTCTCTTCTCTTGCAGCAAAATCGTTCAATTCAAGGACTTATAACATACACTTGGAGTGCACTAGTGAGTGACCCATCAACAAAATGATTCCTGCCTGCAAAAGAAAAACAAAAGGGCATGTACAGTACAGTTGAAAACCTAGCTGCTGCAAACCCTAAACATCAAAGTTCAAAGGAAGAGGCAAAAGGGTTTCAAGATCTGAAACTAAAGATTTCAAACCAACCAAAAACAAAAAACAAAAAAAAAATTATCCATGTATTTTAAGATCCAAAACAGAATATATTCCAACAGAAAACATAAGCAAGTGTCAACATCCTTGTATATCAGAAAGAGAAAATGGTTGTGATTACCTACAGAAGCAGTGATCTCAAATGTGAATTCTCTTTTCCATTTTCTTCTGGGTTAGGGTTATATACAGAGCTGATGAAATGAAAAGACAACTAAGGCTTCCCGTCAGGCTCACTTCTGTGATGTGTCAGTCAGTCACCCCCATCGGCTCTCGTTTGTCTCCTCCCCATTTGGGTTTTCCTTTCTTTTTTAAAAAATATATATATCTTTCTTAATATAATAATTTTCTCGGGAAATTTCTTTTATTTATGGTAAATATAAATATCGTACATTTTACCCAAGCCCAGGTGCGACACATGTGAAGTAGGAAGAAATTTTCAAGAAATTAATATGATCATAAATTTTTTACAGACAAAGAATATATAATTTGATCCTTTGGGATTCATAATGATATCGCCACCTGCCAAATGAGTTTTTAGGTTAGCTCATATGATCAGAAAAAACAGATTGAGCTATCTCCATATTTATTAGTGACAATATCATGATTTTATAACTTAAAAAAGATTTGTAAAGATAAATCTTTTTAGATTTGAAATTATGTGATGATGATGATTCCGCATTCATGTGAATTCGATGTTAGAAAGAGAATTTTGACTTCAAATGGATACCAATAAATTTTTAATTTCTTGAAACTTTATATAAGAGAGGTTTCCAAGGTTTACATGAATTGAACACTTGTGTTTGGTTGAACAATAACATATGGGGAAATGGTTAGCATTGTGTTTCATTTGACCAGGACAAATATGAAAGAAATATGAGATATACTTAAATTTTATAAATTTTTAAATTTATTTGTCAAAACAAAGAAATTATATTTTAATAAACATATAAAATTAATTTATTATGTTTAAACGGTTATAAATGGCAATTCATTTAAATGTTATGAATGACCACGTTGAAGCCTAATGAATTAAGGAATATGTTAAGATATATGAACCTTTGTTAACTCATATTTAAGAATGAGCAATGGAAGGCCAATTGAAAAGCCTATAAAAGGCTACATTCCTCTGTGTAATAGCACCTTAGAGAAATATAATCCCTCTCATTTGTTTATTTATATATCTACTTCTCAATTCTCTATTTTTCCTTCTTTTCTCGCATTTAATTTACTCTAAATGCAACTTTATGTATCTAGATTTGCTTATTTCGATTTCAATACTCCATGACATATTTGGTCAGCGACACATCATAAATGCTAATTATTATGAAATTGAGAAGTCAATGATATATATTATATATCTATCTCATATAACATATATGGATATAAGCACCTGTTTAATCATTATAACTTATAAGCATTCACTTATCACATATCACTTGAGTTATGTGTCATTTATGATACAATGAATGTCATTGTTTTACATTCATGATATTATATGTTATGTGTATGGTATGGTATATGTATCGTATGATTTATGCATGGTATATGTATGTACACATAACATTTAAATGTGATTGTCATATAAACAATATATGTCGTAAGCATACTAGTTGTATCACCTTAACTATAAACTAAGGACGTTATTGTCAATTCACATATAGGGCACTAAAACCCCACCTCTAAATGACACCTTCAAAAATTTTGCTTTGAATCCTATTTGTCTTGAATGTACTTACAAAAATTTAATCTAACGTCGTAAAAATAACAATTTCCAATGACATAAATCATTTCTTAAAGTATAACAACATGTCGTTAAGCTAAGATTTCCCAACAAGATAAATTATTCAAAGTTAATAATATCAAAATATAACATTATAGCAACATAAATTATCCAAATGAAGTTTACAAACATTCAATCACAAAACAACAAACTTTATAACAAAACATTAATTCAAAAAGTTCTCAACTTTCATCCCTGCCTAGTACAATACCGATCGCTAATGTTCTACATAATTAAAATGATCACAATATTGAGTTTAAAAGTCCAATAAATAATTTCAATACAGTTTCATGGATCAAGCACTTTAAAATTCTCAAAATTAGAGATATAACATATTTTTCTTCATTTCTCAAAAATCCCATAAAATCCTTCAATACAAGACAAAAAAGAGATAAATATATTTCAAATAAATGTTCATCATATTTTATATATCTCAAGCAATTTCATATCATAGTCAAATCTACCAATTTTTCAAAAACATATATTCATAATTCTCATAAGTATTTGTTTCAAATAAAATGTCAACTATTATAACCCGTTGACGATGGTCATTTTGTCAACTACTATAACTTTTGACGCGCCATATTCACTAAGTTTATACCCATCGACCGGTTCATATTTTCGCTTTATACCCACCGACAAAGACCGTATTTGTCAAGTTTATACCCATTGACCAAGGTCGTATTTTTCAAGTTTATACCCATTAACATGGGTCATATTTGTCAAATTTATATTAATTGACATGGGTCATATTTGTTAAGTGTACACATATCGACGCAAACAGATTGGTTCAAGTTTTATACTCAAGCATGTAATAGTCATATATATAAACCAAAATCAGATATTTTTTCATGTTTCCAATTTCATAAAAATACAAAAGTATATCTCCATAACTTTCAATTTTTACCATAAACATTCTCAAATCCATTTTCCATATAAAACACGTATTTGATACATGCATGTAATTTAAATAACTAGAAAATTCTAAAACTCATATTCACTTATACTAGCAAAATATTTGTTTTATACGAAAAACTCGATAATCTTCCTTTACTCCTATATTATATTAAGACTAAATAAAAAACTGCTAGTTTCAAAGGAGTCACAACCATCTCGAATAATATGAATAACATTCTATTAGATAAAAAATAATTTCCTAATTTTATTTTGTAGGAACCAAAATATTTAAATCTAAAATCTCAAAGGCTCTTTAGCTTGAGGATTTCAAATAATTTAGATCATTTTCCACAAGAACCTCAATATCACTCATATTCCATGTAACACCCCAAATTATATCATAATAGTTTATTACAGTTTAGTAGTATAATAAAAGTCAAAATTGTATTTTTCGGAAATTTAAGTGCTAAGGGTGAATAAGGGTAAAATGGTAATTTGACAAATTCAGGACTCAAATGACATAAGTTAAGAAGATTAAATGCCAATATAGAATTTTGATAACTTGAAGTGTAATGAGAATAATAGGACTAAATGCAAAATGGAATATGAAACCAATGACCCAATCCTGCGGCCCATCGACAACCCACAACCTATTTAATACTTCATGATGTTCAGAACCCGACACCACTCACGAAAATCGGGCAGAGTCTCATTTGTACGAGGAGCTCTACCCAAGGTACAAAACTTGTCACAACAATTAACAACGACTACATCAGTCCACGCATGTAGCAAATGGCCACTCGGGGCCCATGCGCATCAATACTACAAAATTACATCAACTATATACACCACTGGGCTTCAAGAAGACATAATACTCTTAACCAAAAACATATATCAAAATCTGTTTTAATACATGTTCTACAAAACAAATACCAAAGCCACAACATCTAAGCCTTTTCTAAAACGCGGCCTCTAGTGAGCGCCGTCCTCCCGTACACTCCCCGCACTAAATAGTGATCCGACAGGTGTGAGCAAACCCGCATCGATAATTTCCACGTGCTACTCCCTCACCTAAATGCACATGTCATGGCAACAATCACACTCAAGTAAATACATGATCCTACTGAATGTCTACATGCCCAATCTCATGTCTCGAAACCACCGACTTCACACACGCCTAAGCCAAATGCGAGTAGAAAAAATATAGTTTTCAAAACAAAAGCTTTTTGTTCTCGAAAACTTACTACCGAAGCTCAAAGAAATATTAGGACAACCCTCCAAGGCAAATCCGTTGGATAACCCTTCGAAACAATTTATAGGCCCCTCCGACGTGAATTGTTGGACAATCTCCCAACACAATTATCCGAAAAATCTTCCGTCGAAATTCCTTCCACAATTGTTTTCAATTTTCTTTCATGTCATGCACTCACACCTACCATCTAGTGGCGCCTGGCAGTGGCAATGCATTACGCTATTTAAAATATTCATGCTAATATATTTACATGCATATATTAACACAATTAATTCACATAAATCACGTTATTCAATTCACAATCATAACACCAAAATTAGCCTTCACACGGGCTAATTAACCAATCAAGCAATTCATTTCAATCACCCAAACCACATAAATCACAAATGAATCACGCGAACAATAAACCCTCGGCCAAGATCGCTTCACGGCCACACAAGTGGGAATTTCTTCACTCGGTTCAAAGGTTTTGAGATCGAAAACACGGCCATTTAGGCATCAACAAATCCTCATCCATAAAATGGTTCTTAGCCAAAGAATAAACCAAGTATGAAAAGATCCCTACCTCTTGGAGTTGTCGGAACTCCACCAAATCGGTGTCCACGCCAGAGCCCTCGCCGTAGATCACTTTAGAGCTATCAAACGCTCCGTCGAGAACCGACGGTCCGAATGACAGGAAATCTAGAGAGAAGTCACACTTTCTCTCTCTAGATTCTGAAACACCAACCTACAGCCCGTTTTCTCCCATTTGGAGAAGATGAAGACTATTCCTATTTTTGTCTTATACTTATTTAACTTTTTAATAATTTCTTCCATGTCCCTTCATTTCACTATTTGACATATGGCTTAATCTAAGCCATTCATTTCCATTCTCTCACTAATCATGCGGTCACACGCGCATACGTAGCAGCGACTCATTACATCACATGTCTCTCACAAACCGTTTTACGACACTCGACACCCGGTGCCTCGAAAAACGTGAAATTCCATCTCGGTCTCGACCACTAAATTCAATGTGGTAGTTAGATTACGATACGTATTCCAACTATAAATCCATTTCCTGGCCATTCGAGCCCAGAAAATTCTCGAAGCTCTCAATCGAAATTAATGCTTTACCATCTTTTTCGTAGTAAAATTAGAATTTTCTCGAGTTTTACAACCAAAACCCTTTAAGACACCAAAATATCTTCTAGGATAAACATTTCTCATTTTGGCTTAAGGATGCTAGGGTTACGGTTTTGAGGAGAAGTCATTCTTGGTGGAATTCTCTCCATTGTTTTGGCTCTCTTTGCTCAAGGAAGGGAGAAGAAAAAATTTAGGACAAAAATGCCTTAAAGCCAAACATGGCCTTGTTAGATAGAGGAATTTCTTGTTTTGGGTTTTGGGAGAGATAGGGCACGATTTGGGAGAAGAGCAAGATTTTGGGGTTGAGTTCTCCATTTCTTGGTTTTCCTTGTTCAAGTGGGAAGGAAGGAAGAAGAGAAGGAAAAATAAAGCTAGGTTTTGAAGGTTTCAAGAAGATTAAGGTCTGGAAATCTCTCATATGATGTATGGAAATTATAGAACTCTCATATTTGTTAGTTAGGAAAAACCCTAGCTCTTCCCATGTTTGGGATCTTTTTGTTGGTCTCAATTGGGGTTTGATGTTTGTTTTGATCTTATTTTGGTTATGATGTTTAATTGATGGTGTAATTGTGATATGATTTGGTCATGGCCATTGTAAAGATGTGTGAATTGGTGTAGAGGTGTTTAAGGGGAAACTTTGTCAAAATTTCATTCGACATGTGACTGTGTTTTGGCCATAATTTGGCCTATAGACCTTAAAATTTGATTATTCTAATTGGAGAAAAAAGCTAAGACCCAGGGCTACAAATGTTTAGAAGAGACTGACAACTAAATTGAAGGGACCCAACCCGGATTTCCTCTTCCTAACCCGAGAGACCCTCCCGGCACTCCTACGGATTTGAAAAAGACATTTCTTTTAAACCCTTTTTAAAAGTGAATCCATGGAGCGAACTCATTTATACAGTTATGCTTTCTGTTAAAATCTTATTAAACATGGTGGAATATTTTTTTTTTCTTTTAAACATTAAACATTTTTTATACAATTAAACATTTTGCAGAAAATAGGGCAGAGTTTCCTCTGTTTTTTGGACATCTCCCAATTTACAACACCTATAATAAAACATTTTACACTACCAAAAATATTCATTTACTCCACATCCAACTACGGGACATCAAGTCCACCACAAGAATCAAAATTTAAAATCATTTTCTAAACACCATAGAAATATAAACAATATTTTAAAACATATATACATTACAAAATAAAGGTGCACAAGTAGTTATTTAAAACAAGGTCTATACATTTTCAAAAACTGGTCATCGCATGAGGCGGAAGTGTCACTTAGCCTGAGGATGCTCGAACTGCTCGTCAGCCTCTGCCCTTTAAAACATTTTATAAAATATTGGGAAAAATGGTGAGCTAAAGGAGCTCAGTGAGAACACAGTTCATAGGAAAATAATGTTTCCAGATATAGTACAAATACAATGTGTAAAACAATTATATAAATATCTCATTTCAATAAATATTTATTTTACTTTCTTTTCCTTTTTGAATCTGTCATATCCAATGGAACCCGCCTACCGTTAACCACCGTTGGCCCATGAAAGAACCTTCAATGAAACGGTCTTACGATCACCGATGACCCAAAAGGAACCTTCGATAAATCGTGTATTTCTTTTAAATACCATTGCACTATGGAATAAATCACATCGCAGTATCGTAACCTTTTTCGCCCTTTTCACGTGCATAGTGATATGCATCACTCTTTCCCTTCCCTCTATAAAAATCCTATCAATCTCCTACGTACTACGCACGCAGTTCACTTTAGCCGACTTTCTTTAAACTTCATTCAACGTAGGATAACCATGGATTCAATCATAAACATTTTCATATAAACATGTATATATAGAATATACATTTATAAACATTTCATTTCATATGGAAACCATAAATCATGTTTTATAAAACTATGGAAACCATAATCTTTTCATATTTTCTCAACATAATTTAAAGTCAAGAAAACCACATTTCATTTTTTTCATTTGAACATTTATAACATAGATATGAAAACATATACATTTATAAACATTAATATATATATATATATATATATATATATATATATATATATATATATATATATATATATATATATATATTCATAAACTTTTACATTTTCCCTCACCTTAGTTATTTAAACATTTTTTCCTCCTTTAAAAACTTTCTACCTCCACCTTTGTCCTTAATCACTTTCCTCCTACAAGTCACATTATCCATAAAATCCATTAACATTCATACCTTAATCAATTCAATTAAACCATTAACTATAATATACTTTCTATTAAATTAGAAAGCAACCCTTAAACATTTTCTTATTCAACTTAATCTCAACTTATCCACCCTACTTCTAATTAAATCAAGGTCTCATCGGACAACGCTATTACAAGCCTTTAAATCAAGCTATTAACATGCTTTAAAGTGAAAAACCCATAATGCCCTTCACCTTAGCAAAAAAATTACATTTATACCTTAATCAATTCTTTTTCTTAAAACTTTAATTCTAATACATTCCATCAGACTTTTAATCACTTCCAATTGATTAAAACCAATGGAAACTCAACTTTTTTATACTTCTCCTAAGGTGGTCAAATCCTACATGTCACACATTCATAATTATTTCTATAAGACTCGAGAAAATTTCCAATTTATGGAAAAATGATAAAATCGTAATTTTGGTCAAAACTTGAAATTTTTCTAGATCTCGGATGATGAAACGTGGATTTCACTCGCTGCTGGAATTGTCTCGAAATCTAATACTAACACGCTTCGACTTCACGAATTTCGAGATATTCTAATTTGCACGCTTTTTCTCGAGGCATCGAAGTTTCAAAGGTCAGAGCGATATGCGACGCGACGAAGTCACCTATAACATGTAATCACGCGACACATGTTGTATGAAAGAGAGAAACGATAAATCACTATCGGCGAAGGCTAAATGTCGAAAATCCAAAGCTTGGGGACATAGATGTCATTTTTGGAAACTTAAATGATAATAGGACAAAATTTTCAAATAGTGTCATCCTCCTCCTTTTGAAAGGCCAAAGAAAAACGTGAGATGCAGAGGAGATGCAGAAACTGAGATTTGAATTTTCTAGAGAGAGAGAGAGCCACTTCTCTCTGATTTGATACATCCGACCGCCTAATTCACGGACAAGTTAGCGAGGTTAGTTTCACGCAGCTAAGAACGCGCCTTAATTCTAAGGCTTTAAGGAGTTTGACAAACTCCGTGGGAGGTAGGGATTTATCCTACTGGGTTATTTCGATTTAAGTGTTTTATTCGATGAGGCCTTAAACGGCCGCTGACCGGGTCCCAAACTCGGGACCGACTCATATCGGTAATTTTAACCTATCGACAAATTGCGGACTCGTAGGGCTGTCAATTACCGTGGTTGTTAATTAGCCCACGTGATCTAATTTTTGGTGTAATGAAGTGAGAAATTGCATAACATGTTTGTGTGATTAAATTATGTACATGTATATCATGTTATATATATTTGCATGTGTTATATAATTGTATTTAATCGCAGATCACAGATTCCATATGACCAAGAACTTAGAACAATGTGAGTGAGTAATGAGGTGTCATTGAGAGAATTGTTTCGTGAGGGTCAATTAATAATAATAATTTTATCTGAGTGTGTCCATTATAATATTCCGGGAGGGTAGTCCATATAAAAATATCAATCGCCTGAGCTCGGCCCCATTGATATACACGAGGGTCGTCCACACCAAAAACAAATACCTTTGTTTTGAAAAACAATGTTTCTCATACAGACTTAGGCAAGTGTGAGGGAGTCAAGGAGGACTCCTGACATGGGTTGGTCATTTACATTCATAGATCACGTATTTGCTCGAATGCGTTGCTACATGATCACATGATACGCACTTAGTGGGGAAAGTAACCCATTTAGGGTGATTCCACTACTGGGCATTAGCTCACCCTATCGAGGGAATTATATTATTTTAGGTACAGGGAGCGCAAGAGGAGACGGCTCATCCTAAAGGCCGATACTGAAGAAAGCTGGGTTGTGGCTTTGGTGTTTTATGATGTATTACATGTATTAAAATTCTAGAATTTTAATATATGTTGTATAAGAGTAAATTATTAACTCTTGAAAACTATGGTATAGTTGATGTTTATCGACGAAATATTGTCAGATGGGCCTAAGGGTCGCTTACTCATGCATTTGTCTTATGATCGAGTCAGACAGTTTTGTATTCGCAGAGCCCCCGCATAAAGGAGACTTTGCTCAATTTTCGTGGAGGGTGGGTTCGCCACCCCACATCCACGAGTATTACGCTGCTGACTGTTGTCAACTGACAACCCTAGAATGGTACGCCATAATTTCTTCCAATATCTTTCAACAAATTACATTTGACAATTCATTCAATGTCATTGATTCACTTAAACTAAGTCAAACCAATGCATTTCCAATTAAACTCTCTCTTAGCATAACCCTCTCCATGCTATATCTCATTTTCTTTTCAACTTTTAATTCCATTAATTCCTTCAAGTGTTCAAATAATTAGTTAAATCAATTAACCAATCAAACAACATCACTTTCATTAACATCCAAGGTTGAATTCTAAATTTAAAACTCTTATAAATTCTCATTCTCTTTCTTTTTTTCAATTTCTTAACAAAATCAACCTATAATCTATGTCACTTAATGGTTGAAGCCTTAATATAACTCAATCAAGGGTTTAAATAAATAATCCATAAAACCCTATTTGCTTACCTTAAGATTTTCAGTGTCTTGATGTAAACTTGAATTCCAATGAAATTCTATTGTTCAAATCTACATAAAGACATGCAAGAAACCTGACACACCATCATATAACCATTTCCTCCATTAACTCAAATTATGACTAGTAAGTGATCTCACCTTAAAAACTTGCCTTTTCACTTAGGGTTTGATCTAGGGCACTTCATGGACACGATGAACACTTGAAATGGACTTGAAATGACATGAGAATCACTTGAAAAGCTTGGAAAGGGGCTGCATAATTTTCTCCCTTGCCTTGCTTCCTTTTTGCTCCACTTTTGCCACTCAAATTGGTTTCACCTGTATGCACCCCCAAAGACAAGTCCAATGCACTTAAATGATCCTTTTTCATGCCTAATTTACCCTAAAATTATCCTTAAATTAACATCATGTCATTGGTTAGCATCCTTGAATTCCCATTGGTCCATATGTAACCATATAGTCCAAAAGCAACTAATTCCACTTTATCTTCCATAAAATCCCACTAACTTGAACCATAGTTAGGCTTAACTAGCTCTCATGGTTTACTAACACAAATATCCTTTAACTTTAGTTAACTTTAACTCATCCACTAACCATAGTTAAGTTAACTAATTTATGATAAATATCAAAATTTATGGAAAGCTCTCATAGGTCAATTTTTAATCACATGGATCACCAAGCTTATATGACACCATTCTATTGGTTCTTGCTTTTCTTACTTAGATTAGGCTTATTCATTAAATGACTTAAATGCCCTTCTTGAAAATAATACCCCTATACTGATAAAATCTCTGAAAATATTCCATGACCGTCCAATCATAAAATTGACCAAGGAATACTCTAATTAAACTTATTTCCTATCATGAACATGCTTTAGAAAAAAAATCTAGGGTTACAAGGAATATTTTTAAAACTATTTCGTAAAAAAAACATTTTTGTCATAAATCGTCGAACGCTTCAAAAACCCCTTAAAGGAATTCCGTTTTAATCAGTTTCAGTTTCTTTAGACTCAATACATTATTTTGAACATTTTCGATTTTCGGGTCTCGTTTTTCGAAAATTACTATTCATTTGACCGTTTCCAATCAAATACATGACTTATCAAAAACGAAATTTACTATTCATGAAAACAGTAAATTCAGGGTCTTACATAAATCCTGCTCTAAGACCCTTGAAATTGAATCCGATATTAAGATACAGATTTTGTTTCTGCTACAGCAGTAGTACATGATGTTTGCACCATATCTTGAGTTATACTGATCTAAATGAGGTAAATCAAAATTCTACTTAAACTAGATAATTAGGATAGTAACTTTCATGAAAGTATGGTCAAATTATATCCCTATCGTTCCCTGAAAATTGTTAAATACAAGACACAATTCCATATTCTGTTCTTGAAAACTATCTAGGAGCAGTTCATAATGTTTAGGCCATACCTCCTAATTTAAAGGTTCAAATGACCTTATTCATGAACCTTTGGAAACTTAAGGCATAGGTGGACATTTTGTAAGAGTATCATTTTGTCTAAAATCTAATTTCCTAGGTCAAAATTGTACTTGAAAATGGACTTAGAATTTGCCTTTATACTGCTCAAAGTGTAATCATTTATATAATGTAGTATTTACCTAACCTTCTTAGATGATGCTCACGTGAATGTACTCAAGCCATTAATGTTATATGAATTATGCTTAAAGTCCATTAAAACGATCAGCGATAATATGTGAAAGAACCTATGTTAAGGATACCGGTATGACTAATCTCGGGAAACATAAATAATTGAATGTCTCATATGAACCGTAGTAGATAGACGTATGCCTATAGGATCTCTGATGTTGCAATTCATACTGTAAGCCCCATTCAGGTCATACGTCTCTATTATCATCGTCTCCAGACAAAGGATGTACCTATAAGGGTACTTATTGTTCTGTTTCTCTTTATCCATTTTCATTTGAAGATGCAGGCATAAGGCTTCGGTTATAAAATAAAAAATAAAAAATAAAAAATAAAAATAAAAATAATATATATATATATATATATATATATATATACATATATAATTATACGAAATCACAAGTAATCCGTTTTGTTCTGTAGTGTACCTACGGGTACCCTCTGTACAAGATTTTTGTTATGTACTCCTATGGGAGATCGAGTATTCTGATATGCAAATTATGTTATATGTATATTGTAATTGAGAACCATTGCATGTGGTCATATAAGTTATCTGTTTTCCTACTGCTTATAAGCTAGCACTCCGTGTTTTATCCGTAGTACCAAGAGGTAGCTCTTCATCCCCATTCAAATGGCTAACACAAAGATTAGGAGTCCACCTTATGTAGTTATTGATTTTGTTTCTTGAAATGTAAATGCAATATTTTGTATTAGTAACTCAGATAAATACAAAGTAAATGACTTAAAGATATATGTTTAGGATAATTTAAACACCACCACGGTGGTAGTTTTACAAGTTTTATGTCATTATAAATTTAAGATTGAAATGGGTCTATCAATGTCAAAAAAATCAAGTTAAGAAGTCTCTGTCCTGTGTGACATCCTCTCACTTGATGCGGTCGGGGAAAGGGCGTTACGCCATGAGATCAGCCTGCAAGCAGCGTATTCCGTATACCATAAGTTAGAAATGCATGTGTACAACAATGTGTTAGCCTAATGCGAATGTCCTTGCTTTTTTGAATATGATGGATTGACCCTGAGACACCGTTGAAGAAGCTGTTGAAAGTGTTAATTCTAGGGAATAAGGTCCATTGAAATACCAAAACTATATAGATACAAATTTCTGCTACTATTACCAGAGGACTATATGCTAATCCCCAATAAAGGCACCCGAAACTCGTTTAGACCAAGAGGAACAAGTGTTCTCATAATAGAAATGGATTTGCCAATGACTTTCTTAAAGATTGAAGTCATCTTGATGCTGTAAAAATATAATCGGTAGTAATAAAAGAACTATGTTTAATAATGCCTCATGAAAAAGATAAAAAAGAAATTAAAGTTCAACTACCCAAACTACTCAAGTTCCACATTATTTGAACTCACATTTCATAAAATTTTAAGTAACCTAACTAAGAAATCAACTATCTAAATTTATACATCTATAATAAAGGAAAAATTTTAAATCCTAAACATAAACTGGACTGAACCAGATTATTGATGGAAGTAAACAATGGGATTTCACTGCTGTGAAATTATCAATTCCTGTAACATAATCTAATTCTATTATGTCATAAATTGGAAAATGAAATTGTCAAAGAGGTCAGGTAGTATAGTTTGGATTTCTCCCTTAACCATACATTTTACTGATTAGAGAGTCACGTTCATTTCTACTAATGACCGACCACCACTGTAATCATAATTCTTTATAAGATTTGGGTATTTTTTCTTTCCAATACTTCACCCATTTCAAGACTAGATTTATTTAAATGAATGATAATACTGAGAATTAGGAGTTCTAGATCGAGTGACTGATAAAAATGAATGATGTCTCATCCTCCAGACCAAGGAGAAATATCTAATTGATTAAATTGATAGATCACTAAATTAATTCTCAAACCATGAGTAAATTTATGATTTATCTAAGTAATCTTTCAAAGCTCATTAATTCTTCAATATTAGTCTAGCATACCCCAAAGTAACTACATCCATGCTCTTAGGAATTTCTATCTCAGGTCAATTGCAGGACTCCCTGAAATCGGGAGAGCCGCATACAACGGTCCCAAATGTATGTTACTAATATCGGGAACAATTCTACTTCATGAACAACACCATTCAAATAAATTCAAAATTCTTAATCCAAGAAATCTTTTCATTGTGCAGAAAGACCATAACTAACATCGATCTTCCCAAATGCAAGTCAGGTTTCGAAAAACTCGAATCACAATGAACATTGAAATAACATACAAATTTCCAATGTAATCAGAATCAACTCGAAAGAAATGAATTCCAACTTTTATCTAGATTTCATTAGTTTCAAACATCATTCGTAATTGATTTCAATCAATAGAGTTCAATCCTAAACTTCTGAATAATTCACTGTTTCAAGTCTAGTAAACAAATGAAAATTCTACGCTACGTCTAATCTATGAAGAAAAGAAAATAAAAAAATAAAGAAAAATATAATACAAAAAAGTCCTCAGCTCCCCAGATGCTTTGGTTTTTTTGCCAACCCACTTTTTTGCTTTCCTTAAATTGTTTCTATTTATAGAGCCCCAGAAGTTCGGGCCCTAAATTCTAGGCTGCATTGTGGATTCCCAAAATTCTGGCCCAGATTGCATTCTCTGTCGCGACTTGAAAATGTTGTTGCGACAGAGTTTTAATTCCTTATCGCAGATCTCTATTGCAGCATGCAGTAGTCTTTTGTGACCTACTCTCTGTGCATCCTTCTTGGATTCAATCGCGACAAAGTTTCCTTGGTCGCGACATAATTCTTTTCTTCAGCATATTCATTCTGTCGCGACATAGATCTTATGTGATTACTGGAATAGTTATGTTGCGACATTAACAATCGTGTCGCGACATTATTTATGTGTAGCTTCTTCAAATTGATGTCACGACCTAGTTTTGTATCCACGGCAAACGTACATTGGTTCTTGTTGCAACAATGTTTACGTATTATCGGCGTACTACGTCGGGACCAGGAAATTTTGTCGCGACAGAGTCTCGTCGCCACTTAACCTGATTTCTTGTTGCAGCTTCATTTCGATGTTGCGACATAGTCTCTTGGTGTTGTAGATGTTTTACGTCTTGAAGCCTGGTTGTCGTAATCGTAGGCTTTTTTGTCTTGACTCGCTCTTTGTGTTGCGACCCAGTTTGTTATGTCGCGACAAGACCTCTCTTCCTTATGTTGGAATCATTGTCGCGACATAGAAAAGTTTGTCGCGACCTTGTTTATCCGTGTTCAACTTATTTCTGTGTTGCGACCTTAAAATCCTTGTCGCGACATCGAAACCTCTCTTCAGCTTGAAGTATGTCGCAACATTGAATTCTTTTGTTGCAACCAGGTCAGTTCACTAAGTAAGCTTCACATGTCGCAACATTCATTACCTTGTCGCGACAGAAGTCTTTCTTTGAAGCTCTTTTTCTGTCTCAACAAGCTTTTCCATGTTGCAATAATTAGTGTCGCAACATAAGAAGATTCTGTCGCGACGTAGATTCTGCCTTATATTTTTCATTATGTCACAACATAAACTGATATGTCGCAGTATTCTTCATGTATTGCTCTTTAATTTCTTGTCGCGACAGAAGATACCTTATCGTGATAGAATTTATGCTTTCTTCTTGTTTCCTTTGTCGCGACAGGAGCTTCTATGTTGCGACAGATTCTTCTTAGTGTTGACATCCAGCTGACAAACCTTGTCGCAACATTAACTTTCTTTGTCTCAACTGACTTGTTATATTCTTCCATTTTCTGTCGCGACACGTTGTCTTTTGTTGCGACATAGCTTTTCTTCTATATTCAGTCCTTTGTGTTGCGACATAGGAAATATTGTTGTGATAGATTTCCTTAACCATTTGCTTGGACGTTTGTCGCGACACACATAACTCTGTCGCAACAGAGACTACTGCAATTGCTCTTTTTCTCTTCGTTCTTGCTGAAATTTTCTCATTTTTGAATTAAAACCTACAAAACACAAAGTTGGTGAATAATCCATAATTTGACATTAAAATAGATCTGAATATACTAAAAATAAGCCAGAAAAATGGATTAAAAATAGATGAATTTAAGACTCATCATCCATTAGCATCTGATCCTTTTGAATTGGTTAGAAGTGACCGTGATACCGAGCCAACATAAGCTTTGCTTAAGATTTCACATGATATGGCTTTGGTTTTAGAGCGATTAACAACCCCCAAAGCTCCAATTTATATGGTGAGAAGACATGGAACTGAAGAATTTCATGGAACAAGTTTTGAAGAATGCGAAAGAGTGAGTTTTTATTTTAGAAGAAGCTACAGAGGGTGTTAGATGAAGTAAGATGTCCTCCTGAGCATAAGGTTTCATGTGCGGTCTCACTTCTGCAAAGTGGGGTCTATGATTGGTGGAAGCTTGTCCTAAGGCGTCCACCGCTTCTAGACTTGATGCCTTGGGATTTCTTTGTCCAGGAATTTCGGGTAGTATTCTTGATATGTATGAAGAGGAATTCAGTGGAGCAATTCTTGAATTTGAAGTAAATACGTCGAGTGAGTTGAATATGTGAGAATGAGTTTAGCCACCCTAAAGTAAATATCTTGCCGAGTAGTCCTTCTTTGGGCATTCCGGTGTAGACAGTTTGAGGATGGTTTAAATGAATCCATAAAAAGGTATCTAACACATGTTACTTCTTTACAGCATGTGAATTTATATTAAATGGTGCAAGTAGCTATGAAGGTGGAAAAGTTTGAAATGAGTAATCAGGAAAGAAATCAAAAGAGAAAGTTTGTAAGGGGAGGCTTTTTCTCAAGTAAAAGAATTAGAGAGTCTCAAGTTGAATTAGTGTATAGCTCTGCTGCTAAGGGAAGAAGACAAGTGCTTACAGTAGCACTTAGTTCCGGTAGAGGCACTTCAACCGGACAAGGTGAAATCCTGGAATGCCCTCATTGCCATAAACAATATTTGGGTATTTGGATATGGTTGATTGAATGATGCTTCAGATGTGGAAGCACATACCATCTCTTGGCAAATTGTCCAAGAGAATCTGGAGAAATTAGGAATCCTCAAGCCAGTGGCCGTGGAGGATCAAATGCACCTCTAACGACTCGTGATCGAGGTAGAGGTCCAGGTGTTTTGAGACAGCAAAGAGGGCGAGGAAGTACTATATCAAAGATAGTAGATCGCCCTATTTCTATAACCCCAGCACGAGCCTATGCTATGAAGGCTCATGAAGATCTGGATGCTCCAGAAGTTATAGCTGGTATTTTCTCTCTTCATGACATTGAAATGCATGCTTTAATAGATCTTGGTTCTACTCATTCCTATGTTTGCATCGAGCATTTGTTTGATAAAAGGCCATCAGTAGAGCAATTGGAATATGATATGCATGTGACCAGTCCCCTAGGGCATAGTGTTAATGTTAACTAAGTATATAAGAATTGCCCAATAATGATTCATGATAGAAAGTTCTCTACGAACTTGATTACTTTGCCTTATCATGAGTTTGATTTGATTTTGGGGATAGATTGGTTATCCAAACATCGAGCTATAGTTGATTGTGATAAGAAAATAGTAGTGCTTAAATGTTATGACTTGTCGGAAGTAGCGCGTGGTATCGATGCGAATCGGTGTCAAATGCAAGCTCAGTTATCTGGCTTAGAGCGTTTTTTCTTAGAAAAGGTTGTGAAGCCTTTTTATCTTTGGTGCTTGACTCTAAGAGGGGATAGGTGAATCTAGAAGACATTCCGGTGATAAAGGAATTCCCTGACGTGTTTCCCAAGGAATTACCAGGCTTACCACCTGAAAGAGAAGTATACCTAGTTATTGAAGTTTTACCTGGAATAGTTTTTATTTCTAAGGCACCTTATCGTATAGTTCCAACTAAACTAAAAGAGTTAAAGACTTCGACTCTGATGTTTGTTGGACAAGGGATTTGTCGACCTAGTATTCACCACAGAGATATACTTGTAGGTTTTGTTTATAAAAAGAAAGATGACACTCTTTGGATGTGCATTGATTATCAGTAAAAAAATAAGGTAACAGTGAAAAATAAATATTCGTTTATGAGAATAGAAGATCTTTTCGATCAGTTGAAAGGAGTGAGTGTCTTTTCAAAAATAGACCTACGATCGGGATATTATCAACTTCAGATGAAAGATGTTGATGTTCCGAAAACAGCCTTTAGAACCCGGTATGGTCATTATGAGTTTTAGTAATGCCATTTGGGTTAACTAATGCATCGACCGCATTCATGGACTTGATGAATAGGGTATTCCACCCTTATTTGGACTAGTTTGTAGTGGTATTCATTGATGACATCCTGGTGTATTCTAATGATGCACAAGAACATGAACAACATTTGAAGATAGTGTTGCAGATTTTGAGAGAAAAACGGTTGTTTGCAAAGTTAAGTAAGTGTGATTTTTTTCTTAAGGAAGTGTCATTCCTTGGCCATATTGTGTTTGTAGAGGGTATTAGAGTTGACCCTGCTAAGATTGAAGCAAATGTAAGTTGGAAACCGCCTCGAAATGTAACAGAGGTGAGAAGTTTCTTGGGTTTGTCTGGGTATTACCGACTGTTTGTCAAGGGATTATCCATCATAGCATCTCCACTTACTAAGTTACTTCGGAAAGGGGTAAAGTTTGAATAGGATGACAAATGTCAGTCGAGTTTTGATCAATTAAAGAAAATAATGGTTGAAGCACTAGTGTTGACTCAGCCTACTTTGGGTAGAGAATATGCCATGTATAGTGATGCTTCAAGGATTGGTTTGGGATGTGTATTGATGCAAGATGGAAAAGTGGTGGCATATGCCTCAAGACAGTTGAAACCATATGAAGACAGGAGTGTCCCACATGATGCAGGTGGCGGTAGTGTTCACTTTGAAAATATGCGACACTATTTATGATGAAAAATGTAGAATGTTCTGGATCGTAAAGTCTTAAGTATGCGTGCTTAGAAGGCGAACTTGAGGCAGCGTCGGTGGCTAGAGTTGTTCAAAGACTATGATTGCATAGTGGATTACCACCCAAGAAAAGCTAATGTGGTAGCGAATGCCTTAAGTAGAAAAACGATCTTCGTTTTGTCCTTGAAACATTGTGCATGGAAATTTGTATCTGATGGAGCCTTGTTAGCTCAATTAAGAGTTATGCCTGAGTTAAGGCAGATGATGATTGATGCTTAGAAAAATGATGTCAAGTTACAACAAAAGGTATAATTAGTCAGAAATGGAGACATGACTGATTATTCTATAGAAAGATGGGGTTCTGTCTACGAAGCGATTATGTGTCTTAGAATCTCCGGGAATTGAAAAAAGAAGTTGATGTATGAAATACAATGCTAGGTATTTATCATGCTTCCTAGAGTAGCAGATGTGCCGAATTTGAAAGCAGTACTATTGGTGTGAGGGATGAAAAGGGATATAGTAGAGTATGTGTCGAATGGTGACTTGTCAACAAGTAAAAAGTTAGTCAAGTACCATCAGGTCTATTAAATCCATTCTAATTCCTGATAGAGCGGGACAACATTACTATGGATTTTATTATGCGGTTTCCCTTCACCCCTAAAGAAACATGATTCAGTTTGGGTAATTGTTAACAGACTTACAAAGTCTGCTCACTTCTTACTAGTCCGGTTGGACTATTCCATGGATCGATTAGCAGAACTGTATGTGAATGAGATTGTTTGATTGCATGGGATTCCACTATCAATAATGTCTGACCGCAATCCACAGTTTAATTCAAGGTTTTGGAAAGAATTACAGTCAGCCTTGGGTACTCGAGTGAATTTTAGTACAGCCTTTCATCCATAAACAGATGGATAATCTGAAAGAGTGATTCAAGTACTAGAAGACATGCTTCGGGGCTGTGTGCTAGATTTTCCTGAAAGTTGGGATAAGTATATTCCCCTTATGAAATTTGCCTATAATAATAGTTATCAATCAAGTTTTGGTATGGCCCCTTATGAAGCTTTGTATGGTAGGAAATGTAGAACTCCTGTATGTTGGACTTAACTGAACGAGCATAAAGTAATTGGTCACACAGTAATAAAGAGATAGAAGAAAAGTTAGGTGTCATTCAACAAGGTTAAAAATTTGCTAGTGATGATCAAAAAGTCGGTATGCGATTTAAAAAAAAAGGACATAGAGTACGAAGTCGGAGATAAGGTCTTCTTGAAAGTATCTCCGTGGAGGAAGATACTCCAGTTTAGAAAGAAAGGAAAACTGAGTCCAAGGTTTATCGGACTTTATGAGATATTAGAAAGAATTGAACCAATAGCTTATCGTTTAGCCCTCCCGCTAGAGTTGGCCAAATTACATAATGTGTTTGATGAGTATACTTTATACTCATTTTATCCCTATGTTTGTTGGGTTACGGGCAGAATATCCAATTTGATTGGAACATAAATGCAGCGGAATTTAAAAATTTTTATCCCTTAACCCACCAAGGATCACATGTGTTTCATAAAAACCGAAGGAAGAGTGCGCAGAAACTTACCTCTTGTCGATCAATTAGGTAAACCTTCAAAGTGCAGCGTCTTGGTTTATTCGGATCTTCAAAGCGCCTTTACGGCGACCACCCTCTACAAGTATCCACCACCTGCGAAAAAATAATAAAGCAGTCTTGTTGAATGCTAGTTCGAGGGCCAGTCTTCTCAAAAAAGCGAGTGGGGTTTTCTTTTCTTCTCTCTGAACAGTTTGTTCTCTTTGTAAGAAGCGACTACTCCCTTATCAATTATGTCTCACATATATATGTCTTTATAAGCCTGCTAGGGTTTTAAATCAAAAACGAATTTCCTTATCAGATAAGGAAACGAATTAATTTCCTTATCAGATAAGGAAACAAATTAATTTCCTTATCAGATAAGGAAACGAATTTATATCATTATATATTTAAAACGCTTTTAAATAGTAACAATTTAAATTCAAATCCTTATCAGATAAGGAAGCGAGTATTATATTATTATATATTTAAAACTCTTTTAAATAATAACAATTTAAATCTTGAATTTCCTTATCAAATAAGGAAACAAATTTATATTATTATATATTTAAGAGCCAACTACAGTTATTTCCTTATCCAATAAAAATATAACAAATTAATCAGTCGTCGAATTTAAATAACGGTAATTGTTATTTGCTTGTAATTAAATAATCTCATCATTTTAGAATTACTACAGTGAAAAACCATAACCGTTATTATTCGTTCTTAATGTGCGACCCTATAGGTTCATTAAACATTGGCGGTAGGCCTAAATCACATTTTGATCCTACAAGTCATAAGTGGCCTCTAGCAAGACATTATGACTACCCAAGTTAAATGAAAAGCTCATGATCCGAGACAACATAATATATCTAATGACATAATCCTTTTGTCTCATGATATCTTGATAGAGCTGCAAGGCATGGACAAAGTCGACTTTTATCGTTCTATCTTTGATTACTCGAAGCAAATTGGCCCGACTAAACAAATGACGTGATCTTTCCATCAATTCATTTGAAACCTGACTCATCTGCATTTCAGTCTCAATTGTTAATCGAGGGGACCCGAGATATCTCTCTTATAATAAGAGGAATAATTTCATTTAATCGCTCATATCTCACTACATAATTCTTATTATGTTCAAGTATAACCTTTATAGTCATCCGATTAAAGACAAAGTTTGATTATATTAAAACACAATATTCCTTATGTTGAGAACTATAGCGATCTCCACATCATAGATTAACTAAGTGGATGCAGGTGCATACGTTCTACAACGGTTTGAGCGCCTCAGCCAGAACAATCATTGATGCTTCAGCGGGCGATGCTTTGATGAAGAAAACCATAGATCAAGCCTATGAGATCTTAGAGGATACAACTACTAATACTAATCACTGGCCTAGAGATAGATCGACACCTAGGAATCCCTCGGCAGGAACAGACACAGAGATTCTAAGTAATTTGGTAAATCATGTTACACATTAACTAAACAGCTGCAAAAACAATAAGGCTTAGTAAATTCTATTCAGAATAGTCCGTGGGAAATTTGTAGATCACCTTGGTGAATGACCGATCACCGTGGAGTGTCCCGGTTAGAGGCGAGATAATGATGAGCAAACCCAATATATTGAATCGAGATCAACCACAACAAGGGTAATATGGGGGCAATGCATATCCTGACAGGATACCGAGTCGGGTTAGAATGCAGGTGAGGGATGGAGAGAGGCCCGATTAGAATGAGTCGGGAACAATCGGGGTATTGATGGAGGAATAGTCAGAATAACATGCCACCACCCCGAGTGAATGAACCACCCCCTAAGAAGAAAGTAGACTTGGAGTTAGCACTTGCACAAATGCTCACCTCACACACCGCCTTTATGAATGAGACCAAGGCAAATTTGCAAAGCCAAACCACCTAATTGAACAATCAGGCAGCACAATTAAGAAACTTAGAGGTGTAAATGGGCCAAATGGCCAGTCTGTTGACGGGGAGGTAGTGGGGAGCATTGCAAATAGTATGAGGTGAACTCGAGGGTGTGAGCAGTTAAATGTTATCACATTTAAGGAGTGGCAAAAAAAGACAACAACACAGGGGCAACCGCTAGTGATAGGAGGTAGAAACGAGAAGAGGTAATCCATCTATCGGCCGTGACAAGGTGGTAGAACCGACTCCATCGAGGAAGAGTTGGGTGAAAAAGAAATAGAGTCGAAATTAGATACATGGACTAAACCCGCTATCCCAATTCCGTACCCTCAACGCTCGAAAAAGAATAAATTGGACAAGCAATTCCACGAGTTTACGGAGGTGTTTAAGAAAGCGCATATAAACATTCAAGTTTGCCGATGCATTAGAGTAGATGCCCGGATTCACGTGAAATTCGTGAAGAAATCGCATCCCGAAAAGAAGGCGAGTCGGACTTTGAGACAATAAGCCTCAACTTGAAGAGTGTAGTGCCATCTTCTGTGCGCCCTGGTGAAAAACCTGGTAGTTTTACTATCTGAGTGCACAATTGGAAATTCACGTCTTTGAAGGCCTTATGTGATGCGGGAGCAAGTATTAACCTCATGCTAGCTATCTATGTATTCGACGATTGGGATTAAGTGGCTCGTGACCACGGTCACACTCCAGGTTAGTAGATGGAGTCACTTTGAAACACCCGAGGGAGGGAGGGGGGAGGGGGGTGATAGAAGAAGTTCTGGTCAAAGTGGACAAGTTCATATTTCTAGAAAATTTCATTGTTCTAGATATGGAAGAAGATAAAGAAATACCTATCGTACTGGGTAGGCCATTGGCGAGACACTGATTGATGTGCAGAAGGGAGAACTGAAATTGAGAGCCCTAGAAGACGAGATCATTTTCATGTATTCCGACCCATGAAGCTCTGAGGATGACTACCTGGCTGAATGCAGCGGTCCTTAACCCAAAGAGATCTTGCAAGGTGAAGTGGTAAACTCCCGGGATAAGTCTCGTGTAGCACAACGAATTACCCAGAAGATCAAGGGCATGGTAGCCAAAATAGTCCAACCGCCTTGAGCAGCGATTTTGAGCACTACGAAAGTGCGTTAACAGTCTCAGTTCCTCTAGATTATAACATGTTCGTTGCAGGAATGTCGAGCTAACGACGTTAAACATAGTGCTTCTTGGGAGGCAACCTAAGCATTGTGAGATTCTCTTTTCCACTAATTTCGTATTATCTCCATTCCTCTTGATTGTTTTACAGAATTTTTTTTTTTTTTGGGCATCCTAACCTTAATTATTTTTAAAATCTTGATGAATCTTAAAGGTGGAGGGCAAAGACACAATGCCCATACTTTCTGGTCCACCGCGACGAAGCTTGCTTTGCTGTTGTGGAGGGAAATATTCTTGAGGCAAGCCTTTTGGTCCGCCACAGCGAAGCCCACTTCGCCGCTACGGTGCAGGACCACGCAGCCACAGTCCGTACGCCGAGCTGTACGCGGCTGCGAGCTGGGCCTTCGCCGCAGCGAACCACGCTACATCACTGCGTAGTATGTCTTCGCCGCAGTGAAGGGTCCTTCACCGTGGTGAAGCGACTGGTATTCCAGGCCTCTATAAATACCCGTGACGGACATTTGTTCTCTACAAACAATTTTTGGTGCGCCCTTTCGTCTCCTGTTTCTTTTTGTGTGCATTTTTTTCGGATTTCGGCGTCGGTGACTATTGCGCGAAGACCGTCCAATAAGCGACAGCTCCCGGCTCACATCCCGGGCGGCACCTCCCTCGGACAATTTGTTTTCATTTCTCGAAGCTGACGGCTTTACCACGAGTCGCTTCTGTCGTTCTGATCCGGAGCGGGGTTTTCTGACCTCGAATGCGTTCTTTAATTTCACCATCTAGACTCGAGGTTGGTAGACCCTATGTGCTCCTCTCGGAGCCCCTCGGTGGCCGGTCGTCATGAGTTCTGCCAACACGCCGGCCGGTCGGCACCCGCGGTGTTTGTCAGAGTCGATTGGGTTGGCAGACTTTGGTATCGGTAAATTTACGATCGAGGGCGATGGCGATTGAGAAGTACCTAGCTTTATTCGAAGATACGGACTTCGGGGCATGATGCGGGAGAAGCACGGGCGGGCGTGTGGAAGCCATCTGTCATTAAGCGAGTTCTATATTTTCGATGACAACACTCATGCCCGTGGCGAAGGTTTGGTATAATTTTTTATGTGTTAAGATTAAACCTTCATTACATCTCAGTACAATGACCAAGGACAAGACGATCCTCCTATATGCCATGACCAAGGGATTCCAATTCGACATTAGGACGGTCATTGAGCGGAGATTGATCGAGTCAACTCACAGACGCTGCACTGGCACCCTGATCCACCCCTCCACGATCGAGCTATCTTTGTTCGGTCGAGAGTTCGATCTTCCGGACTCGGGGAAGCGGTCTGACGGCAGCACGCCCATTCCACTGCCCAAGGTGAAGTTCGGGAGCCATGACGAGTCCCGATGGCGAGATCGGCCCGATGATGTCGACGGCCGGCGCAGTCGCGAGCTACCCGGTGGACGACCACGAGGTCCTACAGTTCGACTAGTCCACTAGTAGAGGCCCAGATCCATGCACTCACTACCTGCTTTGACGCCTATTGGGACGAGTCTCAGGAGCATTGGTTGCCCTGAGCTAGGACATGGATTCCATCAGGGCTAAGATGGCCGCCATCCGGCCCCAGCCGGGACGGGATCACTCGGCTAGCCCGACTTCTATCATTTCTGGCGCCACAGCCGCCACCATCCACGGTGATTTTTTACGGGACGTATTCCTTTTACCTTTTTCTTTGCGCCGTGAGGACCTTTGTTTGCCTTAAGTTTGGGGGTGTGGGTGTATGGGGTATGACTATGTATGACCTAGTTTATTTTGACTGTTATTTTGACTTAGTTTTATTTTGACTTGGGTTATTTTTTCTATTTTTGCATGATTAGGTCCATTTTATTATTATTATTATTATTATCTTTCCTATTTTTGCATGCTTAGGTCCATTTTTTTTAGGCGTGTGTTAGGTTGTTTCCCATGTACCAACATGTATGCAAATTGGACATATTAGAATATGACAGTCTACAGAGTTGGTATTGAGTATCCCTGCCTTAATTTTGAGCATGATGTGACAAAGGGAGTTATGTGTCCTTAAAAAAGCAACCCACGTGTTCAATGGAGTAGGGACTCCGAGGTTGTTTGATAATTGGGACTGCATTGTGTAAAGTCAAGACTAACCATGTCTGGCCACCCTTTTTAGATCTCAAGAACTCAATTCCCAAAGTAGGTTATCCTGCACACACACACGTGATCTTCGGGGTATGCTTTGACTCCGGACTCACCATACAAGAGTCCTATGAACCTTAGGAAGTAAACACCTAAGTGATGGGACACCTTAGAAAAAGAGGATCGCCTTTGATCCCTAAATAAAAAAAAAATAATAATAACAATGTGGATCATCCAATTGGAATCCGGGCACGGTCAGGGAACTTCAAGCCTAATGCCTGAACCAAGCGGCGGGAGCCATTGGCTTCCTTTGCTTTCGCTACATGGGACAAAGGATGGATGATCTACACGATCTAGGACCTAAAGGTTTGGTTGAGTGTTCAGGGTGAAGTTCTAGGGGAACTGAATGCTCGGTGCCCTTAACTAACTGGTGGGGAGTCACCAATGGATCCCTGTTACAAGAACCCTCACCCAAAACCTCTCGGTACTAGTACTCTTCCCGGATTTGTCTTAGAGCTAATCCCCTTAGGAGTAGCTGAAGTGAATAAATTGGTGCGTTCTCATCCTTCCGTGTTAAGCTATTCCAAATAGGTGAGTTCGATTCAAGTTTGGAGGTACTACAGTCAAACTATGCATCGGAGATCACACTTTAACCGCACTTAGACTCCTTGGGAAAAATTATTGAGCATTAAAATGAGGTTGACCTACTTGGTCAACGAGGCCTATTGATGAAAGTTCTTGAAAGATAAACAATTAAGGTAGTCCCTAGATCTTTTGAACTGGTTAATATGGACTCCTTCTTGTTGTTGTCATGTGTGCTTAGCTCATATCATCATATAGTTTCACGTTATTCTTGTGTGCCCTGGGTGGAGTCTATTCTTGCTTGGGGACAAGCAAGAAGCTAAGTTTGGGGGTGTTGATCGGGATGAATCATGCGTGCATTTCAGTTGAATTCTCGATGTTCTTTATAGCTAAAATGCATGATTCACAGTCTTTTTCATTAATATCACGCTAATCCCTCATATTATATTATTCTATAGAATATGGCGATAATTTGCCCCGGAATCAAAGGCGACTAAAAGACGAGAAAAAGAGCGGCGAGAAATGATAAATGCGACAACGAAAGGCTCTTTGGTTCGCCAGCGATGAAGAGACTCTTCGTACAGATTGCGAAGACCTTTATGCGCGGCAAACCGAGAAATCCACGAGAAATCAAAAGGCCTCGGGTCCTCCGCTACGAAGCCACCTTCGTTGCGGCGAAGCGAGGTTCCCTTTCCATTATGGGAACTCGAAAAAACCCTAGCTTTCTAGGCCATTGATGGGTTCGCGTCTCAAGGTATAAAAGGGCGGAGGCAAGAAATCAAGATCAGCAGTTCGGGAAAGATAAGCTAAGACGGAGTTTTCTGCAGTTTTTCCTTCAACCTACTTCATGATTCGAATTCTTCAATCTGTAATGAATAATATGATGAACTAATGCTTTTCTCTAGGGTTTTTCCAACCCTAACCATAGTTTAATGGATTGATTTTCAGTTTTGACTTATTTGAATATTAATATGAGTTCATACGTTTGCTTTAATTCTGGGTTTAATTACATGTGTGTCGCATTGTAGTGGCATGCTAAAGCGGGAGTTTGAGATCGAGAAGATAACTTCTAGGGACATGGATTTAAAAAGCAACACTTGGGTGGTTAAAGAATAGAGATATTCTAGGCTTTGCAAGTGTGGCACTAGAGGACTGCACATTTAAGCGTTTCGGTCGAGGGGTTGAGCGAGATGCCATGCTCCATTAGTCGAGATAGGCAAATATATATCGAGAATATCTTGTGGAAAGATCAACCCGCTAACATAACTCATATAAATACTTCAATAAGGGTCCTTAGTGAATAAGCATCCATCAAGAGTGGTAGGAGACGGTAAAACCCTAGGTTTCTCATCATCGATATAATTCAATACATTCAATTTTAACCTTTTATTAATTCAAGTAATTTAGTTGCAATTCGCTTTAGGATTAGATCCAAATATTGTCGAAGTCATTAAATTAGTAGTCAACACGTTTCTCTTCGAGGGAATGTGTGACACCCCATTTCTCGGGGTCCCGTTAACCACGATCAACCTGAGGAAACCTGTGAGTCTCTCACATCATGAGACCCATACGTGAGTAAAAATGGCAACATTGGCCCATACATCCATACTCACCAAAATGTGTATTTTATACAAAAATAAGTTAATTTTACAATTTGTTTTGATTACAAATTATCCAAAACTGGGTCTTTTACCCAGACTTTTATAAAAATACATAACAAGGCCACATATGGCCATTTCTTGAAATCTCTAAAGGCCTTAGTCGTCCCATCCCCAGAACCTTAGTACTGAAAGAATTTCCTACATAAAGGTGGCTTGGTGCCTAGTAGTGGAATTATCGTACATGGGTTACTCCGCTAAGTGCATGTAATGGCAACCGACACATTCAACAAATGCATGATCTTACTTGAATATCTACATGCTCAATCCGGTAATCTCGGTCTCAGACTCCCTCACACATGCTTATGCCATGTATGAAAATTGTCTTCAAACAAAAATATTTGTTTTAATTGTGGGCAACCCTCCGATATAAATACGTTGGACAATCCTCTGAGGTGAATTTGTTGGGTTACTCTCCGAAACAATTCATGGGCCTCTCTGACGTGAATTGTTGGACAATTTCCCAACACAATTCTTCGGACAACTTTCCGATTAAATTCTATTTTTATAAATTTAGAAAAGAATTCATTGTTTGGATGACCCTCCGATTTTATTCATGTCATGCACTCGCACCTACTATTCTAGGGTGCCCCGGTGCATTTGAAATGCACTATGCCATTTCCATACAACACATGTTAATATATCAAGCATGCATATATTAACAAAATTTAACACACAACAACATGTTATTCATTCATAGCAATAACACCAAAATTAGCTCATATGGGCTAATAAACAATTTAAGCAATTCATTTTGAACCGCCCAAACAACACAAACCACACACATTCACGTGAATAATACAACCTTAGGTCTGGCCCGTCCAAGGAATTTCCCGACTTTCGGTCCCACTGCGGGGCAAGAAACTCATAAGCCTTTTCGACCCCGAAACACTCTAACCATCAACAAGGATCTTAAATGAGGATTAAATCAAGTAGGAGAGGCCCACACCTGGGAGTTGTCGAAACTCCACAAAGCGGTATCCGCAGCGTAGCTTTTGCGTAGGGAACCTTTGTCTTGGCACCATTTGGGATTATTTGTCAGATCCTTTGGAAAATTTTATAGAGAAAGTGAAGCCTCTCTCTCTAAAATCCCTTCCTTTCTCTCTCTTTCCTTCTCCCAAATCCGGTTAGGAGAGCTTGGGTCAAGAGGACTTGTCCTCTCATGCCACATGTCAAGCCATCATTGGTTTGCTTGGATTTCCTTATCCACTTATCCCTCTACTTTGGGATTTTCCTCCAATGGCATCATGCCATGTGTCCACCCATGGCCCACACTTGAGCTCATGTTTGACTAATTCTGTACATAACACATGGCACCTCTTGAGCCACTCAAAATGTGCAAATGTCACGTCTATCCACATTTGTCTCGAAGCGTGAAATTTCGATTGTGAAAATTTGGCTGAGAGACGACGTGGTAGCTAGATTTATTTAGGCGATTCAAGCGGTGAAATTCGGGTTCAAGCCATCCGAGATCTAGAAAAATTTCGGATTTTGACCGAAATTACCATTTTACAATTTTTTAGAAAATTAGAATTTTCTCGGGTTTTACAGAACAATACTTGACTAACCACTTCACTACGTCAACTCGACGCGTATACTTGTGCACACGGGTTTGCAGTTCCCACCTAATTTTACACACTCACTTTTGGCCCGTCAGTGTTCCATGTCTCCATGCTTTAGAGATACCATTATGATGAATCTCATATTTTGCCCGTACAAGATATACAAGTGCAATCAGACTTCATTTTTTATGAAGAGCCAAAAGCTATTTTAAATCATGAAGTAAAAAAATTGCGGAACAAGCAAGTCCCTCTGGTAAAGGTGCTTTGGCAACACCATGGTATGGAAGAAACAACTTGGGAACCAGAATCGACAATGAGGGCACAATACCCGCAACTCTTCAATTCAAGTATTAATTTCGAGGGCGAAATTCTTTTTAGGGGGGAGAGTTGTAACACCCCAAATTATACCATAGTAGTTTATTATAGTTTAGTGGTATAATAAAAGTCAAAATTGTATTTTTCAGAAATTTAAGTGCTAAGGGTGAATAAGGGTAAAATTGTAATTTGAAAAATTCAGGACTCAAAGGATATAAGTTAAGAAGATTATATGCCAATATAGAATTTTGATAACTTGAAGTGCAAATAGAATGAAGAAGAGGGACTAAAATGCAAAAAAGGGATAAGCCCTTTAAGACACCAAAATATCTTCTAGGATAAACATTTCTCATTTTGGCTTAAGGAGGCTAGGGTTACGGTTTGGAGGAGAAGCCATTCTTTATGGAATTCTCTCCATTGTTTTGGCTCTCTTTGCTCAAGGAAAGGAAAAGAAGAAATTTAGGGCCAAATGTCTTAAAGCCAAACATGGCCTTATTAGATAGAGGAAGTTCTCATTTTGGGTTTTGGGAGAGCTAAGGAGCCTTGCATTTGGGAGAAGAAGCGAAGATTTTGGGGTTGAGTTCTTCATTTCTTGGTTTTCCTTGTTCAAGTGGGAAGGAAGGAAGAAGAGAAGGAAAAAGAAAGCTAGGTTTTGAAGGTTTTAAGAAAATTAAGGTATGGAAATATCTTGTTTGATGCATGGAAAGTATGGAACTCTCCCATTTGTTAGTTAGGAAAATCCCTAACTCTTCCCATGTTTGGGATCTTTTTGTTGGTTTTAATTGGGGTTTGATGTTTGTTTTGATCTTATTTTGGTTATGATGTTGAATTGATGGTGTAATTGTGATATGATTTGGTTGTGGCGATTGTAAATATGTGTGAATTGGTGTAGAGCTGTTTAAGGGGAAACTTTGTCAAAATTTCATTAGATTTGTGACTGTGTTTTGGCCATAATTTTTTCTACAGGCCTTCAAATTGAATGATTCCAATTGGAGATGAAATTTAAGACCCAAGGCTACAAATTTTAAGTAGAGATTGAGAACTAAATCCTGCTCTAAGACCCTTGAAACTGAGTTTGATGTTAAGATACAAATTATATTTATGCTATAGGAGTAGTTCATGATGTTTGCACCATATCTTTAGTTATACCGATCCAAATGAGTTGAATCAAAATTATACTTAAACTAGACACCTAGGAAAGTAATTTTCATAAAGAAAGTATGGTCAAATTATGTTCCTATAGTTCCTAGAAAATTGTTAAATATAGGACACAATTCCATATTCTATTCTTAGAAACTGTCTAGGAGCAGTTCATAATGTTTAGGCCATACCTCCTAATTTGAAGGTCCAAATGACCTGATTCATGAGCCTTTGGAAACTTAAGACATAGGTGAACATTTTGTAAGAGTATCACTTTGTCTAAAAACCTCATTTCCTAGGTCGAAATTGTAGTTGAAAATGGACTTGGGATTTACCTTTTATTGTTCAGGCAGAATTGGTTTATAATGTAAGCATTTACCTAACCTTCTTAGATGATGCATGATGTGAATTAAGACATTAATGTTACATGAATTAGTGCAAGTCCATTAAAGTGATTATGATAAATATGTGAAAGAACCTATGTTAAGGATACTAGTATGACTAATCTGGAAACATAAATAATTGAATGCCTGCTTATGTCCAGGTAGTAGATAGATAGGCATGCCTATAAGGATCTCTGATGTTGCAGCTTACCGTTCTATAGGCCCCGTTTGGGTCATGCTCTGCTCTGTTATCACTGTCCTACACAATGATGTACCTACGGGTACTTATTGTTCTGTTTCCCGTTATCCATTTCCATTGGAAGATGCAGACATAAGGTTTTGGTTATAAAAATAAAAAATATATATATACAAATAATTATACGAAATCACAACTAATCAGTTTTGTTCTGTAGTGTACCTATTGGTACCCTCTGTACAAGATTTCTATTATGTACTCCTACGGGAGATTGAGTATTTTGATATGCAAATTATGTTATATGTATCTTTGTGGTGAAGACCACTTGCATGTTGTCGGATATGTTATCTATTTTCATTCAAGATATAAACAACACGGGTGTTTTATCGAGTAAGTGCGAAGGGTAGCCTAGAGACATCAGCATTCAACATGGCCAACACAACATTAAGAGTCCACCTTATGTAGGTTCTTGATTTTGTTTTTGAAATGTAAATGCAATATTTTGTAATAGTGGAACTTGTATAAATACAAGTAGTTGGACTCATGCATATATGTTCAGGCCAATTTAAACACAACTACGATGGTAGTTTTACAAGTTTTATGTCATTATAAATTTATGATTGAAATGGGCCCACTAATGTCAAAAAATCAAGTTAAGAAGTCCATGTCCTGTGTGGTGTCCCCTCACTTGACGTAGTTGGGGGAAGGGGCGTTATATTCCAACTCTATCAATTCCTTAAATCCTCAAAATTAAATATTTTTCCATAAAACATGGTTTTTGGTTGAAATTCTCAGATCTTTTATGAACAAGTGGTTCTTAGTAACTTGTAGGGATTCCTGTAGGGTTTCAAATCCAAAGTTTGTTAGTCCAATAACCACCAAAATACATCAAATATCAATTCCCAATCAAATTTATCAATATTATGTATTTCCTACATTCTTAGGGTTTCATACTTAGAAAGGTTGAACATCTTAGGTTTTCAAATCTAAGTTTCAAAGAGTGAGAATTTGTCCAAATACATCAAACATCAAACTCTAATCAAGTTTCTCGACTATATGCATTTTAATCATTTCTAGGGTTTCATATTTTCAAGTTTTAGAAAGCCCTAGACTTGCAAATTTAAACATTTGAAAACCCTAACTACTAAGAATCAAGAGGGGAAATTAATACTTACTTGGAGTTGATGTTTCTTGAAACTTGAAACCACTCCCTTTGAAACCCTAACTCATCTCTCTTCTCCTTGAGAGAAAAAAATGATGAAAAATATTAGGATTGTGTAGGAAAACCCCCTTTTAACAAAACATCCCTATATTAGTTAAGAACCCTTTCCAACTTTGAGAAATTACAAAACAAGCCCTTTTATTTCCCTTTTTTTTTTTTTTTTTTTAAATTATGGGTATTACACTAGTCTTGACCCCTGAATAGATGACGCTTAATCAATTAATAGTATCTTAGCATACCAACATTATCACTTAATGGTGGTTGTTCTAAAGCTTTTTTAATTAAGAGTTTTAGCTTAGTTTTGGTTGTCAAGCCCACCTCTATACGCTTCATTCTCATTCTTGCGACAAGCCAAGGTTGGTCACTTCGTTAACTTGATGTTAATAATGCATTTTTGTAGGGTGTACTATCTAAGGATGTCTATATGTCTCAACCTCTAGCTTTTTTGATCGAGACTCATCTCACTCTGTATGCAAACTCTATAAGACCATTTATGGCCTTAAGCAAGCCCCCTATCCTTGGTACCATGAGTTACGCTAGTACTTACCTTCATTAACTTTTCCAACTTTTCGGCAAACGCCTCTTTGTTCATCTACAATAATAGCGGTTGCACCATCTATCTTCTAGTTTATGTTGATGATATCATCGTTACTGGTAACACCGACTTAGCCACTCAAGACTTCATCGCTACTCTTTCTCATTAGTTCTCCATCAAGGACCTTGGCTCTTTATACTATTTCCTCGATGTCGAGGTGCTGCCTCACCAACATGAGCTCTTCTTGTCACAACATCAATACATTCAAGATCTCTTGACCAAGACCCAAATGACCGGTGCTAATTCAGTTGCTACTCTGCTACCCACCTCTCCCATTCTCACACTTAATGTTCTGATCCTTTGGAATATCGCACTATAATAGGATATCTTTAGTACTTGTCTCTTAGTCGTCCTGACATTGCTTATATGGTCAACAAGTTTTCTTCGTTCATGCACTAGCCAAACACTAAGCATTGGGGTGCTATTAAGCGGTTGTTTTGCTATCTCAGTGGTACTTTAGACCATGGTATTGTTCTTTATTGTTTCTCTCCACTCATGCTTCATGCATTCTCCGATGCCGATTTGGTAGGGAACAAAGATGACTTCACCTATACTGGTGCGTTCATTGTTTATCTTAGTAGCAATCCCATTTCTTTGAGCTCTACGAAACAATGCAGTGTTGCTCGTTCTTACGGAAGCAGAATATAAATCAATTGTCACTACTATTGATGAAGTCAAGTGGATATGCTCTTTGCTAACTGAGCTTGATATATTTCTTCCCCAACAATCGGTAATCTATTGTGATAATGTTGGTGTGATGAGCCTTTGTGCTAATTTAGTATTCCACTCCTATATGAAGCATTTTGCTCTTGACTATCACTTCATTTGTGAACAAGTTCAAAGTGGACTCCTCTGTGTAGCTCATGTATCCTCTGCTGATTAGCTCGTTGATGCACTTACTAATCCTCTTCCTCGCTTTCGATTTCACCTTCTTCGTGACAAAATTGGAGCTCCATCTTGAGGGGGGCATGATAAAGGAAAGTCAATATCAATCTCCTTTTGATTGATTCTCTCTCGTGATAAAGGAAAGTCAACAACAGAATAAGTTTTCTGCATTAACCTTCTCTTAATTGATTTGATCTATTTTTATATTGATTGATTATTTCTCATTGTATATGGATAGTTTGTGTAAAACTCGGGTAAATTTGAATTTTTTCGAATGGCAAAACGGTAAATTGTCATAATAGTATAGGTTGCAAACCTAAAAAATTTATAGATCTCAGATGATGAAACAAACCTTGTCGTTGGATTCGTCTCGCGAAATCTGGTTACTTAGATGAATTTCGTCAAATTCTGAGATAGTATGATTTTTCACGATTTTTGAGACGACTTGTCTAGTAAACCCAAAAAATTGGATTTTTAAGAAAATCTTGAAAATTGGGAAATAATTTAAGTAAAGTTCATTTAGAATAATTTGAACTTGAACCAGGACGAAATAAATGGCTTTAGGGCAAAAACGAACCCGAACAAATCTTGGACACGTGGCGCGACGTGGGCCAAGTTTTTAAAATTAAAGATAAGGCTAAAATGAGGTGGGAGGACAAAGGCGTCTCATTTTTCTTTTATGTTTTTTATGTGAGAGAGCAAGAGGGAGAGAAAGAGAATCCAAGCTTTGTTTCGATGATCCATGGAATTCCGTCGATCAGAATTCGTCGGACCAAGAACTAAAGTTCATCTCCTCGACAAGGGCTACAGGTGTGTACTAAAAGGAGGGATTTCATCGAAGATCCAAATTAGGAGATTTGGGAAAAATCAAAGTTTTCGGGTTTAGGAGGTGTTCTCGAGACCTCTTACCATTCTACTACGCTCCAAGAGGTATAGATTCTTCCTACTTTGGTTTATTTTACCCTAAGGGCTGTTTGGCTATATTTCCACCCTTAGGGGACATTTGGCTATGTTTTCTGCCCTACGGGGCTGTTTGGCTAATTTTTAGCCCGTTTAAAGGGTTGTTTAGTGCATTTTATGGCCTATTTGTGTTTGGTTTTATGGGCTGATATTTGAGTGTTTATGGCATGTTCAAAGGATCTTTGTTTTCTGCCCTAAGGGGCTGTTTGGCCGGATTTTAGCCTGTTTAAGGGCTGTTTGGACTTTTTTTTTACAGTTTATGTCCCTTTTTATGGCCTAGTTGTGGCCGATTTTGTGGTCTGATTTGTGAGTGTTTATGACATATTCAAATAAGTGTTTTAGGGGCTGATGGGATTAAAAAAATCTGATTTAGGGGCTATTTGGATTAAAAATCTAGGTTATGGCATGTTCAAATGATCATTTTAGGGGCTATTTGGATTAAAAATATGGTTTAGAGGCTGTTTTTAAGGGCTTGTTTGGAGCTGTTTTGTGGGCATATTATGTGTCACATTTGGCCATGAGGATTAAGGGTGTTATTATTTGATTTTGTAATAACATGCTTGGTTGTTGTTGTTTGATAAAGTGTTGATATATGTGTTTTAATATATTGGCATTGTGATGAGTGTTTATTTGGAAATCATATGCATATGATATGATTGTCCATGATACATGGTAAAATGTATGATTTAATTTGTCCATGTGGCATTCATTGCATATATGACATGACATTGACATGCAATGGTGCATTACATTGCATATGCACGGGAACATCGCATTTCATAGGTGTGAGTGCATGGTTGAAATCAAACACCACATTTGGTGATTGATAAGTGGGCTCGATACCGTTGGACGAAGTTCAATAGAGTCGCACAGTTGCATGACATGGAAAAAAAACCTTGTGTTGGGTAATAGCAAGAAGAGCTAGATACTCCCTCGGGTGAAAGACCCGGTTACTAGTTTATACACTTCGACAGTGAAATTCCAAAAAGTGTAAAGGCATGCGGAGCCTACTGTGCGACTCCAAAATCCACTGCCCACAAAAAAACACCTAGTTTTGTATATAAAATGGTAATTCGAGGTGTGACATCTAAAAAGTTTTAATTTATAAACATATGATTTTATTTCAAATGGATCATTGGATGTAATCCATCAATGACGGATTTTATCACACATTGACATTGCATTGTGTGGTTGGAGTCGGTAATGACTCGGGGTATGGTGCATGAGTGAGTCTCATCTCATTTCATAGCATGACATGTAGGATTCCAACCTATGATTGCATATTCTACTTGGAATTGTTGATGTGAATGTGAATTGTCAAAGGTGAACATTGCATGTGTACTTAGGTGAGGAATTACTCTACTAGGCGTGGCTCACCCTATACGGGAAAAACATTTCAGGTGTAGGACATGCGTCGATGGACGGCTTTCATTCGAGGCTGCAAGGGTGAAGAAAGGCAACTTATGGCTTTATGATTATTTTTGTAAATTTTTTGGAGTAAATTAATTTTGGCATGTACTAATGTGTTAAAGAGTTGTAAATGAACTCATATGGATGGTTTTTAATATAGCCCTGCATGTTTCTATATGAATGTGGATAAATGGATTCGGTGCGGTCAATTTTTACTCATAAATGGACTCGGTGCGGTCATTGTGTTATATTAGGCATCGGATGAGTCATGTGATTGTATATTATACAGGTTGCATTTTGGATAGAGCTCCCTGTACAAAGGAGATTCTATCCGATTTTTGTTAAATTATGGATCCCGGTAAATGGGACACAACGGTGTGGTATCAAGTTACATGATACCCACAGGCTTTCCGTGGGTTGATGTGTGATCAACGAACCCCTTGATTTTGGGACGTCACAGTTTGTATATTAACTAATTGTTTTTCCTTTTATTTTGGCATCCGAGGATGCATTGTACATATATATGAATCATTCATGGCACAATGAAATACAAGCAATTATTCTCATCCTTCTATTTCTTCATGTTAAAGGGTAATTGGACCCAAAAAGAAGTTTAGGATGTTAGTGGGATATTAGTGAAAATATGATTACTATGCGGGAATAATTTTTATTACTACTTTTCTATGATGAATGATGAAGCAACTGTGAAAAAAGAAGTAAATGTTGTTGGTGGCAAAGGGTCTTTGAGGGTTTTTAATTAGATAGGTTTTAAACAAAAAGATGTGCCATATATATGAGCAGCAATAGTAGCGGTAAAACCTTGTTGCTTTTATTTAGAACAACTTCTGACCATTTTTCGTTTTCAACTTAATCTTCATATTTGTAGATTTGCATCAAAAAATTTACTCAAATCATTTTCTTTTTTCATCTTCAAATTTGGAGATGTGAATAATAAGATACTATTCACTATTTTTTTTAATAATAATAAAAAAGTGAAAAAATGAACTACAAAATATAATTTTAAAATTTTTTAAAATATTTGGATATGTGAATAGTAATTTGAAGATGAATTTAGAGATTGTTGGTTGGAGTTGAAAGTGAAAAAGTGGGCCCCATCATCTCAAAACATAAAGAATATGTCAATTTGAAAATAAAAATGAAGATTTATGATTGGAGGCGCTCTTATAAAGAGAAAAGTACTTGACTATAACAACATAGTGGTCGTCACGAGAAATGTCCCCTTGTTATAGAAATAATGTAAACCTCTTACAAATGGGGTTATCTAGCAGCCCCTACACAAGAATTTACTATTTATTCCCTTCCTAATTTTCCCTTTTGGAAGTAATTTATAGTCACGAATTTTGATGACCTCTATTAAGATTATGTGACTATATATATATATATGTGTGTGTGTGTGTGTGTGTGTGTGTGTATTTTTAGATGGATCAAAGGGCAGGAGGAGACTAAAAACGCCTATATCAGCATGATCTAGGAATACAAGGACTAGCTTAAGAGAGATAGGATGATAAGCATCAAACATGTCTATAGGGAAGGCAATCAAGTTGCGATAAGATGTCTAAGTTCGCTTTAAAATCACAAAATAACAACATCACAAGATGGAGAAACCCCCCTGGAAGGAATGGATAGCTTGCTTCTTCAGGATGTGTTGGGCACGAAAAAGCAAAGAAAGGTGTAGTTTGTGTGTGTTTCCCTTGGGATAGGCCCCTCCTGCTAATAAAAAAATTGAGAAATAAAATAAGTGAAAAACTTAAGAAGAATGATAATATAGATTAATTGCAAGTAGTAACCTTAACAATTATATTGAAAGGGTTTAAAAGCAATACCAAATCTCTTGAGGGGGAGATCATGATTCTAAGGAAGAAAATTGTTCAAGAAGCATCTTCCATTTCAAAACCAACCCTACCAAAAGGGTGAGTCCTAAACCTAAGCCTATCAACAAGATGCAAAATGCTAAGGATTTGGAGAACATCTTATGGAACATGGAACAATATTGTGATGCTACACACATAACTCCAAGGAAGCAAGTGACCCTTATGACCATGTATTTTTTGGGAGATATAGAACTATGGTGGCATACAAGATCAAATGAAGTTGCGAAATCAGGAAGACCAAGGATCAACTTATGGGAGATACTAAAAAAGGAGTTGAATGATCAATTTCTTCATTCGAATATGGTTTGTGTAGTGCAAGAGCTTCGTTAAAGCCTAGAAAAACATGAAAATTGTTTGAGACTATGTAAAAGAGTTTAGCACTTTTTTTTTTTTTTTTTTTTACAGAAAAAGAGTTTAGCTCTATGATTCTCAATATAAAGAACATTTGGTAGGTTATAAGTTGTTCAACTTTATATCTAAGTTGCAAGAATAAACTCAAATAGAGCTAATATGAGAAGGAGTGCATAATTTAACTCTGTTTTTGTGGCAATGAATTGCTTAGTTGATAATCGATTTGAAGCTTCATCTTTTGCTAAATGGAAAGGGTAATAGCAACAAAAATAAGGTAAGTAAATAAAATCTAAAAACTTTAAAACGAATTAAGGGGAAAAGGAAAATAAGGCTAAAACGGTTCGAGTCTAGGGAATGAAAAGTTTATTTGATAAAAACACAAAATTAAAATATGTAAGGATGACAACAAGCTAAACGCTGTAAATAATGAGACACATGAAACATAAAGATCGACCAAATATATGGCCATCCAAATTGGTTGTTGGAAGTGTTTGGTAAATATGTTAACCAAGCCTTTAGATGAGTTTGATTTTATTTTAGGTTTTCGGCAAATGGTAGCAAAATTTGAAATTGGTGTAACAATGTGTTTACACTAAAAATGAATTTTTTTTGGCTCAAATGGTATTTGAATAATTATTCAGCCCAAAGGGTAATGAAATGGGCCGAATGGATATATCAAGCCCAAACCGAGCCTAACCCAGTCCGAAAAACCCCAAGTCCATGATAGTCATCCCATGAAAGGGTTCAAGGACATTTTTGGAAATTTTCAGTTTGTCAAAGTGGCCAGCTCGGAATGATGAAACTTTGTCTCAAAAGCAAGTGAAAGGAAACTTTTTCTCTAACTCAAGTCATGAACGTGAGCAGTTATTGTTAGTGGACAAGTGACTTGGAGAACAAGTTGTTAGTGGATAAATGGCTTGGAGAACAAGACTGTAGTGGGTACGTGATCAATTATTGGAGGAGGTGGGATGGAACAGTTATTCAAAATTCCTATTAAGGCTCGGCAGGAAGCGAGGGATCATGAAAATCAATCATCAACTTGACCTGATAGAGCATTTCAACATTTTCTTATAGTTTCTACAAGTTCATCACCAATATTTCCATATTTCTAGCTTATTTTATTTCCAAGTATTTGATTTCAAAGCTTTCATGCTTCAACAATTCCATTTCCACTCAGATTCTACAATGAAATTTACTACATTTTCAGCTTGTTCATATAGTTTTCTCCCATCTTTCAATACATTCCAATTTTCAAAGCATTTTCCACTTAAACTCTAGGGAACTGTCAAGGGAACTAGGGAATCCATTTTTCGTTTGAGCAAAGGTTAGATTCGGCATCGTTTAAGTTCAAAAATACTATAATTTCTTAGCACACCCACGCATTCACCAATTCTCGTGTGTTTGTATGTTCTGGACCAAAATCCAATCGAAAAATATTTTTGGCACGCCCGATGGGACACATCTTGTGGAACATCGATACATCTTTTTGTTTTGTATGTTTAGATTTGGTATATTCACGGTGTGGGCCAGCGATTATTAATAAAATGTACGCTATGTCTTATGGTATAACGTCGCCAAGTAATATAGTGTCTTCTTGATACGGATATCGTCTGAGGACGGTGTAGTGACTACAAAGGTTCGGCTTTTAGATAATATTTGAAGAGATGATTTTAGAAGAAAGTGAATATGTGAAAGTCATTAAGTTTTTAGATTATAATGAATTACGGTATTGAAGACTAGGGTTATGTCTTTGTCACGTTCAATGGATTATTCTTTAGGATGCTATTATTCAATATATTTATCATTTGTCGATTGGCGAGGTGATCTTACTTACGAGATATCTCTCTCTCGAGGTACTCCCTTTATCTGTGAATAGATTGATGTGACTGATGATGTTGAGATGTTAAATGTTCTGTTGGGATGCCGCATGAGGGTTGATATCTCACATTCTGATTCAGCCAGAAAGCTTCTCTACCCAGATCCCTAGATAACCTCATCTCTCGAATCTCGGATCTCCAGTGTGATTATGCCAATAAATGTTGGCCAGACATCACCATATAATTAAATCTCGGGCGTAGACGAGATGAAAACAAATAGATAAATACTTGGAGCTCAAAGTATAAAGTACTAAAATGCAATCCATCGACACATGACAGGGTTCAACAAAACCTTAGATATAGATCTAGAACATACTGAATGATAGAATGAAAATGTTTAGTATTAAAAACATCATTCGAATCAAAAATGAAAGCGGTACAAATCCGGAGCACTTCTTGATGTGTCACTCTGCTCTGGAATTCGGAATTACTTGCCTTCGTTCGTGCGCCCTCCAGATACACGATTTGAGCCGTTCATTACTTTAAATGATGAGGTGCAGATCTCGGTAGCCATGACGTTCGCAGCGTGCGGCGTTGAAACATCCTTGACGTTGAGGCGTCACGGCGTTGCGATTATTGACTTACGCATTGTTGACCGTCGCGGCGTTGGGGCGTCCGCAAGTGGGAGCGTTGCGGCGTTGGAGCGTCGCGACGTTACTAACCCTACTGCTGCTCCCATTGCTCCCGGAAGTGCTTCCAACGGCTGCCTTTTCGATGTACGTATCCAAACCAAACACACTAGTGAGTCTAGCCAAAAACATGAAATTACTATAAAATAAACATGAAAAGGAAAAAGCGAGCGGTATAATATGAGTGTTTAGGCACTCATCACACTGAACTTAGTTTCTTGCTTGTCCCGAGCAAGGCCGACTCTAAACGAGAACACACACACCTCGACTATGCGAAACTAACACTAAGACGGTGTCATACATGCTGAAAAATGGAGGATCGGTTTGGAGCGACTCCTGCCCCCTTTCTTGTTTTGCTCGAAGTTCATAGGGTGCATCTGATGTTTGACTGGAAGATGAGTTGAACTAGATTGGAAGTGACTAGTGTCTCAAATTCCATGGTCTTGATAGCCTTTCCCAATGACCCCATGCGTATATTGAATGACCTCCAGGTGTATGCCTGGGCTCAGGCACCCCCAGACTTAGCTCGGCTTACTATTTGGAAGAAACTAACTAGGAAGGGATAGGAACGCACCCATTTATTCTTGTCAAAATCTTGAAAACTTCTAAGTACTACCTGAAAATGGAAAAGACACAGTGCCCGAGAAGTTTTTAGTTGAGTGTTCACATGTGGGGATCCATTGGTGACTCCCCACCCGAGTTGGTTAAGAGACACTTAGGGCATTAAAGTTCCCTTCAAGCTTCACCCAGGAACACTTTCGACCCGAGGCTGGGTCCTAGGTTGTGGAAAAATCCATCTTACGTCCCGTATGGCGGGCGGTGAAGTCGATGACTCGGCCGGTTGGCTTAGGACATTAGAGCTTTGAAAGGCTAGGATTGCAGGGATTAGATTGGGTGATCCACTTATTCAACTGCGACTCTTTGACTTTTTCTTCTTCTTTTTCATTTTTATTTTATTTTATTTTTTATTTATTTATTTATTTTTCTTTTGTTGGGGCTCGATGCAATCCTCTTTTGATTGGGTGTCCCATCACTTAGATGGTTAGAATCTCGAGGTTTGTCGAACTTTGTTGATTAGTCTCGACACTATGCATACTATGAAGGTTAGTAGTGTGTGGCTGTGATAGGATCATCGAAATAGTTTCATGACTACACAGGATTGGTTCCTAAACCTTTCCACCTATTCGTAATTACAAGGCATCTGACGTTTGTATGCATCCAATCATCCATATTAAGCGGTCAGTCAAAAAAAAAAAAAAAAAAATGATCCTCGACTTTCCAACATAGCACACATTACCTTGATTACTACATATACAATGACAACACATGCGAACAAAGTAACACATGGCTCGGCCAAAATAAATGGAAAAAATGGCAAAACTAGCAGACATGCAACTAATATGCTAGACGAAACAAAACACTACCTGAATAATAAAAACAAAACATAACTAAACCCAAAACAAAACTGATCAACACCCGCTCCCCCCGAACAAAATATCGGTGTCCACAGCAGCATTAATAAAGTAGAGGTAAAGGGGACTCCCACTGGTGATCGGCTGCGGTGGCGGTGGTGGTGGCGAGGTGAAGAGCGGAATTTGACGATCACAGGCTACGGGACTCTATTTCTTGAAGAATGATGCTTTGATTAGGCTGAGGGCCCCCGGTGCACATATCGGCCACGTGGAGGGCCTCCATATCCTGTGAGGTGGGGACTGGTGCTCTGGAGTCTCATCCAGAATGCATCAGCCTTCACAGTAGGTAGAACCTGGGTCTCGAGGATCGGGTGAGGCTGGATGGGGCCTCCAAATTTGTGGGGGTGGTGGTGGAGGTGGGTGGGACGGGCTGACGATGTCTCCACAGGGATCGCGGGAAGCCATGCGGGCGATGGTCATCACGGCCCTCATCCTCGTCCAGGGCTGTCAGTGAATCATAGACCCCCTCGGGTCGGGGACACAGTGTGTCTGCTTGGCCAAAATGGCCTATGGGGTGGGAGCAGGCCTCATTATCGTCGAGGGCACCAGAGCACATTTTACCTGAAGCCAAAGATAAGAAAGAAGTGCCCAGTTCATCTTGCGTCCGGTTATGGAGGATGGCATCCTGATAACACCCTTGACATCGAAGGGTATATCCTGGTAAGATGGCATAGTTTGAAGCGGGCAACGGCAATCACTTCACACCGTTCGTGTCGGGTGGGACGCGGCGTGATGAAGTGAAGTGCCGAACAGGAATGAAGGCGAATGCTTGGCCTTGAAGTGGTAACCTTCGGCCCGCCTTTATTGATTTTCCACTCACCCCAGGCCATTTAGTTATCTGGCTCATCCACCGGGATAATCGGGGTGCTCGTGGAGCGATCGAGAGCATTCCAGAGGACATGCTCTGGGCGTAATAACTATTGATCGACTCAGTCTTGAAGTCGGCCCGATCGCCGCCTGACTTTCTTCCAAGACATGGGAGGCGAGATTGGCGTAGAACTCCCACCACCACACTCCTTCAGCTCTTTGGATGAGATTGGTTGTACAAAGGCACGCCATCCCTTAACGCTAATGGTCTTCACGGAAAAAATCATGAGGGTGGTGAAACCCCTTCTCCTTGATAGACGTCCGGTTTTCAAATGGTGCCAAACCCGATCGGCTGACTTTTCGCATTCCTGGCGCGTGACATCGTAAATTGGGAGTCGGGTCTTCTCAGGACCAGAGCTAAAAACAGTAGGCAATTTTGCCTTTTACTGAGCCTCTTGACCCGAAGACACTGGTAGTGACACCCAGAAATTGGACACCCTCTTGACTTAGACAAAGCAGAAACAAACACACAGGTGTGCCTTAAAACAAACGAAACTACTAAGTGTGCTAAAAAATAACTATATTTCAGGAAATGAAATAAACCTAACAAGCCCTAAACGTGAACCTAAAGATCCACTAGACCCAGCCCAGTGAATCTTGGTAGTACCACAGAAGGCGATACTAGAGGCTAGGGCAGCACGGAGTGTGGTGGGAATGCCACAATGACCAGGACCCAGTGTGTGAGGAGAGCTCTGGGGTGCACAGAGGCGGTCGGAGGGCAATGTAGGGGCCTCCGGCCGACGTGACAGGGAGCTCCGGTAGGGCTGGTGAGGACAGGTGCGCAAGAGGGCTAGGGTTTCGGGTAGTGGTGTGTGCGAGGTGAAGTAAAATGTTTGTTCTTGGCCTTAAAGCGAGAGCGGCGTCGACGTCGCGCGAGGTAGCGATCTGACGTTACGAAAGAACTAAACAGCGTCAGCGGCGTTGATGGTAACGCTCGCGGCGTGACGGAAGTGGCACTAAATGGCGTCGCGGCGTTGGATACTCGGCGTCAGCGGCGTGGCGAGACTCGTAAAAATTCACGTCGCGGCGTTGGAGATCCGCGTCGTGGCGTGGAAATGGGATTAACAATAGCGGCGTTGGTGTGCTGTCGCGGCGTTCAGCTCAATTCAAAATCCCGCGTCAGCGGCGTTGGAAATCCGCGTCGCGGCGTTCGGAGAGGTCTGATATTGGCGTCGCGTGGCGTTCGGATCCGCGTCGCGACATTCCAAAGAAGGACCGATTTGAAGCATTCGCTGACGTTCAAGCGTCAGCGGCGTTGGAGCAATCGCGACGCATTAGCGATAGCATCCGCGACGTTCTGAGTTCCCAAAAATTTTCCTGATAAGCGACCTGGTTGCGAGAACCTCCCCGCTGTAAATGTGATATACGGACTGTAATGCTGCGAACTTCCGGTCTCCCGGTACCTGGCGTTCGGGTCTGAAAATAAACAACCCGGCAGATAACGCGTTATTGAGGCCGACCAAACTAATATTGCCAAAACAATCACTAAAAACAAGAAAGAAATTGTCACTCGAAGAAAAGTGTAAGGAAACTTGGGTTGCCTCCCGAAGCGTATGTTTTAATGTCGTTAGCTCGGCGACCACGAATCTCAATGTGCTGGGAGCACGAACTCAAATGATGCTTCGCACACTTTGTCTGCGGTTGTCCCGAGGAATGATTTGCTTATGCAAGAAACTCGCCATAATATCCATGATGGTGGTGGTATTGTAAATGTGCCCGCTTCGGGATGTGTAACTTACCTTGCAGGTGTGAAAAAACCTTGGTCGCTGTGAAGGCGGGACCATCGAGACTTCAATTTCTGGAAAAAGCTTTGGCGGAATTGGATAGAAGAACTGTTGTCCCATTTGTGAACTATTTTACGGTGATGTGTTTGTCGTGCGGAGCTTTAGTACTTTTCACGCCTTATAGATGCGGGCGTTTTCCATATGCCGTTTGCAGATTAAATGCAGTTCAGCGAGTTGGAGCGATCGTTTCTCGCCCAGACGATGTATTATCCATGTTTAAGCTGTCAGTGGCGATAGGCTCGATGCTCTAATTCTTGGAAGATGACCGCTTTACCATAAACAAGTACGAGCGGTGACATACGAAGGAGTTTTAAATGTTGTACGGTATGCCCAGAGTGCATCGTCCATCTTTTTAGACCAATCTTTCCTGGAGCTGTTAACTGTCTTCTCGAGAATGTACTTGATTTCTCGATTTGATACCTCTGCTTGTCCGTTAGACTGTGGGTGGTATGCAAGAGATGTACGATGACGTACCCCATACTTTATCAAAACCTTATCAATTACCTTATTACGGAAATGGGTACATTATGCGTGATCCCGATGCTTTCGAGGGTTCAAGCATTGAGAATATGTTCTTCGCGTGAAATTGAGCCCTGACCTTGGCATCGGTGCGTGTGAGGATCGCCTCCACCCACTTTGAGACATAGTCTCATGACAAAATGTATAAGTTGCTATATGATCACGATGGTCCCGTGAAATCTATCCCCATCAAGTAAACAATTCTACCTCGAAATGGGATGCATGGGTGGCTCGTCCTTTAGAGATGTTCCCGTTCGTTTGACATTTGTCCATAGTGAAGCAATTGATGAGCATCTTTAAATAAAGGTAGGCCGAGTAAAAACCAGGTTAAGGTACCTTGGTATTGTTCTCACGGCCACCGGTGCCCGCCCACGGTAGGGTGTGACAATGGTTAGAATCTTTGTGCATTTCATCTTCGGGCACCACGTCTCATATCCTTGATCAGCACCGATTAATGCGTAAGGAATTGGCTCCTCCCGATAGTAGTGTTTCAAGTGTCACGAAAAACCTCTTTTTCCGCTGATAGTTAAATTCGGAGGTACTTTAGCCACAAATGAATTCACATAATCTGCGAACCATGGAGCGCCCTCTTTTTCCTCGATAGTAGAGTTTCTCGTCACGGAAATTCGTCATTCGGAACATCATCTACGGCCCCTTCAGGTCTTGAAAAGATGTGATACGCTACTAGGTTTGGTACCTTTCTTGTCTTTAATTTCTACATCAATTCTTGCAATGAAAGGACCAAGATTAATCGGGGTTTGCATCTTTCTTGAAGTGCATCAAGTACTTAATGACGAGAATGATCGGTGTGCACCACGCCTTATTTGCCAATAAAATATGGCCTGAACTTGTGAAAGCAAACACGATAGCCAACGGTTCTTTCTCTGTAGTGGCATAATTCAGGCAGGCATCATTCAAAGGTTCCTCTTAGCATAATAGATTGCACGAAGATTTTCTCGTTTACGCCCCGAGTGCCGTCAGCGAAGTCATTGGCGTCGCGCGTGAGTTGAATGGAAAGAGCCGTCTGGTCTTGCTGACAATAGGAGAGTACGAAACCAGCCGTAGCCCGGCGCGAGAATGCGTACCCAAGCGTTCTTGGAATCGAGCTGAATGGGATCCCTTGGACTAGGAGGTTAGACGCGGTTTGCAATGCGAAAAATCCTTGATGAGCGCTATAGAATCGGCGTGGCTTAGAAACTTGAATCCCTTTATTCAAGCGAGGTGGGCAGCGCAGTGCTGATCTTCGCCCTATCTACCTCTATCCCTCTTGCTGAAATCAGAATGTCGAGGACAATACCCTCTTGTACCATAAAATACTTTTTTCCCGATTGAATTACTAAGTTTGTCTCTTCCCACATCTTGCGGTCTGACTCTCAAGTTCTCTAAGCAGGTTATCTAATGAATTTCCCATTGCGAAAAATCGTTATAAAGATCTCGATTGTCTTTTCCACCATGTAAAGAATATGGCCATCATACATCGTTAGAAAAGTACGGTGCATTACACGAGTCAAAGAACTCAGCCAGATGCGAATGTACCATAGGGACAAGTGGTGTTGTCTTCTCGATCTTCGAGGAGCTATGGCAATTTGATTGTATGGAATATCCATCGAGAAAGCGATAGTATTCATAGGCTAATTGATCGAGCATCGATCTCGCGGCAATGGGAAATGATCTTTTTCGAGTGGCCTTGTTCGGTTTTCGATATCCAGTACAAATCCTCCACGTGCTTCACATTAAACAGCGGTGAATGTTGTTTCGATCCCGATGTGATTGTTCTACTCCTTCTTGGCACTACGGGCGGGGCGACTCATGCCTTTATGAAATGAGAATTAAATCACCCCAGTATCTAGCCATTTAGAACCTCTTTCCGGACTACCTCCTTCATTGTCGGATTTGCCTCCCATTGCGCTTCCCTTTGAAGGTTTATGTCCATCTTCCTAGTAATCTGATGCATGCACATAGAAGGGCGAATCGCACTAAATCGGCTGAGACCATCCAGTGCATGTTTGTGATCTCTAAGGACCCTCAATAACTTCTCTTCCTCTACAGTGCAGTCAAAGATCTTTGAGATAATCACGGGTAAGCGTAGATTCGACCCCGAAGGTATGCATACTTCGTATTAGGTAGAGGTTTTGTTCCATCTTGGGCGGTTGCTCAGCTGATGGGGCCAGGCGTTTCAACTCCTTCGCCCGAGTTAGTATTTACGTCTGTTATTGTCGAGAAAGAGTCCATCAGAATTTAACATATTCTTACCTCTTAGAAGCAGTTCTCGGACTCATTCTCCTAGGCTAATCTCGAAGGGTCGGTGAGACCACTTTGGCTAGACACTATAGCCTCTGCTATTTCGACCATGAAGCGGTATCACTTTACTGTAAGGTGTCCTCACTTTTGCCCTCGAACACGTTGAACTTTGCTTCATCTTGTACCCTCAATTTCAATTCTCCTCCCGAGACATCAATCATTGCTCTTGATTTGCAAGAAACGGTCTATCCAAGATTATCGGTATTTCTTTATCTTCCTCCATATCCAAAACAATAAAATCAATTTGGGGAAGATAGAGATTTGTGGAGCTTCTTTACCAAGACATCTTATTATCCCTCTTGGGTGCTTCAAAGATCATCTGGCGAAGTGTATTTGTGGTCGGTAGACTTCACCTAATCCCAAACGTTTGAAAATGGATAGGGACATAAGATTAATCCGCGGCACCTAATCACATAGGGCTCTCTGAATGCTTGTTTCCAATGTGGTGCGAGGATAGTGAAACTTCCTGGGTCCTTGAGCTTTTGCGGCAGCTTCCTCGAGTATGCCTTTGCATTCCTCGATTAAGTTCTTTGTTTCAAAATCGGCTAATCTTCTTTTACGGAATGAAAATGTCGCACTTAATAAATTTTACTGCGCGGGCATGCTCTTTCTGGGGCATCGACAAACGGGATATTGATGTGTAACTTTTTGAACACCTCCATGAATTTAGTGGTCCTTATCGAGTTTATGCTTCTTGAGGCGGGGGTAGAGGCGATATGCGGCCTTTGCTTGATGAGGTTCTCGATATTTGTTTCTCTGAGGTTGTTCTTTGTCTGCATCATCTTTCTGCTCTGGCTGAATGACCTTCTCAGTCTCTAACTGTTCTACGACTGGGGGTTGTAACTGTATTTCCAATTCTTTCCCACTTCTCAGCATGACTGCTTTAACATGCTCATTTCCATCTCTCCTTGGGTTTACTTCTGAATTGCTTGGTAAGGAACCCGGTTGTCTTTCTGTCAGTAAGTTTGCCATTTGGCCCATTTGTGCCTCCAAACTTCTCAACTGTGCTGCTTGATTGTTCAACTGGGTTGCTTCTTCTTTGCGTGTTGCTTTAGTCTCATTCATGAAGCGAGTGGGAAGTTAACATCGTGCGAGCTTGTTTCTAAATCCGACTTTTTCCGAGAGGGTGGTTCCGCTAGTTAGTTCCGATAACGTATTGTTCGATTATTCCGCCACCCATATCCTTGATTATTCGACTGTGCAGTTCACGATTATTACACCACCCTTGTACTGATTACGATTCGATCGCTATTTCCCCCATACGGTCCTTTGGCTGGCGTGATTGATTGATTAAACACCGGACACGTCTTGGGCTTGCTCTCTTGTAGGATTTCTGATTGACATTAAGTGCTGTGTGATCCCCGCGGAAATTCACCTAACTCCCATGGGTTGAGTACGGATGGCGTTCGCGAGGTTCCTTCTTGTCTATTTAAGCTGTTCCAGTAGAACGTGCCACATGATTCACCGGTGTTGAGGACCTCATTGCTCATGCCACCCGCAAATTTCTGGTGTAGCCTTCTCTCTAGGCCCTTTGATTAGTGACCGTCGCGGCATCTTCTAAGATTTCATAAGCAGTGCATGGTTTCTTCATCGATTATGCTCCTCGGTGAAGCATCAATCATTGTTCTAGTTGCATTTCTCAAACCATTATAGAAGGTGTGGACTTGCATCCATCTGGTCAGTCGGTGGTGTGGGCACTTCCGCAATAATTCGTGAAATCTGTCCCATGCCTCTGCCAGGTTCTCCCCCTCTAGCTATCCAAAAGTATTGATCTCTTGCACAAGTTGTGCAATTTTCGAAGGTGGGAAAAGAACTTGATTAGAATTTTTGCCTCTAAGTCATTACGAGAGGCAATGGAATGCGGTGGCTGACTTGTTAGCGATGCTTGGCTCGATCACCCCTAGTGAGAGTGGGAAGCCACTAACTGATGCCTCCTCGGTAACTCGGGTTGTGTAATGCATTATCGCGGACTTCAAGGAGTTGGTCAAATGCATGTTAGGTTCTCATGGGGTAGTCAAACGGAATAAGATGATACGAAACATACATACCGTGGTGACTTCAATTCGAAATTGTTTGCTTGAATAGGAGGTCGTCTGATAGCTGTCTGAACAACAGTTGGTGGTAAAACGAACTCATCTAGTAGCATGAAAGGATCATCTGGCTGTATAAACGGTCTGGGTGCTTGATTCCTTCTTCCGTGATGATTCCCGGCTAAGCCTCTGTATTGGTTCAATCACATTCAATGCTAAGATTTTGTTCTTGATGTTTTCCATGATTATTGGATTTCTAATGCATTACTTGTTCTCTGTTCTCGGCGTAATGTACGAAGTCTTTACGGCTCGGGATCAGCAGGAGTGTTGGTTAGCCAGTCTCGTGCTTCGCATGTACTTCTGCTGAAAACTACTTTGCAATAACACCACGAACCAACAAAACCAAATTACCGGCCCCTTGTAAAATAAACAAAGTAAAGAAAATTCGAATAATATCTAATTGCTTAATTCTCTATATCGATCTGGCTTCGGTCCCGTGGCCTTAGCAAGCGAGGCAGCGGTGTAAAATGCGCTATGTCTTATGAAGTACCTTGTCGCCCCAAGTAATATAGTGTACTCACGATACGGATATCGATCCACAGAGACAGGTGTATTGACTCTGAAGGTTCGGCTTTTAGATAATATCGAAAGATAAATTTTAGGAAAAGAAAGTAGATATGTGAAAATCGACTAAGTTTTTTAGATTCAATAATTCTGGTATTGAAAGACTAAATTATATCTCCCCACATTACGTTGATGGATTTATTTCTTAAGGATGCTATTCTTCAATATATTTATCATTTGTCGATTAGGCGAGTGATCTGCCACAAGATATCCTCTCTCGAGGTATATCAAGCACATCTCGTGAATAGATTTGAGTATATCTCTATCTCAACTCGATATTAGGATGCTTAAATGTTAACCCCGGATGCCACCTTCGGGATCCCGGAATATCTCTGTTCTGGGATTCAGCAGCTACTCTACGAGATCCTGGATAACCTCATCTCTCGAATCTCGGATCGGTGTGATTATGCCAATGTTGGCGAGACCTTCGCCCATATAATTAAATCTCGGACCGTAGAGCGAGATGAAAAACAAATAGATAAATACTTAGACAATATAAAGTACTAATTTTAATCCATCAACACATGACGGGAGTTCAACAAAACCTTAGATATAGATCTAGAACTTATCTTGAATGATAGAATGAAAATGTTTAAGTATTAAAAACATGTTCTCAAATCCAAAATGAGAAGCGATTACAAATCAGGGCACTTCTTGATGCATTGTCCGCTCTGCTGCGGAATTGGTGCCTTCAGCCCGTCGCTTCTCCGATACCTGATTTGACCATTCGTACTTTAAATGATGAGGTGCGGATCGGTGTATTAGCGACGTATAGCGTTCTCGGCGTTGAGAGCGTCGCGACGTTGAGGCGTCGCTGACGTTGAGGCGTCATGGCGTTGGCGGTTGATGATACGCATTGGTGATGACATCGCGACGTTGGGACGTCGCGACGTTGGGACGTCGCGACGTTGCAACCAATTTCTTGCTTTGCTCCCCATTGCTCCAGAAGTGCTTCAATTGCCTTTTGCTCGATGTACTGCGTCAGGCAGAACACTAATTCAGGAGTCTAGCCACAAAAACTATGAAATTACTATAAAATAAACATGAAAAGGAAAAACCGACGCGGGTATAATATGAGTGTTTTAGGCACTCATCAGCAGGACACACAATTTGCCGAAGAATGCCACCAAAATTGAGGAGTAAGACAATTGTAAAGTCTCCAAACTCAGGATCCGATGCTGCAGAAGTAGCATAGGAAGGAAGAGGTCCAGCCTTTGTGGAATAGATAAAGAACCTGATGAATTCTCTAGTGCGAAAATAGGGGAATCCATCCAACAACCTAATTAAACAAGTGGAAGGAAGAGGCGTAGGTAATGTGGACGTGCCTATTATTTTCTCTAATAATTCTAATGAATTTCAGGCTTTCATACAAGAAATAAAGAGTCATCGAGTGGTCATGACTGCCATTATGGAAGAAATGAAGTACTTTAGAGAAAGGGAGCAAATAAGGAAAGAAGTTGCTTTTAAGCCTGTAAAACAATTATCTAATGAACTCGGGGGGCTGTCTTCTAATAACCTACGGGGAGCTGATGAATTTCACTGCTAACCTATGCAGGCAGAGAGGTTAGATATCTTCCTCCCCATAGGATAAAAGGAGGTACTCTGGAGAACGTAGTAGGGGAAAGACCTAATGCAGCTAGAACCACAGCCCATCAGATAATTAAACTATTATACCTTTGGGTCATATAGACTACCAGTATTTATTTCGAGGGAATCCTGCTGACCACTGCGGGGTAAATGGTAACTGGAATGACAAATACAACAAGTTCCTCGGGTTCCTTAGCACCAAGTTCCTCGGGTTCTTACGTAGCTGGCAAAGTACAACAAGTTCCTCAACTTCCTTAACGGGTTCAACAAGTTCCTCATCAGCCTTTTGTGCAACCAGTTGTAATACTAGATTTGGGGGCAATCAGAGAGGCGGTATAGGAATTATATGGGCCAGGCCTCAAGCAAATTGGCCGCTCGGAGTTCTATAAACCTTGTCCAGAAATGATAGATAGGGAAACCCCTACTTAAGGGTGTTACACCCTTACCCCTTAAATGAAGAGAGGGCGCTGATACGGGGCTAGGACTTTTTAACTTTGTTTTCGGACATTGGTGGGCCCATTTCATATATATATATATATATATATATATATATATATATATATATATATATATATATAATCCATAAGAAAACAAATCTTCTTGTACTACCACCGTAGTGGTGTTTAACTGTCCTGTACATATTCCTGAGTCCCATTTACTTGTACATAACAAATTCCATTATTACGAAACTTGTACATTTACAGTTACAAAAAAGAGTCAAATACCTACATTAGGTGGACTCCTACTGTTGTGTTGGCCTTGGTTGATGCAGAATGCCACAAATGTCCTCTTCAGTACCTACACGGATAAAACACTGTCTTAAACATAGCTTAATTGGAAACGAATACTTGATTATGGCCATTCAGAGTAGTCCTGATTTAGGATACATATAACATAATGCATATGACTTACATATAACAAAATTCTATATCACGGAGTCTATCAAAGCTTACATATAACGGAATTCTATAACTGAAATTTTTCCTATCCCTCGTGGGAATTCAAAACAGAGATCTTGTACTAAAAGTACCCATAGGTACATCACATAACAGAACTAATTTCTTATACTTTCTTATACTTTCTTCTCATTCATTATTCAGATTCTTATAATTCTTATGACAGAGTTTTCATATCTCCCGTAGAAGTTCAGAACAAGGATCTTGTCGGAAGACCGTAGGTACTATCTGAGCGAGCGGCCCGATTGCTAATTTCATGTATCATATTATTCATGTTATCTGACATATAAGTGTTTACGCATGGTATTAAACGATGAATGATAGTGACATAGCATAATAGGTACGAAGGTCACGGTCGTGCTAAACAAAGGCGTGCACCTTGCATGCTTGAAGTGTCGTAGCACTAGCGAGTCTTGAAATCTTGTCGAGAGACGTGCATGCCCGTATAGCGAGTGTTGCCCAACCTTAGTAGGGTGTCGAAGCGCGAACGGAGAGGTGCTTATTCATTTGCAATTCGGTCTTAAGCAGACATACAATTATATGTCTTCTTTCAGGCTTGTTATATTGTTCATAAACACATTAACATATGAGGGCAAGAAACCATGTTTGCCCAATGATAGCACTTCGCCTCAGCGGCGAGGTACGTAACATTTTTTTCATATAATTTTTATACTTGTACGAACCCTTTCATTCACTTATTAGGATCCTCATTAATCCAATGGATGATTATTAGAATTAACAGAAGAGAGGAACCAAAACAGGACTTACAAGTACACCTAGGCGACGATACTCGCCAGAGACGGAGAAGGTCCTTTAGGCGGGCCTTGCTATGCTTAGCGGACGCTAGAAAGGCGAGAAGTCGGGCCTCGGGTTCGCTGGCGTGAGTGGCCTCCGCCTAGGCGGAGCTCCACGCCTAAGCTGCATACGCCTAGCGTAGAAATTATCAGCGAGCAACGAATTGGCAAAATTTGCCCTTTTCACACAGGAATTTCCTTCCAAATAAAACCAGCTCAATCAAAACTCAAAATAAACCATAAACTCTTGCCTCACCAACCCAACAACACTTATAATAGGATTTTTCCTACAAAACTTAGACAAAGAGAGATTTATGGTAGTTCCAATACCAAAGTTCCAAACATCACATAAGAAATTTCCAAACCAAAGTTCCAAACTTCCAAACTACTAATATCAAGTTCCAAACAAAGGAGATGTTCCAAACCTAGATTTCTTCTTCTTTTTCTCTTTTTCTCTTCTCTTCTTCTTCTCTTTTTCTCTTCTCTTCTCTTCTCCCACCGTAAAGCCTTAGCTTCAATGCCAAAAAAATGAGATTTTCCTAAGGCCATGTTTGGTCTTATCCAAATTTGACTTAACTTTCCCTTTTTGCCATTTGGTCCTTCATTTTCATTTACTCTCAATTCAACTTATCCATATTTCCACATTATCATATAATCTTCTTAAATTATGACTCTTGGGTCTTGGATTGGTAAATTACTAATTTACCCTTGGTATTTGTATTAATCTCGGGTTCTTATCATTTTTCCCTTTTTGCATAAATTAGGAGAAAATATCACGTTTACTTATATTATCACGCGAGCGTGTTATAAAGCGGATTAGGGTATATTTTGGGGTGTTACAAAGGGGGTACAGGATCCCTTATTTCTCTTTGTTCTCTAGAGAAGATGACCAATCCACCCTAGAATATGTTGCTAGATTCACTGTGCAATGTGGGGAGTTGGCTAACTATGAGAATTTCTATCATTTCAAGCTTAGACTATTTCCTAACTCTTTGACAAGGGCAACATTCACTTGGTATACTACATTACCAAGGAACTCCATATAAAGTTGGTAGGAAATGGAAAGGTAGTTCCACACTCAGTTCTTCAAGGCTGAGCCTGAAGTGTGCATCGTGAAATATACTTGGTGACTCGAGAAATAGGAAGGCTAGTTGGTTGTTTTATCTCCCGTTTCAGAAGATGAAAGCGGATCACAAGATCCATCTTCAAGAGAAAGAGTACATGAAAATGGCCCAAAGAGGTTTGGACATTGAGTTGAGGAAGAAATTCCAAGGTATGGAATTTAGAGATTTTTATGATATTGTAGCTGAGGTGACAAAATATGAAGAACTACTTAAGGAAGAAAGTTACTAGAGGAAGAAGTCCATGGGAAACAATTGTCAAGAGGTGAACCAGGAGGTGGCAGTGACAAATCTATCTGCTACAAGGACATTCACTTGTCCTCTTTTTGTAGAAAAAACACTTAAAGTGTGGAAGAATGCACAAATTGTTGATACATAGGTCCAATATACTTTTGAGGTAGCGAAGGCGGGAAATATTTGATTTCCTGGTGAAAGAAAAATTTATTACCTTCCCTAAAGACCACAAAATCCCCAGCAAGGACAAACTAAGGGGAAAGGCTCACTGTAAGTACCACAATTCATGGAACCATACTATTAATGCATGTTGGGGTTTCAAAATTTGTCACTCTGGGGACAAGATCAACGAGATGCCAGTTCTGGCGAAAGAGGCTATGTGTCGATGAGATCACTTACCACTAGTGGCCTTAGTCAGCACTACTGGCTTCGATTTAAGAGCATTGATAGAATCCAAGAAGGTGGGAAAACTCTCACCAAGGTATGGGTTCCTAAATATTGTCTGGTTCGTGTTGATAGGTTGAAAAAGGAAAGGGCTGTAGTTTGTATAGATCCTCCATCAGGGAGAAATTCAATGAAGGGGATACAGTAGGGAACATAACATCATAACTGATTCTCCAAGAAAATGAAACTTTCACCAAAGGCGAAACTGATTTGAGGAAAGGAATTCCGTTTCCTCCCGAGAGAAAGGTTGTAGAAAGCCCACTCCTCCATGGGGTAGGTTCATTTCCATAAGGGAGAATGATGTAGGTAGGTTTAGAGAATGTTCCTCAAGAAAAAGAGTTTTTTCCCCAAGGGGTAAGTTCACTCCTCTAAATGGTAAGATTGTAAGGAAAGTCAATTCTCTAAGGAAAAAGGCAAAGGAAAGACATGTTTATCCCCTCAGGCCTATGTTTCCAAAAGGTGTACCCATTTCTCCAAGGTATAGAATGAAGTTCACCAGGGACAACTTCACTTCTCTAAGAGGTAGATTCTTTTCCTCAAAAGAGAAGATTGCAGACAACTTCACTTCTCCAAGGAATCTGATAGGGGAAAGACATGTTTCTCCAGCCATACCTGTTTTTCTAAGAGGAAGACCTAGTTCTTCAAGGGAGGAGGTTGTAGTGAAGGAAAAGCTTATTAGGTGTATCCTTCTTCCTGTGGTTCTCTTGGTCAAAGGTGGCATGTGGTACAACACAAAAAATTTCCCCAGAGGCTATCTAGGACCTAGAATAGGAGGATGCAGAGGCAAAGAGCAGCTGATTGAAGGTAGCTTATTGATGTACCAGTGGAAATCCAAAAGGAAGATGCCATGGAGTTAGAGAAAGTAAAGGAAGGAATGGTTCTTAGCTTGGAAAAAACAAAGTTTGAGAAGAAAGCTATTAAGGAGATGGAGTCAATGAGCAGCGTAGATAAAGTAATGGACTCGAAGGCATTAATGATAGGTGAAATCCTTACTTCTTTAAATTGGTCATTTCTCTAACGTATAAGCTATTTCAAGTGAAAAAAAAAACGGAGACTTAGTAGAGGTAGAAGGGAAGCACCAGGCTTACGGAGGAAGATGTGGGTGGCAGTGGGTTACCATAGAATCACTCGAAGAATCTGAGACTTAGAAGGTGATATTTGAGAAACCCTTTGTGGAAATGACGAGGCATATAAAGCCTTTGTACGTAAAAACTCATCTTAATGGCAGACTGATATCCAAGGTATTGATAGATAATGGATCAACGATGAATGTAATGCCATTGAGAATGCTAAGAACTCTATGAAGGAGCATTAATGATTTGATAAAAGCAGAACAGATTTATGTTTTCTCGCTACTAGAAGTATCAAGAGACAGGATACTACCTTAAATATCACCATTGGCAACGAAACCACTCTCTGCTATTTTGCTTGTGTAAACTCTATTGCAAATTACAACATTTTGTTAGGGAAGGAATTTGGATTCATGCCAACTAGTGTACCGTCTCTTTTCCTTCAGTTCTTCTTGTTTGGAAAGGTAATGGGTGAAACGGTGCGATGAATAATGGCCCTTCGCATAGCGCTACGGGCTTTGTGTGGAAGCAATTATTATGATCAAGAATTTTGTCTGCATCGAGTTCACTGCGAGAAGAAAGATCAGGATCCCAAAGAAAGCATGCATGGACTGGAGGGGTTGTATTGGAAATAGAAATGAGGTAGCCAAACTCCTGAAAGTGACCACCCGTCGTGCCTTATGGGCCGATGAGAGGCCCAAATCATCGGGAGATGATGATGGCGATTCTGACTCAAGAAGCGTGTTGCAGCTGCCATATTATTCAAAATAAAAGTCTGTGAGACTATGGGAAAGGGATTGAAGAAGAGCACCTCCAGAATACCTGTAGGGTTGAGATAATTTTTGAAGAGGATTCATATGAAGAAAATGAAGAAATACATGTGGAGGATTTGGAGCAAGCCCTTCTTAAGTTAAATTTTATAAACATGGTTCACGACCCTATGAAGGAAGTGAACCTCATGCTAATGGAAGAGTAAGGATTACACCTATATTAGTTCCTTGTTGCCTTCACGAGTTCAAATAAAGGGATTATTGCAACACTGCATGATTCAAAGACTACTTTGCTTGATTGGCTTGAGATGCTAAAGATTAGACAAAAGCTTGGTAGAACAAACGCCCATCAAGCCAAGAATTCCACCACTGAAACAACCACCCAAAAGAATGTCCAAGGAGGTAGAGTTAAAGGTGAAAGAAGATTGAGAAGATTTTGAAGGCTAAATTCATCAGACCTACAAGGTATGTGTAGTGGTTAGCACATATTGTCCTTGTGATGAAAAAGAATTGGAAACTTAGAGTTTGTGTAAACTTTAAGGATTTAAATGCCGCCACTGCTAAAGACATGTATGTAATGCCTATTGCTGACATGTTAGTTGATTCTACTACAAATAATGAATTATTGTCCTTCATGGACGGTTTCTCTGGGTAAAACCAAATCCTAATAGTTGTTGATGATATATCTAAGACTGCTTTCAAATGTCCTAGTTCCTTAGGAATGTTCAAATGGCTGGTCATGCCTTTTGGTTTGAAGAAGCTGGTGCAACTTACTAAAGGGCTATGAATGCCATCTTTCATGATATGTTAGGCCACCACATGGATACTTATATCGATGTGTAGTTAAATCTGAAGGCCCTGGAGTATGCAGTTAAGGAAAAGTTTTGAAATGATGGTCTTCATCAGCGAAACTGATCGCAAATATGCTTTTGGAGTTCAAGCAGAATTTTCTGGGTTACATGGCTCACTAAGAGGGTGGGAAGTCGATCGAAATATAGCCAGAGCCGTGTTTAAGTAGAGGCTCCTAAATAGAAAAGAACTTCATAAGTTCTTCGGTTAAGAGAACTATTTAAGAGGTCATCTCTAATCTGGCAGGGAAGACTAAGTCATTCTCTAACCTAATCAACTAAAGAAGTAGAAGAGTTTAAATGGGAGAAACAACACAAGATAGCTTTTGATGGAATCAAAGGTTACCTTTCTAAACCCCCTGTTTTAATGCCACCATTGAAGAGTCGGCCATGCAAACTCCTTCTATCAATTGTAAAATAGTCTAGAGGATGCCTTCTGGCACAAAATAATCTTTGAAGGCCATGGCGTTTGTTTACTATGATAGAGTCCCTCACAGTTCAACGAATCTGAGTATACACCCATTAGGAAGTTTTGTTTGACCTTATCGCACATATCGAAATTGAGACGACTACTTGATCAAAGTCTCGAGTGTATGTGGTCTCTCAAACCAATTTGTTGAATTACATACTATGAAACACTTGAAAATCACCGGACCCAGATAAGCCAAACCAGTCCTTTTCACTTTGCTAGGTTACAACCAGTACATTTTCACAGTGAAATCGGTTAAGGCAGGCTTTGCTTCTTTAGTGATCATCCTTCATTAAGTCAACAAAAGATGTAGAATTGAGTTATATAGAAGTAGAAGGCGGCCATGGATTCTTAAGTTTAATGGCTCTAGCCTTGGAGAAATTTTCTAAATTTGGGATAGTAATTATTTCACCAAAAGTTAAAGACTACCTATATTTGTAGTCCTTCAAGTCACTGCAAATCAAGCTGAATATGAGGCTTTAGTGATTGGCTTGGAGATCTTAATGGAACTAGGAGCACAAGAGGTACACATTATTGGGGACTCTCAATTAGTACTTTGGTAGCTAACAGGGGAATATAAATGCAACAGCTTATTGTTGTCTCGTTATTATACTACTTCCACTCAATTTTTTTATTCTTTTCATTATGTGGATTTTGAATATGTGCCTAGGGAATCTAATTGGGAGGCGGATGAGCTAGCACAAGTAGCCTCAGGTGTGAAGATGGGCGAAGAATTAACTCATAAGCTCATTGTGATAGGAAAGAATAATCACCCCTCAATTTATGAAAGGGGAATCGGATTAGAAGTCGTTAATACAAATGCAAATGTTGCAAGAGACTAGAGAATTAAGATGGGAGAGTATTTAGAAGATCCTAACAGGCAAGTTCCCCATAAGGTGAAAGCTCAATCGCAGAACTTCGTCTTAATGGAAGAGGAATTGTACAAAAAGGGGCTTGATGGGCTACTGCTCATATGCCTATCCTTCCTAGACAGTATGGAAGTGATGAAGCAAGTTCATGAAGGGGTTTGTGGAGCCCATCAAGTCGAGATAAAAATGAGATGGTTGATTAGGAGACACAACTATTTCTGACCAACCATCCTAAGTGATTGCATCCATTACTCCAAGGGTTTCCAGTTGTGTAAAAAATATGGCAACATATAGAGGATACCTTCTATGGAACTCCACTCAATTGTGAAATCATGGCCTTTCAGAGGGTAATTGGGAAAATCTACCCAGCTTCATCAAAGGGACCGAACTTCATCTTATTTGCTACAAACTACTTCAAAAAATGGGTAGAGGTACCCTTAAAGAAAGCAGAGCATAAAGATGTTATCCAATTCATCAAGGAACATATCATTCACAGGTTTGGAATTCCTCAATCCATTACAATCGACCAAGGCACCATGTTCACTGGGGATGAGATGACTTATTTTTCAAAGGACTATGGCATTCAACTCATCATATCTACTCCCCTTTATGCTCAAGAAAATGGGCAGGCAGAAGCTTCTAATTAGGTATTGATAAACATCCTGGAGAAAATGTTAGAGGATAATCCCAAAGATTGGCATAGAATTTTATCTAAGACCTTATGGGCTTATAGAACTTCTAAAAGAGATTCTACAAGGGTAAGTCCTTACTCTCTAACATATGGACATGATGCGGTGCTTCCAATGGAGGTGGTAGTTTCTTCCGTAAGAGTATACAGACAAAATGACTTTAATCGTCAAGAATACAGTGAGGCCATGATGATGGAACTCGATGCATTGAATGGGAAAATATTACAAGAGGTTGACCACATCATGATCCAGAAAAAGAAGGTGGCTAGGGCCTACAACAAGCGGGTCAGAAGAAAGAGTTTTGAAGAAGGGGAGCTCGTTTGGAAGGTGGTGCTACCCATTCTTTGCTAAAAACGGAAGAATTGGAAATGGTCTCCCTAGCGGGAGGAGAGAGGACCGGTGAGGTTCTGAAATCTTGCCGAAAATGCTTATTGGCTATCAAGCCTTGAAGGAGAGCAACACAAAAGGTTCATCAATGGGAAGTACCTTGAGAAATACTTTCCCATAATGTGGGATATGCTGGATACTACCAAGAAAAACTAAGATGAGAAATGAAGGAATAACAAGCAAAAATAGGTCTCATTAACCATTTTGTATAGGGGAAACTATTCTTAGTAGTTACTTTGGGTGATAAAGTAGGCTATTTTGGCCACTCACTGCTCAAACTTTTTGTATTCATCAATGTCATACTTGTTATACCCTTAATTGTTTTATGAATAAATAAAGTAGGTCCCAATACCACTTTAAACCTGGGGAAGTAGATACAGATCTTTGATTAGAAGGTTAAAGTAGGCTTTATGACTTTTATTGATCCTAAATAAAGGGTTTTCCCCAAGAATGGGCTTCTTGTATCTTCAATTCTTCAAAGTAGGTTCCATGACCACTTTAGGACTAGAGAAATATGGGAAGACTTAGTGATAAATTGGCTTCTTGGCCATTGCATTCATCGGTTCATAATTTCTCCAAGAGTGTCCTTGTTTACTCTCTAGATAGGTCCTAAGATAATTGAGGTCATTAGAGAAATAGATATGAATTGCAGTTCCAAGATAGGATTTAAGATAGTGAAGTTGGCCTTTGGCCACTTCACCTCAAAAACACAAACTTCTCCAAGATTCTCTAATGATTCCCCAAGGAAGACTTCTAGATTATCGCAAGATTGGGGAAATAGGAGCGAAAATATCCAAGTGAAAAAGGGTAGGCCTCTAGGCCATTGGATACACATTTTTCCCCAAACGAACACTGAATAAGTTCGAAGAGAGATGTCATAATCATCCTTGAGGAAATAAGCCCTTATAATGAATTGGAGTAAAAGAAAGTGGGCATTATAGCCACTATACATTCAAATGCCAAATTTCTCTAAAAGAATTGGACTTGTTGCATCATTACACTAAGTGACAGGTTATTCATCGGGTGTAAATGGAAAAAAAATCAGGCTAAGAAGAAAGAGAAGTCTCGGGTTCACCATAGCGAAGGTTGTTGCTCGCCATGGCAAAGGGAAAGTGTTCGAAATACCAGTCTCGGGTTTGCTATGACGAAAGGAGAATATATGTTTCTATTCTAGTTTTGAGTCAAAGCAGACTTCTTAGCCACAATTCTCGAAACATCTGAGTTCTTCCCCAATGACACCACGGCGGTCGATATATATGTTGAGAAATAAATAGTAGGCTTTTAGCCCTTTGTTTCATCAATTTCTCTAGAGTAGTACACGATAGGCGCGGTATATCGCCAGCGCCATAAGCTTACACTTCCAAAAGGTGAGCTGAAACGCCTTGAATTACACTAATGCGTGTCATGGCTGTAGTACGTGTGCTAGTGTTCGAGTGAATCCTGACAATACACCTGAGTTCATCACATCCAAAGGTAGGCTTAGAGCCACCTTGGTCCACTAATGCAATGTTATGCTTGTGAGTGCGTCTATGCAATGTCAAGTGAATTTCCATCAACAATCTAAGCACAAAAAATCAAGTATCTCAAGAGCAAGTCCTCATGCAATGGTTGGATTTTAGCCACCTAGCAAAAAGAGATAAACTAGCTTGATAAGGTCAAGGGTCATGTAAAAATCATTAACCATGTTTGAAATGAGGGGAGATAAGATCTTAGAAAAATCAAAAGATCTCAGTGATTCCTAGAACTCCAAGCATTCTTGGCGAGAAGCGTCAATCTGCCGCAATTGGGAGGTCAAATTAGTAGCTTTTCCCCTCATAGAGGATAGAAAATCACCTAAGGAAATAGTCTTTTGCTGGTGCTTTAGGCCTTGGGCATGAAGAACCTCACTCTGTCGTATTAGAGAAGACAACTTGGCTTTTTCTCACTTAATTTATTCAACTAACTGTCTGATTCGTTCTTCCTGGGCATGATACTCGGTTTTTACTTCCTCCAATGTGACGCCCCCAACTAGGCATAGGGTGTCAAGTGAGGGGTCACTTTTTTTTTTTTTCACGTATAAACTTTAAGCTAGTTCATTCATATAATGTTAAACATTTAACTTGTATTATATTCTGTAGGCCCGGATTACAAAAATATCTGGCTCACGTATATGGAAGTGTTCAACATTTCTGAAATATTTACATTGGTTTACAAAATTTCCTTATACAAAATAGACCTAAGATCCTCCCGGTGGGCTTTTGATGATGTGTGGCCTTTTGGCGCTGATGTGGATTGCTTTCGGTCCCTCTGGTTTCCTCTTTTGTACCTACGGATTGAACACCGTGCTAAACTGCAGCAGGTGGGAATTAATCTGTAATGGATGACCTTTATTAAGGTCACCACACTTCTATACAAATGCATATAGCACATATAACAGTTACAGATTTTTATCATTTCTCACATATATACTTATCATAACCAGTTCCATTTCTTATCATCATCAATATCTTAAGTAATAAATCTTGTATTTTACTTCTTGTTCTTGTAACTGTATACTATCATCGCATAGCAGTGTTATGCTTCTCATATCATGTCATATATTTTCTGCATTTCATTTGCATATATTTGTCACTTTCTTTTATGTTTCATGTCTGCATAAACCTTAGAAATTGGATACGAGAAACTATAAGGGCCGAAGGCTCACGTACTCAGCGTGATGAAATAGTGAATTACATAAGGGCGAAAGCGTGTTATCATTATGCGAGACAATGACTATACATAAGGGCTGAGGCGCGCCTCCTTTATTAGCTTGAGTGGTATAGACTGAAAATTTGTGGTGACCTTCGAGCCACCGTGATCAAACGGGATCTATCTCATCGACCCACAACGGGGCCTCGATATCCAAAACTTGTATCTTTGCCAGACTTGGTTTTACTAATAGGCATGCTATGCATCCACTACACCGGGTTCCTAACGGGGAGCTGATCAATGTGCTATTTTATGTTAAGTATATATCTCTCATATTCTAGAATAATTATTGTCATTAGGGTAATCCTTATGTGATACTCTCTGTATACAATCATTTATTCATAACTTTCATTTTCATGTCTCATTACACTTATGCATAAAATAACTATGCTTACCCTGTATCCTTATGAGTTATTTATGAATTCATAATATGAATAACTATGGTTACCTATAGGGCCTACTGTTTTTCATGTTTTTCGGGACTAATATGAGTTCCAATCTCATCAGTTTGTCTATTGATGAATTCTTGACTCAATGGGCTTTCCATAGAGTCCAATAACACTCGAATCGGAGTTCAGACGAAAAAATTATGACCTTAGTGACGACGGCTTGAGTTGACTGTTCTGGGTGACTCTATCTATCACCTCGGTCTGATATCTAATATCTTCCTAAGGCATATGGATGGATTCTTGACTCAATGGGCTTTCCATAGAGTCTAAGAACACTCAAATCGGAGTTGGACGAGTTATGACCTTAAGTTGAGTGCTTTATGAGATAAATCCTTGTTGGCCCATGCGGCGAGTTGACCTCTACATGACGAGCTCTGTCTGACACCTCGGTCTGACACCTTCAATCTTCCTCAGGCATATGTATGGATTCTTGACTCAATGGGCTTTCCATAGAGTCCAAGAACACTCGAATCGGAGTTCGGACGAAGAGGTTATGACACTTAGAAGTTGGAGGTCCTCCACAATAGTCATCTAAACGGCGATTGTCTTGACGAGTTGGCGCCTGAGACGAGAAGCTCGGTCGACACCTTAGTGCGACACCTTCCAATCTTCCTCGGGCATATGGATGGATTCTTGACTCGATGGAACCACATAGAGTCCAACACTTAGACACATACTCGATCACATCTCTTTTCATTCCTTTCCTGATAAAAGCGTTTCAAGTCTGGTACATCTTATTCCCTCCAGGATGCATGGTAAATACCGTATTATGAGCCTCAAATAGCAACTTTTGCTTTAGCTCTTTATCATCTGGCACACATAATCTATTCTGGAAATACAAACTTCATTCTTCTTTCTCTAAAAACTTAGTCTGGTCACCATCTCTAACCATCTGTAAATTTTTCTGTAACTCTTCATCATTTTTCTACGCATCTATAATCATTTGCTTTAAAACGGGTTGCGCTTCTAGTTGAGCTAACATAGCCATCATACAGTCTCCAATCAGCATCTTGTATCGACATTGCTACCACTTTGTTTTGGAAGCTTAAAGCATCGGCTACTATATTAGCCTTTCAGGGTGGTAATCTATGATGCAGTCATAATCCTTAAATAACTCTAACCACCTCCGTTGTCTCAAATTTAACTCTTTTGCGCATTAGCAAATACTTGAGACTCTTATGATCGGTGTAAATTCTACACTTTTCCCCGTATAAGTAGTGTCGCCATATTTTTAAAGCAAACACTCTGTGACTAATTCTGGGTCATGAGTGGGATAATTTTGTTCATGTGGCTTCAGCGTACGGACGCATAAGCCACTAACACGTCTTGCATTAACACGCATCTAAACCCGATGCAGACATCACTATACAGGTATGCTGCTTTTCTGAAGTAAGGCTGCGTCAATATTGGTGCTTCAACCAGCATTTCTTTCAACTGTTCAAAACTATTTTGACATTTATACGTTCCTGAAACTTTATTCCTTTCTGAGAGGTAACTTGGTGAAGCGGGCTATAATGAAAAGCCTCTCCTGAAATCTTCTACTGTAACTGCTAAACGAAAACTTCTCACCTCGGTTACATTTTGAGGTGATTTCAAATTCAACCAGCGGCTTGATCTTAGCGAGTTAACTCTTATACCCTCGGCGGGAACTGCGATATGGCTAGGGAATGAGATTTCCTTTAGCGAATCACATTTGCGAGCTTGGCATGCCATAACTACTTTTCTCTTAACGTCTCTAAGACTATTCTCAGTCTTCTGTTCATGTTCACGTGCATCCTTAGAATACACAGGATGTCATCAGTAAGCGCAACAAATTGATCCACATAGAGATTACGAAAACCCATTCATCAAATCCATGAATCTTTGCCCGGTGCATTAGTCGGCCAAAATGGCATGACCAAAAACTCATAATGGCCATAGCCGGGTTTAAATGCGGTCTTCGGCACATCTACTTCCTTTACCCTCAGCGATAATACCACGATGGTAGATTACATCTTCGAAAGACACAGCTCCTTTCAATGATCAAAAGATCTTCAATTCGGCAATGGGTGCTTGTTTTCCTTTGTCACCTTATTGATCTGCCGATGTCGATGCACATCAGTAGAGTGCATCTTTCTTTTCACAAATAAAGCAGATTTTGAGGGGACCTGATGGGTCGGATAAATCCTTTATCAAAGTTCAGCTGATTGACTCTTTTAACTCTTTCGGCTCGTTGGAGCCATCTGTACGATTGCCACTAGACATAGGGGCTTGTCACTGATGATTTCTATAGCTAAGTCACGTCTCTCTCCAAGTGGAATGCACGGTAACTCTTCGGGAATACATGCGGAATTCTCTTACTACTAGAATCTTTCACCACATCAACTTGACCTCTCTTGGGGTCAAGTATCCACGACAAGGAATGTCTCACATCCTTTCCTCATAAATCTCCTAGCTTGCATAGTGGAGATCACATTGGACATTAAACTTGATCAATGCCTTGTACTAATACCTCGGTCACGGTGCAGAGCATCTCAACACTACGTCTTTTATTCTGTCAGCGATAGCTTTCGGTGCTTAGACAACCAATCCATGCCCTAGAATTAAAGTCAAATTCGGAATGATGCAGGTTATCAAATACGACAAGAAACTCTCTTGTTTGTATAACGATAGAGTGATTTACATATATCTTGTGTATTGTTGTGCCCCTGACGGACTAGTTACATGCATGTCGTATGCTAATTTCTCCATTAGTACTTTGTCAAACTTCATGCTCCATGCACACATATGAATGGTAGATCGAGGTCGATCAATGCATGCATCTCTATATCATATAAGAAAATATACCGACTATAACCTCGGGAGCATTCTGATCCTCCACGAGCCTTCATAGCATATATTTGCGTCTTGATGCGCCAGGCATAGGACGATCTACGCCATCGAAAACTATGCCTCCTCGTCCTACATCTTGAGATGGGCCACTACGACCCTACCCTCGATCCACGAGTCGAAAGTGGTGCTTGCAGTCTTCCTACGCCACTTCCTTGTTGACTTCTATTATCCACGACTCGGGGACAGTAACATCACATGCTCGAGGCTTCCACACAGCTTACCCTCTGTCCACTTTATCCTGCCCGAGCTCCCAGTACTTCTATGGCAATGAGGCGTCGAGAATTTCTCCTGTCTAAGCGAGGCTTCTACCTGCTACGTGCTACGGTGGACTTTGCCTTCTACCTCTCGTAGCGGAACTATGTCGATTGGCGGGAGATTCTCTAGCTCTTTTTCCGAGGAGGGCCCGAAGCCTCCTAGAAAATTCTTCTTTTGGGGAAATCTTTCTTTCTTTGCGTTTCTAGTCTCTACTTTCATTGCGACTTGGACCAGGCCCCGATGAAATCCTTGTTTGGAGAGAGTCGCCGATTGCCAAATACCTCTTTAATGGAATCATGCGGAGTCCATGCTCAAATTGCCTACAAAAATGCCTCGGTGAGGACCAATTCCGGTGCATATTTACTAAGATGGCTAAATTCTTTTTCATATTCAGTCACCGATAAGCTCCTTTGCTTCAAATTCAGGAACTGTTTCCACTTGGAATCCCTATATATCTCAGTAACATACTTTGCCCTAAACTCTTGGACAAAGAACTCCTAAGTCATGGGACTTGGAATCCTTGGACTTCTCAAAGCTAGTTTCCACCAATCATATGCCTCACTTTGTAATAATGAGGCGCACATGATGCTTCGATCGGAGGACATCAACATAACTCTAATACTCTTTCTAACTTTTCTAACTAAATTCGACTTTCTGATTTTCCATGTGACCGTGGAATTCCCTGCGCTCCATGTCTTCTTACTGTGTCTATTGGAGCTTTAGGAGATGTCAATCTATCCAAAACCCGAGCCATGTCTTGTGATATTCTCAGCAAGGCTTCTGTGGGCTCATTAGGTACATTACTTTCCGAAGGCTCAGAAGCTAATAACCCTTGTTCCATTGGGTTAACACTCTCAGCAGCTTCTTCGGGACGATCCATCTATATAAAACAAGGACTCCACATCGAGCTGACACGTACTAAACCACGAGGCTTTTCTATCATATATACTTTATTGAAACCGCTAAGCCTAGGCTCGATACCACTAAGCGTAGCGCTGACTCGGCATAGGGTATCAAGTGAGGGGTCATTTTTTTTTTTCTTCACGTATAAACTTTAAGCTAGTTCATTCCTATAATGTTAAACATTTAACTTGTATTATATTTTGTAGCAGCGGATTACAAAATATATATATACAAAAACTCCATATATGAAGTGTTATTTACAATATTTTGATGGTTCCTGAGAATTTCGTATCTGAAAATAATTTCAAAAGATCTCCCGGTGGGCACCTATTGATGTGTGGCCTTTTGGCTGCGTGTGGATTGCGGAGTCCTGCGGGTTTCTTACGTACCTACGGATTGAATCTGCAGTGCTAAGCTTTACGCTTGAGTGGGAATTAGCTACATGGATGACCTTTATTAAGGTCACCACACTTCTATACAAATGCATATAACACATATAACGATTGCAAATTAACATCATTTCACCAATATATACTTTATCGCTAACCGGTTCCATTTCTTATCATCATCCATATACTTTTCATGTCATCTTGTATTTTACTTCTTGTTCTTGTAGCGTATACTATCATCGCATAGCGATTACCCATGCTTCTCATATCATGTCTATATTTTCTCATTTCATTTGCGTATATTTGTCCCTTTCTAACATGTTTCGTGCGTAAACCTTAGAAGTGGATCTGAGGAAACTATAAGGGCCGGCGTACTCAGCAGTATTGGCGAGTGGTCTATAAGGGCGAGAAGGCGTATTCATTGTGCGAGCCCGTGGCCGAAATACATAAGGGCGCGTACTCACTGTGTGAAAACGATTGGTGCATAAGGGCGAAGACGTGGTATGCACTTTCGGGGCCACCCCGTGATCAAGCGGGATCTATCTCATCGACCCAAACCCCGGGGCCTCGATATCGGGGAACTTATCACTGCCGGACTTGGTTTTCCTAATAGGCATGCTATCTGTCCGCCTCTTGGGGTTACAGCGAGACCCGATCAATGTGTATTTTATGTTCAGTATATATCTCATATTCACAGAATAATTATTGTCATTCGGTATCATATATGTATATATATATATATATATATATATATATATATATATATATATATATATATATATATATATATATATATATATATATATATATACTCTGTCATTATTAAATGCTTTGCATTTTAAGTAATCTCATTATATGCATAAATAACTATGCTTATCTTTGTATGCTTATGAGTTGTTATGGTCATGTAATATGAATAACTATGGTTACCTACGAGAGCCTCTTGTTTTCATGTTTTCGGGACTAATATGAGTTCCAATCTCATCCAGGCTGTCTATTGATGAATTCTTGACTCAATGGGCTTTCCATGGAGTTCAAAGAACACTCGAGCTCGGGTTTAGAGCGAAGAAGTATGACACCAGAAGTTGGAGGTCATCACGTAGTCTTTAAACGGTATTTGGCCCGGCGGCGACACGTTACGGGCAGAGCTCTATCTATCACCTTGGTCTGACATCTAATATCTTCCTCAGTCATATGGATGGATTCTTGACTCAATGGGCTTTCCATAGAGTCTAAGAACACTCAAATCGGAGTTCGGACGAAGGAGTTATGACCTTCCGAAGTTGGAGGTCATACATAGTCATCTAAACGGTGGCTTGTCTTGACGAGTTGACCTCTACATGAAGAGCTCGGTCTGACACCTCGGTCTGACACCTTCAATCTTCCTCAGGCATATGGATGGATTCTTGACTCAATGGGCTTTCCATAGAGTCCAAGAACACTCGAATTGGAGTTCGGACGAAGGAGTTATGACCTTCCGAAGTTGGAGGTCATACATAGTCATCCTAGGCAGTGGCTTTGTGCTTGTGAGTTGAGCCTCTACATGGCCAGAGCTCAGGTCTGACACCTCGGTCTGAAACCTTCAATCTTCCTCAGGCATATGGATGGATTCTTGACTCAATGGGCTTTCCATAGAGTCAAAGAACACTCAAATCGGAGTTCGGACAGAAGGAGTTATGACCTTCCGAAGTTGGAGGTCATGCGTAGTCAACTCGGCATAAGGTGTCAAGTGAGGGGTCACTTTTTTTTTTTTCTTCACGTATAAACTTTAAGCTAGTTCATTCATATAATGTTAAACATTTAACTTGTATTATATTTTGTAGCAGCGGATTACAAAATATATATATACAAGCTCCATATATGGAAGTGTTCAACATTTACAATATTTACATTGGTTTACAAAATTTCATATACAAAATAAACCTAAAGATCCTCCAGTGGGCACCTATTGATGTGTGGCCTTTTACTGCTGATGTGGATGCCCTTGTGTTTTGTATAGATGGATCTTAGAAGAAGGCTGGCGAGTGTTAACTTGCGTGGAGCAAGGGTTATCGGCCACGAGCCTTCGGGAAAGTAATGTACCTAATGAGCCACGAAGCCTTCTTGAGAATATCCGCAGACATGGCTCAGTTTGGATGGAATTGACCTCTCTAAAGCTCCGATAGACCACGGTAAGAAGACATGGGCAGGAGGAGAGATTCCATGGGTCGAGCATGGAAGAGTCAGAGAAAGCCGAATTCTAGTTAGAAAAGTTAGAAAGAGTATTAGAAGAGGTTAGATGTCCTCCCGATCAGAAAGTATCATGTGCAGTCTCATTATTACAAGGGTGTTGGAGTTCTAAACAACGAAAAAAAAATGGTTTTTCCTTTTTTTTTTAAAGACTTTTTCATTGGAGCACAAGAATTTTAGAGTTCTAAAAAAACGAAAAAGGGTCTCTCTTGATTTTTTCGTTGGAGAATAAGGGAGTTGTAAAAAATGAAAAAGACTTCCTAGTTTTTGAAAATATGAGAAAACTTTCTTGGATTATGGGATTAGAGATCATATGGAACATTCATCACAAATCACTTCGACAAAAAAAGGTCAGATCTACTCATCAGTGCAAGAGGTAAGTTTGGGTTGTGGAAGATGACCGAAAAAATCAGAACTTGCGGTAAAAGGAGGACCGATGGAGTTCACAACGTTGTCTGCAACGTCAGACCGAACGTTGCCGTCCTCAACATCGGTTTGAGGAGTGGCGATGTCGCTTCGAGCTATGGTGGCGGAGTTGGTTAGAGTAGTCGTAGCATCTTCACCAACAACATAGGAATTTTTTGCCAAAAATGGGTTTGAGGAAGAAGAGAAATAAGAAGGTGGAGAGGAGAAAATGAAAGGTTTTGTATGTAGATAAAAGGGATTTATTCCTATGAACTTGTCAAATCCCAAATGACAGTTTTTTGATGTAGAAGGAATCGAAGGAGGAAGATCAAAAGTCTCAGGTTTGAAAGAAAAATTGGCAGGAGGTTTTTCTTAGGATATTACTTTGGGCTTTTTTCCTGCTCATCCCCAGCAGAGGCTCTTCGGGTTTTGGCAGTTCTTCTCGTTGGTAGTCTATCAAAGGGATGAAAGTTGCAACTTGGGCCTCATGGTAGAATGGCTTGAGAAAAAGAAGAAAGTCTTTGAAATATAAAGTTTTCATACAAAAAGGCGGTGGTCGTATTGTATAAGGAGGTGTTTCTGCCCAAGCGTTTTGAACTGAATGGCATTTGAATAATTATTCGGCTCGAAGGGTAATGGAATGGGCCGAATGGATATATAAAGCCTAAACTGAGCCCAACCCAGTCCAAGAAAGCCTGAGTCCATGATAGTCAGTCCATGAAAGGGTCTAAGGACATTTTTTTAATTTTTCAATTTGTCAAAGTGGTCAGCTTAGAATTGTGAGACTTTGTCTCAAAAGCAAGTGGAATGAGACTTTTTCTCTAACTCAAGTCATGAACGTGAGCAATTATTGTTAGTGGATAAGTGACTTGGAGAATAAGTTGTTAGTGGATAAATGACTTGGAGAACAAGACTGTAGTGGGTATGTGATCGGTTATTGGAGACGGTGAGATGGAACAGTTATTCAGAATGCCTATAAAAGGAAGACTCAACTTTAGACGAGAATAGTAAAAATCAATCATCATTGACACTCGATAGATCATTTGACATTTTCTTATAGTTCTGCAAGTTCATCGGCAATATTTCCAAATTTCTGGCAATGATTTCAAGTTTTGATTTCAAAGTTTTAATCTTGGCAATTCCATTTCCAATCAAATTCATATGATGAAATTTCACTTTTTCAACTTGTTCATATAGTTTTTCTCAGGCTTCAATACCTCCGATTTTCAAAGCATTTTCCACTTAGACTTTAGGGAGCTGTCAGGGGCTAGGAATTCATTTTTGCTTGTGAGGAGGTTAGATTCGACGCCGTTTCGGTTTAAATACTATAATTTCGAGACACGCCCGATGTAGTCACCAAGTCCCGTGCTTTTGTGCATTATGAACCAAATCCAAGCGAAACACAATGGTTATAGAAAATCTCTAAGTTTAATATTTCATCATTGCTCCCGATTGTGATATAGTCTGACATGAATATCGTTAATAACTATGACTGTATGAGTTAAATCCATGAGTTAATGTGCTTGCAAAATAACTAAATTATTAGTGTTAAGTATAAAATATAAAAACTATGCAAATTGTATTAAAAAAAATGAAATATTAATCATAACAATTCATGGTAAATGCATTCTTTTACTGATTATTTAAAAATCATTTGAAACGAATGAGAATTTATAATCAGAAAACAGTTAAATAATTTATAGCTTTAATCGACAAGATAAAAATATAACTGATTATGACAGAAAACTATAAGTGTTATATAAACTTATGGAAATTGTAGTAACAAAGGCGGTAGAGCTTAATTCTATGTGGTAGATCCATCATTATTTTTCTTATCTTGTGAAATGATAGGCCTATGCTATGTAAAATGTGTAAGGCTATGTGCGCAAGTGCACGTGTCGCCTCAAATAATATAATGATAAGTGAGTATCGTTCTCACGGAGAATTGGGTTACTAAGTATTGACTCTAATCTAACTTAGACTCTATTTTGATGGTTGAAAATTTGAAAAATATTTAAATTACAGTAACTAAGCATGCAAAGATGATTCTATAAAGACTAAAAAGCATTAGGGTATAGAGATTTCACCTAAACAATGATGTATGAACCTCATAACCCAATTAATCAATGACCAATTTCATCATGAAGATGACAATTTCACTAATATATATTCGAATATCTCTTGAGCATCCGCACATTACCATTAGGAAAGGCTATACTATATCTCTGCCTCAAACCATCATAATTAAGGATGCATTGAACCTTAGAAATCTTAATACCACACCTAATCTCACTTATATATCTATCTCATGATAATTAGATAGTATATCATCCATGGTCTAATTTTAACTCACTTCTCAGATCTTGAATCAAACCATAAATCATGCAAATATTAGCCCGAATGCCCGCGAGCATTCGAATCAAAATGAATACTCGACATAATATGAAATAAAACATCAATCAATATAAATTATGAGATATTCAAATAAACATGTCTTTGGCTACATCTAAACCCTAAGAAAACTAACTAAAACATAAGTGGAAAAGTAAATGCAACCATCGGAAAAGAAAAAACGGAAAAGAAAAGAAAACAAAATTGGCATTGAAGGTCCCTTCTTCTCCTCCATTATCTTCTTCTTCCTCAAGTGTTCTTTCTCTTCCAAGAACAACCCTAGGGTGTTTCCATCCAAAGGAAGCTTGTTCTCCCCAGACTCCCAAAAATTGGTACCCCTCATGTTTCTAGGGTTTGAGGTTTTAAAACCCTCAATTATGAGCTTAAAATGTGTTGAAAATCGACCCAAAACCAACCGACGTCAGATGTCGGAATTTGTAGTGATTTTTGAGCTTTATGACGTCGCATTCTGCGGCTCACATTTTCCAACTACAAGGCCATAACTTTGTCATCTGAACTTTGATTTTAGTGTTCTTGGTACCGTTGGAAATCTCTTGAAGTTTAGAATCTAGACATGACCTAAAAGAACACTTTAGAAATTATTATAAAGACTGAATGTACAAAATTCTCAAATTGGTCACTTTTGAGCTCTCTTCTCTTCTTCCTTCAACTACCAAGCGTCATAACTTGACCATTTGAAGTCCAAATTGAGTGAATAAGGTCTCTTTAGGATGCCCTAGGGAGCTCCTATCCATCCATATAAATGTTGTAGTCATTTGGGATCATCTTACTGTGAAACATCGAAAACACACTAGTTGTTACTATATGTATAGTTTGCTGATTTTGGGATTTATCTCTTTGTTTTTGCTCCATATTGCCTCATGGTTGACCTAATCACAAAATTGAACATTTAGAGCATTAGATCACTTATTTATATAATAAAACTACTAAAAATATAAGTAAAACATAGAGATAAAATGCGTATAAGTACTCAATCATGAAACAAATAGGAATTTATGATTACAAAATGGCAAAATAATTCATCGATTTAATTTAGGATATTGAAATATAAGTATTATAATATATTTTAAAAATAGTATGAAGCAAATGAAAAATTTTAACCACAAAATATAAAAAATAAAATTTAATTGAGAGTATTGGAAGCTGTAAGATAATAAAATTATTTTGCATATTTATATATTTATATTTTAATATTTCTTTACCTTTTGTGTAAAAAGGATTAAAAATATTTTCTCTTGTATGTTGTCTCCTCTAGTCCCTTTTTCGTTATTAAGAATGAATGATTTTTTGGGCAATTTTTGGCTTGAAATCTCGTTTACATATCTCTTTATCATTTTATTTATCAATAAAGTTGTTATTCCACACATATATAGGTTTTTAATTTATTTTTTTGTCATTTTGTTGTTATCTTATTGCAGTATGTGGTTGTATTTATTTTAATTACGACGATTGGTTTAAGTTTGGCAACATTTGTGAAGTTGTAATGTGTGACTGATTAAATGCGATAAAGCGTATTGATCATCTGAAAATATGAGTCAATTATGGTCGTCGATACGTAGAAATTCGTTTATAGATATTACAGTCGTTTATATGATTGCCTCGAATATGTAAGTTTTGAAGCTGGAATTCATTATCTTTATTAAGCTCAAATTTATGTCATCCTCCTAATTTGAATTATTAAAATTATATATTTTCAAAAAATAAATTCTTTACTTTTATGTTTTTGTCTTTGAATAGTAACAAACTTGATCAATATTAAGCCTAGAGAATAAGAGTTGATGCAAAGTCAAACTATATTAATTATAGAGTTAATAAAATTAATTAACATTTAAAAGGAAGTACTTAAATTGTGATAAAAAATGATCAATCGGAAAACCTTACACAGTAAGTGTAAAAGAAGCAAATCATGTCCTTAAATTTGTGTTTCGTCACATAAGTACTAAGTATTAAGGAAATAAAAAAATATACTTTTTGTGTTTGATTGTTTCACGAAAAATCTTAAACAAACAAAAAAAGTACAGTAAAATTATTTATGAACTTCTATATTCTTAATAAATTAATCTTTTTATATTGACGAGTTAAAATAAATAAACTAAGTTTGAAGTAACAAATAAAAATAATATATTTGATTTAATTTTATTTTTTTCCTTCATTTTTTATTTCCTTTTACTCTTCCTCTCTATTTTATTTCCCTTGCATTTTTTATAGTATTTTTGAAGAACTAAACACAACCTAAATAAAATTTAAAAGATACCATAGTTAAGAATTAAGGTGATATTTATTTTACTTAATCTAGTAAAATTAGTTGATAAAATAATTTAACATATCAAATTTTAGAATAAAAAGTGTAACCTTATTTATATCCCACCTCATTAAAAAAAAAAAAAAGATTTCATATCTAAATCAACAATAGATAAACTCAATTTATGAAAATATAAATATACTACAAGATAATATGTATTCATTCCATCCCAATGTAGGTAAGATAAAAAAAACTCTTTTATTGAAACCAACCTATATAAATAAGAAATTGGAACGAAGAGTCGACTCAAGTTATAATGGGAAATAAATTATATGAGAGGTCCTAATAATTCTTATTAGAACAAAGTACTACAATGATGTACTTTGTTCCTATGTAATTTTTTTTTTTTTAGGGACCTCCCATCTAGCGATGAATCGGGATATTTTAAAACGATATAAGATTGATAATTTTGCAAACCTAGCTATCCTCATTTTTTTTTCTCTCTTTGTGTTCTCTTGTAGCCTATATTGTTCAAGTGAAATTGATTTTTGTAATTATTGATAAAGGAAATCACATTTTTGTATATTTTTCTTTTATTTTATTGCTTAATAAAATAGTTTTTCCACAAAGATTTAGGTTTTATCTTCTTTTTTTTGTCGTCGTTTTATCAACGTTTGGTTTGTCATCGGCTTGTTATGACGTGGTGCTGTGTTTCGTCTTGTTGCAGTGTTTGTGTGAGGCGGTCGGATATATAAAATAAGTCGAGATGTCAATTATAGTCGTTAGTATGTTTTAAAAAGCAAAGGATTGCGAGATAAATGCAGTCAGCATATTATGAATTTGTAGGTTTTATCTTGGAGGCTTATTATGTTATTAAGCACATGCAGTCCTTTAGTATTTGTATTTTGGATCATTGATCGATTGAAAGTTTGAATCGATAATATTATTTTCGTTTTTGAAAAAAAAGTATTACATCGATGTGAGTAGAGGAAATGGAGTGAATGTAGAGATATCCCTGATTCGATTATCTATTAAAACAAAAATGTCTGATGATATATCTGAGTGAATAGATGTAAAATAGAACCGACAACTACTTCGAAGTTTATAACTTAACTAACCTAACCAATTTTTTTTGGGAAGTGGATTTCCCTGTAATAATTTCATGAAGCCCATATGGACAATACATAGGGCAAGCCCAAAGCCCATTTGGTTTTTGGCCTAAGACGAGGACTGGTTTGCGGAGGGGCTTTAAAGCCAATCATTATCCTCTGGTTTTGTTTCGGGAATTTCAATTTCAACCCTTTTGTGGGTGAGAGTGCCGAGCTGTTCCTTCGCCGGTGGAGGGTGTGTCTGCTGAAGATTCTGGTTTTCCTTTTGATTTTGGGGACGTTCCTGCTCTTGTTCGTCTGAGGAAGCTCAAGCACTGTAAGTCATTCTCTCTCTTCCTATTTCTTTTTGTCTCCTTTTCTTTGAAGATGGGTATTTCGATTTCTCCATGGTTATCAATGACGATAATCACGAAAGTTTGGTATAATTTCCATTACTGGGGCTTAATTAGAGAAGGATTTGGAGGGATATTGAGTTTTCAGATTTCGTTCATGCGCGGCAGGTTCAGTCAGTTGAAGGTTTTTTTTTTGTTTGCTTTAGTAGTAGTCTAGGGGGAGGGAATTTTCTAGAGGAGCTGTTAATCCCGGCTTGCGTCATTTAGGATCTCCGGAAGAACTGTGGTAATGGAAGAGGGTGATCTTCATTTGCTATCGTTGACTCAAAATTTGAGAACATGTCTTTACATGGGCATTTTTAGGGGTCAATGTGTCCGTGATTGGGCCTGAGCGTGGGAGCAAATAGGGTCTCAGGGTCGAGATGGATTCACAATGGCTTTCTGTAAAGCTTGTTCGTACACAATGCAAGAGTGAGTCTTGATTATTGGAGGAATTGCATGAGTTTGGCTCCTTTGAGGAAACTTTTGTGCCGCTAGTTCCTGAGAAAAGTGGTGAGGAATATGTCAGGATTTTCGACCTATCAATTTTGGTGGGGTTTCATACACAATTTTGGCAAATAGGATGAAAAAAGATCATGCTAAGGATGATGGAATTGGAGTAATGAATCTCAAGTCTTTTGTAGAAAGAGTGTGTTTCTTTGATTCAGTTCTTCTTTTATAAACTACTGATTCTAGATTGGAAATCTCTAGACCAGATGTTGCTTGCAAGTTGGGTATTAAGAAGAGAAGATTTATGATCATGATGAGAGGGTTGAATTGAGTTTTGTATTTCTTCTATCAATTCATTATATGCCCAAAACTTATTTCCACAGCTTTAGGCTGGGGAGCTCTTTTGCCCTGCCCGTTTGTGATAGTGATGGAGGCTTCGAGTTGTTCTATTAATAGAATCTCATCTGGGATCACTTTGTGGCTTTGGGGTGGGTAGATGGAGATCTCACACTTGTTTTCACATATAGTCCCTTTTCATTTTTTGAGGCAGTGAGTGACTAGTTACTGTTTGTGAGGTGGATTCTCTTTTGTTTTGAAGTAGATGCTATGCTTAAAATCAACTTCACCGAAGGCAACCAAATCTGGTGGGCAATCTGACTGGTGTGGGCTTATGTGTGGCTGTCTTGGGCTCTCGAGTGAGAAAGATCTAAGGATAAAAAAATTGTTGACTGATATTTCTACCAATATATTGGGGCTACCTATAAGGAGGAAGGTAATTTGAAATGTGCAAAATTTTATTAAAATATTGCCACTATATCAGTAAAATTTCCTCACTAAGGTAAAATTAACACTAGTGTTAAAATGTCACCAATGTTTCCTGATATTCTACTGATATGTCGAGAAAATATCAAATAACAGTTGGAACCTCCTTTTTATTATTTCGAACGTAACTTGGAGTCTCTATTGGCTACTTGGACTGCAAATTAATATAACCAAGACCTGTCTATCGTTTATATTTCACATGGCTTACATCTATAAAAAAAAAAAAAAAAATCACATGGATTACCTCTTTCATTTTCTACTTTATGTACCTTTTGTAGATTTTATTTAAAACTTTAACAAAAAATGATCTAATTTAGATTCTGCTTGTAGTTTATATTGCATATTTAATTCTAAATCAATTTTTTATCAATGTATATATTATATTGATAGATCAATAGCACTAATTTTGTCATACATATCTTGTTTCATTTTAGAAAATAGTTTAATATTTGCATGGTGTTGATTGATTTATCGTTTTTCGAAATTTCTTTCAAAATTTAAATGTCTTAAGGTCACATTTCATGATCTCTCCTGTCAATATTTTTTTGATAGATAAAAAGGAAATGTCATTGAAGATAAAAAAAAAGGAGCCAAAAGGCAGCCCAAGGTATATACAGGGCGTATACAAAGGCAGCCCAACGATTTCTCCTATCAATATTAATGTTGATAGTTTGATCAATATATTCACAAAATCCAATCATTGATATTTCTGTAAATTTAAACCATTCGTATCTTTGTCAATATCAAAATATTCATCCTTTTCTCTTGCTTATCAAAAAAACAAAAATCATCCTTGCTTCTAACTAGGTAGGATTACCATTGGGTGATTCGTTCAAATGTTTGTTTGGAACTCTTTGGTTGCGCACACTTTGCCTAACTAATCCCACGAGGCTCTGAAGTTAACGGCCAAGTAAACCTCCAATGACCTTGAGCTGGTGACCATTGGGTTAAACCCCAAGGCCTTAGACCAACTGATCGCCCCCTCAGGGTTTCTTTGGAAGAGACTTAGGAGGCTAGCTTATTGGAAGATGCAATATTTTCCAAAGGAGATAGACTTACTCTAATAGAGGGCATCCTCTCCAGTCTTCCAATTTAATATTCCCTTTGCCTTGGTCGGTGATGTTGAGATTAGAGAAGATCCAATTGGATTTCCTCTAAAGAGGAAATGATGGTGGGAAAAGATTGCTGTGACGCCCCAAACCCGGGTGTCCGTTGACTACCCGTCAACTCGCGGAATACAAGTGGATGTCGGGTTGCCCGGCCCTTGACGGAGAAAATCGGGCGGGAATGCCCTTTTTGCGTGAGCTCTACCCAAATCACGATACATGCGTTCCACAGTAGAAACGGTCTGTTATCTCATAGCAGTAATTAAAGCAGTGCAGGCCCATAAACAATACCAGCAAAACATATGCCAACTATATCCAATAGTTCTAAGAGTTTAAATGTTTTACTCTTAACCCATATATTAAATTAGAGAAGTCTAATACATGTTTAAAATGATCAAAGCCACAACAGGCTTTCTTCACAATCTAGTCTCTAGGGCCAATGATCCCCTCGCACGCTCCACAGTACTGTAAAATAATATCCTCGACAGGTGAGCTAATGCTGATAGTGGAATCGCCAAATTGGGCTACTCTCCACCTAAGTCTGGGTCTGATATTCCAAAATAAAACACACATTCAAGCAAATGCATAGGAGAGTCCTACTTGAATGTCCCAACTTATCATCTCATATCGAGTCCTCCTGAGCTCCCTCACACCTGCCCTAAGCCACGTATGAGAACCTTGTAGCTTTTTATTTGTTTGTGGACAACCCTCCGTGTATATATCAATTGGGCGACTCACGATTGATATTGTGTATGGACTACTCCCTCCCAGTGTATCAATTGGTAGTCTCAGGCGATTGATATTATGTTTGGACTACCCTCAGGTATTTATTATTTTTTAGACAACCCTCAGAACCATTCTCTCAAAGGGAACTACCTCATACACCTCTCCCTATCTCTCTAGGGTGCCCCGGTGCATATGAAATGCATTAATGATGCCATTTCAATAACTCTCTCTTTCACATGCAAATATATCACCATGCATATATTCACATAATTTAAATCACCCAATCATGTTATGTAATTTCACATTTCCACACTCCAAAAATTAGCTCACTTGGGCTAATGATCAAATGAAACAATTCCACTTGAATCACTTTCGATAGAAACATATTTTCACAAAAATTATTTTGTGATCACTATTTCAGGAACAATAAAACCCTCGGTTGTTGTTCCTATCAAAACCTAAATTTTCGGTTCACTTTGTGAACGCTTTTAGCCATTTCTCATTAGATTAGGCCTCATACCTATCAAAGCATACATTCATAGCACATATTTCACCATGGCACTCAAACCGACCAGTGGACAATCACCGGATTGTCATGAGTTCAAAAATCTAACACCTCGGTTCAAGATTTGGAAGCGATCAAGCACCCTCACGGCCTCATTCAACTCGAACATTAACATGGCTCTTAAACAAAAATTAAAACCCAGTAAGGGAGAAACCCTACCTCAAGGGTTGAGAAATCTAAATCCCAGAGATGCTCACGAAGCCCTCTGCAGTGTGAAGCAGACTTCCTTCTTGTCTGAGGCTGAAGCCCAGTCAGGATCGCGCGATATTTTTAGAAGAAGTTGCCTCTCTCTAAAGCCCAAAATATCTCACCTCTTGTAAGTTCCCTCTCCCCTTTTCCACGTTTTGGTCTTTTCTTAAGGAAGAAGAAGACCACTATTTGGACTTTTGTCCTTTTCCTCATTTAAGATTTCAAAAATGCCATCTATGTCCTTCTTTTCCCAGTTTGACATTAAACCTTTATCTAAATATCATTTTCATCGTTTCTCTCTCATACCACTTATGGCACATGAGTACTTGTTATATGTGACTTCGTCGCATCGAAATTCCTCGTTTTATGGCACCCAGACACGATGCCTCAGCGTGTAAATTGAGCTATCTCGAATTCGATGAAATTTTATGTGCTATTTAGATTTCGAGGCAACGATTAAGCGGTGAAATGCATTTTCGTCAATCCAGAGATCACAGAGAATAAATTCGGTTACAGCAGAATTACAGTTCGTGTCGGGAGTACGATTTTGCCCTTTTTCTAGAAATTGGAATTTCTCGGGTCTTACAATTGCAATCTTGGGAAGTTGCATGCTATTTGTTTAAACAATTTGGTTGTAGGAATTTGATGGTTTTAGAGCTTAACAAGGTGTCACTTTGGAACTAACTTTGGAGTTATGTGGTTGGACATCGCAATCCTTGGAGAGAGTAATCAAAGCACGTTTGGTGAGTAGGAAGAAGGGCTTAGGTCCAAAGGAAGGAAGGCAAAGGGTATGAGATGGGCCTTTGGAAAGCCATCTAAAAAGATCAATAATCATTTTAGGCTCATATGACCATCATTATTGGTAATAAGTTTGGTGAGTAGGAAAGGGCTTAGGTCTCCAAGGAAGGAAGGCAAGGGTATGAGATGGGCCTTTGGAAAGCCATCTAAAAAGATCAACAATCATTTTAGGCTCATATAAGCATCATTATTGGTAATACTATTGAGGCTTGACTCAAATGGTAAAAGGATGAGAAGGGTTTGTGGAAGGTTCCTGGTTCAAGTCCTAATGGGGACAAAAATTTACTTGTCACAAAAAAAGAGTATCATCATTGGTGAATATGGGTAGTGTAAAGATGGCCCTTGGAAAGACTTATTTTAAAAGTTCTTTCTTAGCAGTTTTGGGAGGTTGTGGTAAGAGTTGTTGACTGCCTCAATTTTTAGGCTGTCTGTTTCTTGGAAAATTCAAGGAAAAGTAAATAGAGAAGAAAAGTAGATGGAAGGAAAATAAAAAATAGAGTTGAAGTTGATTAATTATTTTTATTTGTTGCTTTAAACTCGTTAAAAATAAAAATAGAGGTAAATTCGATAAGTTATTCTTATTTTCTGTTGCAAACTCATTTTATTTATCTTAAATCATCAACATAAAGATCAAATAATTTAAAAATGTAAAACTTTCTAATTATCTGTGTTATATTTGATTTTATTTTTTTGTATTTTTTCTTAGGATAACTAAATATGAAGGGTAATTTTCCTTAGCAAATTTCTTCTTTGCTTTTACTTTCTGGAAACTAAACCACAAACCTAAAGGCTTTATTGGATAGTGGTGGTGGAAATGTTGCAAACTCTTCTTTGTGTTCCTGAGCTAAGGTGGAGATTAGCTAAGGGTGATAAATATAATAAAATATTTTCATTCTTGGTGGAACCAAAGTGAGTGGGATTCTTTTCATGCTAAGGACGTTTAGCAGATGGTTGGTGGAAGAGTTTTGAGATGAGGGGGACCAGCAGTTTCGTGGTGGAGGAGAAGCTTAAAGCTCTGAGACTTAAACTCAAATGCTGGAACAAGGAGGTTTTTGGGAGGGTTGAAGAGAAAAAATTTCAAGCCCTCTAGAACCTATTTGTTTGGAATTTCATTAGACTCAAGGCCCCTTTGGTCAGGCGAGCTTGAAGAAAAGTTGCAAAGGTGGAGGACTTCAAGAAATGGGCTTTTTTTGAGGAAATCATGTGGAGACAAAAGTCGAGGGAAATCTGGCTCAAGGAAGGAGATAGAAACACAAGGTTCTTCCACAAAATGACAAATTCCCATTGAAGGCACAATGACATAACAAGACTGAAAATCAATGGTGTTTGGTTTAGGGAAGGGCATAATTTGGAGCAAGGTATTAGTGTGAAAATATAGAAAATAGTGATTTTCTTATTGAAAATGAATAGAGTGAGTTAGTAAAGATCTGAGTTCTATCTATATATACATCGGGGATGACATAAAGGTAGAGAATAAACCAGAGGATATTCTAAGAATATCTTGAGGAATAAACCATAGGATAAGATATTGAATATCTGAAATAAATGAGAGGATATTAAGAATATCCTATGATTCACCTCAACGCTCCGCCGAGTTAGGCGCGTAGGTTATATGTGATGGCTTGTTATAAAGGTGTACTTAATCCTATCCCAGATGCGAGTGTGTGCAACACCCAGGGTGTTCCATGATGGAGTTGATGTGATTGGATTGAGGGCTGGATTGGAGAGATCAGATTGAGAAGATTTTCCTAGAAGATCCAGGTCGGAGAAGATCAGTGAGAGAAGATATGTTGGAGAAGATCCGAGTGAGAAGAGTCATCGAAGGAGATCCGACTGAGAAGATCCGCCGGAGGAGATCCAATTGAGAAGATTCGCCGGAGGAGATCCAACTGAGAAGATCTGTTGGAGGTGAGGGCTCACTCCAGAACCAACTATGACTCTGATACCATGTGAAGAAATATAAGAAAAAGATGTTTTTCTTATTGAAAATGAATGAGTGAGTTAGTGAGAGTATAAGTTCTATCTATTTATATACATCAGGATGACATAAAGGTAGACAATAAACCAGAGAATATTCTAAGAATATCCTAGGGAATAAACCATAGGATAGGATATTCTTAGAATATTCTAGGGAATAAATCAGAGGATATTATAAGAATATCACATGATTCTGTTGATTAAGCGCCTTTAAAACCTTGCTCAGCCGGCTAGGAGTTGGAGGACAAACTTGAGAGTGGGTTTCTCTAAGCTAGAAGACAAAAAAGCAGTTGGTTTGGAGCTACATTTTGTAGAAGAGGAAATTGTTTCTGCTCTCCATGAAATTTGAGATGGAGGAGAAAGCCACAGTACGGATGGTTATACAATAGCTTTTTGGTAGTTCAATTGGGAAACGGTGAAGGATGAAGTTATGGCAGTTTCAGAGATTTTTTTTGTGAATGGCTAGTTCGTGAAAAGCTTGAACTCCATGTTTTTAGTGATGGTGCCAAAGAAGGAAGGGGCATATGACTTTAAAGACTTTAGACCTATTAGCCTTGTGGGTAGTCTCTACAAGTTGATTGCTAAAGTGTTATGCAGCCAGTTGAAAAAGTGATGGTAGGTGTGGTCAATAAAAAGCTTAGAACACTTTTGTGGAAAGGTAGGTAGATCTGGATGCCTCTTTAATAGCTAATGAAGTGATGATGCAATGGTTAGGAGGAAGAAGGGACATCTTATGCAAACTAGATGTAGAAGGCTTATGACAAAGGTGAGATTGGAGATTTCTTCTTATGGTCCTAAGGAAATGGGCTTGATAACAAATGGATAGAATTGGATTAGTGGTGTATTTCCACAACTTCTTTTCAATGATTATTAATGGTAGTTCCTGCGGTTTTCAAAAAGCTCGAGGGCTACGTCAAGGGGATCCTCTATCTTAGTTACCTCTTAGTCTCTTAGGGATGGAAGTCTTCTTGCCTCTGTTTGACAAGGCTCAAATGGGAGGATTTCTCTCAGGCTATGATATAAGGGGTAGAAATGGTGTAACTATGAATATCTCCCATTTGTTATTTGTTGATGATACCTTGGTTTTCTGTAAAGATTTTGAAGAGCAAATGGTGTCCTTAAGTTGGATTTTGTTGTGTTTTGAAGCCCTATCTAGGTTGCGTGTCAATCTTGATAAAAGTGCTATTTTGCCAGTGGCTGAAGTGCAGAACCTGAATCAGTTAGCTTGTGAGTTGGGTTGTGGAGTGGGGTCCCTCCCATCCACTTGTCTAGGTCTTCCACTCGGTATCAAACAGAATTCAGCTAGCATTTGGGAAGGTATTGGGGAAGATTTCGGAAGGAGGCCCCAGCTACTTGGAAGAGATAGTATATCTCGAAAGGGGGTAGACTTACACTCATCAGAGCACTTTATGGTTTGAGGATTAGAAGACTTGATCTACTAAACAAGGCTTTGTTGGGTAAGTGGGCCTGGAGGTTTGCAATGGAGGAAAAACCTTATGCGGAATCTTCAGTATAGCGCTAGAGTATGTTCTGATAGAAGAGGTGGTTCCTCTTTGTTCAAAAACGCTATGGTGTTGGTCTTTTTGGAAAGTCATTCTTAGAAGTGATCGGTTGAAGAAAGACTATGTTTTGGTTGGGTGATGGAAGAAAATCAGATTTTGGAAGATTTTTGAGTGCGGTAAGAGCCTTTATGTGAAGCTTTTCCAGGTCCTCTATAGTATTGCCGGCTCAAAGGTGCTTTGGCTGCCGGTTATGGGTAGACTGAGGCTTTGGCCACTAGGACCCAAAATTTTTGAGGTCATTCAATGAATGGGAGTTGGATACTATTCAGGCCTTTGTTACAACTAACATGGCGACATTAATCTATGACAAGGATAACATGATATGGAAAGGGATGTGTCGAGGTTGCTTCTCGATTAAGAGCATACTTCAATCGGGTTGGAAGGAGTCTCCTTTGTTTTAGTCGCACAAAATCTTGTGGAATCCTATGTCCCCTCTAAGGTAGTTTTTTGTAGGGCTTTGGTGGGTAAAGATCCTCACTTCAAATCAATTAAAAAAAGGGTTTTCATCTTGCTAGCAAATGCCCTTTTTGTGGGAGGGAGGAAGAAGAGCTGGAGCATATTCTTATCCACTGCACTTCAATATGGGGACAATGGACTGATCTTCTTTCTGCTTTTGGTGTGTCTTGGGCTTGCCCCCTCCTTGTTAAGGATCTCATTCAAAGTTGGCTGCATTTTCCGGTCAAGAAAAAAGTCAAGACTATTTGGAGAGTAGCCCCTCTGATTCTTTGGGCTATTTGGAAAGAGAGGAATAGGATTATTTTGAAGATGCTACCTTTTCTACCTTGAGATTGAGCTCGTTCCCTCTTCACATGTGGGCGTGTTGTATTCCAAATGCGAATATTTCTTTTATTAGGATTCTTTTGTATAGGTTCTATGGCTATGCCTAGGCTAGTGCTCTTATGGGCTGGTTTGTATGTTTTTCTTTCTTTTCCTTAGCCTTTTCTATAGGCCTTGTGGCCTCTCTTGTATACGTCCTGTATACTCTCATTTTTAGTCGATATCTTCTTCTTTTATCGGTCAAAAAAAGTCATGTCTCTTTTTAATGACACCTTTATCTAAAAAATTTTCTTCTATTAAGTGCTTAAAATAAAAATTGATTTGGCTAAGTATTAATTGGAGTGCTACTGGCGAGATACGATGTTGTTCATTTCGACTTTCCAACTTCTTAGGTTTAGAATGTCAGGGATTCGAGGAGCTTTGTAAAGGTATGGTCTTGAGGTTACTAATTGGTCTAATTTGAGTTAGGGAATTAAATAGTATGTTCCAAATCTCCTGTAAAGTTCAAAGCCAAGATTTATAGCTTAGCTTTATTTCTGTTTAAGATTTTTGAAGGCTCTCTCCTTCATAATGGAAAATCTAGTGTGAATTTCTTCTTCAATGTCTGATGGGGATAGTTGTCCATTAAGCTTGGACTTCTCCTTTCCTCTCATTGTGTTTCAAGCAAGCTTTCATCGTGCTCTCTTGGTAACCTTGTCTAACTTGGCATGGGATGCATATCATGATCATGTGTGTTAGAGGCATCGTATCGAGTGTGTCCCGGGAACATAGATGATGTCTTAAAGGTATTTTTGAAGGCTTGAGCAGAGAAGTTTTGGGAGAGAGTCGAGACTAACAAGGAGGATGCCCTTCATGGTATCTTTGTGGGATGATCGTGAGGAAGAGAGAGGGGGAATTTGGTTCTCGAGGAAGTAGGAATGTGCCAAAGCGGCGATTTCAAAACCTGAATTTATTGGAAGAGATATCCACGGGAGCGAAGTCCCGGAGAGACATGGCTAAAGGAAGGGGGACGAGGAACAGGTTTCTTCTGAGGATGGCTTCGCGCCCATAGGCGAAGGAATTGTAAACAACATTTGCATCAGCGGTGAAAGTTAGACAAGGAGGCGGATATCAAGGATAGTCTTGTAAATGCCTTCCCGAAATGCGCTGACTAAATTTGATTAAGGAGTCCCTCCTTTACGATTTAGCTTTCAATGGGATCAGTGCATTGAGACGAGCCGAGGTTGGAGAATCTTCTCAAAGGAAGAAATGCAGGCCGGCTATCTGCGGTCTCAATAACCTTCTGACTCCTAGCCACGATGGTTCCCCCTTAGCCTTTGGGCTTTTAGGCAGGACCGTAAGAATGAGGTTTTAGGCTTTTCAGGAGTTCGGAGCTTGACCCGGTGTCAAGAATCTAAATGCGACCTTTCTGGTTTTGACCCCCAAGAAACAGACAGTGGAAGATTTTAAGGATTTAAGGCCAATTAGCCTCATGGGAGGCCTTTATAAGATTTTGTCCAAAGTTTTAGCCAATAGGATCAAGAGGGTCATGGACAAGGTGATTGCTAAGTCCCAAAATGCTTTTGTAGAGGGGCGCCAAATTCTAAACAATGTAGGTTGCCAGAGGCTATTGGATTCAACCACGAGAAAGAAAGAGTGCGCGGATTAGTGCAGCCAAGTTGGATATAGAAAAAGCCTATGATAGTATCAGTTGGGATTTCCTGCTCCAAGTCATGGGCAGGATGGGATTCGGCAGTCGGTGGCTGAACTGGATAAAATGGTGCATCTCCACAGCTTCTTTCTCGGTCCTCATAAACGGATCCCCTGTTGGTTTTTTCCTAAGTTCTAGGGGTTTGCGGTAGGGTGACCCCCTCTCTCCCTACCTCTTTGTTATCGGGATGGAAGCTCTCAGTTGTCTGATAAATCGTGCTGTTGATGGAAATTACGTGGTTGGCAGTAGGATTGCAGTCGAGAGAGGAGAGAATCTGTCTATCTCCCATCTTCTCTACGCCGATGACACGATCCTCTTTTGCGAAGCGGACAATGACCGGTTAAAGTTTATGAGCTGGATTCTGATGTGGTTCGAAGCTATGTCGGGTTTGAAAATTAACTTAAACAAAAGCGAAATTATCCCATTGAGACATGTGACTAACGCGGCAGAGTTGGCCTTAGAGATGGGATGTAAAATTGGTTCCCTTCCTATGTCATACCTGGGCCTTGGCTCAGTATATTTCTAAGGGCGGCCGGATTACGCTTATATGCAGCACCCTGTCCAGTCTTCCTATCTATTATCTTTCTCTTTTCCGAATGCCTCAGAAAGTGTGTACTAGATTGGAAAAGGATTGACGATTCCTTTGGGTTGGGGGGGGCGGTGAGGGAGGTGACTTTGACAAGAAAATCTCTTTGGTGAGCTGGGCCACAGTGTGCTTAGACAAGAGTAAAGGAGGCATTGAGATTAAAAGCTTCTCCAAGATGAATAAGGCCCTGCTTTGCAAATGGAGTTGGCGGTTTGCCAATGATAGAAATGCGCTCTGGAGAAAGGTTATCTGTTGCAAATTTGGTGAGTAAATACCGAGGTTGGCATGCAGTGACTGAGAAGGTGGCTATCAGGACGCTAGCTTATGGAAGGAAATTAGAAAAGAGTGGCTTGGTTTCATTCAGAACGTAGTCTTTGCCCTTGGGGATGGAAGGAGGATCGACGTCTGGATCAACTCAAACGCTGCGGATTGACTCTTGTGAATAGATGTTTTATGTGCGAAGAGGAAGAGGAGACCATAGACCACTTATTGATTCATTGCAAAAGCGCAAAAATTTTGTGGGATCTCTGGTGCGCAAAAAATAGGTTGGTGTTCGAGAATGAGGTTCACTCCGCCCAAAGGATTAAAGCTAACTCTGTATCCAATTTGTGGACATGGGCTAATATGTATAGTAATGCTAATGCACATTCTGTTCTAGACTTCCTCACTTGGATGGGGAGTAGGTAGGGTGTTTGGGGTTTTTTTTTGGATGTTTTTGTTTTGGCTCCCTTTTGTTCACAACCCGTGTACATTTGGATTCTTTTGTCCTCTCTATAAATTTTGCTTTTCTTGATGAAAAAAAATATACAAAGGGTGAAACCTACATCCTAAGATGAAATTGTTAAATTTTTGTGCAAGCCTAGAAGAGGCTGTCTTTGATTTGTTTACCTGCCATCTTGTCTCTAGCCTCTTTGATTTGCTTGCCTACAAGTCTGTCCCTCTACATGTGGGGGCTATGAGACCACAAACTAGAAGAGTGTTTGAGACATGATGTGCGTTGTAAGCTTAAATCTGAATAATTTAAGCTTTTAAATGAAATTTGTAGCTCAACAATAGAGTTTGTAGTTCACTTATTAGAGGCCATCTGGTCAGGGTACTGTAAACAGTATGTAGGTTGCTCCTCTTTTCTTTGGCTCTTAAGATTAAAAAAGCCATTGTGTTTATTCCTTGAGGAAGGTTATAGCTACAATGTTGTTTAGTGGATTGGAAGTCCTAAAGGTCATTGAAGTTTGGACACTCAAGGTGCTATCGACCTTTCTAACTTTTTGGCTTGTATCATCGACTCAGATTTCTAGACTGCTAATCTGGAAGTGTGTATTCTAGCCAAATGGGGTTCTCTCCTTGGTCTGCTGAGCTAGTTTGGTTCTTCTTTGCTTTGTTCTCCTCTCCTTGGTTCTTGCATTTTTTTTTCTTTAGAAAACGGCATTTCCTTCCTTTTCTAGGTATGCATGCCACCCCTTTATCCTTAATGAACTTTGTTCCCCTCCAACTCGTTGAAGTTCTAATCATGGTCTTTGAACAGGTTGTTGATGAAGATGACACCTGTCTGCCCTTTTGTCAAAGCTGCTCGTCCTGATGACGCCTCTTCAAGGAAACCTAATGAATGCCCAAATAAGCACCAGTTGGAACTTGAAGGCAAGGCCAAGAAGGATTCTGGTGATTCTGCTGGCACAAAAAAGGATTCTGCTGACTCTGGCAGCATTTCACCTAAGTGTCCCTTTGAAGGCAAGGCCAAGAAGGACTCTGGTGATTCTGCAGGCACAAAAAAGGATTCTGCTGACTCTGGCAGCATTTCACCTAAGTGTCCCTTTGGATACGATTCTCAAACATTTAAGCTGGGTCCTCTCAGCTGTATGATATCTCCAAGCACTTCTCTTTAAGCAACAAATGTGTGCCTTGTTCTCATGTATATTGCAAGTAGGCAGACAAAGGCAACTTTAACCTTTAAGTTTGTTTTCTGTGTAGTGTGCTCATCATTTTGCAGTTTTTACCCATATTAACTATCATTTTTAATCTAAAAATCAGAGCATGTATATCACGTTTTAAAGATTGCCCATTATGTGGAGCTGACATTGAGAAGATTGAAGCCGATGTGAATCACCTGAATACAGTTGTCGTTTATAAGGTCATGGTAGAATAAAGAGATCTCATGTTAATGCAGACTCAGAGGAAGTAGTGGGAGATAATAAAACTGTGATATATGAGGATGTGTCTTTGGAGAGAGGTACATTCTTGGTGCAACAAGCCATGAGGGTGAGTTTGAGCCGGTTATTTCTTATATTATTTCTAAGTTTTTCTTCTGTACTTAATGAAATAAGTGACCTAAAAGTGAAAAAAAAAGGGTATGTGCTTGTTATCATCATTATTATTGTTGTCATTGCTATCATTTACATCAGTATAAATCCTACTGCATTATCAAAATCCTTTTGAAATACTTTTTTCTTTCTTTGACTGAAATGATCATCTTTGTGTCTTTCGTTTCCTGGTCTATGCCTCAATAAAGATATTGGATTTCCCTTCTTGACCAGTTCTAAATAACTCTTGGCCATTTCATATGCAGGCATTCCGTGCTAATAATGTTGAAAGTGCCAAATCAAGGCTTGGCATATGTGCAGAAGATATCCGTGGTCAGTTGGAAAGAATGGGCAACACATCTGAATTGTGTTCACAATTAGGAGCTGTTCTTGGTATGCTTGGGGACTGCTGGTATGCCCTTTCTCTTTTTTACCTTCTTACTTTTTATAGTGATTCGATATGCTATCATCCATTGGTGTGGATTTAGAGCAAGTCTTTGTTGTTTTTGGTTGGCGAATTCTCCTGTGCTTGAAGAGTGAAGGTAGGGAGGTGGTTGGGTAGATACATGCTCGTGTATGCGTGTATGTCTATGTAAAACAATGGAGTTACATGACCCTTGGATTTATGGTTGAGACTTGATGTATGATTTAAAAGTTGAAATTCACACATGAGGCCTTCCAATTAGTTTTGGTGAATAAATCTAAGTTATGGCAGTTTATATGAAGGTAGCAGAGGAAGTGTTCTAAGAACTATAAATGAGCTCTTTCACCATATGTAGCTCAAGCTACGTAGGTGACGTTCCTCTGTTTTCTTATGGCTCTGGTATGATCAATAAAGCCTTTTGCAGTGATAATTGACTTGTTGAATTCTTAAATGGGAAGTGCTAGTCTGACTTCTTGAAGAAAGTCATTTGTTTTTGTGAGCTACACTCATTCCAAAAAACTTGAGTGGCTAAGATTTTGACCCACAATGTATATCATGTACTGACTTACTACTCACGTGCTTGAATGATTTTGTATCTTCATGCTTGTACATAGAGAGACAAACAACAACAAACAAATCAGAAATCACAAACTTTGTGATCTAGAGGGTTAGATGGATAAACAAATGGGGGGAGGATTCAAACTTGAAATCTCCAATAAACTGGAGCTTTGATATTATTTGAAACAACCTTCCTAAAAGTTTAGCTATTGGGGTTTAGGACTACCATACGTATAATGCTCTAATAGTTTTGTTTACTTATCAAAAAAAAATAATGCTCTAATAATTTTATTGTTTAAAAAGATCTTTAGTTAACTAGTCTAAACACTACAATGACTGGTTAAAGCCAAAAGTTGATAATTTTATCAGTTTAAGATTGATTAGAAGCTGCTTCATTGGAAAACAAGTCTTCTTCTTTGTAGTTGCTTAGGATTTTTGACAAGTGAGCTGTCTCTTATTGCGCTTCCTATTGAATATGCAGCTTTTTAGACTCTTCTAAAATGTTCTAAAGTGGAACATTTGTTTTATATTTCTTCTTTGAAATTCCCTCCACAATTTATCCAACTCATTTTCCTTTTTAGTATAAAACAATAAAACTTCAAAAATGACCTTGAAGTAGAAGAAGAATGAGATGTTGTTCAAAGGTAAAAATGGAGCCAAAAAAAAAAAAGAAAAAAAAAAGAAGCAAACTGTTAAACCTCGGGTTATGAGAAACCTCACTTGGCCAACATATCCACCAGCTGGTTAATCAGTAAAGAGTTTCGTTAATTGCTAAACAGATCAACGAACTTACACTCCAGACATACAATTTCCAGGGTCCTTGCTTCTTTGTGAAACCTAACTGTGGTGCAGCTGTCATACATAATGAAGTTGTTGATCCCAGAGAACATTGCCTTGGTCTGGCCTTTTGATGATAGCTACTTTAACTTTGTAGCCAACCTCACCTTTGCTTCCACTCAACATGCACTTCCTCAATCCCCATGCATGGTGAGCAAACAGATCTTCAATCCATCTTGGTAACACATTGCTTTGGTCTGGCCTTTTGTCGATAGCTACTTTACCTTTGTAGCCAATCTCACCTTTTGCTTCCACTCACCATGCACTTCTTCAATCCCCATGCATGGTGAGCAAACAGATCTTCGATTCATCTTGGTCACACAACCTAACACAAAGTAATTGATATCCATAGGGAGGAAAGGAAATATACAAGTCTTGTAGGGATGTAAATATCCATCCATCCTTCAATAATTTACATTTCTCTTTAGCCAAATTATTGTTGCCAGTCACCAGGTAACCCTACTTTTAGGATTCTATTAAAAAATCATGTTTACTACATTGCTTGAATGAACCTAAGCAATTCAGTGAAGCCTAGAAAATCTATGCCATGAACCCATTGCTAACAAATAGTCAAGCAAAATATCATTGACCATCTCATTACTACCCATAAAATAGTACAATCCTTGAGGTGAGGATTTTATTTTTATTAGATAGGTCAGAAAATCACGTTCTTGGCATTACCTTCAAAACCTTAAAAATAATTTTCTTCCATTGTATCTGCCTAATATCTTGAGGAAACAGTAGCAATTAATCAAACCTAAAAAAGATTCAAAAGCCATTTGCTTTTGATGGGTTTTGTTAAAGGCATGATATTCATATTAAACCCAAATTCTATAAGCTTGAACTTTTAGAAGAGTTTGTAGTTTAACATGATATTAGAGTCTAGTTTGGCAAGAGGGTCCACAGGTTACCGATTGCCTCTTTGCAATTTATTCCCCATTTGTTAATTTGAAAGTGCATGGAAGACTCTATTTGTTTATTTGATTCTTCACGTGTGGGTATGGGGCTGCATGTGAGATAGGGTGTTAAAGGCATGATATTCATATTAACCCAAATTCTACAAGCTTGAGCTTTTAGGAGAGTTGGTTGATTAACTGGTTTAAAGTTAAAATTTGATTGGTGTTCTATGAGAAAATGATTTGGAGGTGTGATTTTGGTATAATGTTGAGAATGTTTTTCAAACTTGTATGAGAGGATTCGGCCATCAAAACAGATATTCTAGCATTGTTGGAAGGTTTGAGGTAGGCTAGGGCTTTGAGTCTCTCTGATCTATTTGAAAAGGAGAATTTAGTATGGGCATTCTCATCCTTGTCCTTGAGGAAAGAAAGCAGGATATATAAGATGAAAAGTCCCATCCATTGGGGTGAGCTTAAGAACCTCCATACAGCAATCATGAGCAGGCCGCTAGTTGAAGATCAGAAGATGGAAATGAAATACCTTAATAGATTAAGTGCAAAGCCCTCTTTTTTCTAGTAAATAGGGAAGATGGTCCTAATTATTGTTTTGTGAGTATCCTAAAGGAAAGAGGGTTGTAGAAATATGATGTATGCATCATCAAAGTGTAAATATTACTAACGATACTGATTGCTTTTTCTCAGAATGAGAACTTCCATTATAATGAAGACAAATTTTCTTATTATTCTTACTGCCTATTGATGTTATACAACAATTATGAATCTTAATTCATAGATTTTTGTTTAAACAAAATCTAAACACATGATGTGTGTTTGCAGTGAAACAACTTAGGAGATGCTGGTGCTGCAATCACATGTATTTTGAAAGTGTTGACTTCCTCAGAAAATTGCCAGAAGATGATCTGGAGGTTACTTCTTCCCAACCATTAAGGCATATCCTATACGTTTGTTTGCATATATATGTATGTGGCTCTAATTAATTTGGACTTTTTTTCTGTTTGATTTCTCTACAGATCACACATACACTTTCTGTCTCACTCAATAAAATTGGAGATCTCAAATATTATGATGGAGACCTTGAAGTTTCAAGATCTTACTATTCCCAATCATTGGATGTTCGTTGCAATGCAATCAAGGATCGCTCAAATGTTCCATCACAGGTTAGCTACTGCTTTGACAATGTGTGCCTCCTATTGATTTGCGTATTTGATATGAACTGTTATTTTCATATACCAAGTGCTGTTTGATTTGAATCTGAAGTTTGACATATTTCTGTTTTATTTAAAACTTTAATATATTTACATGGATGAAGAATAATAAAAGAGCATGCCTGTATGTATAACATAGAGGTTCAGTTTTGACTATTTTAGCAAGCTCTTTGATGGTACTAAACTTCTTGCCACCTTAACAATGGAAATTTGTGGTTGAGAGGGCCCGTTATTTGCTTCAGAAAGGTAGTTCCTAGGGTTATCAAGACTTCATTTGTCCTATTTCATTCTGGTGATGGATTGAAATTCTTTCTATATTTTTGGGTGTCCAACACTTTGCATTATTCATGGCTGCCTGGATCTTGTGTCTGTGAACAAGACATTCTATCTTCCTGGATCTAGGTGTATCTGTGTATGTGAACAAGACATTAACTTCTCTTATTTTTTTTAGTTTCTTCCTAGAATTCCCCTTCTTGGAATGTAAGTTTTGGTGGACGGGGAAATTGATAATCCTTCTACTATTCTCTATTTGCATCATATCCACTGTTCCCCATTTTTGCAATGTGAGGTGTTGGTCCTTTTCCCCATTTCTCATTACATTTTCTTATTAATTTTCTTCATAATTCATGTATTAGGAGTAGGGTTGTAATCAGTCAGTAGAGTGATACAAAATAACTTCGAGCTGACTCGATTTAAAAACTCGAAGCTTGAACTTGGCTCGAACTCGATCGAGCCTTTTTTCAGATGCTCAAAACTCTTCTCGAAAAATAGTTGAGCTACTCGAACTCGACAAAACTCGAATCAATTTAAAAGTTAATAAATAATTATTACTCGAAATCAATTCGATTAAACTTGCATAAATTTAAACTTGTGATACTCGATTAATAAATAATAAAATAGTAAAGCTTGATTAAGCTTGCGAGTAGCTCGAGTCGAGTATTGTGATACTCAATTCATCTTGGATTGTTGCAGATGATTCTTTTGGCTGATCTTTCTTTGGTCCAATATGGATGCATTGTAAGCTTGATGATGACTATTGTCTTCTGGTGTTTTGGAAGGAAAGCTAGGGGAGAGGATGGTAGAGCTGTGTTTTCCATTGTTTACGACTCAGAGGGGAGTGAATGACTTAAAGTTTTAGAGTAGTGGGGGCCTTTGGGCTTCTTTGGGATTCTATTCATTATCTTCTCCTTAGGTAGCTGATTAAGAAGAGTCCTTGGATATTCCCATCATCACAACATTTTTTGATCATATAGGTGTCGTGCCTTTAGAATGAGTTATGGATAGAATTTGAGTAGATTTCCCACAATGGATGCTTAAACTCCAATTTTGATGGTTGTTTGCTTCAGCAACAAAAAGAAAGATGTGATCCGTGTGGGTTCAAAGATGATATAGGCTGTTTATGATTTCATTTATATTTATTTGTTTTTTAATTTCCCCAAACTAACTGGTTTTTGGCAGCTGTGGAAGCGAAAGTCTTGCTATCCCGGAAAGCATAGTTGAGTTGTCCATGTAATGAGTTTTAGCAACCTCTGGGTTTGAGGGGGCTTAGTAGTCATTCTGTCCTAGGGATCATGCATGATGAGGGGGCTTGGCTGAATGACATTTGGACTAGTCTTTTTAGATGCATACAGCGTTCCTTTTATGTGGAAACTAGATTGGCTAACCTTGTCGTGAATCACTTGGCTCAGCAAAGATTTTACTTGTCTGAGTTTGTTTGGGACTCTGTACCTATTGAGATTTGTTTCTTTAGTGGGACTCAGCAAAGATTTCCTCTTCATAGTCTTCCTATTATTTGTGCTTCGGGCCTAGCCTTATAGTTTTTCTTTACCTTTGTTATCTTCCTATCTAACAAATGCTTTCCATTTACCACAAAAGGCTGTGGTAGGATGGTAAAATATTCTTTATCTACGAAACTAAATACAGAAATCATATCAGTTATGTTTCTCTGTGAAACTGAAGAATATGAGGTTTACAATAGTGAATTTTCTCTATCATTTCATTGGACTGGTTGGCATGAGGAGTGAAGATAAATTGCCAAGAGAGAAAAAACAAAAAGAACAAATAAAGTATTTGCCATGTAACCTGCAAAGCTACATAGGAGAAAAGAGTTGTATGCATGTCCAATTGACCGTGCTTATAAAATGTGAACATGTCTATGATAAAGGATGGAAGCAAAACGAAATAAAATAATGATCTATTATTTTAGAGTTCTATTCCATTGTATTTTTCTCCAGGATATCTCCAAGGACAGATCTTTGCATTATTTATACCGTGAATGACCAAATGAAATAAACTTATCCCTCTTGCTTTGCTTTTACTTGTGGTCATAGATTCTAGATGTGGCTGTTTCTCTTGCGAAAGTTGCTGATGTGGACAGAAGTCTTGGAAATGAGGGTGTGGCCATTAATGGATTTGAAGAAGCCATAAAATTGTTGGAATCTTTGACATTAAGTTCTGAAGAAGCTGCTCTTGAGCGACGGGTAAGATTCCTCTCCTTGATCTTATCTTACAGTCAACTCCAAACCCAGAATGATCTTGATTGTTTGCCTTCTGTGGCAACTTTCAGTGGGTTCTGAACAACCAGATAGCAGAAAAGACAGCCTGATTCAACTCTCTGAGGTCAGGTCTCCCACGAAACCGGAAAAAAAAGATTTCTATACCTAATAAAGCGTGCTATGTCTCTTAGAATGCGATGCAATGACATGAAGACTAAGATCTTTCAAGGTGTTGTGAAAATTGCAGGTAGGGTGGACCATTAAAGAATATCTTTTTCTTCTTGAATTCTGGAAAAATCAGCTCCTTTGTATGCCGGGCGGTGGCCCACTGCGCACAATGAAGTATGTACACATATATTTCAGAATTCAGGATCTAATTCAGATGTGGTGTTTGATTTCCTCATTTCCCTAAGATCCTTTTCAAACAGTTGACGGCAAATATAGTAACCAATGTAAATTTTTTCTTCTTGTTGCTAATAATAAGATGGATCATTTACTAAATAAAGGATATGATGTTGAAACAGATTTTATTTTATTTTATTCTGTGTATGAATGAATCTATACTACTATCAAAATACATGTTTAAATGGGAGAATTTTGTAAATTTGGGGATTGTATAAATAAGAACCATCTCCCACCCCAAAACCTGAAAATCTGTTTGGTTCCAATTTTTTTGTGTGTTATGAAAAACACGAAAAGTCCCAGAACCCTTTACTTTCAGAGAATATCAAAATAGCGTTTTTCGTGTTTTCAAAAATAGCAGTCAGGCATGGTCTCATTGTGTCAGCTAAACTACAAACCAGATAGTAGAGAACTCTCAAAATCATAGAGAACAATAATTTTCTTCAACCTTACAAAATACAAACTTAACATGTATCTGGAGAAGCTTAATTATGAAAAAGGAATAAAACTTGAGTATAACATTTTTAATATTTGAATGATAAAATTGTTTATTCATTAGAAATATTAAAATATAATAACAAAAATAATTTTTTTTGCAGGTTTAACAATATTATATTCCTTCCTCATGTCAAAAACATTGGTGATGGATAAAGAGCATTGAATATAAATTATATTATTTCATAGGATGTGTGACACAAGCTAGAGAGCAAAGAATAAAGAAGAGGATGTAAACAAATACTTAAAACATGACGTAAAGAAGGAAAAAGGAAAATAAAAAAGAAATAAAAATAAAAGAAAAGAAAAATTGCACATGGCCCATGAGGGTTTATTACACTCTTTTCTTCTGTCAAAGCAACATGATTTCTTGCACTTGAAATCTATTATCAAACACTCTAATTTTAGATCTTATAAAGAAACAAAAAAACAAAAAACAAAAGAATTTTCTAGAATATATATTCTTAAGAAATTCAGCACCTTGTTTTAGGATCTTGGTAGAGAATAAAAAGGAAATGCCCAAGATATTGTCTTATCATTGACAAATGATATAAAAAATATTATATTGAGATCAATGCAGTTGTTTCATATACGTAACATTACCTGCATGGGTATGCCTCTTATATATATATATATATATATATATATATATATATATACTCTTTTGAGATTTTGTTTTATATTTATTCATTGTATATTAAGTTGTAGTACTTGTTTTATAAGGATTTGAACGTGGATCTTCTGTAACCATTCCCACCGGTTTTGCAAGTCAAAGCCTTAACTCGCTTTAATGTTAATTTAAGATTAAGGATATGGAAGTTGAGGTTGGTATATATGGACCATTTCTATTTTTTGTCAAAAATCTAAGATTATGTTTGGTTTGTTGAAGAAAATTAAGGAAGAAAAAATAGTAATTTTTTTTCTTATATTTAAATGAGTTGACTAGTAAAATCTTAAAAGAAAGTTAAATATAAATAAAATTGTAAAAACTTACATTTTTGAATTATTTAAAATCTTCATATTGATGTGTTAAAATAAATAAAATGAGATTGGAGTATTAGATAAAAATAAAACCGTTGGATGTAATTCTAATGTCATTTTCCTTTGTTTCTTTTACTTTTCCTCTGCAATTTTTCCCTCAAATTTCATGGAAATCATGAAAATCTCAAAGAAAACTAAATATAAATAAAATTAATTAAAAAAATTTATATATTTTTAAATTATTTAATCCTTATATAGATGAATTAAAATAAATAAAATTAATTTGAAGTAACAAATAATAGTGTTGGATTTAACTCTATTTTTATTTTTCTTCATTTACTCATTCCTTTTACATTTCATCCCTATTTTCTTTCCCTTGTATTTCCCCACATATTTTCTAGGATCCAAACATAACAACTTTATATAGGTTGTCTTTGTTTACTATTTTTGAAAACTTTTTTTTTTTTTGTTATGAAAAATAAAATAAGGATAACAAAGAAAACACATGGAACACATTTGGTTCCCAGTTTTTTTTTTCCTAAAAAACACAAAAAACGCTAAATTTAGAGAACTTCTGAAGAGCATCCGAATGATTTTTAACTTGTGTTTTTTAAAGCAATTTTAACCATGATATTAAAAAACATGAACCAACTAGACCCTTAGTCTTTTTCAAGGGGAATCTCTCACTATCCATTCATGTATATATGGACTCATGTCCGTGTTAATAAAGTCCAAAAATGGAGAATCAGTGATTAAACAAACAAGCATATATATATATATATATATATATATATGAAAAAATGATAACAATTAGGATAGGGCCACCAAAACTAATGAAAAGAACTTGTGAGTTGGTGCCTTTAGGGGACAATGATATATTTGGTGAGCTATGCTCCTTCATTATATATATACTCTCACTTCCTGGTATCTCAAGCCAAATTATTATTATTAATAATAATAATATACAAAAGTACTCACAAGAGAATAATCAAAACACTTTTACCATCCCCTATCTCACAAAAGCTTCATCTTCAACCTCAGCCTACAAATGGGTGGTGGTTTCTTCCTTCCATTCTTTCATTTCATCTTCTCACTTCTTCTTTCATCCCTTCCATGGCTTCCTTTCTGCAATTCTTCCTCTTCCTCTCTCTTTCCCATCTTCTCATCTCCCTCTCTGCTGCTTCCAATGAGCTCCCCAGGTACATTAACAACATCCATTTTGCCATGGAATTTAAAATTTTTCTTCATTTTTCCTCATAGTTTTCTTGTTTGATTTATATGGGTATGTTCTGTTTGTTTTTAGCAGTCTTACATTGTCTATATGGAAATCATCAAACAGCCATGGAGGAGATGCTGAAGTTGCAGAGTCAAAGTCACTTGCAGTTGCACCATCCTCCATTATTCCAGAGTCATCATTCCTAACTATATTAATTTAATAAAATTATTTTTAATTTTTTTAATGAAAGTTTATTCTCATTTTTTTTGGTGATTTGAATAAATGATTTTTTAAAAACCAAAAATTGAAAATATGACCCTCATAAATTTTGGGTCTAATTTTGATAAAAATGCTCTTATTATTTTGTTGCAAAATATCCCATTCTTTTGAAAGACAATGCAAATACATGAAACATTAGGATTTTTTTTTATCCAAAATGAGTTATTTAAAAAAAAAAGAAAAAAATTAGATTCATAAATTTAGGGTTAAATGATGTCTTTTAACAATTTTCTTTTTTTGTGACAGTCATGAGTGAGAGAATCTCTCTCATCCATTCTTACCATCGTGCTTTCAAGGGCTTCTCAGCAATGCTCACACAGAAAGCTTCTGCTATCTATTAATTAACTTCATTTTCTCTTAGCCTTTTCCATTAGTTGTCTCACTTTTATTCAAGTTAAAATGACATATTTGTCCTTGGAATTCTGCCTTCCACCAAATAAGCAACAAGGACTTAAGTGTACTTTAACTACCACATGCACCAGTATATATATATATATATATTGACATGTGCCCTACAAGCTGTCCCAAAGGAATTTTTTTTAAGAACCCTTTTGTTTGATATAGAAAAATAAAAGAAACATTGTCACTTGAGTTTGTCTTATAAGTGGTCCAATCCTAGTCCTTGTGACATAAATGTTAAGTGACATTTATTATATTATGAATTGTGGAAATGCAGGTCATGAAGAAATAGTATCTATTTTTCCTGATCCACTTCTTCAACTACATACTACAAGATCTTGGGATTTCTTGAATACGGAATCTGGAACTTTATCAAAACTTTCTTTTCATCACAACATGTCTAGTGATGTCATTATTGGGGTCATTGACACAGGTGCACGCCTTCTTTCAATTTAATTTTCTATTTTCAATTTTTTATTTTTTATTTATTTTAGTAATGATGATTGTGTATCCTTTAATAGTTATATATCAACTACATAGATTTTGACATTTATTTATTTTTACATATTACGTAATTATGTTAGCATAAAGATTTGAATTTGGAACGTCGTGTATCTTATTCTACATTTTACCGCTTTAGACAAATCTCAGGACCTATCAAGATAGTGATATAAGAATAAATCTATATGATTTTTTTGTGGTTGAGAATTGAATTATAATTTGAATAATTGGAGACTAGTAGAAACTTTTTTTCAAAAGGATTTGAAATTTAGAATGGGTATTCATAATAGTGGGTGATTGATGAGATATGATATCATTGATATTGACAGCTTACACCTTAATAATGGAAATAATACAATTTTCTAAAGACTTTATCTTTAGGAATAACACATATTAATTTAGTTTAAATATTCCGAGAAAGTTTTAACTACAACTATTTTTATAATATCTTATTTTTATTATTTAAAATAATTTAGTTAATTTAAGCAAGTTTTTAATATAATTATCATGATTAATATATTAATAAAAATACATTAAAATTAATTACATTTAAATCTCTTAGTTAGGATTAATAAGATGTTATAAGGAGATAGAAAGGGAGCCTTGTATGGTTATAAAGGTACTTTTGGACATTCTTGTATAGAATAAATTAAATGAGGATACTTTAAAGTGTTTTGTTCAAATATTCAACTATAGCATTATCAAGGTCAATTAGGGGTGTATTGGAGTCTAGTCGAGTTGATATAGAGCAAAGTTCGAGCTCGACTTGATTAAAAAACTCGAAACTCGAACTTGATTGAGTTTTTTTTTCCAGATGTTCAAAACTCGACTCAAAAAATAATTGAGCTACTCAAGCTCGACTCGAGTTTGATCCGATTAAGTTTGAATAAATTTAAACTTAATAAGAGATCTAGGGTTTTTCGGGTTATTTATACTGAGGATGTAATTTAATAAATAATAAAATAGTAAAACTTAATTAAGCTCGTGAATAGATTGAGTTGTGTGTTATGATACTCGAACTCGATTAATTTTGAGTCGAATTCGAATATTCTATAAGTTGAGTTTGAGTAGTTTAACTCGTTTATAACCCTAAGATCAATGAGTCAAAGACGTTGTCTTGTTATAAAAAGATTAGTCAAGGGGTGTTGATGTCATATAACAGAAAATAAGGGGCTAAACTATAATTGTCAATTGAAGGCTGTCTACATAATTTTGCCCTGAACTTAGAGGAAATGAAAAATGATGCATTTTGGTAGTCGGTTTTCATGATATGACCATGAGTGCATTTCGGGTTCTCGTCCCTCCTCATCCTGACCTTAAAGAGATGGATTTAGTTTAATTGAATATGTTCGGATTTATTTTCTCAAATTCGAGATGGATTAAGTTAATTTTAATTTTAATATAATAATAAATAAAAAATGTAGCATGACGGGTTTAAGAATTTTCCATCCATGCAACCCGATCCTACCTCATTTATTAAATTTTTTTAAATGAGATAGGTTTGAGAATTGAAAAAATAAATCAAATTTAGGTCGGGATGGAGTCGATCTTTATTATCTGACGCAGTTGTCATCCCTAGTAGTGAGTATTGTTAGCCCTTCTTCTTATTGGGTAATAATAGAGTATTTCTTGTTTTGATGGAAAATGACTTTTTTCTGAATAGAAAAAACCAAATATTTTAACTTTTTCTATTCAGATTTTTTTTTTTAAATTTTAGTAATAAGTTGTGAAAATTTTAAAATACTTCAATTGAATCTTGAAAACTATTAAACTTCGGCATTCAATAAAAAACAAACAACCCCTAAGGCTTTTGATATTTCCCATTTTCATTAATAAAATTTTCAATTATTTTTATAAATGAAAATCAAAATAATATCAACAACGAAACAATGGCTAGAAATGGCAATTGAATGATATTATTGAAGTGAGGTTTTGGAAATATAAGTCAATATGATTGAGTATTAAAAAAATGGGCAAACATTAAAGGGTAGGGATAAGGTTTATAAATGTCCTTGAGTTTTGCATGTATGTTTTATTTTACCTTTTTTTTTATTCCAAAATATCCGTAACATTTACTTTCATAGTCTCTCATGTCCATACTATTAAAAAAGTCACAATTAGGTTAAAAACTCTGTCATGTGTAAAATATTTAATGGCGTTTTAAAAATTGTTGTCCATTTATATCCTTTTTTTTAATGATAGGGTTATGTCTGAGTTTTATAAATAAACATCATGATATCTTAAAACAGAAAAAAATGTTCAAATACAAAGTGAAACATATGGGCAAAGTCAAGAACATTTATGCAAGGGAAATTGAATCTCTTTATTACAAGACAAGTACTATAATGAGAGGACAAGACCTACAATTGGTCAATTAAAAGATTGAGATGTAGTAATTTCAGATCGACAAGATATGGGACATTAGTGAACTATGTTGGTGATGGTTTGTGTTCAAATCAAGGTCGCCCCTACGCCCATCATTTTCATATGGCTTTCAGTGGTAGAGCACTCATCGTTTTAAATAGGTAAAGGCATAGAAAGGTGGTCCTAGATTCGAGTTTCAGTAGGGATACTTTACTACCTTAAAACTAAAAGTATATTGAAAAAAAATGATCATCCCTCATTCTCAAATCATAAATGCTCTTTGATTAAAAAAGAAATAATTAATGGATGTATCGTTTAGGAAAGAATTAGAAACATAAGCAATGTGGTTGTTTGAAGAAATTTTTAAATATTTTCTATTTCTTAAAACTTGGTTAAAGAGCTTTATTTGTTCTTTACATGTTTTATCAATTTCTAAAAA